>CM033747.1:22887187-24087187 GCA_019671005.1 Hibiscus mutabilis
GGAAAGTTGTTAGGCGAGAAAGGATCTTTATTTTAAGGTGAGCTTGGCTTGGTTTGGTGAAGAATGAGGTTTAGTTGGGGTCTGAAGAGGAAGAACAAGAATGGACCTTTGAAGGCTTCTTCATCAGCATTAATTCGAGCTTAGTACACTACTAACTCCCATTGTTTCCTGGAAATCATAAAAATAGGCTTCGATGAATGAGTTTGGTGTTTTTTGGCTTTGATATACCTTGGTTGATCTCTAATGGTAACTTGTAAAATTGATGTTGTTAAGGCCTAAAATTGGTAGTAACTCACCTAATAACTTCACCATAACTTGTAGGAATAATTTGGGGCTTAACCATATAGGTTAAGTAGGATTTCTGAGTGAAATCCAAACCCAAACTTTGAAATGTTGGGTTCACGTATCGGTACTGTGTGTCTAGTATCAGTACACATATGTAATAAATGGGACAGCTTGTAAGGGGCGTATCGGTACTGCTGGACACGTATCGGTACCCCTTGCTTAATGGAAATTCCAGTAACATTTTTGCTTACTGATACAGTAGGGGGTGTATCGGTACTAATGTTCTATTGCCTGCGAAAGGATTTCATGTGCCGGTACGCAAAGGTAGAAGTACCGATACAAGTGGGGATTGGTACAAGGTGGTTCACGTACCGATACTAAGTACCGATACAAAGGTGAACGTATCAGTACGTCATGAAGCACCAATTCTTTCAAACCTAATTTGAGTATCGGTATTCGTAGCGGAGTAACGGTACCTATAGAGGCGAATTGATACCCATATAGGAGTATCGGTACTCGCTGGGCAATCCACACAAGGAATTTGAGTTCGCGTATCAGGATCCTCTATCCATGCTTAGAATCTCTCATCAAGCATCTTCTAATAAGGCCCACGTCCACACAACATCAGGATCCTACATTCGGGAGTCTTCAAGGTGTTGCAACATACATTATTGGGTATCCGGATCCCATCCAACAAAGATTCGACTAAGTAGGTGTCCCATCAGCACACAACAAAGACCCTATTTCCACACAACACACAACATCGATCGAAATGCCATACCGCACACAGCTCTAACACATTTACCATCACCTTATGTTTTATATCAATTATTATGTCACCCCATTAAAATTATCTATTTATAAATATGTTTTGAAGTTGCACATTAGTTGCTTTCATTAGTTTATCTTATTATTCAAGGCGAACCAACTATATATGCACCCCTTTAGCACACAGCAAGGGCCCTAATTATCACGCAACATCAATCGATCCACTAAGGATTTCTATAGGATCCCGATGCTTTGTGGAAGCGGGCCTTACTCGTAGTGTAGGATCCCGATACTTTATGGACGGGGAACTCACTCAAAGTGTAGGATTCTGATACTATGTTGACACAGACCTCACTAAATATTATTGGTATTATTTGTGAGATGTTGTGTGAACTTATGAGGTATATGTATATTTGTGTGCGAGATCATACATTTATAATGCTATGTGTTTAGACGGTTATGATAACGTCATCGTTATCTTGCCATGATATCATTCATGTTGTATTGTTTTGTTTATGATTTGCATGAAGCATGATTGAGTGTGTATCCACTGAGCTTTGTTAGCTTAACATTTGGAATCGTTGTTTCCATTCGTAGGTTAGTAGGTTTGGCACGTTCTTGGAGGAGCACCATCAGTGAAGGATTCTAGCGCCTCGTCTCTTCATAGTACAGTACTTAGGTTATTGGGCTATGTATTCGTAGGAACCTATTGTACATTGTAACTTTTATTGTATTTCTAAAACGTTATAGTCAAACGTTTTATAATGAAATTTTAAAAGGAGCTCCACTATATATGTTTCAAATATTACTTATACTTTATTGGATTAAAATAAAATGGGTTTTAGAAATCTTTTTTGTGGTTTGGGCTAAACTAGGATGGAAATTTTATAGTTGGGTTTCAGGCTTGAGGCCCGAGTGTGATATTTGGGTCGAAGGTGTTATATAAGCTATCATCTATAGCATCCACACAACATACATAACTACATCCATACATCACCTACAAAAATGGCTAACACAGCCATCGGGTTTCCCATGCTCACACATCCGTCGGGCTGAATAGACTATATCTGGATCACCATAGCCATAGATACGTCCTAGACATACTTGGATCACATTAGCCATAAGTAGTCCTTACCTGAGGTCACTCAGCCTATCAGGTTACTCGAGCTCACTCAGCCTATTGAGTTAACTACCTTATTCGGATCTTTATAGCCACGAATAGGTTCCTAACCACACCCAGATCACTCAGCCCACGAGTACGTCGGATGTACTTGTTTAATCAGCCTTAAGTACACATCCCCTTATATAAGTAATGCAGTACTGACTCTAGGACACCTGGATTTCTTTACAATAATTATAGGATAAGACATGCTCCATGAGCATTCATACACCTCACCAAGAGGTAAGTGGCACCAAGCTATCATGCAAATGCCACTAGGGCATGACACCAACCAACTTGGTTAGCTCTCTATTTATCATCAACAGCCCCTTGAGTGCCTACCCGACTCATAAGGGCAACATTAATCCATTTACTAAGCTTTATAATTATTATCATAAACAAGTCATCCAAAGCTGACCAAGTTGTTACTCATTTTGCTCTTACATGAGGGTTAAATCTCAGTTTCTTAGTTTTACAAGTTATTTTACCACATTAGAAGCCTATTGGACCACCGTCCTCAAATTACCAACCCTTCAGACTTAAGTTCACATTTTCGAACAGATTGCCTAGTGGGTACCAATACTAACTTTCGTGTACTGGTACGGTACCTTTGGGTACCGGTACTCATAGCGTACTGATACCAATTGAGCTCACTAGAATTCCAATAAAATAATGGGTACTGATATAGTTCAACCCATGCTGATACGACTGGCAATCACGTACCAATCATCTTTAAGCTCGTACCGATATACACCTCACAGTTCATATATGTTCTTCCACTCAGAGCATAGGATACCAATACGAGCTTCCCATGTACCGGTATCAAAGCCCATAAATGGCTTCCTAGGCTTGGAAAATCGATCCCAAAGCCCCCAAATCACAACCACTGGTTCCTTAACTCGATCCTACATATTATGGAAGTTATTTAGGGTGGTTTGCTACCATTTTTACACATTATTAACAATTCATCCAAATTTTACCATTAACAAGGCGTTATGCTACCAAAACACCAAACTAGCAATCATAAACCACAAAATCAAGCAAGACATTCACCTTATGATCTTCAAGAAGAGTAGGAGTCAGAGATGTACTGCCCTTAAGCCAAAAATCCCAAAATACACTCTTACCCTAAGCTTTTTCGACTTTTCTTCTTGGCTTAAGCTTGAAGAAACCCCCCTAAATCACCTTCTCTTGCCATAACAACATGAAAAATGAAACAATAGTTGAGATACAGCCAGAGGTAAGCTTAGCTACGAAATTATAACCTTAAACCTCAAAGAAAAGCACCAACAAGCTTTAAACCCAAAAACCTGTAAATGGAGAACTTACCCCCTTTCCTTGAAAATATATTTTTCTTGAAGCTTATAGAGAGGAGATTAACATAATAAAATCTTGGACCTTGGTTGGAATAAATGATGCATAAAGGTGGGATTTTAGATTTGAAACCAAGCTTGGAAAATGGTAGGATGAGTGGGAGAAGAAAGATAAAAGGGAAAAATGGTGGTCTTGCTTTTCCTTATTCCCACGTAGAGTACAAGGGAATAATGGGGAGATCAGCCCACTTTATTTAAAAGTGGTATATTCACCCTCTAAACCCTTAACTTCTATCCTTGCTTTTATTTGGTCACCACCCAAGCCTATGTAGCTTATTTCTCATCTAAAAATACCCAAACTTACAATTACCCAAACTAACACGAGTGTACTAAACCTGGGTCAATGCCCAATCATTGACTCAAAAATTCGAGTCGTTATAATCCATATTGATATACAATGATGTTTACCAAACTCGATTTATTCATACATATACAAGCATAACATAAGATTTCTATATCATGATCACAAGATCACCATCTACGAAATCTATGTGATTAACCCAAAGCATACCATTCATTTCTTACCTTTCCTACTAAATTACATATTCAAACATATGAAAGCTTAGCATAGCTAACATATAATAATTCATACATACCAAGCTTATCACATATCACTTGTTGAGATATTGATTTTGATAAAACTTAAATGAAAATGTTTTTGGACTTAAACTAATTTGCAAAAATATTTCAAAATTCCATTAACTTGAAATATGTTTGAAAGGCTTTTAAAGGTTTTTTTTTGACATGTTTAAATGCTTTTAAAATAGCCTAAGTGTCAAAAACAGGTTGTGAGTACCGATACTATTTTCCTCGTACCGATATCTAATAGTTCGTACTGGTACGATCATTTATGTACCGATATGCCCTTTCTCCCTAAGTTTTCATAGTTTTCCAGTAGCCAAACATTGTAACGATATGGCCAAGCTCGTACCGATACGCAAGGGCTCATACCAATCTTTAGTATTGCGTACCAGTTCACCCTACATTTATTGCTTGTAACGACTCTTTCTTCTTAAGGCATGTACCGATACCGAGACCCACGTACCAATACTGACATGCCCAAAAGTGCATTTAATGCCGGAAATTAAGTCCCCAATGGCTCTAATCAACCCCTAACAACTAGTAACAATCATGAAGCCATTAGAGGGTTTAAAAGACCTCTTTCAAGCAACCATGGAATAACAAGAAAACAACTACCAAATTAAATGTATAGAGAAAGTGCTTTTGAGCTTTAATTGTCATTTTTATTGTAGAACACACTTGTGAGCTTAATTGTTATATTTGCCCAAGTTTTAGGATTTTGGGTGAGAGCTATATTGTGCACACATTTGCCTTGTGAGGTTTTCCTTGTTTGCTAAATTTGTATTCTCTTGAAAGAGTGTGTCTCAAAGTTTTAGGGTATAAGATTTAAGGGTTTGAAAAGGTTATCTCCTTGAGCCTTGAAAAGGGAAAGACAAAATAGTGAATTTGTGAGAAATCCTAAGTGGGGAAGCTAAGGTAGTGGAGGTAGACTTGGTTGAGAATTCGAGCCACTATAAATCCTTGTGCAAATTTTTAAATTCCTATTGCTTCCACCAATTCTATTGCAAAGCCAATTCACCCTCTCTTGGAGATTTGGTTGATTGTATTCGAGCCCAACAATAGGTATAAGAGCTTTGCCTCTATATCAGATTAACATCCTAGAGTCGATCATTGAAGTGCTCAATCTTTCTACAATAATTAGAGTTTAAGGTGCAATCAATCACCAAGCCTCCTTACTTCAACAAGGACAACTTCTCCTATTTGAAGAATATAATAATGTTATTCATTCAATCCAATGACTTTCGTCTTTGAGATGTAGTTCTTGATGGTCCCTTCATCCTACAAAGAAGCAAGGCGGAATGGGATGCGAAAGATAAAAAGAAAATGGAACTCAATGCAAAGTCCATGCACATGCTTTTTTGTGCACTTGGTCTAGATGAATACAGAAAAGTTTCTTCTTGTGATAATGCCAAAGAAGTATAAGACAAGCTTAAAGTCACATATGAAGGAACCAACGAGGTAAAGGAAACAAAGATTGGACTTCTCAACCTCAACTATGAGAACTTCAAGATAGACCAGAGAAGGACATTAATGCTATGTTTGATCGATTCTTCTTCATAGTCAATGAGCTTAAAGGTTTCGAATACATGATCTCGAAGGAAAAGCTTGTGAGGAAGTTGATTTATTCACTTCCTAATTTATGGGATTCCAAGAAGACCACCATCATAAAGCAAGAAAATTGAACGCTCAAGCTTGGCAAGCTAATGGGATCTTTGCTAACCCATGAAATGATGATGTCAAAAGGGAAGAAGAAAGAAGAAGACAACAATGAAGAAATGAATATTGCTCTTAATTTCTCCATAAGCCAACAAGAAGATTCAAGTAGAGAGTAAGATGAATATGAAGAGATGGCCAAGCTCTTCAAAAAGCTTAAGAGACTCGTGAAGTGTGAAAAGGAAAAATCAAGACATGAATCAAGAATGAAGAGGAGGGGTCCCATAATTTGCTTTGAATGTAAGAAGCCAAGACACGTTAAGTATGATTTTCCAAAGATGAAGAATAAGAAGAAAGAATCAAGCCATAAGAAAAAGGAATTTGTGTCTACATGCAGTAATGAAGGAGACTCCACCGATGATGATGAGGTAGCCAACCTTTGTCTCATGATCATTAAAAAAGATTCAGTGGTAACTTCTAATTTATCACCTTCAATTTCATTTACAATTGATGAATTACAAGATGCCTATGATGATTTGATTTTAGAATTTAAAAACCATATTTTGAAAGAAAAAAAAACAAGAAAAATGGTTTCAAAATTAAAAGTTCAAAATGATTTGATTTCTAAAACCAAAGATGAACTTGAAGAAAAGCTCAAATATTTTGAGAAAAAGAATTTTGATTTTCAAAACTTGCTTCAAAACATTCATGAAGATAATAAAAAAGAATTGGATGATCTTAGAAAAGAAAATGATTTGATTTACAAAAGTTTTGAAAAGAAAAATGGAGATTGCTCCAAAACAAATTTTGTATAATCAAATTTTTATCAAAGACAATCTAGTTCCCCTAGATTTTTAAATAGTAAAATTGTGAAGAATGCTTGGGTCCCTAAGAGACTTATCTTTTCAAACAAAAAGGTATCCATTGAAAAATGGATTCCTAAGGGGACTAAGTTATTTGGGACTAATGTCAATGGATACAACGCAATTTGGATACCAAAACAAAAATGATTGACTTTTTGTAGGAGTGCTTGAGCATTGATATGCAAGTTGAATTTTGGAAGCTCTTGACACACAAGGGATAAGGACACTTTAATGAGGGGCTTAACATCCTACCTTGGTTCAAGTAGTAACATTTTGTGTTTCATGTAATTGCTTGATCATGTCTAAATTGTTTAATCTCTTTGGTCCTTAAATTGCAAATAGTAAAGGGGAGTCTCAAATTGCATGAGTTACATATTTTTGGCCTATTATGTCAATTTCTATGTTTTTGGCCTTAAACTTGTAATGTTTGGTTGAATATTGGTGAATCCATGTTTTCTATGTTTTAAATGTTGTATTTTGAGAAGCATGTTGTTAATTTGTAGCAAAAATGATCAAAATGTATATCTAGGACCTCTTAGAGCCTTTGTATGAACTTAAGACTAAATTGTAAGGCTTTTTGAGTTGATTTTACTGCATATTTTCACCAGTTCGTGCTATCGGTACCGATACAACCCATACTGTACCGATACGCCATTCAAACAGTACCGATATGGATGTCTCCGTACTAGTATGCAGAGTCGAAAATGGACAGTTTTGTCTCCTTTTTACCATGTCTTGTATGTATTTTGATTTATTTTCATAAATGATACGTTTATTGGATTTCTTGTGTTTAATCTTGTTATTTATTTGAAATTCAAAATTTTTCTTGAATGTTTGGACTAATATTCTTTTGTTTATTGATTAAGGGAAGCCATTTTTTTAATTTAATTCTTTTGTGCAAATTTTTTAACTATCCATTATTATCTTGAACTTAAATGTGATTTCAAACTTTGTTTTGAATTATTTTTTTATATAAAAAAGGGAGATATGTTTGAAAAGTTGAATTTCAAAAAGAAAAAGGGGATCTTTAATATTTTCTAAAATATTATTTTTTCTAAAATTATTTTTCTAGGAGAAATTTCAAAAACAATTTTTCAAGTAGTTTCATTATATCGAAAAAGGGGAGATTGTTAAGATATTGATCTCGATATAACTTAAATAAAAAAAAATTTTGGACTTAAATTAATTTACAAAAATATTTCAAAAGTCCATTAACTTGGAAAATATGTTTGGAAGGCTTTTAAAGATTTTTTTTGACATGTTTAAATGCTTTCAAACTAATTTGAAGAAAAAGCTTACAAGTATAATTGAAAAGGATGGAGGTCCCTCTAAAATTCTAGAGTTCTTCAAGAACTCAGACCTTAAACCCAGATCCTGGTGGTTCTCCACAGTATCAACCACCGTATAACACCGTCTACCACTGCTCAAAGGCAACGGTGGACTCTAAACAACATCCAAAAAGCCCTTTCTTTTCCTAAACCGAAACCAACCCCGATTTTCAATAAGGAAAATTTTTCTTAAATCCCTAAGAATAGAACCCAAAACACCCCTTTTTTGAAACAAATTTAAAAATTTTATTTTGAATCCGAAATAGAGAACGAGAAAAACAAAAGGAGCAATAGTACCATTCATCGACGACACCGTCCTCGGCCACATGTAGCGTCAATCTGAGACCCAACAGGTTAAAACGCTAACCCTTCCCCTTTTCATATTCCTGATTTGAATGTGCAGAGAGAATTTACCTCTAAAAAATGCCTGAGACTCTTTTTTATTCTATTGATTTTTGAATGTGTATTACAATGTTTTTTCTTTCAGTTTTATATCCCAAATTACATGAAATATATGAAAAGGAAAAAAATGAAAAGAAACGCCATTGGTTGTTGTTTTAAAATTTTGTCTATATTCATCTGTAACTCTACCAATATTGGGAAAGCTTCTGACATTCTACTTATTTGTTCCCTTGCATGTGGCTGTCAGTAAGGATAGGGGGACCAGAGAGAGGTCGACGTGGAGCAATGGTGGCCCTTCTAGTCGACGTGGTGGCCATCGCGACCATTGATGATATAGAGACTTGCCAACGGGCGGCTGAGATGGAGTCTGGAGGCATATGTGCTTCTCACGTAGGGAGCTTAAGGGTTTGCCTCGCCTTGATTTGAGCCACCAAATCAAATTAGATCTGACAGTGGTAATTTGGCTGCATGAGATAAATTGATTAGGTCTAGGGTTTTATTTAAGTATTGGTCCAAGTATGTATTGGGCTTGAATAATGTAAAAGGACTAATATATATTAAACATAAATGGACTGGAATATAATATTGGGCTTTTATTTATTCAAGTTAGTATATAATATTTCTTTTTTGGTATTGGTTTTAATAAAAATAATAATAAATAAGATGGGTTAAAGACCCGGATAAAATTAGTAATTATAGTTGCCCATCTTTGCTCATTCTGGTGAAACAATGATTGAGCAAAGACCATAAGCACTAATTTTATTCCACTTAGCCTTTTGGAACTTTAGAGCTACGAGTTCTTATTAGGAACTTTTCACCCTTCTAGAAACATCAGTGAATTCTTCTCATTATGAATTCTTTGTTTCTTTTTTTGGAGGAAACGAACAAGTTTTTCTCATTATGAACTTCACATCTTCCTGCAAAGGTTAATTTGGATATTAAAACAGTTCTTTTCATTATGAACTATTTTATCTTTGCTAAGTGAATTCTTATCATTAGGAACTCTTCAATCTTCGTCGAGCGAGTTCTTCTCATTAGAAACTCTTCAATCTATGCTGGGCAAGTTCTTCCCATTAGAAACTCTTCAATCTATGCTAGGTGAGTTCTTCTCATTAGGATCTCTTCAATCTTCGTCAAGCAAGTTCTTCTCATGAGGAACTCTTTAATCGTGCCGAGGTTCACCCTTGAAAAATAAAGTTGTGGTTTAAAAACTTTTCTAATCTTTGAATACCTATCGGAAATAGGTAGAATGCTTTGATGTATGTGTTAGCATGCTCCTAATCTAGGGATCTCTAACTATAAATGATGCATGGATAGTATCATTTTTAAAACTGTTGGGGATAAACACTTGCTTTCTGGTCAATCAATTTTGATCTCTTTTGGCTTTCTGTCTTTGCCGAATCTTCATCCCTTGTCTCATCTTGAAAGGAGAATGTTGACTTTCACTGGTCAGAATAGAATATAATACTTCTTCTAGTGTCTATTTTTGTAACATTGCCCCTCACTCACTTTTGGGTTCAACTGTTATCTTGTCCTTGACCCATCATGATTAGCTTTCCTCCGTCTCAACATTAGGGTGAGCACATGCCCCCAAATCCCCAAACTTTTTTTACATTCGTTAAGGTCCATTCTTCATTTTTTGAACCAATCAAAGCATTACAACAGAAACTCGTTTTAAGCCCCTAAACTCGTTTTAGGCCGATCATTTGCATCCACAACCTTGCATTTCAAAATTTATCCCTGAAGTACTACAAAGAAATCTTTTTGTTTAAAAAATGTTATTTTGTTGATCGACATTTCAATGAAAGATGCCGTTTTGGATTAACATACAGGACCTTAAAACCAAAATCTTAATAGAAAGAAAAAAAAATATGATGCCCCGGATATCAAGCACAAGAGTGTTTCAAATTTAACCCTTCGGTGATCATTTCAAGCATAGCTTGTGTCTATGGAGACTCTACATGTTGTGACGATATTTGAAGTTGTGAAATTCCCCTCAGATTGCTCGGTACATCCTTATAATTATCGTATTGATTGATCCATTTGATAACTAATTCTTTTAGTTCTTATTATTTTTCCCATTCATAAATGTGTTCAAGCCTTCCGGACTTGTTTAACCAGTAGAGTGCAAAAATATCATTCTAAGAATAAAATTTTGAGTGCATGTGTGTGCTTTTGATTGCAACTAGCCATTATTGTATTATTATTATTCTCGCATCTTCAAGGATTTATCTCTGACGTCGGTGTATTGAATAGGTGGAGCATAGCTCCTTATTAGGTTTGTCAACCCCACAGCTCCATCAGAGTGCTATGAGATTTATTCAACTGTTCATTCATTCATTCATTCATTCAATTTTTCATTTTTTTCATCATCATTTTTTAACATTTTTCATTTATTTATGTATTCTTATTAGGGCATAGAAGACTGCGTTTAGGACTTCAATTTCAAGCACCTCCACTCGGTTAAACTTGCCTAGTTCACCTTACTTTTTATGAATTTTGAGGATTTTTTTCATCATCAAATGAGTAGTGGTCTCGCTTCTCGTGCTTTACCGACTAAAGCAGACTGAGTAAGAAATCACACTTCATTGTTTTCACAACATTAGACTGATCTTTGCATCAGAAACAGTGTCACATCATGCACGTGAGATCCAGCGACCTACGGAGGTAAGAAGGGATATATATATTCATGATTTTAAAAGCCATTAATAAAAGATGCATCTCTTCATTGAAATGGGAATCCGCAAACATAACATATGCCTTTACAAAAAGATCTTTGTCACTTTCAGGCAAAGAGTAGCAAAGTTGATTCCACACATTACTTCAAAAGAAAATTCAAAATGCAAGGAAATTTAAACAAATCAACACCTAACGTAAACATAAACATAAAAACGTGGATAAGATGCATCAAAAACTCTAGACCATCTTGGAAATGGTCATTCGTCTTGACTCTTCAGTCTTTTAACCTTCTCAAAAAACTCAATCTCATTGTTATCCATCATTTCCTAAACCAACTGCTTAAACTCCAAACAATACTGAATCTCATGTCCTTCCTCATAATGGTACTCACAATATGCCCCTCCCGCCCATCTTGCACACTCTTCATACCATGCTCGATTAGACAACCATGCACAGCTACTTGAACACCCAACCTAAAGGGGATTTAACTTCCAACACATCTACCTTTACCCTTTTTTCATCCACCTCTTCAAGAGAATTCAAGCCCGACTTTCATAGTTTAGAAGTGGGTTAGCTGCCATGTTAGGTTCCTCGTACTTCATGACTTATCATGTTTTTTTACAAATTTTTTGAATGTCTTGCAATTCTCTATCTTGTGCCTCGAGACACCTACATGGTATTCACATTGAGCTTTGTCATCATACCATGGAGGATAAGATGGTTGAAAGGGAGTAACATAGTATGGTCGAACCAAATCAGCCTCATATAGTTATGAGTACAAGTCCTTGTATGAAATCGGTAGAGGGGTGAAAGACATCTTCTCATTCTCCTTCTTGAGACCCCTAGTCTCTCTTCTATTTGAGCTTTGCGCATTCCCAACTATGGCTTGAGGTGGTGAAATTGTGATGTTCCTAAGGGCCTTGTAGGTGCTTGTGTTGTTTACCTCATGATCCCTTTTCTTAAACTACTTCCGAGCATCTTCTCCTTCATCGATTCTACCATTCTTGATAGTTGTTCGATACGCTCATCTGTCATAACCATGTCTGCAAAATTACCTATAGGGTTGCTTATCATACGATCATAGAGGGTCCCCTTCAAAGTATCCACAAACATGGGAGAAATTTCACTTTCTCAAAGTGGAGGTTGTGCTTGTGCCGCCACATCTTGCCAACGATGGGCATACTCATGAATGCTCTTATGTGCCTTTGTTCCAAACCTTGTAGCATGAGTCGATTCGGGACCATATCAGTTATGTGCTTATACTATTTTGTGAAAGCCTTCGAAAAATCCTTCCATTACCTGATCTGAGCGCGGGTTAACTGATTGTACCACATCACAGCAGGCCCCACTAGGCTGTCTTAAAAGTAGTGAATTAACAACTTATCATTATTAGTGAAACCCGTAAACTTTCTATAGAACATGGTTATGTGGTCAGTAGCGCAAGTAGTCTCATCAAACTTTTCAAATTTCAATGTCTTGAACTTGGGTGGAATTTCTAAATTTGGAACCAATCTAAGGTCTCTAGCGTTCATTCCATACAACCCCTCTTCTTCCTCTTTTGTTCAAAATTTCTCTTCAAGGTTCTTCTGTGTCTCTTCTAGTTGTTTCGAGAACTCCACCTTAACCTTGTTCAGTTTCTCCATCTCATCTAAATCTAGGACATTATCCCCCAACATTTTCCTCTTGACTAAAAATCAAATATGGTAGAGCATGGGTAGAGGCATCCGCCTGATGCGATGTTGTTCCATCTCCTTAAGTAGCCAACCCTTGCGGGGGCCTAGGGGTGTTAGCGACAAAAATATGGGAATACGAGAGGTATTCAATGTATTGACTAGGGTTTTCAATGGATCATTTTCCTCGCAGGTCTTCACACTTTCTTGAGTCTTATCAACTTAGATAATTCTTTCATCATGTCTTGTTGGGATTTGATTATGGTGTCCCTCAAAAAATCTCGATAAAAATATGTCGGGTAATACCAAATTAAGTGTCTTAAAAAATAACTTCAGATCAATGTCAGAACCTCATGTAGTCCTCCTCTTTCTTGAGACACCTCTCATCCATTATGAAAGATTTCTAATCGGGACAACCAACTTTGAATCAACACCTTTATGTCATGCGATGTAAATGTAACAAAAAACGAAAAAAAATGAGATAACAAAACAAAAGAATATAAATCAGTGTCAAATAAAATAAATAATAATAATGTGAGAAATAAAAAACATAAAGCATAAAAAGATACAACCCTATCCGTATGCCATCTAATTCTCTTAGGTTATCAGCATGGCTCTAAGTAGGGAGGGCTTCTTTGTTCGCTAAATGCAGGTTTAGTACTAAAAAGGTACCCGAACTGTCCTCCTTGTCCCCTACTAAGGGTAACAAGGCCCCCGATCATAACCCATTATAGGCTCCTTTCAACCGGGTTCAATTCAGGGGACCCATTCACTATGTCCATACGGGGAAATAACATTCCCACGAAAACATAGGCTACTTGAGCCCCGAAGGTACTTGCTAGGCCCATACGAAGGAACAATATCTTCAAAAAAGCACTAGCTTTTTCCTCTGCTTAAACGGACGAGATTATATGCCAAATTTTAATACGTTAAAATAAACTCGTATTTATAAACAATTATTAATTTAATTGTCACTTTAACTCGCAACTTTCGATATTAATTCGAATGGTAATCAATTTTAGGCATGACTCTCCTTTTTGTAAAAAATTGATCCCCAGCAGAGTCGTCATACTGTAGCGACGTTTTAAAAATCGAAGTTTGACTCACTTTTTACTAAAAACATTGATTGGGGGGATTTCTTTAAAATCTTATTTTTGAAAATAAAATTGGAGTCGCCATCGATCACTTAGGTTAGGTAGACTAGACACCAAAAATAACCGGAGATTTTTGCTTTTTTGGGTTCGGGAGTCAGTTACGTGTGGGGAAGATATCGCACCCCCACCACACCCAAACTTGGTACCAAATCGATTACCATTTTTATTAATAGCAGATTTTGCGATTTGTAGTAACAATTGAATTAAAATTTGGTTATACATACGAGTAAATTTTAATGTCTCGTTATTCGAGAATAAACAAAAACCACCACCACTACGCCTGGTACTAACCAAGTTTACTCTCAAATAAAAGGGCACCATATTAATAGTTTATATCCCGGATGCAACATATTAGCATGGCATGATATAAAAATACGAAACGAGATAACAAGACAGTTACAACAATAAATTAAATAAGGAAATTAAAGGTCACTTAGTTAGCCAAATTAAATATGCCATGAATAATACGGATCATACCCCGTTGCGGGTCACCGTAAGGCCGTAGGTGAATCGTGATCCTCAACAATATTAAATAAACAATATATATAAGCAAATATAAAACTATTTCATGTGTATTCATATAATAATATGAAGCATGGTAACGTAAATATATATACATATACACAAGCATAACATACGGAAATATAACATATAGTAATTATATAGCTATAACATACATAATATATAATCACAATAATGAGAAGAGGCGCTTAATTGTATAAAACAAGAAATTGAAAGACAAAGCCATAAACCGAAAGTAACATGCGAAGCAGAAATCAACATATGGACTGAAATTAAACGAATACAAGAACAAGTGCTGGAAATGTAAAAGCAGAAAGATCAAAGGGGATAAAAAGGGTGATGTAATGCCCTGAATTTGGGCCTAGTTGTTAGATGGATCGGTTAGACAGTTCGGGAGAACCGGTTAGACAATTCGAGTTAGTTTAGGGAATTAAATCTTATAAAATTATTTTGGCTAAAATAAAATATGGAAAATGCTAGAAAATATTCAATTAATATTATAAGAGTTCTGGTAAATTCAATTTGAAGAAAATAAATTGAATTTTAGGACATTTTGGTCCGGTGACTAAAACGTAAAGTTTTCAAAACTGTTTTCGTGACTAAATCGTAAAAGGGTCAAAACATAGAATCTTTAAGGAGCTAATTAACCAAACTTTTCCATCAGATTTTTTCCTTAATTTAGGCTATTTTAAAAAGGTTTTAATTGGTTTTATTATTAAAATAAAATAGAATTTAATAAAAGGGTTTTTAATTTCACAAATCATTTTCTTACGTAACTACTTTTCTTCCAACTTTTTCTCTCAACTTTATCAGCAGCCAAAATATGATTTTCACTCCAAAATTCTCGGGAATCAATTCCATTTGATTTCTTTTTTGTTTTCTAATTGATTTCTTTAATTCCTATTGCAATATCTATTTGGATTTCAACCAATCTATGCCAATTAAGGGAGAAATCAACAATTAGAGGTGATTTTCATTTCTCTCATCTAGTTAAAGGTTCTTTAATGAAATTCTCAAGTTCTTGATCCTTTACAACTGATTTATATTATGGAAGTATGATTTAAACATAGATTTGGTAATTAAATTGAGTTTTGATGTGGAAATTTGATTAACACTGTTTTGGATTTGTTTTGTATTTAATCTAACTGATTTAGATCCCTTATAAGATGTATTTTAATGTTGTTAGAAGATTTTAATTAAAGAAAATCTGAAATTATGAGAATTGCTAATTTTCTAGGTTGTAGATGAAGTGATCTTGGTGTTGAAGTGTTGCTGGAGGTATAAGGACGTGGTGACGATGTTTTTGGATGTTAATTGATGTTTTTGAGATGTTGAATTCAATAGGTTTTGACTGAGCTTTGTTTAGATGAAGTTTAGTGATGATTTCGGTTGTTTTAGAAAGATGTTTGATGGTTTTTAGTGAGGTGAAGTTGTGTTTATTGATTGCTAGAAATTAGAGAAGCAAGGATGTGTTATAATCTTCTATTTTTGTTTGGGTAAAGCAGGGGAGTTGAATCCTTTAGCTTTTGGAGAAGTTGCGGAAGCTTCAGAAACTTGATTCTTGCATCGGCAAGGGAGCTTTGGATTGTTGATGAGTGAAAATGCATTTTTCTACTTTTAAAAGGTTTGAAGCTGATTATTGGGAGTTTAGAATAAGTTTGAAACACTTATCTAAGCTCGAAAGTAAGTATTGGTTGAGCTCTCTCTCGTTTTTGGTTTTGCAAAATACAATCTCGTGTACATAGTTTTAGAATTGATTACTTACTATTATATGCATGTTTTAGAAATAAAAGATGATGCAAAAGACTATACATGATGATATTTGATCATAGCAAATGATTTATGAAAGTATTTGAGAATGCTAGAATACATGGTTTAATGTATTGGAAAATGACTTGAACTGATGCATATGAAAAACAATAAGTTAATGATGTTTTTATTGAGTATATTGGCAAGTGACTGAGATAAATTGTTATCAGATATAGTTGGATAGCTATAGATTTTAAAATGCACTATAATAAGTCGTCTCATGTGTGTCAAGGGGTCAAGAGTGTGCCATGCTCCGCCATGAGAACCGCAGAGGTCGAGGGGTCAAGAGTGTGCCAATTCTCCCACTGATGGACTTATACGTTATAACCGTTGAGGGCTGCTCTGGTTCGAGGACGTATAAGAAGTGGTCAAATGAACCACTTGGGAAATTCGTGTATCCAATGTGTTTTATAAAATAGAGTGAAACTTGGTTTTGAGTAACTTGAATGCCAATATATGAGATGATGTACCATGAGAAATTGATTATGTTTATATAATATGGTTTATAAATGAGATTCTCTTTAAGCTTGCTATTTAGAGATTTGGCTTATGAAGCTTAAAATGAGGTTTATGATAGAAACCCATGATACATATGCTGCAATTAATTTAAATGTGCATATTTGAAGATATTATAGAAGCATGATATGTTTTGCCATGAAACTTATTCATTTGGTTTGATTTAAAATAAATTTAGATGTATTGATGAGTTTTTTTGAGATTCCCTCACTAAGCTTATAGCTTACAGTCTCCTTTCTCATCAATGTAGAGAAATATACTTCTTAGGACAGCAAGTACGTAAGAGGAGATCCAAGGATTGAGACATTTTCAAAGTATGCTTTTATAAGTATTAAGTAGTAATAAGAGGCAATATGACTAAGTTGTATTTGGGAGGTTTAGTTTGGATACTCCTTGTTTGTACAAGTTATGTTTGATGTTTTAGACTTGCATGATGCTCAATGTTTGGTTTTGAAGGGTTGGGGAACATTATGCATGCTTGGGCAGAAATCATGCCTATAGGAGTTTGTTTGGATTTGGTATGTTGTGTATAATCTTCTACCATGTTGGTATGTCTCAGGAATTGATGTTTGTGATGATGTATGATGATTGGAATGAATTAGATTGAACCAAAGTGTCATATGTTAGACCAAGAGGTCATTACAGGTCTGTCCGTACCGGTATGGGTCCTTAGGGATCGATACGCAGGAACCTATCTCGGCTCAATCTGGGTAAAATTGCCTTGGCGTACCGATACGCATAGAGACCATATTTGTACGAATAGCTGAGATTTTGGGTTTGGTTTCGGTACACGGGCAACCGTACCGGTACGCCTTTTGGCTATTAGAATTTTACATTTTTGAATATTACTTACCAGTATCGATACACTTTAGGATCGTATCAGTACGCCTTTGATAATTATATTGTATCGATACGGTGAGCATGTGTATTGATACACTGTTAGTTAATTCTGTTGGAATGCTTGTTAAAGTTTGATTCTTTGTAATTTAGTCCTTGTTCCTTGATCATGCAATTAAATGTGTTTGGATGATTGTTTAAAGTTAGAATTTATCCTAAATGTATAAAATGTGACTAATTAAGGATTGGTGACTCTAATTTCAAGAAAGACCTCTAAATTATCAAAAATTACGCTTGAGTCCTTATAAGACAAAGTCGTACAATTGGATGTCAAATTGACGCCCGATTGAGTTGTAATTTTCACCATAATTACCATGATCACCATATGACTTAAATATTCATTTAGAAAAGATAAAAGAAAAATGGACTACTTTTCAAGTAATTCTTCTGGGTTTGTCTTGGCAAACCCTAATGTAGCTCACTTGGTTTGGTCTTGCGACTAGACCGAGTCAAGGGGGTTATATTTGTTGGTATTAGAGCTAGGTTATGACTGTTAGGAGGTGGGTTATGGTTGTTTGATATATTGTTGATGTATGATTCTGTTTATTGTTATGCACGGTGCTTAATTTGTGCGTTTATGATTGAATTATGATATGATGGGATGTTTAGCTTGAGGACGCACTGCCTTATTACTACTAGTGTTAAATGATTTTGTTTTTAAACATGAGCAACTTAGATTCTTGCTACAAGCTGGTCTAATGGTATTGTTTTATTGCATTATCATGTTTTAAACTCATGTTTTTGCGAATGGGATCGAAACGAGAGATGAGAGCTTATATGGGGAGTGTTGTGGATAGACAAGATGATGAGTTGCCTCCTCATCCACTGATTCCTCATGTTGGTGCTGGAGTTGAGGATGGTACGCCTCAGGTACTGCAAGAACCTATTTTTGGTGATATGACATCATTAATCCAAGCGATGATTGGAGCTTTTTTAGGTAGCCATGGCTGGGGTACAAATACATGTATTAGTGCATGTAGCTGTTAATACCGATCTTTCGTTGGAGCGTTTATGAAGCTTGGATGGTACCGAGTTTAGGGGTTTGGCTCCAAAAGCATATGAGAAATGGTTTGCTAGCACGAAGAGGATCCTTGGCTAGATAGAGTGTACGGATGTCTGCAAGTTGGGTTGTATCGTGTCGTTGCTGCAAGATGATGCTTATAGTTGATGGACGAATACTATCGCGGGTATGACACATGCTGATGTTACGTGGGAGTTCTTCTGTGCTGCTTTTCGAAAAAAGTATCTGGGATCTTATTATCAAGATGAAAAAAAGGGAGTTCATGGCTTTGGAACAGGGGAACATGTCTATTTTCGAGTATGAGATCCAATTTGCTAGGTTGAGCTAGTATGCTCCTAAGCTGGTTCCTGATGAACGTCAGTGATGCGATTTGTTTTGTTATGGGCTGGTGGAGGTAAAAACGTATATGTTGGCTACAAATAGAGTTTAATGTCCTAATTTTCTGAGCTAAGGATATAGAACAAAATTTGGGATTGTCTTCTCGATCATGGAGTTTTTTTTAGGAGAAGAGGAATACTGAGTTAGATGTTGGCAGAGATTGATACAAGAAGTATAGAAACAAAAGATACAGTCTGGATGAAAGACGTAGAGGGAATAGTGTTGAGCGTGAACAGCTTATTCAAAATACCTTTGCACGAACACCTAAGTGTGGGAGATGTAGTAGACATGATACGGGGAGTGTTGGGGTACTCTTTGTACTTGTTGGAACTATGGCTCATAAGATCACATCCGGCGTGATTGTCTGCAGTTAGACAGGGAAGGTCAGGCCCCTGCACCTGCTGTTGTGGTACAGAGAGGCTGTAGGCGTGGTAGTGGGCATTTTAGTGTTGAAAGGATGGACAAAGGACATTGGCTTATACTGTAGTTGTTCAACTAGAGGGTGGTAGACCAGTAAGGGTTTCAGCGCATCGTGTGGGCCGGAACAAATCTAATGTGATTGTAGGTACATTTACTTTATAATCCATACCATTGCTTTATTTAATAGATTTTGGGTCTACGCATTCATACATATTGCACGAACATGCATGCTGGCTTGATATGTCTGTAGAGGAGTTAGATGTTGGTATGCGGGTAACCAGTTCCTTTGGTGAGATGGCAGTAGCTAAGAGGTTGTTTAGGAGGTGTCCTTTAATGGTTCAAAGGCACCTGTTTGCGACTAACCTGATAGAGTTATTGTTTCACGGTTTTGATATGATTTTATGGATGGATTGGTTGTCAGAGCATAGAGTTGTAGTTGATATTGAGACCAAGCGAATTTCACCGAAACTTGTAGAGGATTACAAAGTTGTGGTTGTGGGCGAGAATATTAAATTCTTGTCTAACGTGGTTTCAATGTTGGAGACACAAAAGTTGTTAGAGTTTGGGAATCAAGCATACCTAGCTTATGTCATGAACCCAAGTTTGAAGGAAGAACGTGCTTAGGATATTCGCACCATTTGCAATTTTCCAATAGTGTTTCTAGAAAAGTTGCCTATTTGCCACTAGATAAGGAGGTAGAATTTTTCATTGAAACGTACGCAGATACAGCTCTAGTGTCGATTACATAGTATTGTGTGGCACCGCAGGAATTAAAGGAGTTGAAGATGCAGCTTCAGAAGTTATTAGACTGTGGTTTTATTCGGCCTAGTGTGTCACCATGGGGAGCACCAATGTTATTTGTAAAAAAGAAAGATGGCACAATGAGCATGTGCATTGATTATTGGCAACTGAACAAGTTGATGATTAAGAACAAATATCCGTTGTCGAGGATCGATGGTCTGTTTGATCAATTTCAGCATGCTACGATATTTTCCAAGATTGATCTGAGGTCTGGGTATTATCAGCTGAAGGTGAATGATAAAGACGTGCCAAAGATAGCTTTTTGCACGCGTTACAGGCATTATGAGTTCCTAGTGATGCCGTTTGGGTTGACAAATACTCTGGCAGCTTTCATGGATATGATGAATCGGATGTTCGTAAATTCTTGGATCAATTTGTGGTAGTGTTCATCGATGACATTCTTTTATACTCTCGTACTGAGGAAGATCACGATCGATAACTGCAGATTGTGTTGCAAGTTCTGTTGGACAATAAGCTTTATGCTAAGCTGACTAAGTGTGAGTTTTGGATAAAGCAAGTGGTTTTTCTTGGTAGCGTTGTTTCGACCGAGGGTATTCACGTGGATCCATAAAAAATTAAAGTTGTTGTGAATTAGAAGCAACCGAAGTTGGTGTTAGAAGTTCGTAGTTTCTTAAGGTTGGTAGGATATTATCGATGCTTCATGGATGGTTTCTCAAGGATTGTTGCTCTTTTGACGAAGTTGTTGCAAAAAGAATGTAAGTTTTGAGTGGACGGAGAGTAGACAACAAGCTTTTGATAAGTTGAAGGAAGCTTTGACGTAAGCTCTAATCCTGATTCAACTTGAGTCAGGGAAGGAGCTTGTGGTTTATAGCGATGTATCCTATGTTGGTTTGGGATGTGTGTTGATACAAGAAGGAAGGTTTGTAGCTTATGCATCTAGGCAGTTGAAGGTGCATAAGCGTAATTATCCTACGCACAATATAGAGCTTGCTTCGGTGGTGTTTGCATTAAAGATTGGGCGACATTACCTTTATGGTGATAAGTGTATCATGTACACGGATCACAATAGTCTGAAATATCTGATATCACAGAAGGAGTTGAATCTTGGACAGCGAAGATGGTTAGAGTTGCTTAAGGATTATGATTTGACGATTAAGTATCAACTAGGAAAGGCTAATGTTGTAGCTGACGCTTTGAACAGAAAGGTTGTGGTTGAGTTGAGGGTGATGTTTGCTCGGTTAAGTGTAACGCGTGATGGTGGTTTGTTGGCTGAGTTGCAAGTGAAGCCATCGTTGTTGTAGTTGATCAAGGAGAAGCAACCGTATAATGATTCTTTGGTACCGTAAGTCAAAAACATAATGGATGGCAAACAAACGATTTTTTTCAGTGACGAAAGAGTTTTGTGTTTCAAGAGACAAGTGGTTGTGCCGAAAGATAAGGAGATAAGGCAAACTATTTTGACTGATGCCCATTCGAGTCTTTTTGCTATGCATCCTGGAAGTACAAATATGTATTAGTATTTGAAAAAATAGTATTTCTGGGTTGGCTTGAATAAGGATGTAGTGGATTTTGTTGCTCATTGTATGGTTTGTCAACGTGTTAAGGCTAAGCATCAATTTTTTTCTGGGTTGTTGCAGCCGTTAAAGATTCCATAATGGAAGTGGGGGAGAATTACCATAGATTTTGTGTCTCGTTTACCTTCGATGCCATCAACGAAGAATTCAGTATGGGTAATTATGGATAGGTTTATGAAGTGTGTACATTTTCTGGCTGTGCATACGATGTATACTTTGGATAAGCTGGTAAAGTTGTATATTGCCGAGATTGTAAGGTTACATGTGGTGCCTAAGTTGATAGTCTCGGATAGGGATCCGTGTTTTACAGAAAGGTTTTGGGAGTGTTTATATAAGGCTTTGGGTATGCTGAACTTCAGTACTTCGCGTCATCCTCAAACGGATGGTCAGTCTGAACGCGTTATCCAAGTGTTAGAGTATATGTTGCGGTATTGCATCATTGATTTCCAAGGAACATGGGAGAAGCAGTTACCTTTGGTGGAGTTTGCCTATAGCAACAGTTATCAGGCTAGTATCCAAATGGCACTATATGAAGCATTGTATGGTAAAAGGTGTCGCACGCCACTTTGTTGGGCGGAGGCAGAAGAAAAATATGTTTCTTTGCCTGATGTGTTGAAGGATACCAATGAGAATGTGAAGCTTATTAGTGATCGGTTGAAGGTGGCTTCGGATCGACAAAAGTCATATGCTAACTTAAAGCATAAGGAGATTGAGCTTGCGGTTGGAGATCGTGTATTTCTTGAGGTTTCGCCTTGGAAGAAGGTGATGAGTTTTGAACGGAAGGGCAAATTAAGTCCTAGATTTTTTGGAACTTATGAAGTGTTGGAGCGTGTTGTTACAGTTGCATATAGATTGAGGTTGCCTGAGGAGTTGGAGAAGAAACATGATGTTTTCCACGTATCGATGCTTTAGAGTTATAGATCAGATCTTTTGCATGTGATGCCTGTTAAGGAGATTGAGTGGAATCCAGATTTGTCCTATGATAAGGAGCCAGTGAGAATTCTAGATTCAAGCAGCAAGATTCTTCGTGGAAAGACCATAGAGTTGGTGAAGGTGTTATGACGACATTGTGGTGTCGAGAAAGCCACCTCGAAAAAACAAGGAAGATATGTTGAAGAAGTTTACTTACATTTTTCTGCCAGGTAAATTTTGAGGATGAAATTTCCTAAGAGGGGGAGAGTTGTAACGCCCTGAATTTGGGCCTAGGTGTTAGATGGATTGGTTAGACGATTCGGGAAAACTGGGTTAGACGATTCGAGTTAGTTTCGGGAATTAAATCTTATAAAATTGTTTTGGCTAAAATAAAATATGGAAAATGCTAGAAATATTAAATTAATATTATATGAGTTTTGGTAAATTCAATTTGAAGAAAATAAATTGGATTTTGGGACATTTTGGTCTGGTGACTAAAACGTAAAGTTTTCAAAACTATTTTTAGTGACTAAATCGTGAAAGGGTCAAAACTTAGAATCTTTAAGGAGCTAATTAACCAAACTTTTCCATCAGATTTTTCCCTTAATTTAGGCTATTTTAAAAAGGTTTTAATTGGTTTTATTATCAAAATAAAATAGTTTTAATAAAAAGATTTTTAATTTCACAAATCACTTTCTTATGTAACTACTTTTTTTCCAACTTTTTCTCTAAAATTTCTCAATAGCCAAACTATGATTTTCACTCCAAAATTCTCATGAATCAATTCCTTTTGATTTCCTTTTTGTTTTCTAATTGATTTCTTTAATTCCTATTGCAAAATCTACTTGGAATTCAACTAATCTTTGTCAAGTAAGGGAGAAATCAGTAATTAGAGGTGCTTTTCGTTTCTCTGCTCCAGTGAAAGGTACTTTAATGAAATTCTCAAGTTCTTGATCCTTTACAACAGACTTATAGAACCGTAGCCGCCTCCTCAATTTTTCTATAGCTTCGACAACATCTTTTTCTTCATTTTTTATCTTCACGTAATCGGCGGCGACACCAGTCATAATACTGGTTGACGATCGTCGATAACCTTTTTTTAGTTTTTTATTTTATAATTTTTATTTTTTTATTTTTTCCTTGTGACACGCTATTTTTTTATTTTTTGATACGTAATTTTTGTCTTTTGGTACATTTTTTCTCTTAATCGGTCTTGGCTGTTTTTTTTCTTTTAATTTTCTACCAGGGTTGAATTTGACGCCGCCACGATTGATCAAGATGGCGTTCTTTTGATTATCCTGTGGATCTCCTATTTTGAATCCTCGAACTAGATTTGGATACAAACTCACAGTCACAGCTCTTGTTCACGGTTGAGTTGTGGTAATGATCATGTTGTCAATGTGTCTAATTATTGTAATATGAATTTTTTAATGATGTTTGTTGTTGGTTTTTATCTTTCATCGTCGAACTTTGGTTATGTTGTATCTATTTTATTTCGAGTAATTGAATTAGGGCTTTTATCTTTTCTTTATATGGTCATATGTATGATCTAGATGCGTTAATTTTTGTGCTTTTAAAAATATGTCCGAAACAAATTTATTTACTTGAATTACAAACTCTCATTATATTTTTAAAATTTTCCTCAATTAATAAAACTAGCGTGCTTATATTAAAAAAATCATTTTATCCAACCAACCAAACAATGCAATAGTATTATTTCTTTATTCTATTCAACCAACTTTACTTTTATTTCCTCATCGAGTAACCATTTCATTTGCTCTCTATTCCATTCTAGCGAACCAAATCAACTACAAAGATCATTGCGTTGTTATATTCTCGGTATTATTTTTATTTAATTATCGGTATCTTACTTATTAATAGACTAATTCAAATCGAATTTTACAGAGATTCAATATAGAATGATTATTACAACCAAGTTTTCTCCATTTACAATGTCAGGATTCGAACATCTGACTTTACTTAATGGACCTAACACCTCATCCCACTAGACCAACTTATTGTTGGTTATATTCTAGGTGTTTATATATATAAACAAGGGATATGATACTCTTACACTATGTAAAACTTGAAAGTTTTACATTTTTTTGGACCGTTGGATGAAGATAAATAGATGAATGAGATTAACAGTAGAACATGTGAAGATTATCACTTGAAAAAAAATATAAAAAAATAGTCTTAACCATTTATTATTATCATCCAACAGTAACCATTTATTATTATCATCCAACAGTCCAAAAAAGCGTAAAAGTAATTGAGTTTTATACAATGTAATTGGATCCTAACATATATAACAATATATATAACATACATGAAGTACTGTGGAGACATAACTGTTGTAGACAACCCAATTTTGACGGGGGTAGAATTTCAAAATTTTATTGTATTTAAGCTTGTCAATTGTTTTTAAAATTGTACTGTAAAGCCTATTCATAACTAAAAAAATTGTATTGTAAAGCTTAGTTTGGATTGGACTAAATTTTGATTTAACTAAGGCTAAATTGAATCAACCACTTCATTAATTTTTTTCATATTATCTTTTTACCAAGTGAATTTTCACTCGTATCTACTGTAAATAAAATTTAAAAAATAATTTATATGAAAAAAATTAATAAAGTCAATAGTTTTTATTGGTTGAGACTATGAATAATTTGAATATGGAGGACCCATAATATAATTTCTTATCAGTTTAGCTTTAGAGTTGAAATTGAAACTTTAATTTAATTCAAAGACAAGTTTCAAGTTTTTTTTTTTTTGACAAATCCTAATTCTATCTAGAAGGGGACTCTAGGGGAAGGAAGGGGTGTCCTTAGTCTTAGTGGGTCTAGAACTCATGACATAAGGTACTATGAGGGAGCAAAGCTGCGCAACTTAACTAACCGACCAAATATAATTGTTCAATAGACTGGTTCAAGTT
The DNA here is from genome assembly GCA_019671005.1 of Hibiscus mutabilis. Lineage (NCBI taxonomy): Eukaryota > Viridiplantae > Streptophyta > Magnoliopsida > Malvales > Malvaceae > Hibiscus > Hibiscus mutabilis. The sequence continues at coordinate 22,912,850 of CM033747.1, forward strand.
AAAAATCAAGAACTATGTGTTCCTTAATTTAATCTTGGTTTAAAGAAACCATTTTAAATTAAATTGAGGGTGAAAATAGGGGGATATTTTAATACCCACACTTGGTCTTCAAGCTCGGTTTAAGAAAAAGGAGTAACAAGCAAAATGAAAGAAATCTTTCAATCTTTCAATTAAGTCCAAATCTTAAGTCGTGTTGCAGTATAAGGTTTTTTTAAGCCCAAGCCATTTATTTAAGAGGTCCAAATCGGGTTTTAAGGCCAGAGTTTAGTTAAAGACCCAATTCAGTCCAAGTATGGAAATGTTCAAATCAAGATCCAATTCGTTATTTTTTTTTAATTTGATCCTCCAATGCATCTTTTCAGCTCTTTCAGGGCGACGTAGGTAGAAGACGCGCTCTGTCATACGTACTTTTTGAAAGACAGTTGACGTGACATGCTTACACCTACGTGGCATTGAAAGGGTTTGAAGGATGCATTGGAGGACCAAATTGAAAATAAAAATGAAATGAAATTTGTCTACTTCGATAAATAATTGGAGATGAGTGTCATTTTGGTTTTCAATCTTTAAAAATGGTATATATATGTGAAAAAGCTAAAGGGAAGGGAGGAAATTTTGGGTTGTGAAATTAGGAGTAAATATTCGATTGAGTCGAGTAAAATTTTTTGAGTTGGTCGAGTAGGCGAGTCTAATTTTATCACTCAAAATTTATTTGAATTTTTTTGAGTTGAGCTGTTCATGTTTATGTTCAAATTTAATTTTAAATAATAATGTTATTGTATCGATTTATTCCAATTTAAATGACTTTCTATAACTATATATGATATATATCGATATATTTCTTTATATTTTTTTTACAAGTGTAGGTAAGATTTGTATTGTTAATTAATAAAACAAATATCATCTAAATTATATAAATATTTGTCATATTATTTTTAAAAAATATTTTTTTTGGAAACTATTGATGGGTGTATAAAGAAGTCAAAAAATTGATTGAAAGAAAGCATTTGTAAAGAGTTACAACCATAGGAGTAGATTGAATAAAATATAAAGTTGAGAGACTAAATTGCGAGAAAGAAAAATTTATTTTCAAAAAATAGAATTGAAGTTACACATGTATTCGAGTTATTTAGGTTATTCGAGTCCTATTTCATCATTCAAACATTATTTGATTTATTTTCAAATCGTGTTAAGTTGAGTCAAGTAAAAAAAATTAATTTTTGAAATCGAATTAAGTTTTGTTCACCCCTATGTGAAATATACAAAAAGTTATTTTTCTGTTTTTATATTTTAAAATAATCAATACTATTAACTTGGAAAGAAAAGGAATGAGAATATGAGCTCCCCGCGTGAAGATAGTTTTTTTTTTGGTAATGCGTGAAGATAATTGTGCATCTAATAGGACCTCCCCTTTATAGTGAATGGGGAAAGTTTGTGACTGGTCTCCCTTGATTCCGATCCTTTCATTTTAGCACTTGCATCTAGTCTGCACTACGTTCAATTAGGTCCTTGGAATTTAGTTTGAAATATAAATTCTTAATTGAGTAATAAAAATTGAGTTTTAAAATGGTAAGAATTTAATACCCTAAGTACTACAATACTAATATGGTACTATCTTACTATAGGTGTTGTAGGGCAACAAGGTCGGTTCAAAGATTTTGGGGCATGTGCAATTTATTAAAATAAAACCTTAATTTATAGTCAGTAAGAGATATAAGTTTTCTTATAAAAAATACCTTAATACAAAAAAAACATTATTTATCCTCTTGAGCAACAAAAAATTGACTTATAAACATCTAAAAATCAAACATTTTCACTTAAAGAGTGTCATTCTTTTTCATGTTTTAAGTTTTAGATAATTGTATACGTACACAATTATATATATAAATTTATAATCTTTTACAAATATTTAATTTAATTTAAATACTCTATTTTTAGAGTCTTTCTCTTAGGTGCCTTGTGCGATCGCTCTTATCGTACCTTCCAGAACCCACAGGGCACTAATCCTCCGTATAAATAACAAAACTCCAAAACCTAAATTTGATAAAAGGTTTAGTAAAAAAGATTAGTGGTGACTTTCTGTTATAGATGAATTTGTGTTTAACATGTCAGGTACTTGTTCGTCACGATATGACAATTGTTGTATATAATATATTTAGTTTATTTTCAAATAAATAATTTAATATAAAAATTATATATATTATAATAATCAACACCCTTGGATTTATATGTACACTTATATACAATGTAACAAGTATAACAATCTCTTTCAAATTAAGAGAAAAAACGTCTAGCGTGTAATCAATGAACATTTGATAAGTGAAATGGATGGATGAGATTAAATATACTATATTTTTTTCTCCTTAATTTTTTTAAAACAAGTTAAACTTCTAATATTCTATTAAAAAAGTTAAACTTCTAATATTAAATTAAAAATATTAGTTTTACACCATATATATATATATATATATGGTTAAGATCCGCTTATATTATGTAAAATTCTATTACTTTTACACATTTCTTGAACCATTGAACGAGGATAAATAAATGGCTAAAATTATTTCCTTATTTTTTCCCTATGATAATATTCTCATTCCCTACTGTTAATTTCATACATCCATTTATCTTCATCTAACGATCCAAAAAGGTGTAAAAACTTTCAATTTTTTTGATGAAAAACATGAATATTATCACATGCCTCATTAAACCCCCTAATCTTAATCGGAGGAAAAGAGTACATGTGATAATAAAATAAACTACAAATATAAAACGAGAAAGTCTCGGCAAAAGAACATAAGCACTAGGCTAACATACAAACAACTTCAAAGAAACACATTACATATGACCATCCCCATGAAGAATATGAAGGATCTCCCTTGGAGGAACCTTATATTGAACACCTTTCCTGCTCACGGAATTAGCGAGTCGTACAAGACCATCGACCACCTTATTGGCGTCTCTCGGGATATATTGCAATACAACCTCCCACATCCGACGATATGCCTCATGAACATGTAGGACCAGTGACCGTGCTCTGGCCCTAAATTTTTGCTTCTCAATCAGTCTAAGAGCATCTCTACTATCGGTTTCAACCACGAGTTGACGACAACCAATATCCCAAGCAATCTCTAGACCAAGATGAATACCCCACAGCTCAGCCTCTAATATATAGCCAGTGCCAATGAATTTCGTAAACCCCTTATGCTATATCCCCTCATGGTCTCGGATAACACCCCCACATGATGTGGATAACACCCCCAATGCTGATGAATTAGTAAACCCCTTATGATCGGTATTTAATTTCATCCACCCTTCTTGTGAAGAACTCCAATCATGCAGCTCTTGTGACATATTAGCTATTAGGGGGGATATAGATTCGGATTGAAGAATCGTCCTAGCACAAGTCATCTACAGCCAGCGGCTCCTATCAATCACTAAACCACAGTCATCCACGCCTGAGTTGAAAATAATCGCATTCATGTAAAGCTAGAGATTTCAAACAACAACATTAAATACCAAATCCCAATTGCTTGCCTTCCTTGCGAAATACGCTAGAATGGTAAGGTTGGTTCGAACCCAGTTTTTGAAATCCATGGTAATAAATTCACCAAACTTGTCCTGTTTGATCAAGGCAATCCATACTAAACTCGTTGATGGACACAAACGTAAGATATGGCTCACTGTTTCAGTGCTTATCATACAACAAGAGTAGCGACCATCCATTGCAAAATGTCGCCGCACTCGTTCTTTATTTGTCATAAGTTTATTACAACAAGTGAGCCAAAGAAAAATTTTAACGCATTAGAGGCCCTTATACTTATGAATTTTTTTTCCGTAATGCATCGCCATCATCTAAAGAAAGTTTGAGCCTTACGCCATACGCATCCTTCACCAAAAATCCCTTGCCATTATAGTCTTTCCATCCTACTGAATCACCAGGGAGTTGCGACATTGGGCCCTTTATAATTGCCACACGAAGAAGAACAAACGAGGGTACAAGGTGTTAGAATTTCTCCCAAACCAATTCCAAACAACAATCAACCATATCCGCAAAGGTGGCTCGAGACAACTCCCCAAGCCAAAGGTCGTGCCAAAACTCAATGTCGTGACCATTCCCAATGTTTCATACAACATTATCTTGAACTTCATTCTAGACCACCCCAAGCCCTTCCATAAAGAGAGCCACTATAGTGTTGAGAGTATTCGTAACCATTTTATCACATTTATATTTAGCCCGCAAAAGATGTACCCACAACGCATCCGTCTGAACCATTAATTGGAATGCTAATTTCATCAAGAAAATTTCATTTTGAGTTATGTTGACTGACTAACTCTTGGAAAACAATTGAAGAATTAATATAAATATGCAGTAAATTATGCCAAGTTTAGGTCTTTCTGTGTGCAAGTAATACAGTAGTAAGCTAAGTATCGTATCTACAAGGATTTTCTAAGAATTAAATGCCACGATATTTTCTTGTGAATGAGAATAAATGAGTTTGAATTGGGTTTCAGATTTTGATTAAGAAAAGGAAAAATAAAATGAAAATTTAGGCGGTTTGGCAAACAAATGTATTCAGATGGATGATTAGCGTTGGCAAGAGATGCTTGGGTTTACGTTTAGCAAAGACAACAAATAATAATTTTCAGCCTTGGTTTTATTGCCTAGCAAATTTTGAAGTTAGTATTGCCTCTATCGATAGCAATACTCTAAGTTAATTAAGAATAACCCTTGTATGTCTATAGTGATGTTCTTAATAATTAACTTGGCAAAGTTTTAATCTTTACTCCTAAGGGGTAGATTCACTTCCGAAGTAAGCTCATCTACTTGAATATCTTATGCCAGAGCTTCTCACCTTAGTATCCGGTAATTAATCTTATCTCCTAAGTCTGTTAAGATATTAAGGGATAATAGGCAGGCAATACCAACTGTCGTATGGCAAAGAATTTAAAAAAAACAAAGCACTAGAAGAATAGACAAAAATGCCAAGGCATTTAATTATTAAAAGCTAACAATAAACTAAGCGTTCATCGCAAAAACATCCTCAGCCAACTCAAAAGAATTACTTCATGGCTGGGTAAACCATCAACAAAATATCGTTTTGAAACATCACCATCATAATAGAATTAAAAACTAAAAGAAATGAACAAAGAAGGAGATATGTCGATAAAACCATTCAATGGATCCAGAGCTCTCGGTCTTAGCTTGGTCGAACCACAGTTTTCCCTATATCCTCTTTCTTCACCATGGTGCAGCTTCATTGGCTCATTGATTAGCTTTCTTTATATAGGAACTCATGGAAATCCTAGATTGGGTTTTGAATTTGAAAGTTTGTTACGCACCAAGATAGGCTCGCTATCTTCTTATCCTTTTTTTGAATTTTAGGGCTGACCTAACTCTAACAACTATTAACCGGGCATCGGCCATCCTTCTTTTGCCAACCTAGACTGGAAATCTTCGTCCTACTTTTGCCATCAACACTTGATATTTCTCTTCTGGTTCTCTTACTTTTTGCCAACTACTCTTGTCATGTCCTGCCAAACCTGCTCTTGTCCTGCCACAACAAGAAAAATATCCCTTCACTCTAACAATAAAAACATTTCTTAACTCATAGATTCAAATGCATGAATCTACTAACTAAATGCACAAATATGTACTCAAAATCAAGCAAAAGCATGACAATATATACATGAAAAATAGTATTTTTTAGGAGTTAACATTCCCCCAATCCTAGCTCATTGTTTCATCACGTAATGTAATTAAAAGCTATATAAACAGAAAAATAAAGTAAAGTACCATAGCAAACTTTTCCTGATTAACAACACAAGCTAGCAAGCAAATTCTAGTCCTAGTTCTGTCCTCGGATATCCAAAGCACTAATGCCAACAAATCAACAAATTCAAGTGCAATAATATAACTCTAACCTAAGGTCATGAGGTGTGCATGATGTGCAGGTGGTTTGCATCAAGAATCCTTTAACTCCCTTAGCAAAACTTTACTGTCCAAACTTAATTTTTTTTATTTAACAAGGGTTTTTTTGCTAGTATTAATTAGGGTTTGCGCCATGTTGTTTTTTGGCGTGAGAAATAAGAGGGACCATACCATGAATCCCCACGTTAATCCAGACTACATCACTAAGCTAACCTATTACACTCATACCCTAAAGTTTTGTTGGCTCGAGAACTAAAAAAGAGCAAACCACGAAGCCCCATGTTAGTTACTGTCTCTAAGGCAGAGCAGTGTTCTAATTTTTTTAGCCTGTGAAAAAACATTGTTGCCTTATTTTTCACTTTTTACCCTAGCATTGTGTTTTTTAGTGAGTTCAGATCAAGAATCCTAAGTTTGTCTTAGAATTTAGATGCATACTACGTGTGCAAGTGAAACCAAATTTCCCAAAGCTAGAGATCAATTGCCTAGCTACCTAGCATTACTAATCTGCTGGCTCATGCTAGCTAAAGATTCTAATTTTATCATTGACAGGGCATACTAGAGCAAATTCTAACTATGCTAGCGAAAACTATTGGCAAAATTATCAGGGTAAAAGTATGCCATGGCAAATTTTTTTAATGTTTTGGTATGCATCATGGTATACCTAATCTATATGGCAAAAATAATATGAAAATAGAAATGTAAAAACACATGAATATCATGGCAATAAATGCGAGGCAACACGCACACCCAAACCAAAGGTGTGCATTGTCCTCAATGCATGAAAACATATATATATAAATGTTATGCATGAATAAAAAGAAAATTATGAAAAATAAGGAGCTAAGGGGAAGAGGAATCCCCTTCAGATTGCTCTGGATGAGATACACATGTCTTCTTTCTAACAAAGCTCCGTCGATTAGGTTCCATGTGCTTCTTTCTTTTTAGTTGTGGCTTTGAGACATCAGTGGAGGCCTTCACATCATGCAGGACCTCCTCAATTATTTGTACCGGCTTGGATGTAATAGGGGCTATAAGAGCAACGAAAGAAGCAGGTACCACAAGTGGCACATTATTCTTGGCAGGCACTTCGTCATCAGACTCTTGTGAAGTATCAGTCTTGGCATATTCAACTTGGACAGTCAAAACAGGTATAGTGGCATCGAATTGCTGGGTCAGAGTATGAATAGACTAGGGATTGGTTGGCATTCCTTCGAGCGCATAAAGCTCTGGTGGGAACTCTAGAAATGTTGGCAAAGGATTGGTGGTGATGCCCTCAAAAGTTGTCTTTAGGGCTCAGTCTCTAGCACCAGTATATTGCTAGAGCACCAAATTTTGCTCCTTAGCCTTCTCCGATTTTTGTAGGATGAGTTCCTATCATTTATAAATCTAAGGAAGTAATGCCAATGCATCAGTTGGCATTGGTGTGACAAGTTCTGCCTTAGGCGATCTGGCAGCAGACACCGGCTCAGCAGCTTTTCCTTTGCCCTTCTGTCTCACTTCCCCGGTAATTAATTATTTCCACAGAGTAGGAGTGATGACACCCTTACACTTCTGGATGTTATCAGAGTTGAGCTTTGGCACCTTATGCTGTAAGGAAATTCAAGATTTTAGTGAGGGAAAAATAAACTACCAGAACCCTTACCGGTATATTTGTAGGTCTCATCCATAATTAGATGACCCATGTTGATTTTGTTTCCACTATGATAGAGTGCAGCAAAGCCATTCTTTCCTCTAAAATTGTCTCATTATGTGTTTTCGGCATAAGATTTGCCTTTAAGAAGTGGTTCCATCCCCTCGACTGTGGTTTCAATGCCAACCGTTTCATAGTTCTCTTTTCCTTGGAAGAGATATTCCATTGTGTGTCCGTCTCGCACAAATCCTTCAGCAGCAATTGTCTTTTGGCAGCATCCATGGATTTTACAAATGTTGAATGCTCTTCTTCTGCACCATCTAAACTAAACATGCCATTAACATATCTTTCATCAAATCGAACAAACGTGCCTCACACAAATAGAAAAGACGAGTTCTTAGTTGTGAGGTGGGCATAGAATTCGTGAAAATGATGGAGTGGACCTCCTCTGACCGTTGGCAAAATATCTCCCAATGATGTTTCTTGACTATTTCCTTCACTTTCGGTGAATAACCCAAGTTGGGTTCATTCTTGTACTCAAAACCTTTCTCGTAACAAAAAGTGCGAGCAACATAATTTTTTCATACTTTTTCTTGATCTCGTCATTGAAAAAGATTTGAAAAGGTGTTGATGAGGATGCCATTGCAAAATATTAGGGAAAATGATGATCAGAAAAGATTGGTTCTTGATTTGCTTGTCGTGCGAGAGAATGAAAAGAGAGAAGTTTCTTGCTTAGGGAAATTGAAGGTTAAATAAATGAATAAAGGATACGGTTAGGATGGTTTTAATGGTGAGGTGAGTGGAGATAATGATGGGTGTGGTAGTTATACGTGTATGAGGGAGTGGGATAATGATTAGTTTAGGAGTTATGGGAGTTGGCGGCACGAGAAAGAAAAGGGTAAAAGCAATGGGGTAAAATTTCAAAGTTCGAAAACTTTAACCTAGGTGGCTAAGGTTTCCCGCTCAGCAAAAAAATACTCTCCCTTGGGCCTTATATAAAAAATGGTCCATGAGTTACCACGCCTCATGATGATGGGTGTTCGATTGCCAGCCTATTCTGGCATACTGCTTTGGCAAAATAACTTGTGCTAACACTCACAAAAACCTTTCAAAACAAAAAAGAAAAATTAAAATAAAGAAACCAAAATGCTGAAAAGAAAATAACTAACCTAACTATTTACAATGATCATATTGTGATGGAAAAATTACTCAATTTATGCCAAGAGAATGGTCTCATTGGCATTCTTTTGACTTCCTTCCCAATAATGCTTCAACCTCTAGCCATTCACTTTGAACGTTGTCATAGTTTTCAAGTCCTTGATATCTACTGCTCCATGAACATAAGGCTTGACAACTTCAAAGGGTCATGACCATCTGGATTTGAGTTTACCGTAAAATAATTTAAGCCTTGAGTTGAACAACAAAACTTTTTGCCCTACTTCAAACTGTCTTGGCAAAATTCTATTGTCATGCCACCTTTTTGTTATTTCTTTATAAAGTTTGGCATTTTCATAGGCTTGTGCTCTAAATTCCTCCAACTCATTCAAGTCTAACAACCGTTTCTTACTTGCAGCCTTCTATTCCATGTTCAACTGTTTGGTTGCCCAATAAGTTCGATGTTCTAACTCCACTAGCAAATGGCATAACTTCCCAAATACAAGCTTGTATGGGGAAGTTCCTAATAGAGTTTTGAAACCTATTATGTCTGCTTACAAGGAATTATCTAGCCTCAAAGATCAATCTTTCCGAGTCGAGTTCACAGTTTTCTACAAAATATTCTTGATTTCCTTATTTAAAATTTTTGTCTGGCCATTTGATTGAGGATGATAGGCAGTGGCAATTCTTTGCTGGATTCTGTACCTACACAGAGCTTTAGTGATTAAATGACATTTAAAATGAGTACCTTCATCATGTATGATAGCTCTGAGGGCACCGAATCTGATAAAGATGTACTTGTGTAGGAATTTGGCAAGTGCCTTGGCATCATTTGCTGGGAGAGCAACAACTTTAACCCACTTTGAGACGTAGTCTACGGCCACAAGTATGTATAAGTTGTAAAATGATAGGGGAAATGACCCATAAAGCCTATCCCCCAAACTTTAAATATTTCTACGACATGATGTTCTGAAGTGGTAATTGATGTCTGGTGGAAATGTTTCTAGTTTGTTGGCATCTATCGTATGCCTTGGCAAAATAATAGAAATCTTTGAACAGTGTAAGCCAGAAAAATCCTGATTGCAATACTTTGGATGCTGTTTTCATTCCAGCAAAGTGTCCTTCATATGGTGCTGTATGAAAAAGCTAAATAATGTTTTGCTGCTCATCCTCTAGCACGCAACGAAGAATGATTTGTTCGGCACAATGTTTGAATAAGAATGACTCATCCTATTAATATTGTTGGATATCCCTCAGAAATCGCTTCCTAGCATTACTTGTCGAGTCCGGTGGCAAAATATTGCTGACCAGGTAGTTGACTATGTCAGCATACCATGGCATGGTATTGGTTGCAAGCAAATATTGCTGGCGTTTTTGCCAAAGTGTTGGATCTGCCGTTTTTGCCAAAGTGTTGCTGGCATCCGATTAAGGTCTAGCATTATCAGTGCTCGCCTCTTTTTTTTTGCTTCCTTGGATTTATTTTTTGGCACCAATTTCTCGTCTTGGCAATTAGTTGATTGTTTGATAGGTGCTTTGTTCGTGCATTGTTTTCCACTCTAAAGAGTGTCCTTTTACATTGTTCTCTCTCTCTTTTTCGAGCATCTTCTGTATCACTTGGCAAATTTCCCTGGGGTCTATTACTAAATGCGTTGGCAATCTGTCCTAACTGGACCTCCAAGTTTTGCATAGATGCTACTAAACTCTAGATAGGTGCGACATTTCACTCTATATATTCTATTAGAGAGTTCCCCTAGGTAGATTTTTGCCCTGGATGGAAATTATTTTGTGCTTTTTGTGGTATCACATTCTGATTGAAACCTGGTGGTACATTATTGTTCTGATGTTGGGCATTAAATTGGTTACCTCCTTGATTCACCCAAAAAAAGTTTGGATGCAGCTTCTAACATGCATTATAGGTATTGGCATGTTTTTTAAAATTATGATTGAAATTGCCAACAAAATTTACCAAATCAGGGTTTGATGGACATTCATCCACATCATGATCCTCTCCACAAATTGTGCAGAATGGTTCCAGTGCCTTCACTTCTCGGGTTTCAGTTGGTTTTTGCATCATCTTCACTATGTTAGTGAGGTTGGAAATTTGAGCATTGATAGATGACAATGCATCAAGTTCTAATTTTCTAGCAACTTTTGTCCCGATTCCCAATTTGGTAGTAGGGTATTGGAAATTATTTGTGGCAATCCTTTCAAGGATGTCAAATACCTCCGTATAATTCTTATCTAGCAATGATCCATTTGTCAAAGTGTCAACCACAGTCCTGACATGAGCATTGAGTCTATTATAAAAGGTCTCTATCTAGATCTAAGTAGGAAATCCATGCATGGGGCATCTTCTTAACAGTTCATTGAAACGTTCCCAGGCATCATACAAACTCTCATCATCAGCCTACCTAAAAAAGTAATGATTTCACTTCGTAGCTTGGCATTAAGTTTAGGTGGCTAGAATCTTAGCAGAAACTTCTTGTATAATTCTGCCCACGAATTAACTGAACCAAGTGGCAAAGAACTTAGCCACGTTTTTGCTTTGTCTCTCAAAGAAAATGAGAATAATCTCAACTTCACTGTCTCTTCAGCTACACCAGGTTGCTGAAATAATTGGCAAACCTCTATGAATTACTTCAAGTGTTGCCTTGGGTCTCCAGTAGGTGATCCATCAAATTGACCTACATTTAATAGTTTCTAAATTATTACCAGTTTAAAATTAATTGTATTTACCTCTAGACCGATCAGTCTTGGCATCAAATTCTCCATGTTTGGTGCTAAGTGTTCTCTAATAGTTCATTCTTCAAGATTCTCTACAACGACAGCAGGAGCGGGTGATATCTTATCATATATTGGTGGATTCTCCTTGTTGTTTAAGACACCATCTATTCTATCATTTCTGTTTTGAGCCATTTCTCGAAGTTTTCTTTTTAACCTGTGTAGGGTTCTTTCAATCTCTGGGTCATATAACAAATCTTCCTTCACAGTGCAGCTTCTGGTTATACACCAAACAAAACAAAAGAAATAAAATAAACAAAAACAAGTAAAAATCAAAACAATAAACTCCGTCACAATTCCCGATAATAGTGCCCAAAACTTATCGTCTGACTAACGCTTGGCAAACAATTGAAGAATTAATGTAAATATGACAGTAAACAATGCAAAGTTTAGGTATTTTTTGTATGCAAGTATACACGATCAGCAAGTAATACAGCAGTAAGCTGAGTATCGTATCCACATGGATTGTCCAGGAATTAAATGCCACAATATTTACTTGTGAATGGGAACAAATGAGTTTGAATTGAGTTTCAGATTTTGATTAAGAAAAATGACTAAGAAAAATAAAATAAAAATTCAGGCGGTTTGGCAAACAAATATATTCAGATGGATGATTGGAATTGGCAAGAGATGTTTAGATTTACACTTAGCGAAGACAGCAAATAATAATTTCCAGCCTTTATTTTATTGCCGAGAAGATTTTAAAGTTAGTGTTGCCTCTATCAATAGCAATACTCTAAGTTAATTACGAATAACCCTTATATGTCTATAGTGATTTTTCAATAATTAACTTGGCAAAGTTTTAATCTTTACTCCTAAGGGGTAGATTCATTTTCGAAGTAAGCTCATCTACTTGAACATCTTCTGTCGAAGCTTCTCACCTTAGTATGTGGCAATTAATTGTTATCTCCTAAGTATGTTAAGATATTAAGGGATAATAGGAATACAATGCCAATTGTCGTATGGCAAAGAATTTAAGAAAATAAAGCACTAGCAGAATAGACAAAAATGCCAAGGAATTCAATTATTAAAGATGAAAATAAACTAAGTGTTCATCACAAAAATATCCCCAACCAACTTAAAAGAATTACTTCATGGTTGGGTAAACCATCAACAAAATATTGTTCTGAAACATCACCATCATAACAGAATTAAAAAATAAGAGAAATGGACAAAGAATGAGATTCATCGATGCAACCCTTCAATGGATCCAGAGCTCTCAGTCTTAGCCTGGTCAAACCACAGTTTGCCCTCTATCCTCTTTCTTTACCACGGTACAGCCTCCTTGGCTCACTTATTAGCTTCTTTTATATAGGCACGCATGGAAACCCTATATTGGGTTTTGAATTTGAAAGTTTGTTACGCAACAAGATATGAACGTTATCTTCTTATCCTCTTTTGAATTTTAGGACTGACCTAGCTCTAACGGCTATTGACCAGGCATCGACCATCATTTTTTTGCTAACCGAGTTTGGCAATCTTTGTCCTACTTTTGCTATCGACACTCGGCATTTCTCTTCTGCTTTTCTTGTTTTCTACCAACTGCTCCTGTTCTGCCCTACTAAACCTGCTCTTGTCCTACCACAACAAGGAAAATACCCCTTCACTCTGGCAATAAAAACATTCCTTAACTCTTAGATGCAAATGCATAAATCTACTAACTAAATGCACAAATATGTACTCAAACTCAAGCAAAAGCATGGCAATATACACATAAAATAGTATTTTTGAGGAGTTAACAAGTCCATATTCTACGAAACCCAAGACCACCAGTGGATGTCGGCTTACGTAAATCATCCTACATAACAAGATCTACTCTACTACCTTCTGACGTGATACCCCAGATAAATTTATGAGCCAAGCGGTCAATTTTCAGACACAGTTTTTTTTAGGATAACTGTTGTATGCATAGTATATGATGGGATGGCCTAAAGAACAACCTTAGCAAGAGTGATTCTCTAGGCGATGGATAAGGATTTAGCCTTCCAACCACTCAATTTTATTCGAACCATCTGAAGTAAATAATTATAGCACGCCATGATTACTATGTTATGTAAAAGCGGAACCCCAAGATATCGTCCAAGGTCAGAAACCTCTGTGAACCCAAAAGCAAAACTAATATACGTATGAACATCCTCCACAACATTCTTAGAGAACATAATAATGGTTTTAGCGATACTTTGTGTCTAAATACCACGCAAAAACTGTCCAGAACCGATCTCACAACATGCAACTAATCCAAAGAGGCCTCGGTGAGAAGAATCATATCGTCCACGAAGAATAAGTGTGACATCGCTGGGCTATTCTTCGACATTTTTAATAGTTTCCAAGAACCCCGACCAACCTCTAACTAAATAGCTTGGGCCATGCGTTCCATACATAAAATGAATAAATAGGGGATAGCAGGTCGCCCTGACTTATTCCTCGCGACGGGCAAAAAGGGCTTCGTCATTGAGCCATTCTATAAAATTTGCATAGACGTAGGAGAGAAACAATATAGTATAAGTTACCGCAGACAATCAGGTATGCCAAGATCAAGTAAGGTGTCATTAATAAAACCCCATTCAAGGCGATCGTATGCCTTTTCTAGATCAATTTTATTCGTCATCCATCATTTTTTCCCTATTTTCCTTCGCATGGAATGAATAAATTTTTTGGTGATTATAATATTATTTATAATGGCACATCCAGGGAAAAACTTGTCTAGTTATCCGAGACCCAAATTGGCAAGAGAGGCTTCAAGCGATTAACTATTACCTTTGTGATGGCTTTGTACACCACAATACAAAGGCTAATCGATCGAAACTGGCTCAACCGTTCTAGTGAAGGAACCTTTGGTATAAGAAATAGAAGGGTACGATTAAGGTTAGCCAGTACCGAACCTTCCTCAAAGACTTTCTGAACAAAGGAGCAAATCTCCCCACCAACAATATCCCAATTCGATTGAAAGAATGATGCATTAAGCCCATCAACTCCCGGTGCTTTTGATGGGTTCATTTCAAACACAACACGCCTAACCTCCTTATCCAACAATAGCCAAGCCAAATCATCGATCACCCTACACGAAACCATAGGGAAATAGCCCCTAATCTCGTAGCCGTGAGTATCAGAAGCACCGTTCAAAAATAACTCATTATAGAATTCCAAAGCAGCCCAATTTAATTCATCCTAGTCACTGCACCAAACCTCATCTCCAAGTTTCAAAGCACTAATCACATTCGCTCTATGCCTAGCCATAGATGCATGATAAAACTTATTATTTCAATCACCGTGAAGAACCCACTAAGAACATGCCTTATGACACCAAAAACTTTCTTCATTTTGTAGAAAATTATCTAACTCTTGTCGTAAGCATTTCCCTAGTCAAACAAGGGACTCAGAATATACAGCTGATAAAGCCCGATCAATCCCCCATATTCAAGCTAAAAGCCTTCTCTTTCATTCCCCAATATGACCAAATACATGCTTGTTCCACACATAAGCTTTTAAAGTGAACGACGTCATGTTAGCCACTAAATCCCATTCCACCCAAGCTGACTGAAGAAAATCACGAAATTTAGGGTATTGTTTCCAAGCAAAGATAAACTTGAACGGACGATGATGAGTCTTTGTCCTTTTATCAACAAGCTGGAGGATTAATCGGTGATGGTCTGAACACGTCCAATCAAGATACAACACATGCGACTCCAAAAAAAGATGATAACCAACACGAGCTGGCAAGACAGCGATCAAGACGTTGGAGTAAATTACCTCTAGACCATGTAAAAGGTAGTCCTCTAAAACCCAAGTTCGATAGACCAGATTGAAATAAGAATTTTGCAAAAGGCCTGCTACCATGAACATGTTGATCCGAACCACCCACTCGTTCATCTGAAGATAACATTAAAATCACCTCCGAGAACCTACGGAGTGCCATTCCTAAGGTCAAGGGAGGATAACTGGTCCCACAAGTACTTCTGCGAAGAGCAATGCGGGCTGTCGTAAACCAGTATAAACTATTTCCAACTATCGAGAGTAAAGATACGCACTAACCATTTAGAAATTGGTTAGATAGATGTAGAATATCAATTTCTATACCATCTCCCGTAACAACCAAATTCCACTACTAAAGCCATGAGCCTCAACTCGAAACGAATACGGGTACCCCTGTTTGGAAATCACCCGACTTGCAAGTCTTTCACTAACTAGAGGTTCGAACAGTGCCACTACCTTCGGCTTACATTCCCAAGCAAAATGTTTAAAATAACGTCTAAAAGTAGATCTAGCAATACCTTAACAATTCTAAAACATAAAACTAAACATTAAAACATGTAAAAAAGAAAAGAGAATCATACCCTCATTTAGCAGGAAGCATCTGGGCATCATTATGCCTGATGTTGACCCCATCCTTACCAAGAGGACTATCCTACGATAGCACAGTATCCTTAGTAGGCTCCAAGGATCTCGCATTATTAACCATAACTTTGGTTGGGCCTTCATGCCCTCCAATCGTTCGAGATACAATGAAATTCATCTAATCGAAAACATTTTGAGCCCACTCTTGTAGCACTAGTCGGAGCACTATATGAGTCTCTGTGAGTTTTTGATGTTTAGCGCTTACTTGCTATTCTCCTTTGCACCCTTAAGGGATATACCTCAGCCCTTCGTAATCAAGGCCTTACTCACCTTACCTTGTCTTTGTTCAATGATGGTCACTGTAGTATGATTACTAGAAGTACGGTTTAACACTTGCTCAACAAATTGAGTAGACTTCTAGAAACCATAGGAACCATTATAGCTTTATCCAATACAATGTGTGCTACCTTTGATTTTTTTCTCTGGGTTGAAGCCCTATAAGCATTATTCAGATGAAACTATGGTTCTGACCTCCCATCTCTCTAGTTCGGAGATAATCCCTTAACCATGAAACTTCCCAGTACTGCAACCACCTTTTTATCTCGAGCATGTGTTGTATCTCTGTAACCCCTCGACCCGACCTAGTCGTAAGACCGAACCGAGAAAGCTATATTAGGTTACCGAAGTAAACCAAAATTTTTTTCCTTTATCTTGTCTAGACTCATTAACATTTCCTACATGATCATACTGTTTATAGGTGAGCACTCATCTCAATTGGACATTGTAGCAATATCCAATTGGCTACAACCCTAATTAGGGACCAAAATGAAACTTTAGCAAAACATAGGGACTTCTCCAAACTTTATGTTACCAATCCTTAAGTAAACATATTTCATGCTTACATGTCAAAAATTAACCCAATACAATCACACAAACTCATTCAATTACTTCAACAACATTCAGAGACTAAAACGTAAGAAAACATAACTTCAGAACACTCAGCAACTAACTTAACTGCATGCGGTATCGGTACGGAAGGGTGAGTATCGGTATGCAAGCCTGAGTTGAAAATCCAGTAGCTCAATACCGTACCGATACACCTACGCATACCGGTATGCCTTACCATATATTGCTCTCCGAACTGATACCCAAACCCGTGTACCGATACTCACCTTACCTTGTTTTTGTTCAATGATGGTCACTGTAGTATGATTACTAGAAGTACGGTTTAACGCTTGCTCAACAAATTGAGGAGACTTCCAGAAACAATAGGAACCATTATAGCTTTATCCAATACAATGTGTGCTACCTTTGATTTTTTTCTCTAGGTTGAAGCCCTATAAGCATTATTCAGATGAAAGTATGGTTGTGACCTCCCATCTCTCTAGTTCGGAGATAATCCCTTAACCATGAAACTTCCCAGTGCTGCAACCACCTCCTTATCCTGAGCATGTGTTGTATCTTTGTAACCCCCTCGACCTGACCTAGTCGCAAGACCGAACCGAGAAAACTATATTAGGTTTACCGAAGTAAACCAAAAAGTTTAAACCCAAAAAACGTCTATTTTTTCCTTTATCTTGTCTAGACTCATTAACATTTCCTACATGACCATACTGTTTATAGGTGAGCACTCATCTCAATTGGACATCGTAGCAATATCCAATTGGCCACAACCCTAATTAGGGACCAAAATAAAACTTTAGCAAAACACAAGGACTTACCCAAACTTTATGTTACCAATCCTTAATTAAACATATTTCATGCTTACATGTCAAAAATTAGCCCAATACGATCACACAAACTCATTCAATTACTTCAACAACATTCAGGGACTAAAACGCAAAAAAATAGAACTTCAGAACACTCAGTAACTAACTTGACTACTTGCGGTATCGGTATGGAAGGGTGAGTATCGGTACGCAAGCCTGAGTTGAAAATCCAGTAGCTCAATACCGTACCGGTACACCTACGCGTACCGGTATGCCTAACCATATATTGCTCTCCGAACTAATACCCAAACCCGTGTACCAATCCCTAAAGCCAAAATACCATGCCCCGTACCGATTCACTGACCCGTGTACCGATACGCTAGACTTAATTTTCCCACTCATACTGTAACGCCCCGGTTTTAGGGCTTAGCGGTTTAGTGGGTTATTAAACGGTTTGGTGGATCGGAGTAGAGATTCGAGTTAGTTTCAGGATCGTATATTTTCGGTGTTGGAAAAATTATGGAAAAATGTTTAAAAATCATTATTAATTATATATCTAATAATGATGGAATCAATTTTGAAAATTACTTTTGGAAGGTGGACATTTTGGTTAGTGACCAAAATGAAAATTTTGAAAACTGTGATTTTCTAGTGATTAAAATGAAAAAGGTTAAATACTTAGAATCTTTAAGGAGATATTTTACCAATTTTTTTCTGAAGGTTTCTCCCTTAATTTAATTAATTTAAACTTGTGCTTTAATTAATAATTAAAGTGGATTTTGTTAAAAGGTGGTATCTTTTCTTAAACAAAAATCACGTCATTTTTCTCTCAACTTTTTCTCTCTATTCTCTCCTCAGCCAAACACTCAGATTTCATCAAATTTCCAGAGGTGAGGTGGTTTCTAACTTGATTTTATTGTTCCAAATTGATTTACAAAGATTGTTTATACAAAATCTCACATTAATCTTGTGATTTCTTAGCTTTTCACAAATCAATTGAGGGAGAAACTTCACAATAGGGGTAAGGTCCGAGATATCCTCTATTGTATGGTTCTTTATTGAAATTCCCAATCATTTGATCCTTGCTTTTGCATTTCTAATCTGATTTTGATGATTTTCTAATGGTTTAATGAGGTCTTTGGGGAAAATGTGTTGATTTACGAATTGAATCTGATTTCTAGTATGTAATGGTGATTTGCCTTATATTTTGGATGTTTAACAATGTTGATAAGTGATTTTTATCAATGAAATCCCGAAACATAAGAGTCTCTATTTGTTTAGGTTGTTAGTTTTGAGGTTTTGTGTTGAAATTATGGTTGTTAGGTTGCTGGAGGTGGTAGGTTGTCTTGGATATGTTTTTAGATGTGTTTTGGTGTTGAAAATGATGCTAGGTTGATAGATGTTGGCTGGGTTGTGAATCGAAGTGCTTTGGTCTTGATTTCGGTTGTTATGGAGGGTTAATTATGAAGGTGTTGTGGAAATCCGAGAAGGATTGTGTTTGATGTGTTTAGAATGCATTATGATGCATTAATCCTCTGTTGTTGTGTGGTAAAAACATGGGAGGTTGATCTGGAGGTGTTTGGAGAAGCGTAGGAGACTTCAGATGCTTGTTTGCGCGTCGGTGAATTGAAGTTTCGTGTATCGGTGAGTGAAAACGTGGTTTAAAGCGTTTTGATATGTTGGAATAGAGTTATGGGTGTTAAGGTAGAGCTTGAAACGCTTACCTAGACTTGGAAGTAAGTAAAGTGGTTTTACTCTCTCGGTCGTGCTAGTTTGAAATGGTTTTATGCACTTGTTTTAATTTACATGTTACCTACTGTTTAAAATTGTTTTAAAGTATTTGATACACTGGTTTTAAGCATGAAATGCTGAAGGATGCACATGGTAAGTGATCCTTGTAAGTATGTGGTTTATACTTGTGGTTTAAAGCATGGTTGTTGCTTTGGAAAAGTGTTTTGGTTAATGCTTGTTTAAAACAGTGAGGTAAATGTTAAATGGTTAATTATATTGACAAGTGATGTGGTTTTAAAATTTTTATCGGATATAGTTGGCCGGCCATAGGATTGAGTGCACTGTAAATAAGTCACCTTGGATGTCGAGGAGTTTATACGGTGTACCGAATACTCCATCCAAGTACCCTAACGGTAGAGGGGTTAAATGGTATCGAATACTTCCGTCAGTGGATTAAGCGTCTAACCGATGATTGGGGTGGATGTCCCTGTGGGTTGTTATTGTACCCGGTTGTTATTATACCGCGATTGTAATTGTATTGCTATTCCGGTTGAGATGGCTTGAAGTGTTGGGTTAACACTTGTTGAATCTGTGTATCCAATGAACTCTTTTGTTAATGGACTTGTTATTGATCACTTGAAAGCCAATATAATTGTTAATGTATCATTGAAATGTCTTATATTGTATAATGTGATTTATACATGTTTCTCCTTAAGCTTTACATTTGGTAGTAATGCATGGGAAGGCTTAAGTGGGGGGTTAGCAATGAGATTTGCTGTTGATTAATGATACATGTAGCATATGGTTTATTATGTTGGTTTTAATGATATAAAGTGCATGTTTTCAAAAGGGGCATGATGATGATGTTTTTAAAGGATGATGTTAAATAAATGGTTTTAAATGCATTGATGGTTGTTGTTTTGAGCATTCTTCACTAAGCCTTGTGTGCTTACACTCTTGTTGTCCATCAATGCAGATAATTGAGGTCTTGGAAGGCAGAAAGAAGCAAGGGGATCTTGGCAAGACTTTTTTCCAAAGTATGTCTTGGTTTAGACTATAATGAATAAGGGCAGTGGGGTACCTATTGAGTTTTGGGAGATATTTTGTGGAACTCCCTGTTTGAGCATATTTCTTTAGTTGCTCTTGGGTTGTAAATGACCTTTAAAGTTTGTTTTGATGCTGGTTTACCTTTTTGACATGTTGCTTGAATGGACATTAGGAAGCATGCCTATAGATTCCCTTTTGATGCTTGATACTTCTTGTGTTGTATGAATGAAGTTGCTAGTTGGCTTGTGATACGTATGGCATATTGGTATGGTGTTATAAGCATGTTGGAATGGTTTGAGAATGTTTTTGAGATGAAAAATCAGCAAATTGTGCCATTACAAGTCCAGGCGTACCGATACGCGGGGGACCGTATCGGTACGGCTAGGCATTTTCTGGCCTGAGGGATCGGTACGCATAAGGGAGTACCGATACGCCTAGGTGATTTTTGGCCTGGCGTACCGATATGGGTAATGGTGTATCAGTACACGTTCTAGCCTCTGGAATTTCACTTTTTCAATCCAAGCCCGTGTACCGATACCCATGTAAGTGTACCGGTACGTATAATAAAAAGATTCAAAAGTTAGGTAAGTTCATTATGGCGTATCGATACTTGTCGTGGTGTATCGGTACGGGCATTTTATGCGTATCGGTACGGTGACACCCGTACCGATACCTGAGGCCGTTTTCTGTAATGTTGTCTTGGCAGTTTTTCTTTCTTTTCATTCTAGTCCCTGAATCTTGTCCATGCGATTGTATGAGCTTGAATGATCAATTTGAGATGTATGATCAGAACCTGACTAATTAAATATTGGTATACTAAAAGTGGCTTAAATCCTGCAAATTTCCTGTATTTACAATTTGGTCCCTAAATTGCAAATGTGATCAATTGGATGTCAAAATGATGCCCAATTGAGGTGGGGTTATACCTGAGTGATGCATGTACACGTAGGACTAATAATTAGAATCTAAACAAGATAAAGAAAAAAATGGACCGGGTTTTGTTGATTCTCTTCGGTTTGCTGCGGCAAACCTAATGTAGCTTTCTCGATTTGGTCTGGCGGCTAGACCGGGTCAAAGGAGTTACACATACCGGTACGGAGGTATACGTACCGATACGCTAGGTCCAGAAATGTCCAATTTGGATGTCAAACATACTTTTCACTTGACCAATACACACTAAACATGACTCTAACACACCACCTGCAAAACTAGTAGTTTAACCACCACCATATATCACATATAGGCTAACATCACAAGCCATCATGCTTCAAAGAACAACTATAGGCATGCTCCCTAGTACTCAAGCAATCAAAGCATAATCGTTTATCAAAATCAACATATCGACAAGTCCAAAATAGCAATATGATTGTGCGCAACAAAGAATTAAACACTCAAACCCTCTAAACAACATTCAAGCCACATTGCCTTTATTACTACTTTAAAACCCAAACATACTTTGGTAAATCAAGTCTTGAGAATCCCCTCCTTTCTTGCTAGGCCACTTGCACTTAATCAATCTGCATTGATGATAAAAGAGAGCGTAAGCAATTGCTGCTTAGTGAGGAGCGCTCAAAATACATAACGTCATCCAATGCAGTTAAAAACCATCTCAAACCATCATGCCATTCTTTCAAAACATGCACTTAATCTTTCCAAAACCAGTATATTAAACCATATGCACATGTATCCTAGATTCCACAGCATAATCCCATATGCAATTCCCTTTACTTAAGCCTTCCCATGCACAACATCCCATATGCAAAGCTTAAGGAGTAAAACATATAAAAAACAAACCATCAACATGATACCTTTAAAACATTATATTGGCTTTCAAGTGATCCATTTCAATACTCATCATTTTCATAAATCACCATTAACATCGTTAACATCGGATACACGGATTTCCCAAGAGATTTCGTAATCTCTTGCAACCCAATGGCATGGAGTTGTGCAACACATGCACCACCTCTACACTACCAAGGTTAATCCTCCAACTTGGAGTACACACACTCGACGCATCAACCTCTACAGCTCATGGCTGGAGTAAAAGCCATCGAAGTGTTACCTCAACAACATTGGGGTTCACATGATCAGAGTAAGTACCTCTCGTACTACCTCTACAACCACGGACGACTTATTATAGTGCACTTTAAATCCTATGGCCAGCCAATTATATCCGATAACATTTCCATAACATTTTCAATTCATCACTTGCCAATATAATCCACTTTTATAAACATACTTCACTGTTTTCATATCATTATTCAAATCATTTCATTTTGCATTAAACCATGCATAAGCCATATTCATAAACATTCTTTAAAATCATGCATTACTTTCCAAATGCATCTAACATCATTTCATATCAATTCCCAGCATTGAACAATGCTCATTTCATGCATAAAATAGGAGGTAAACAATCATTTAACAAGTGCATTCATAAATCATTTGCCAACCAAAATTGAGAGAGAAATCCACTTTACTTACTTCTGCGCCTTAGAACAGCATATCAAGCCTAGTCTAGACTTCTATTAAACATTTTCAAATCTTTGAAATGCCATTCTTATTTGTTTCAATCACTGACAAAGCAACGCCTCCCTTGCCGATGTCAAATTAAGCTTTCGGTAACTCCTCAACACCAAGGTTCACTTCCGGATTAACTTCCCTTGTTTCAAACATATCGCAATAGAGGATCCAATGCATTATAAGGCATCCAAACTCACAGTAACCATCAATTAACATTATCTAACTATAATCCACCACAACACCACAACCTATAAACTGAAAACATCATCGATTCACCAAAAACCTCAACCTAGCCCACAACTACGAATCTCAACCTTCAAAAAACATCAATTAACATCAAAACAACAACCTAAAACAACCTTATACCACCAACAACCAATAATTAACCTCAACACCTCAAAATCTCTTAACTACCAATCTAACAAACTAGAGATTCAATAGATTCCGGGATTCTATCATCAAAACTCACTTCATTATCATATTAAACATCAAAATCAAGGTATAAACCAATCCTTAATTCAGCAAAAACAGATCACTACGAATTTATTCATATTTTCATCATAAACCATCAATTAAACATAAATCCGAGTTTAATTAATCAAAACCCAATGAAAATCATATAAAATGGATCAAGAAATTAGGAATTTCAATAAAGAACCTTTCATTAGAGGAGAAGAACGAATCCTTACCTCCAATGCTGATTTCTCCCCTCAATTGCTTTATAAACCATGAAAATCAAGGTAGAAACAATAAGTATTTGATGTAAAAACTTTAGAAACCAATTGGAAATCAAAAACTCTTTGAAATCCTAATTTTACCTAAAGAAATTGAAGCTGGAAATGTGCTTGGCTGGAGAGAATTTGAGAGAAAGAAGTTACAAAGTTAGTTACGTGAAATTCTTTTGAAAAGCTTAATTGTGTTTAATCAATTCTCTCCACTATTTATACCTCTTAAAAACTTAATTAAAATAGTTAATTAAAGGGAGAATTCTGATGAAACCCTTTTTGGATTAATAGCTCCAAAAGATTCAAAGTTTTGACCCATTTCCAAAACAGACACTAAAAATAGTTTGCAAACTTTGAGTTTTAGTCACTAACTCAAAATGTCCCATTTTCGAATTTCTTTTTCCAAAATTGTTTTCACCAAAATCATTTATATAATTAATAAAGATTTTAGACTATTTTCCCATATTTTTATCCCTTATAAAAATATTCAATCTAATTTAAATCCCAAATCCGACTCGATTCTCTAATTCCGGTCCACCGGACCGACTAAACCATCTCAAAACCCCTAGGCCCAAAACCGGGGTGCTACAATCTCTATCTTCGTTACCCTCATCTCTCTCAACTTCTAGGCCTACAAAACGCGACCCAATTTCTCTAGCGACCTTGGCTACATCTCCCTGAACATATCATTTTCCCTGGCTTTTCCTTTGCCGCCAGCTATCCACAACCATCCAAGGTCCGTATAGATCCTCAACATTAACTATATTAGGTTGTTTTGTTATAAGCCCATCCTTGGAGTTACCAACCCTACTGTGCTCTAGGTGTGTAAACGAGCCGAGTCAAGCTTGAGTAGAACTAAGCTCGACTCGACTTGTTAAGAATTTAAGTAAAGTTTGATCTTGACTCAAGCTTGAGTATGCTGAGCTTGGCTCAGCTCGTTAAAAGCTCAAGCCAAGCTTGAGCTTGAGTCGAGTCTAATCGATTTGAGTATTGATCGAGCTTTGATCGAGTCGTGCTCGAGTAGCTCACGATCTGTCTCGTTTCATTTACAACCATGTTCATAATTATAATAATAATATCGATCAAATTACATGATTTCATTGTATATAAAGAAATATTTCCATATAACTCATTAAAAAAAATCCCTAATCCTAATAGAAGGAAAAAAGTACACATGAAAATATAAAAAAATTTAAACTAAAAATTAAACTAACATAACTTAACAACAAAAAACATCCTACCTACATTTTAGTTCACTTTAATTTTAAAAACTAAAAAATAGTTCATTATATTTTCGAGTAGCTCGCGAGCTTTTCAAGTCGGGTATCAAGTAGCTCAGCTCGGCTCGTTAAGAATTCGAGCCGATTTTGAGCTCGAGTTGAGTCTAATTGAGTCGAGTGTTGACTGAGCTTTGATCAAGTCGAGCTCGAGTAGCTTGCGATCTATCTTGGCTCATTTATGGCCCTACTGTGCTCCTCGGTAGAGTTTCCTTGAGACCCACAGTTCTCTTTTGAATGCCCATAAACCTCTCACCCATAACAAATATGGTGAAATCCCTCATACTCAAACTTTTGCACAAAACCATGAATACCAATGCAAGGAAGTAACGGTTTTGAGAGATCTACCTTCACCTTTAATTGAGTAAACTTGCCTCTTTCGCCAACACTAATATTGTAATCAAATTTTATCACTATGCCGACTACCATTGCGATAAGTCAAACTAATGCTTTAGAATAATATTTATATGGAAGACCATGAAGACGAACCCAGAAAATAAAATGTAGGGTGTTTTTTTGATGTAGAGAATGAGTGGTTCCAAGGCTGGACCATAAGGTAGCTACCATAATTATCCAAGGACCTACAGTTAACACATGGAAATAGTCCCGAGCACCGGGAAACCTTACTAGAAAGTACTCATTCTCCAAATCAATCAACTAGATCACGCGTAAGGGCTTCCACATAGCTTGGATCCAAGAGAAAAGAGTTTGAAATCAATAGCACGACCTAACAACCGAAAAATAATTACGTTGTGCGTGCTCCTATCTATTTGGACATGCACCTTGTCAAAAAAGCAGATCGATAGGAAAACCATGGCTGTCGACATGGCTATCGGCTAAGTCGTTACCGTTGAAGAAGGGGAATTTTGCTCCTAATGGGTCTTGAACCCACAAACTAGGGGAAAGGGAGGGTGTCAACTGAGAGCTTTAACCACATGCTCTAGAGATTATTGACGATCCAACCTTAGTTGAGCTTTGCATTAGGGGTGTAAATAAACTGAACTTGAGCGACCAAGGTTGTGTTCGTGTTCCTTTGTTTATTTTTTGAAGGTGTTCATGTTTGGTTCGTGTTTATTTATTTATTTTTGAAGGTGTTCATGTTCGTTTATTTAGCATTCGCGAACATGTTCATTTAAATATTCACGAACATGTTCCTTTAACGTTTGCAAACATGTTCAGCAAGCAACGCATCTTTTTACCATTTTATTTGCAAGCGAATGAAAAAATATGAAATTATGTCACTAGTCCTTAAGCTCCATAGTTTGAACTCTAAAGTTCACCTTATGTTCAATTTAGTCCCTACATTCATCAATATTTAAAATTTAAATAAATAAAAAGAAAAGAGAACCAGGTAAATGATCTGTTAATTGAGCTTAGAACAATCCTATAAACGAGTTTGTTCGTGAACATAACGAATGGAAAACACCTATGTTCGTGTTCGTTTGTTTATTAAATGAACCTAAAAATCTTATTCATGTTTGTTTATTTTGCTTAATAAAAGAACATAAATAAACGTTATGCAAACAAGTCACGAACAATTCGCCTAATGCTCTTCATTTACACCACTACTTCATATTGGATAACGTGAACGCTTCTCCCAACAACTAATATCCTTTTCTTTTTCAAAACTATCCAAGACTGGTCTAATGCTCTACGGGTGGGAGGAAGATTTTGCATGCAAAAGCAAGTCACCAAGAAATGTAGAAAAATCCCATAAATGATTAAATACATAAAAAAAACTATTTCAATTCCCGACGTATGATTTTCCTTTCACTTTTGCTGCAAAATGCATGCATGAGGATGACAAAACATACCCTTTAAGGCTTAAAGACATTTATAGGACTTTAGGACCTTTTTTAACCAAAGTAGGACTTAAAATCCTATATTTTCTGGACTAACACCATTACAGTGAACTCGTTGCACCAGCACGGCAAGTTCTAAAAGTATATTATTTTTTATTCAAACTCGTCATATACGTACGGCGAGTTACAATTAATTTTTTTTTAAATATCTAGCTTAAACCTTAATCACGGGATTAACATAATCCTAAACTGAACTCACCGTAGGGGCATGGCGAGTTCCCTCTGACTTAACAACGTTCTAGAGATAAACATTACACCGTTTGGAATGTATTGCACTTGCTGTGTATGCATGATGAGTTTTGTTTAGGATTAGGTATTAAGATTTTAACCGAAAGTGTTGTAAAGTTTGGGTTATAAATTTTGTAAGTGACATTTAATTTTTTAAAAAAAATAACAAAAGTTTTTTAAAATAAGTGTTTTATTAAAAATTAAATTTATAAAATTTGTAAAGTATCTAACATTTTGTAATTTATTTTAGTGCACAAATATTTTAAGTAGTAAGTTGTATAATGTTTTAAACAAAATTTAGAAGTCTAATTTAATTATTTAATTTATATATTATAACCCTTTATGTAAATTATGCAGTGGTGAAAAGTTAGATCGAAGTGAAGTTTCATACTAAGATTTATGTTAAAACATGGGTACTTCGTATAAAAATAAAACAACAGATTTATGCTAGAGATGGATAATTTGGCATTCTATGACCTGAAAGTCTAGAATTCCCACAGAGTCTAGGTTGTCCAGTAAGCTCTCGGTGACGCATGTCATCCATATCATTATAAATCCTTGTAGTTCTTGGACGTCCTGCTTTCTCCCTTCGCAAAATTTGGTTAGGTAAAATTGTGAGCCATGTCTACTGAGCAGTCCATATAGTGTCACTACTGATTGGAGGAATTCCATTTTGTAGACCTTAAATATTGTATGAAGCTAGTATACAGGATCCACGTATTCCTTGTAATGTAGCCTGGTAGCGGAGCATGCAGCGATGACATGCTCGCATAAGGTCTTCAATGCTTGGAAGTATCCACAATTGCACAACTTGTGTTCGAGATTTACCCTATACAACATTAGATCAAAAGCATGCATAGGTCATGGTATCTCCGAGACACAAAAATAGTTGTCGTTACGCGACATTGGCACCACATGCAACCTGTTGGATTTAACAACATTTTTTTTGAATTTTTTCCAATATCTTGGGGTGGAATGTGCAGCCCTGTGGCTGTATAACGACAACTTGTTTCCCCAAGGTTGCGAACAGCTTGGCCAAACAGAAGTACGTAGCTTTCACGATGGTTGTCACTAGCAAATTTTGAATCTCCTTCAAGGAAGAATTGATTGTCTCAGTCAAGTTGGTTGTCATGTGGCCATATCTAAAACTGCCATCGTACGCATTGGTCCATTTTTCCTTGGTAATTTTAGTAACGAACTTGCAACCCTTAGAATTCCTCTCTCGCAAGTCTTCAAGCATTTGTTCAAATTTTTGTTGAACTACTTCGTACCCTAAGACGCAATAGAGTTTACAAATGAGTTATAGGGAAAGTAGTGATAAATATAACAAATATTAATATGTACCCATGCGTATAACAAGTGTGCGTTCATCATCTTTCTTAAACTAGCCATGGTAGTTTGATACAATGTGGCGTATGCAGAAACGGTGTTCAATGTTTAGAGATTGAAACTAACTGCCCAAAGATTCGATCACTACCATTATTCCACCTCCTCGATATAAGATCAAGCAAACTCGATCATTTTGTATAATGTAATGGCATAGCTTCTTGAGGAAAAACATGCATGATTCAGTATCTCCTCTGGGCACGAGTGCGAACGCAATGGGTATTGTTTTGTGATTGTCATCTTGAACAACGGTTAAAAACAAAACTTGCTTGTATCTTTCATACAAGAATGTGCCATTGATCATGCATTTACAGGCTTGCGGTTCTTATGCGCATTAATACACTAGGGAAATAGCCAAAAAACTCATTAGAATTGGCAGATATTAGGAACCACGAGATCATCCTGGTAGCATGGATTGGCATCTAGATCTGTGATCGTTCCGCAGTTGTATTTTTTCATGATATTTATCCAAGCTAGGAGCTCGTTGTAAGAAGCGTCCCATTCCCAATGCAAATTCATGACTACCTTGTTTTTTCCCCTCCAAGTCTTTTTGTATGATAGAGTGTCCATATACTGACATAATATGCACCCTCAATGAAGAAACAATGACTTTAAGGCTTGCTTGGAAAATTGTTTGGACACTCTCGGTGATGAGTTTTAAATCCAGGTTAGGATAATCTTGTCTATAACTGACGGCACAACAAGTTTGAGGGCTGTTGTAGACTGTGATCTCTCAGACGTTGTATTTCCTTTTCATCTTATAGACCCAGACCTTCAGTTGCATCCTTGTACCACTTTTTGATTACATTTACATACATATTTCTATTACATCGAGTACATCACCTTGGAATATACACTATTACGTATATTGGAGTGTTTAATAACATCTTTCACTTGATCACTTTTTCTGAACTGCAACCTGAGCCACAAGTCAACTTTTTTATAGCAAAGTAAGAACCGTCAAAACCCACGTCAGGCACGTCAGAGAACTCGGGCATATCTATTGTCAGCAAGTTGATGTCGTACATGTACAATGAAAGCTCATACGGTGTGAAGACACTATTGGTTGCAACATGTCCTAATTGATTTTTATTGAAGTTTCCAAGGGTTTTATTATCATTATCAGTGTCACTTTCAGTTTCAAAGGTAAAATCGACATCAGCATCTTTAGGCTCTACGAATAACCCAACCTCAACACCATAGGGGCCGCGCTCTTGAATAGATTATTCTAGGGATGAGTAACCTTCATCAACATCTATGAATGTATGGGCAAGTGCATAAGTCGTAGCTGTAGACCTGGGGAAAAATTAATGGGAGTATAAGTTGGCTCATTTAGATCGAAGGATGTTGCGCAAGAGTGTCGGCCCCCTTAAAAACTTGATCCACCATTTATCGATTGATGCCCATAAATGTATGGGTTAAAGGGGAAATATTGAGTTGGTGGTTGTTCGATGTTTAGGTTAAAGAAGTTGGCAGACGAGGGTCGTGTTATTGAATATACAGGTTCATCATAAAATACAAGGGTATAAGCAGGAACACCAAGATTATAATCCCCTATTAAAGAGCTAAAATCATATGTTGTGGCCTGAGTTGCGACTTGGTTTTCATGGTCAACTACTACTTCTCCACTAAAATCTGTTTTAATACCAAAAGTCTTGTTTTAATAAATAAAATAATTTTATTAAAATAACCCATTTTTAGGTGATCCAATCACACCTTTTAAA
This sequence comes from Hibiscus mutabilis, assembly GCA_019671005.1. Lineage (NCBI taxonomy): Eukaryota > Viridiplantae > Streptophyta > Magnoliopsida > Malvales > Malvaceae > Hibiscus > Hibiscus mutabilis. The sequence continues at coordinate 22,942,892 of CM033747.1, forward strand.
AAGATTGGTGGCGACTCCGTTGTTTTGATTTTAAAACGTCAAGACCTTTTTAAAAAGGGTTGAGACAGCTTGGCGACTCCGTTGGGGACATTTTTGTTTTTTAACAAAAAAAGAGAGTCGGGCCACAAGTCGATTACATCTTGTTTTAATGTCAGGATTTATGAATTTAAGTAAAACTTAACTTAATTGTCCGTTTATAAGTTTAATTTTATTTTTACGCATTTAAGACTTAAATCCAAGCTCTAAGCTCGAGCTTTGTCCTGATCGTTTAAGTAAGGGAAAACGTTATTGCTCTCATGGGAATATTGATTCTCCGTTTGGGCCTAGCAAGTACCTCTAGGGCCCACGCTCTATGTCTCCGTGTGGATATTGATCCTCCGTATGGGCATAGGAGTGGGTCCCCCTGAGTTGAACCTGATTCGTTTGAAGCTTATAATGGATGAGAATCAGGGGTCTTGGTACCCTTAGTAGGGGACAACGAGGACAATTTGGGAACCCTTTTAGAACCTAACCTGTGTGAGAGTTTAGAAGCCTACCTCATTAGAGCCATGTATAAAACCCTAGGCTTTGATTTTGGTCAAAAGTATTTCGTAGGAATAGTCTGTGGAGACATGTCCAAAAGTGTTGGAATGCGCTGCCCAGTTACTATTTGTACAATGAAATTATTTTGGACCTTTTTGTTGTCTTTTTTTGAAGTATTAATAATTTCCTTCTCTTGTCTTGTTTTTGTTTTGCATGTTTGCATCCTCGTTCCATATCTACAAGGGGTTGATTCTCAAGACATTTGCTCGATTGGAAAACAACTCTTGTCATGAATAGGAGGTACTTAAAAAAGGAAGAAGACAATATGGATGTACGTCACTGGTCTGAGGTCAACCAGCGAGCACACAGGGATAGTTTGACAGTTGATCACAAGACAGAGACCTCCGAGTATGCCCATATAAGTGTCAAACATAATAGTGTACATGAGCTACGAGAGTTATGAGGCCGTTTTGACTATGCAACAAAGCAATTGTTCCTCAATACTTATGGCGACATAGCATATCTGCTACATGTAGAGGTGGATGAACCATTCCTTAAAGAATTGATTCAGTTTTGGAATCATGGGTACTGTTGTTTTACTTTTGATGGTGAAGACATGATGCCTACATTTGAGAAGTATTTTGCACTTTTCAACCTACGTAAGGTGGAGAAAGACCGAGTTATGCTAAACCTCTTGAGAACAAGAATGCCCACTTGAGGCTCACATCTTTTCTTTGGCATGGGGTGGTTGGGTAAAAGGACTGATACAAAAAAGAAGGGGCAGCTTTTCATTCCTTTGGTGGAGCATCCAAAACATAATTCCCACTCATCCAGATAAGGAAAAGAGAGTGGATCTCTTCGCTATGGAAATTTATGGCTTAGTCATCTTTCCAAGGGTATTGGGCAACATCGATGTGGCCATTTAGATTTCTTCGAGCAGTTGAAAAGGGAAACCAACCCAGTGCCAGCTGTACTAGCAGAAACGTTCATCTCTTTGAATGCATGCCGCAAGCTAAAAGGTGTGTGTTTCAGAGGATGTACGCATTTACTCTAGGTTTGGGCCCTTAGTCATTTCTGAAAGTGTCCGACCCTAGCCTTCCCTAATATACACTCCCCAAATGTTTCTCCACTCTGAGAATTTATGGCAGAGAAGTGGCTGGTAGCCAACATGAATAAGTGGGTTGATATCTTCCGGGATCGTCGTGATCAGGACATCGTATGGAGAGTTTCATGGATGGGCCGCACCAAGGTGTTGTACAGATGTGGGGATTATGATTATTTGATGCTGTTAGGCCTATGAGGTGGAATTGGTTGTGCTCCCTTACTAGTGTCGCGACAGTATGGCTCTCGATAGTTTTTCCCCTTCACCACGGGTCTTAATTTATCAGAATTCAAGTTTCAATGAGAGTTCAAGAAGAGGATCCAAACTATTAATGATTCATGAAAGCATTGTTACTTCATGGAAATCGAGTACGACGGTCAATGTATGTTCACCCTTGATTACGATGTATGAAGACATGTCAGGATGAATTATAAAATTTTACCACCTACTCCAGGACAGGCTAAATCCTTAGAGGAACATCTAAAGGTGGTCCCGTCAGAAGCTGACATTCTGAGAGCTGAGTTGAAGAGGGCTAAGGTTGAGATTGAAGACCTACAAATCCAGCACACGAATGACTTATTTGAGGCAAGCCTAGATGTAGATAAGTATAAAGGAGAGACAGATCGGGTAGTGAAGCTGTACAAGGACCTAAAAGCAAAATTTAAGATTTAGAGGGTGGATTTTCTCAAATTTCAGACCATGGTTCGAAATGTTGATTTAAGGAAGACTCCAGAGCAGTGGAGGTGGGAAATTGAGCAGGCCGTGAGAAAAGAAAGAGAGCGTGGCAAGAAAGAAGTTGAAAATATAAACGATTGCTGATGGATGAGAAGAAAAAGAGAGAAACAGGTAGTTAAGAATGAAAATAACAAACGGGCCCTCGAAAAAAAATGTTACTGCATGCAAGAGGAAGGCGTATGACAACAAGGTTCGTCCTTTTGAGTTGCAGATGTTATTTGATGAAACAAATAAATAGCTGAAGCAGAGCCAAGCCTCCATTATTGAGTTGCAAGCCAAGGTGGCCGATCTGAATCATTCACTGCACAGGTTTCAGAATCATCATACTTATATCGAACTCCAAGCCAGCCTGAGTGAAAATGATACATTGAAGAAGCAAGTAGAAGCTATGGAAGGCATTATTCAGGAGTACAGGACGAAGATTCTGGTTCACAAAGATATCAATGAAGGGGGCAATGACTATTGGTTTACTCGGCTTAGGGACAATGCAAGAGAATTCGAAGAACGAGATAAATTCAACAAAAATATCATGACCCAGATTCAAGACGTGGCAAAGCACGTAAAGATGTTAGCTACTGAAGCTGCAGCTCTTCGTCGGTACATTAGGCCAGTGGGAGAAGTAGGACCAAGACTTCTGTGGTTGATTGAAGAAATCAAGGAGCCAGGTGCTCGGGCTGAGATGTACTTGTAAAAAAGTTAAAGTATTTTGTAATAAAGATCTTTCCATCCAATAAAGAATTTGTTATTTGAGTAATTACTTTATAGAATCAATGGCCCTTTGTTTACATTCATGCATTTTTCCTTTTTGCATTTTTTTGTGTGTTTTGCTTTAGATTAATATCATTGCATAAATACACGTAACATAAGATTTTAATCGAAATAATTTACCCAAACAGAAAATTCAAAATAGCAAGTCACAAATATGGTACCCACTCTCAAACCAAAGTAATGGAAATGGAAGACAGAATAACAACCTTATAAATCAACCACAAAAGCATTTAAGATAGGTTGGACACGATAGAACAAGATCTGAAGGAAGAGATTGCGCAAGCCCAAAAGAATACGATCGCCCAGATTGCAGCAATGTTAGGGTTTAGAGATCTTGATAAGAGGAAGACATCTGAAACTATTGAGGATTTGCCATAATTTCCAGAGATCACCTACGCCCATTCAGGGACACAAGGGGGAGCTCCTCCACCCAAGGCCAAATTCCCGCTCAACTTTGCAGAATCTTCTGCTCGCGCACAAACTGAGTCAGTGATCAACCATGGGGTAGTACATGATCATGAGGTCCCGGACCTTGATGATTTTGCTGATAGGGTCAACATGAACAAAAAACTTGAAGATCGTTGTGACAAGTTAGAGGAGATTATTAGGACCTTCCAAGAAGGGAAAACCCATGGAGGCATAGATGCTAGAGACCTAATTCTGGTATCCAGCTTGACAATTCCTCTAAAGTTCAAGACCCTTGACTTCGATAAATACGGTGGGACTATATGTCACAAGGCTCACCTGATCATGTATTGTCGCAAAATATCGATGTACTTAGAAAATGAGAAACTCCTCATTCATTGCTTCTAGGACAGTTTGTCTGGATTCGCCACTCGCTGGTACAATTAGTTATGCTGGGAAAATATCCAAACCTGGAAGGATTTGTCACGGGCATTCGGTGAACAGTACAAACATGTTGTTGATATGGTCCCCAAACATGCTCGTTTTGCAAGGGATGAAACAAAGACATAATGAAAGCTTCCGCCAATACGCTCAAAGATGGCGGGATGTGGCCGCTCAAGTTCAGCTACCACTACTGGAGAGTGAGATAACACCCATGTTTAAGGACACCCTTAAAGGTGCTTTCTACGATCGTATGATCAATCATGCGATGAAGAGTTTTGCAGACATGTTAATGAACGGGGAATTGATTTTGGCAGCTATTAAGAATGGGAAGCTCGATGGAGGAGGGGTGAAAAAACCATATAAGAAAAAAGATAATTAAGTTAGTATGACAGGTGTTTATAACCCTAATTATTCAAAAGGGCTAGTCCTTAATAAGCCCGTTGCCCAGAATACCAATCATATGGCTTCAAATTCACAAAAAAAAATGAAGAAATACCAAGGGAATAAGAAGCCATATTTTCCTCCCATCTCTATGACGTATGCCGAGTTATTCTCCGAATTGGTTGAAGCACGGATAGTGCTACCAGGACATGTTCCTCTCTTTTCTCTTCCATACCCGTCATGGTATGATGAGAAGGCTCAATGTGAATACCACACTGGGAATAGGGGGCATACTATTGAGAACAACACTACCTTCAAAAGGGTAGTAGATGATCTACGAAAATCAGGCATGTTATCTTTCGATACTTCAGACGTAAAAGATAATCCACTGCCTAACCACCAGAAGACTGAAGTGAAAACAGTGGACGATGAGGAAGGCAAGTTGGTTAAGGAATATGTTGAGGAAGTTAAGGCACCTATGGAATGGGTATAGGCCAAATGGTAAAGGCTGGACTATTAAGAAACAAGACATGGAAGTTGAAGAAGGATGGTAAGTCTTTTACGAGTACCATCAAGAGGGAGGACATGAAATTCAAAGTTGTTTTGAATTCAGGAGTTTGGTCCAAGACATGATTGGCAACAAAGAGCTGGAGTTCTTTGAAGGGAAGGAAAAGAGTTGTACGTTGAATGTATGCGCCTCAAATGAAAGCCCCGCAAAAAAGAACTATGCATGAATGAAGCCCTTAGTAATTAAGACCAAGGTTAGAATTACTGAGCCTGAGAAGGGAACAATTCCGAAGCTGGTTATAAAGGCACCTACCTCTTTTCCATACAAGGACAGTAAACAAGTGCCTTGGAATTACACTTGCTCGGTAACGGCCCCAAGAAATACATCAGGTGGAGAAGGAAAAAAAGAAGAATCGGTTAATCAGGTGGGTAATTTTACAAGAAGTGGAAGATGTTACTCACCACCAGAGGCTGAAGATAGAGATGCCATCCAGAGGAAGATAGCAACTGAAGAACCTAAGGGAGAAAAGGATTTCTTTATGGAGAAACCCAGGACTCACTTGGAGCTAGTGAAAGAATCGAAGGCTTGGGAATTTTTAAGGATACTCAAACATAGTGAGTACAGTGTGGTGGAGCAGCTGCATAAACTCCCAGCAATAATTTCAAAGCTATCTTTATTGCTGAGTTCAGAGGGCCACCGTGACACCCTTTTAAAAATCCTGAATCAGACTTTTGTTCCAAAAGAGATAACGACTGAAAAGATGGACAAGTTGGTCAGCAACATTGAGGTGAATAATTTCATTACATTCAATGACGAAGAAATTCTAGAAACTGGGAGGGGATCCTACAAAGCCCTTCATATCTCTGCTAGATGCAAGGGGCACATGTTGCTAGGGGTTCTTATTGACAACAGGTCAGCGTTGAACGTATTACCTTTGGATACCTTAAAAAAGCTGCCAGTTGACCGCTCTCACATGACTGCATACCAAAATACTGTGAGAGCATTCGATGGAACCTAAAGGGATGTTTTGGGGAAAATAGAGATACCCCTACAAATTAGCCCATCTACTTTTGAAATAGATTTTGTGGTGATGGATATCAAGCCCACCTATAGCTACCTTCTGGGGTGCCCTTGGATCCACACTACAGGGGTTGTTCCCTCCACTTTGCAGCAAAAGTTGAAATTCATAGTTGATGGCCAGCTATTGATAATTGGAGCTAAAGAATATATCATCGCCTCGGTATCAACTGACGCCCCTTATATAGAAACAGATGAAGGTGCGCTTGAATGTTATTTTAGGACATTTGAGCTCGTTAATGCTACCTTTGTCACTAAAGGAAACAAGGTCCATGAACTATAATTATCAAATAACGCAAAAATGCAAGTCAAGCAGACTTTGGGAAAAGGGGCGCGGGCTGGCAAAGGCCTTGGTAAGTAGCTTCAGGGGAGACCATACCCTGTGATGATCCCTGAAGAGAGAGACCAGTTTGGTCTAGGCTACAAGCCCAACCCAATGCAGAGAAGAACAGCGATAAGAGATGGGCATAAAAGAAGGAAAGCAAGACATAACGGAGAAGAAATTAAATGGGAACCAATGACATTCCCACCTATCACCACATTTGAGTTGGAAGGCATCATGAATCCCGAAGCTACAAATGATGAGGTGGAGAAAGGAAAGAAAGAGCTCAAGAAAGCTTTTTAAGGGCTGAACATTAATGCCATATCAGAGGAGGATGGGGAAACAAGAACCTCTCCATGATACGCCCTTGTTCGAAGCTGAACAACTGGACTATGAAAGAAATTCCTATAGCTTTTAGGTTATCCATAGAGTAATGCTCGGAACTAACTCTTTTGCCCTAGTCTCGAAGGCATTAGAGATCTCTTGTTAAGGGTCAATGTCAAAAAACAATTATGGTTCCTATATTAATAAAAGATGTTTTTTCAATAAATCTTATGTGGCAGACTTTCTTTTTTTAAACACCGTAAACAAAGCCCAAAGTAAATTAAAGTAAAAAAAAAGTATCATTTCATTATTTTGTTTGATTTTTCATTTTTGTTGTATACATATATATTACATTTCTTTTAGGTTTCCAGATATCAACGGTACAAATAACTCTGAATCTGATTTAGAAATTGACTTTGAGTTGCCCATGTGTTTAGAAAAGGTCGAAGACTGCAAAGATGAAGAAGAATATGAGCTGCCTAACGAGGTGTTCAGGATGTTAGAAAGCAAAGAGAAGCAAATTGTGCTCACGAGAAAGAATTGGAAGTTCTGAATCTCAGGTCTGAAGAAGAAAAGCGTGAGGTGAAGATCGATACTTCTATCGCCACTGAGACTCGGCGCAAGTTGATCAATCTCCTACAAGAATATAAGGACATTTTTGCCTGGTCATATCAAGACATGCCTGGTTTAGACACAGACATTGTTATGCATCGACTTCCCATCAGGCCCGAATGCAAGCCTGTGCAACAGAAACTAAGGAGGATGAAGCCTGAAATACTCCTAAAAATCAGGGATAAAGTAAAAAGGTAGTATGACGCCGGTTTTCTCGAGTTGGTTAAGTATTCTGAATGGATGGCTAACATTGTCTCAGTTCCAAAAAATGTGGGAAAGTACGAATGTGTGTTGATTATCGAGACCTTAATAGGGCAAGCCCTAAGGATAATTTCCCATTGCCGCACATTGACACACTGGTGGATAACACAGTAGGACATTCTCTTTTCTCTTTCAGGGATGGATTCTCAAGGTACAACCAAATCAAAATATACCCAGAAAATATGAATAAAACAACATTCGTAACATGGTGGGGAACCTTTTGTTACAAAGTCATAGCTTTTGGTTTAAAGAATGCAGGGGCAACCTACCAACGTTCCATGGTAACCTTGTTCCTGACATGATGCACAAAGAGGTAAAGGTATATGTTGATGATATGATAGCTAAATCCCGATCAGAAGATGAACATATCAAAAACTTGGAAAAACTTTTTAAAAGGTTGAAAAAATTCCAATTGAGACTCAATCCGTCTAAATGCACCTTTGGAGTGTGATCGGGAAAGTTGTTGGGATTTGTTGTGAGTGAGAAGGGGATTAAAGTTGATCCAGACAAAATTAAGGCCATCCAATAACTTCCTCCACCTCGAACACAAAAAGAGGTTTGAGGATTCCTTGGGAGGTTAAATTACATTGCCTGTTTTATCTCCCAATTAATGAAAAAATGCAGCCCTGTATTTAGACTGCTTCGGAAAAATAATCTAGGAACATTGAATGAAGAATGTCAAGTGGCCTTAGAGGAGATCAAGAGACAGTTGACAAATCCACTTATTTTGGTGCCACCTATTCCGGGGAAGCCCCTGATCTTGTATTTAACCGATCACGAAAACTCAATGGGATGTGTATTGAGGTAGCATGATGAAACCGGGAGGAAAGAAAGAGCAATCTATTATCTAAGTAATAAGTTCACGAATTGTGAAACCAGATATTCCCCAATTGAAAAACTGTGTTGCGCTTTGATATGGACAACCAAGAGGCTTAGGCAATACATGTTATACCATACCATATGGCTGATATCGAAGTTAGATCCCTTGAAATACATGATAGAGGCACCAGCCTTATCGGGAAAAATGGCTCGTTGGCAAATGTTAGTTTCAAAATTTGACATCCAACATGTAAGCTAGAAAGCAACAAAAGGGAGTGCAATAGCAGACTTTTTGGCAAGCCGCGCTTCCAAAGATTACGAGGCCTTGAACTTCAATTTTCCTGATGAATAACTAATGTGCATTTCGATTGACGAGGATAATAGCTCAGAGGAATCTTGGGTGATGAACTTTGATGGAGCTGCAAACGCATTGGGATGTGGCATTGGGGCGGTTTTAGTTTCACCAGAAGGGAATTACTACACTTTCTCTTGTCGATTAAAATTTTTATGCACCAATAACATGGCTGAATACGAAGCTTGTTTATTGGGTTTGCAAGCAGCCATTGAAAGAATGATCAAAGTTTTAAGAGTTTTTGCAGATTCTGCACTGGTCATTTATCAAATTCACGGAGAGTGGGAGACTAAGGATGCAAAATTAATCAAATATCATTTCGCTAGTTCTTGAACTAATCAAGGAGTTCAACGAAATCACCTTCAAGCATCTCCTGAGAGAGGATAATCAAATGGCTGATGCTCTTGCTACTCTAGCTGCCATGTTCAAAGCTAGTGAAGGTACTGAAATAATGTCAATCAAGGTGCAAATGTTAGAATCCTTGGTCCATTGTTACGATTTGGACGAAGAAGTTGATGGTCTCCCATGGTACCATGACATGTTACAGTACATGAAAACTCAAGAATATCCATTACAGGCAACTGACAATGATAAGAAAACGATTAGGAAGTTAGCCGCGGGCTACGTCCTTGATGGCGAGGTTCTACATAAAAAGAGTCGAGATCAAGTGTTATTAAGGTGTGTAGGCGCTAAAGAAGCTCAAACGATCTTGGAAGAAATGCATGAAGTGGTTTTTAGGACTCACCCTAGTGGCTTTACTATGGCTAGGAGAATTATGTGCCTTGGATATTATCGGTCCACTATGGAAACGGATTGCATCACCTATGCCCGTAGATGCCACAAGTGCTAGGTATATGCTGACAAGATTCATGCACCTCCTCTACCACTTCATGTCATGGCTGCCCCATAGCCCTTCTCAATGTAGGGCATGGATGTAATTGGCCAGATTTACCCTAAAACCTCGAATGGCCACAGGTTCATCTTAATAGCTATTGATTACTTCACAAAATGGGTAGAAGCAGCCTCATACGTGAATGTCACCAGGTCGGTTGTTTGCAAATTTTCGAGTAGCTCGCGAGCTTTTCAAGTCGGGTATCAAGTAGCTCAGCTCGGCTCGTTAAGAATTCGAGCCGATTTTGAGCTTGAGTTGAGTCTAATTGAGTCGAGTGTTGACTGAGCTTTGATCAAGTCGAGCTCGAGTAGCTTGCGATCTATCTTGGCTCATTTATGGCCCTACTGTGCTCCTCGGTAGAGTTTCCTTGAGACCCACAGTTCTCTTTTGAATGCCCATAAACCTCTCACCCATAACAAATATGGTGAAATCCCTCATACTCAAACTTTTGCACAAAACCATGAATACCAATGCAAGGAAGCAACGGTTTTGAGAGATCTACCTTCACCTTTAATTGAGTAAACTTGCCTCTTTCGCCAACACTAATATTGTAATCAAATTTTATTACTATGCCGACTACCATTGCGATAAGTCAAACTAATGCTTTAGAATAATATTTATATGGAAGACCATGAAGACGAACCCAGAAAATAAAATGTAGGGTGTTTTTTTGATGTAGAGAATGAGTGGTTCCAAGGCTGGACCATAAGGTAGCTACCATAATTATCCAAGGACCTACAGTTAACACATGGAAATAGTCCCGAGCACCGGCAAACCTTACTAGAAAGTACTCATTCTCCAAATCAATCAACTAGATCACGCGTAAGGGCTTCCACATAGCTTGGATCCAAGAGAAAAGAGTTTGAAATCAATAGCACGACCTAACAACCGAAAAATAATTACGTTGTGCGTGCTCCTATCTATTTGGACATGCACCTTGTCAAAAAAAAGATCGATAGGAAAACCATGGTCATCGACATGGCTATCGGCTAAGTCGTTACCGTTGAAGAAGGGGAATTTTGCTCCTAATGGGTCTTGAACCCACAAACTAGGGAAATGGAGGTGTCAACTGAGAGCTTTAACCACATGCTCTAGAGATTATTGACGATCCAACCTTAGTTGAGCTTTGCATTAGGGGTGTAAATAAACCGAACTTGAGCGACCAAGGTTGTGTTCGTGTTCCTTTGTTTATTTTTTGAAGGTGTTCATGTTTGGTTCGTGTTTATTTATTTATTTTTGAAGGTGTTCATGTTCGTTTATTTAGCATTCGCGAACATGTTCATTTAAATATTCACGAACATGTTCCTTTAACGTTTGCAAACATGTTCAAAAAACAACGATCTTTTTACCATTTTATTTGCAAGCGAATGAAAAAAATATGAAATTATGTCACTAGTCCTTAAGCTCCATAGTTTGAACTCTAAAGTTCACCTTATGTTCAATTTAGTCCCTACATTCATCAATATTTAAAATTTAAATAAATAAAAAGAAAAGAGAACCAGGTAAATGAGCTGTTAATTGAGCTTAGAACAATCCTATAAACGAGTTTGTTCGTGAACATAACGAATGGAAAACACCTATGTTCGTGTTCGTTTGTTTATTAAATGAACCTAAAAATCTTATTCATGTTTGTTTATTTTACTTAATAAAAGAACTTAAATAAACGTTATACAAACAAGTCACGAACAATTCGCCTAATGCTCTTCATTTACACCACTACTTCATATTGGATAACGTGAATGCTTCTCCCAACAACTAATATCCTTTTCTTTTTCAAAACTATCCAAGACTGGTCTAATGCTCTACGGGTGGGAGGAAGATTTTGCATGCAAAAGCAAGTCACCAAGAAATGTAGAAAAATCCCATAAATGATTAAATACATAAAAAAAACTATTTCAATTCCCGACGTATGATTTTCCTTTCACTTTTGCTGCAAAATGCATGCATGAGGATGACAAAACATACCCTTTAAGGCTTAAAGACATTTATAGGACTTTAGGACCTTTTTTAACCAAAGTAGGACTTAAAATCCTATATTTTCTGGACTAACACCATTACAGTGAACTCGTTGCACCAGCACGGCAAGTTCTAAAAGTATATTATTTTTTATTCAAACTCGTCATATACGTACGGCGAGTTACAATTAATTTTTTTTAAAAAAATATCTAGCTTAAACCTTAATCACGGGATTAACATAATCCTAAACTGAACTCACCGTAGGGGCATGGCGAGTTCCCTCTGACTTAACGACGTTCTAGAGATAAACATTACACCGTTTGGAATGTATTGCACTTGCTGTGTATGCATGATGATTTTTGTTTAGGATTAGGTATTAAGATTTTAACCGAAAGTGTTGTAAAGTTTGGGTTATAAATTTTGTAAGTGACATTTAATTTTTTAAAAAAAATAACAAAAGTTTTTTAAAATAAGTGTTTTATTAAAAATTAAATTTATAAAATTTGTAAAGTATCTAACATTTTGTAATTTATTTTAGTGCACAAATATTTTAAGTATTAAGTTGTATAATGTTTTAAACAAAATTTAGAAGTCTAATTTAATTATTTAATTTATATATTATAACCCTTTATGTAAATTATGCAGTGGTGAAAAGTTAGATCGAAGTGAAGTTTCATACTAAGATTTATGTTAAAACATGGGTACTTTGTATAAAAATAAAACAACAGATTTATGCTAGAGATGGATAATTTGGCATTCTATGACCCGAAAGTCTAGAATTCCCACAGAGTCTAGGTTGTCCAGTAAGCTTTCGGTGACGCATGTCATCCATATCATTATAAATCCTTGTAGTTCTTGGACGTCCTGCTTTCTCCCTTCGCAAAATTTGGTTAGGTAAAATTGTGAGCCATGTCTACTGAGCAGTCCATATAGTGTCACTACTGATTGGAGGAATTCCATTTTGTAGACCTTAAATATTGTATGAAGCTAGTATACAGGATCCACGTATTCCTTGTAATGTAGCCTGGTAGCGGAGCATGCAGCGATGACATGCTCGCATAAGGTCTTCAATGCTTGGAAGTATCCACAATTGCACAACTTGTGTTCGAGATTTACCCTATACAACATTAGATCAAAAGCATGCATAGGTCATGGTATCTCCGAGACACAAAAATAGTTGTCGTTACGCGACATTGGCACCACATGCAACCTGTTGGATTTAACAACATTTTTTTGAATTTTTTCCAGTATCTTGGGGTGGAATGTGCAGCCCTGTGGCTGTATAACGACAACTTGTTTCCCCAAGGTTGCGAACAGCTTGGCCAAACAGAAATACGTAGCTTTCACGATGGTTGTCACTAGCAAATTTTGAATCTCCTTCAAGGAAGAATTGATTGTCTCAGTCAAGTTGGTTGTCATGTGGCCATATCTAAAACTGCCATCGTATGCATTGGTCCATTTTTCCTTGGTAATTTTAGTAACGAACTTGCAACCCTTAGAATTCCTCTCTCGCAAGTCTTCAAGCATTTGTTCAAATTTTTGTTGAACTACTTCGTACCCTAAGACGCAATAGAGTTTACAAATGAGTTATAGGGAAAGTAGTGATAAATATAACAAATATTAATATGTACCCATGCGTATAACAAGCGTGCGTTCATCATCTTTCTTAAACTGGCCATGGTAGTTTGATACAATGTGGCGTATGCAGAAACGGTGTTCAATGTTTAGAGATTGAAACTAACTGCCCAAAGATTCGATCACTACCATTATTCCACCTCCTCGATATAAGATCAAGCAAACTCGATCATTTTGTATAATGTAATGGCATAGCTTCTTGAGGAAAAACATGCATGATTCAGTATCTCCTCTGGGCACGAGTGCGAACGCAATGGGTATTGTTTTGTGATTGTCATCTTGAACAACGGTTAAAAACAAAACTTGCTTGTATCTTTCATACAAGAATGTGCCATCGATCATGCATTTTTACAGCTTGCAGTTCTTGTACGCATTAATACACTAGGGAAATAGCCAAAAAAGTCATTAGAATTGGCAGATATTAGGAACCACGAGATCATCCTGGTAGCATGGATTGGCATCTAGATCTGTGATCGTTCCGCAGTTGTATTTTTTCATGATATTTATCCAAGCTAGGAGCTCATTGTAAGAAGCGTCCCATTCCCAATGCAAATTCATGACTACCTTGTTTTTCCCCTCCAAGTCTTTTTGTATGATAGAGTGTCCATATACTGACATAATATGCACCCTCAATGAAGAAACAATGACTTTAAGGCTTGCTTGGAAAATTGTTTGGACGCTCTCGGTGATGAGTTTTAAATCCAGGTTAGGATAATCTTGTCTATAACTGACGGGACAACAAGTTTGAGGGCTGTTGTAGACTGTGATCTCTCAGACGTTGTATTTCCTTTTCATCTTATAGACCCAGACCTTCAGTTGCATCCTTGTACCACTTTTTGATTACATTTACATACATATTTCTATTACATCGAGTACATCACCTTGGAATATACACTATTACGTATATTGGAGTGTTTAACAACATCTTTCACTTGATCACTTTTTCTCCAACTGCAACCTTGAGCCACAAGTCAACTTTTTTATAGCAAAGTAAGAACCGTCAAAACCCACGTCAGGCACGTCAGAGAACTCGGGCATATCTATTGTCAGTAAGTTGATGTCGTACATGTACAATGAAAGCTCATACGGTGTGAAGACACTATTGGTTGCAACATGTCCTAATTGATTTTTATTGAAGTTTCCAAGGGTTTTATTATCATTATCAGTGTCACTTTCAGTTTCAAAGGTAAAATCGACATCAACATATTTAGGCTCTACGAATAACCCAACCTCAACACCATAGGGGCCGCGCTCTTGAATAGATTATTCTAGGGATGAGTAACCTTCATCAACATCTATGAATGTATGGGCAAGTGCATAAGTCGTAGCTGTAGACCTGGGGAAAAAATTAATGGGAGTATAAGTTGGCTCATTTAGATCGAAGGATGTTGCGCAAGAGTGTCGGCCCCCTTAAAAACTTGATCCACCATTTATTGATTGATGCCCATAAATGTATGGGTTAAAGGGGAAATATTGAGTTGGTGGTTGTTCGATGTTTAGGTTAAAGAAGTTGGCAGACGAGGGTCGTGCTATTGAATATACAGGTTCATCATAAAATACAAGGGTATAAGTAGGAACACCAAGATTATAATCCCCTATTAAAGAGCTAAAATCATATGTTGTGGCCTGAGTTGCGACTTGGTTTTCATGGTCAACTACTACTTCTCCACTAAAATCTGTTTTTGTGTTTTTCGCATACCAAAACTCTTGTTTTAATAAATAAAATAATTTTATTAAAATAACCCGTTTTTAGGTGATCCAATCACACCTTTTAAAAAGATTGGTGGCGACTCCGTTGTTTTGATTTTAAAACGTCAAGACCTTTTTAAAAAGGGTTGAGACAGCTTGGCGACTCCGTTGGGGACATTTTTGTTTTTTAACAAAAAAAGAGAGTCGGGCCACAAGTCGATTACATCTTGTTTTAATGTCAGAATTTATGAATTTAAGTAAAACTTAACTTAATTGTCCGTTTATAAGTTTAATTTTATTTTTACGCATTTAAGACTTAAATCCAAGCTCTAAGCTCGAGCTTTGTCCTGATCGTTTAAGTAAGGGAAAACGTTATTGCTCTCATGGGAATATTGATTCTCCGTTTGGGCCTAGCAAGTACCTCTAGGGCCCACGCTCTATGTCTCTGTGTGGGTATTGATCCTCCATATGGGCATAGGAGTGGGTCCCCCTGAGTTGAACCTGATTCGTTTGAAGCCTATAATGGATGAGAATCAGGGGTCTTGGTACCCTTAGTAGGGGACAACGAGGACAATTTGGGAACCCTTTTAGAACCTAACCTGTGTGAGAGTTTAGAAGCCTACCTCATTAGAGCCATGTATAAAACCCTAGGCTTTGATTTTGGTCAAAAGTATTTCGTAGGAATAGTCTGTGGAGACATGTCCAAAAGTGTTGGAATGCGCTGCCCAGTTACTATTTGTACAATGAAATTATTTTGGACCTTTTTGTTGTCTTTTTTTGAAGTATTAATAATTTCCTTCTCTTGTCTTGTTTTTGTTTTGCATGTTTGCATCCTCGTTCCATATCTAGAAGGGGTTGATTCTCAAGACATTTGCTCGATTGGAAAACAACTCTTGTCATGAATAGGAGGTACTTAAAAAAGGAAGAAGACAATATGGATGTACGTCACTGGTCTGAGGTCAACCAGCGAGCACACACAGGGATAGTTTGACAGTTGATCACAAGACAGAGACCTCCGAGTATGCCCATATAAGTGTCAAACATAATAGTGTACATGAGCTACGAGAGTTATGAGGCCGTTTTGACTATGCAACAAAGCAATTGTTCCTCAATACTTATGGCGACATAGCATATCTGCTACATGTAGAGGTGGATGAACCATTCCTTAAAGAATTGATTCAGTTCTGGAATCATGGGTACTGTTGTTTTACTTTTGATGGTGAAGACATGATGCCTACATTTGAGAAGTATTTTGCACTTTTCAACCTCGTAAGGTGGAGAAAGACCGAGTTATGCTAAACCTCTTGAGAACAAGAATGCCCACTTGAGGCTCACATCTTTTCTTTGGCATGGGGGTGGTTGGGTAAAAGGACTGATACAAAAAAGAAGGGGCAGCTTTTCATTCCTTTGGTGGAGCATCCAAAACATAATTCCCACTCATCCAGATAAGGAAAAGAGAGTGGATCTCTTCGCTATGGAAATTTATGGCTTAGTCATCTTTCCAAGGGTATTGGGCAACATCGATGTGGCCATTTAGATTTCTTCGAGCAGTTGAAAAGGGAAACCAACCCAGTGCCAGCTGTACTAGCAGAAACGTTCATCTCTTTGAATGCATGCCGCAAGCTAAAAGGTGTGCGTTTCAGAGGATGTACGCATTTACTCTAGGTTTGGGCCCTTAGTCATTTCTGAAAGTGTCCGACCCTAGCCTTCCCTAATATACACTCCCCAAATGTTTCTCCACTCTAAGAATTTATGGCAGAGAAGTGGCTGGTAGCCAACATGAATAAGTGGGTTGATATCTTCCGGGATCGTCGTGATCAGGACATCGTATGGAGAGTTTCATGGATGGGCCACACCAAGGTGTTGTACAGATGTGGGGATTATGATTATTTGATGCTGTTAGGCCTATGGGGTGGAATTGGTTGTGCTCCCTTACTAGTGTCGCGACAGTATGGCTCTCGATAGTTTTTCCCCTTCACCACGGGTCTTAATTTATCAGAATTCAAGTTTCAATGAGAGTTCAAGAAAAGGATCCAAACTATTAATGATTCATGAAAGCATTGTTACTTCATGGAAATCGAGTACGACGGTCAATGTATGTTCACCCTTGATTACGATGTATGAAGACATGTCAGGATGAATTATAAAATTTTACCACCTACTCCAGGACAGGCTAAATCCTTAGAGGAACATCTAAAGGTGGTCCCGTCAGAAGCTGACATTCTGAGAGCTGAGTTGAAGAGGGCTAAGGTTGAGATTGAAGACCTACAAATCCAGCGCACGAATGACTTATTTGAGGCAAGCCTAGATGTAGATAAGTATAAAGGAGAGACAGATCGGGTAGTGAAGCTGTACAAGGACCTAAAAGCAAAATTTAAGATTTAGAGGGTGGATTTTCTCAAATTTCAGACCATGGTTCGAAATGTTGATTTAAGGAAGACTCCAGAGCAGTGGAGGTGGGAAATTGAGCAGGCCGTGAGAAAAGAAAGAGAGCGTGGCAAGAAAGAAGTTGAAAAATATAAACGATTGCTGATGGATTAGAAGAAAAAGAGAGAAACAGGTAGTTAAGAATGAAAATAACAAACGGGCCCTCGAAAAAAAATGTTACTGCATGCAAGAGGAAGGCGTATGACAACAAGGTTCGTCCTTTTGAGTTGCAGATGTTATTTGATGAAACAAATAAATAGCTGAAGTAGAGCCAAGCCTCCATTATTGAGTTGCAAGCCAAGGTGGCCGATCTGAATCATTCACTGCACAGGTTTCAGAATCATCATACTTATATCGAACTCCAGGCCAGCCTGAGTGAAAATGATACATTGAAGAAGCAAGTAGAAGCTATGGAAGGCATTATTCAGGAGTACAGGAAAAAGATTCTGGTTCACAAAGATATCAATGAAGGGGGCAATGACTATTGGTTTACTCGGCTTAGGGACAATGCAAGAGAATTCCAAGAACAAGATAAATTCAACAAAAATATCATGACCCAAATTCAAGACGTGGCAAAGCACGTAAAGATGTTAGCTACTGAAGCTGCAGCTCTTCGTCGGTACATTAGGCTAGTGGGAGAAGTAGGACCAAGACTTCTGTGGTTGATTGAAGAAATCAAGGAGCTAGGTGCTCGGGCTGAGATGTACTTGTAAAAAAGTTAAAGTATTTTGTAATAAAGATCTTTCCATCCAATAAAGAATTTGTTATTTGAGTAATTACTTTATAGAATCAATGGCCCTTTGTTTACATTCATGCATTTTTCCTTTTTGCATTTTTTTGTGTGTTTTGCTTTAGATTAATATCATTGCATAAATACACGTAACATAAGATTTTAATCGAAATAATTTACCCAAACAGAAAATTCAAAATAGCAAGTCACAAATATGGTACCCACTCTCAAACCAAAGTAATGGAAATGGAAGACAGAATAACAACCTTATAAATCAACCACAAAAGCATTTAAGATAGGTTGGACACGATAGAACAAGATCTAAAGGAAGAGATTGCGCAAGCCCAAAAGAATACGATCGCCCAGATTGCAGCAATGTTAGGGTTTAGAGATCTTGATAAGAGGAAGACATCTGAAACTATTGAGGATTTGCCATAATTTCCAGGGATCACCTACGCCCATTCAGGGACACAAGGGGGAGCTCCTCCACCCAAGGCCAAATTCCCGCTCAACTTTGCAGAATCTTCTGCTCGCGCACAAACTGAGTCAGTGATCAACCATGGGGTAGTACATGATCATGAGGTCCCGGACCTTGATGATTTTGCTGATAGGGTCAACATGAACAAAAAACTTGAAGATCGTTGTGACAAGTTAGAGGAGATTATTAGGACCTTCCAAGAAGGGAAAACCCATGGAGGCATAGATGCTAGAGACCTAATTCTGGTATCCAGCTTGACAATTCCTCTAAAGTTCAAGACCCTTGACTTCGATAAATACGGTGGGACTACATGTCACAAGGCTCACCTGATCATGTATTGTCGCAAAATATCGATGTACTTAGAAAATGAGAAACTCCTCATTCATTGCTTCTAGGACAGTTTGTCTGGATTCGTCACTCGCTGGTACAATTAGTTATGCTGGGAAAATATCCAAACCTGGAAGGATTTGTCACGGGCATTCGTGAAACAGTACAAACATGTTGTTGATATGGTCCCCAAACATGCTCGTTTTGCAAGGGATGAAACAAAGACATAATGAAAGCTTCCGCCAATACGCTCAAAGATGGCGGGATGTGGCCGCTCAAGCTCAGCTGCCACTACTGGAGAGTGAGATAACACCCATGTTTAAGGACACCCTTAAAGGTGCTTTCTACGATCGTATGATCAATCATGCGATGAAGAGTTTTGCAGACATGTTAATGAACGGGGAATTGATTTTGGCAGCTATTAAGAATGGGAAGCTCGATGGAGGAGGGGTGAAAAAACCATATAAGAAAAAAGATAATTAAGTTAGTATGACAGGTGTTTATAACCCTAATTATTCAAAAGGGCTAGTCCTTAATAAGCCCGTTGCCCAGAATACCAATCATATGGCTTCAAATTCACAAAAAAATGAAGAAATACCAAGGGAATAAGAAGCCATATTTTCCTCCTATCTCTATGACGTATGCCGAGTTATTCTCTGAATTGGTTGAAGCACGGATAGTGCTACCATGACATGTTCCTCTCTTTTCTCTTCCATACCCGTCATGGTATGATGAGAAGGCTCAATGTGAATACCACACTGGGAATAGGGGGCATACTATTGAGAACAACACTACCTTCAAAAGGGTAGTAGATGATCTACGAAAATCAGGCATGTTATCTTTCGATACTTCAGACGTAAAAGATAATCCACTGCCTAACCACCAAAGACTCAAGTGAAAGCGTGGGGCGATGAGGAAGGCAAGTTGGTTAAGGAATATGTTGAGGAAGTTAAGGCACCTATGGAATGGGTATAGGCCAAATGGTAAAGGCTGGACTATTAAGAAACAAGACATGGAAGTTGAAGAAGGATGGTAAGTCTTTTACGAGTACCATCAAGAGGGAGGACATGAAATTCAAAGTTGTTTTGAATTCAGGAGTTTGGTCCAAGACATGATTGGCAACAAAGAGCTGGAGTTCTTTGAAGGGAAGGAAAAGAGTTGTACGTTGAATGTATGCGCCTCAAATGAAAGCCCCGCAAAAAAGAACTATGCATGAATGAAGCCCTTAGTAATTAAGACCAAGGTTAGAATTACTGAGCCTGAGAAGGGAACAATTCCGAAGCTGGTTATAAAGGCACCTACCTCTTTTCCATACAAGGACAGTAAACAAGTGCCTTGGAATTACGCTTGCTCGGTAACGGCCCCAAGAAATACATCAGGTGGAGAAGGAAAAAAAAGAAGAATCGGTTAATCAGGTGGGTAATTTTACAAGAAGTGGAAGATGTTACTCACCACCAGAGGCTGAAGATAGAGATGCCATCCAGAGGAAGATAGCAACTGAAGAACCAAAGGGAGAAAAGGATTTCTTTATGGAGAAACCCAGGACTCACTTGGAGCTAGTGAAAGAATCGAAGGCTTGGGAATTTTTAAGGATACTCAAACATAGTGAGTACAGTGTGGTGGAGCAGCTGCATAAACTCCCAGCAATAATTTTAATGCTATCTTTATTGCTGAGTTCAGAGGGCCACCGTGACACCCTTTTAAAAATCCTGAATCAGACTTTTGTTCCAAAAGAGATAACGACTGAAAAGATGGACAAGTTGGTCAGCAACATTGAGGTGAATAATTTCATTACATTCAATGACGAAGAAATTCTAGAAACTGGATTGCATGCACCTCCTATGCCCGTAGATTCCACAAGTGCTAGGTATATGCTGACAAGATTCATGCACCTCCTCTACCACTTCATGGCATGGCTGCCCCATAGCCCTTCTCAATGTAGGGCATGGATGTAATTGGCCAGATTTACCCTAAAACCTCGAATGGCCACAGGTTCATCTTAGTAGCTATTGATTACTTCACAAAATGGGTAGAAGCAGCCTCATACGTGAATGTCACCAGGTCGGTTGTTTGCAAATTTTCGAGTAGCTCGCGAGCTTTTCAAGTCGGGTATCAAGTAGCTCAGCTCGGCTCGTTAAGAATTCGAGCCGATTTTGAGCTCGAGTTGAGTCTAATTGAGTCGAGTGTTGACTGAGCTTTGATCAAGTCGAGCTCGAGTAGCTTGCGATCTATCTTGGCTCATTTATGGCCCTACTGTGCTCCTCGGTAGAGTTTCCTTGAGACCCACAGTTCTCTTTTGAATGCCCATAAACCTCTCACCCATAACAAATATGGTGAAATCCCTCATACTCAAACTTTTGCACAAAACCATGAATACCAATGCAAGGAAGCAACGGTTTTGAGAGATCTACCTTCACCTTTAATTGAGTAAACTTGCCTCTTTCGCCAACACTAATATTGTAATCAAATTTTATCACTATGCCGACTACCATTGCGATAAGTCAAACTAATGCTTTAGAATAATATTTATATGGAAGACCATGCAGACGAACCCAGAAAATAAAATGTAGGGTGTTTTTTTGATGTAGAGAATGAGTGGTTCCAAGGCTAGACCATAAGGTAGCTACCATAATTATCCAAGGACCTACAGTTAACACATGGAAATAGTCCCGAGCACCGGCAAACCTTACTAGAAAGTACTCATTCTCCAAATCAATCAACTAGATCACGCGTAAGGGCTTCCACATAGCTTGGATCCAAGAGAAAAGAGTTTGAAACCAATAGCACGACCTAACAACCGAAAAATAATTACGTTGTGCGTGCTCCTATCTATTTGGACATGCACCTTGTCAAAAAAGCAGATCGATAGGAAAACCATGGCTATCGGCTAAGTCGTTACCGTTGAAGAAGGGGAATTTTGCTCCTAATGGGTCTTGAACCTACAAACTAGGGGAAATGGAGGGTGTCAACTGAGAGCTTTAACCACATGCTCTAGAGATTATTGACGATCCAACCTTAGTTGAGCTTTGCATTAGGGGTGTAAATAAACTGAACTTGAGCGACCAAGGTTGTGTTCGTGTTCCTTTGTTTATTTTTTGAAGGTGTTCATGTTTGGTTCGTGTTTATTTATTTATTTTTGAAGGTGTTCATGTTCGTTTATTTAGCATTCGCGAACATGTTCATTTAAATATTCACGAACATGTTCCTTTAACGTTTGCAAACATGTTCAGCAAGCAACGCATCTTTTTACCATTTTATTTGCAAGCGAATGAAAAAATATGAAATTATGTCACTAGTCCTTAAGCTCCATAGTTTGAACTCTAAAGTTCACCTTATGTTCAATTTAGTCCCTACATTCATCAATATTTAAAATTTAAATAAATAAAAAGAAAAGAGAACCAGGTAAATGAGCTGTTAATTGAGCTTAGAACAATCCTATAAACGAGTTTGTTCGTGAACATAACGAATGGAAAACACCTATGTTCGTGTTCGTTTGTTTATTAAATGAACCTAAAAATCTTATTTATGTTTGTTTATTTTACTTAATAAAAGAACATAAATAAACGTTATATAAACAAGTCACGAACAATTCGCCTAATGCTCTTCATTTACACCACTACTTCATATTGGATAACGTGAACGCTTCTCCCAACAACTAATATCCTTTTCTTTTTCAAAACTATCCAAGACTGGTCTAATGCTCTACGGGTGGGAGGAAGATTTTGCATGCAAAAGCAAGTCACCAAGAAATGTAGAAAAATCCCATAAATGATTAAATACATAAAAAAAACTATTTCAATTCCCGACGTATGATTTTCCTTTCACTTTTGCTGCAAAATGCATGCATGAGGATGACAAAACATACCCTTTAAGGCTTAAAGACATTTATAGGACTTTAGGACCTTTTTTAACCAAAGTAGGACTTAAAATCCTATATTTTCTGGACTAACACCATTACAGTGAACTCGTTGCACCAGCACGGCAAGTTCTAAAAGTATATTATTTTTTATTCAAACTCGTCATATACGTAAGGCGAGTTACAATTAATTTTTTTTAAAAAATATCTAGCTTAAACCTTAATCACGGGATTAACATAATCCTAAGCTGAACTCACCGTAGGGGCATGGCGAGTTCCCTCTGACTTAACGACGTTCTAGAGATAAACATTACACCGTTTGGAATGTATTGCACTTGATGTGTATGCATGATGAGTTTTGTTTAGGATTAGGTATTAAGATTTTAACCGAAAGTGTTGTAAAGTTTGGGTTATAAATTTTGTAAGTGACATTTAATTTTTTTTAAAAAATAACAAAAGTTTTTTAAAATAAGTGTTTTATTAAAAATTAAATTTATAAAATTTGTAAAGTATCTAACATTTTGTAATTTATTTTAGTGCACAAATATTTTAAGTAGTAAGTTGTATAATGTTTTAAACAAAATTTAGAAGTCTAATTTAATTATTTAATTTATATATTATAACCCTTTATGTAAATTATGCAGTGGTGAAAAGTTAGATCGAAGTGAAGTTTCATACTAAGATTTATGTTAAAACATGGGTACTTCGTATAAAAATAAAACAACAGATTTATGCTAGAGATGGATAATTTGGCATTCTATGACCCGAAAGTCTAGAATTCCCACAGAGTCTAGGTTGTCCAGTAAGCTCTCGATGACGCATGTCATCCATATCATTATAAATCCTTGTAGTTCTTGGACGTCCTGCTTTCTCCCTTCGCAAAATTTGGTTAGGTAAAATTGTGAGCCATGTCTACTGAGTAGTCCATATAGTGTCACTACTGATTGGAGGAATTCTATTTTGTAGACCTTAAATATTGTATGAAGCTAGTATACAGGATCCACGTATTCCTTGTAATGTAGCATGGTAGCGGAGCATGCAGCGATGACATGCTCGCATAAGGTCTTCAATGCTTGGAAGTATCCACAATTGCACAACTTGTGTTCGAGATTTACCCTATACAACATTAGATCAAAAGCATGCATAGGTCATGGTATCTCCGAGACACAAAAATAGTTGTCGTTGCGCGACATTGGCACCACATGCAACCTGTTGGATTTAACAACATTTTTTTGAATTTTTTCCAGTATCTTGGGGTGGAATGTGCAGCCCTGTGGCTGTATAACGACAACTTGTTTCCCCAAGGTTGCGAACAGCTTGGCCAAACAGAAGTACGTAGCTTTCACGATGGTTGTCACTAGCAAATTTTGAATCTCCTTCAAGGAAGAATTGATTGTCTCAGTCAAGTTGGTTGTCATGTGGCCATATCTAAAACTGCCATTGTATGCATTGGTCCATTTTTCCTTGGTAATTTTAGTAACGAACTTGCAACCCTTAGAATTCCTCTCTCGCAAGTCTTCAAGCATTTGTTCAAATTTTTGTTGAACTACTTCGTACCCTAAGACGCAATAGAGTTTACAAATGAGTTATAGGGAAAGTAGTGATAAATATAACAAATATTAATATGTACCCATGCGTATAACAAGCGTGCGTTCATCATCTTTCTTAAACTGGCCATGGTAGTTTGATACAATGTGGCGTATGCAGAAACGGTGTTCAATGTTTAGAGATTGAAACTAACTGCCCAAAGATTCGATCACTACCATTATTCCACCTCCTCGATATAAGATCAAGCAAACTCGATCATTTTGTATAATGTAATGGCATAGCTTCTTGAGGAAAAACATGCATGATTCAGTATCTCCTCTGGGCACGAGTGCGAACGCAATGGGTATTGTTTTGTGATTGTCATCTTGAACAACGGTTAAAAACAAAACTTGCTTGTATCTTTCATACAAGAATGTGCCATCGATCTGTACGACAGGCTTGCAGTTCTTGTACGCATTAATACACTAGGGAAATAGCCAAAAAAGTCATTAGAATTGGCAGATATTAGGAACCACGAGATCATCCTGGTAGCATGGATTGGCATCTAGATCTGTGATCGTTCCGCAGTTGTATTTTTTCATGATATTTATCCAAGCTAGGAGCTCGTTGTAAGAAGCGTCCCATTCCCAATGCAAATTCATGACTACCTTGTTTTTTCCCTCCAAGTCTTTTTGTATGATAGAGTGTCCATATACTGACATAATATGCACCCTCAATGAAGAAACAATGACTTTAAGGCTTGCTTGGAAAATTGTTTGGACGCTCTCGGTGATGAGTTTTAAATCCAGGTTAGGATAATCTTGTCTATAACTGACGGCACAACAAGTTTGAGGGCTGTTGTAGACTGTGATCTCTCAGACGTTGTATTTCCTTTTCATCTTATAGACCCAGACCTTCAGTTGCATCCTTGTACCACTTTTTGATTACATTTACATACATATTTCTATTACATCGAGTACATCACCTTGGAATATACACTATTACGTATATTGGAGTGTTTAACAACATCTTTCACTTGATCACTTTTTCTGAACTGCAACCTGAGCCACAAGTCAACTTTTTTATAGCAAAGTAAGAACCGTCAAAACCCACGTCAGGCACGTCAGAGAACTCGGGCATATCTATTGTCAGCAAGTTGATGTCGTACATGTACAATGAAAGCTCATACGGTGTGAAGACACTATTGGTTGCAACATGTCCTAATTGATTTTTATTGAAGTTTCCAAGGGTTTTATTATCATTATCAGTGTCACTTTCAGTTTCAAAGGTAAAATCGACATCAGCATCTTTAGGCTCTACGAATAACCCAACCTCAACACCATAGGGGCCGCGCTCTTGAATAGATTATTCTAGGGATGAGTAACCTTCATCAACATCTATGAATGTATGGGCAAGTGCATAAGTCGTAGCTGTAGACCTGGGGAAAAAATTAATGGGAGTATAAGTTGGCTCATTTAGATCGAAGGACGTTGCGCAAGAGTGTCGGCCCCCTTAAAAACTTGATCCACCATTTATCGATTGATGCCCATAAATGTATGGGTTAAAGGGGAAATATTCAGTTGGTGGTTGTTCGATGTTTAGGTTAAAGAAGTTGGCAGACGAGGGTCGTGCTATTGAATATACAGGTTCATCATAAAATACAAGGGTATAAGCAGGAACACCAAGATTATAATCCCCTATTAAAGAGCTAAAATCATATGTTGTAGCCTGAGTTGCGACTTGGTTTTCATGGTCAACTACTACTTCTCCACTAAAATCTGTTTTTGTGTTTTTCGCATACCAAAACTCTTGTTTTAATAAATAAAATAATTTTATTAAAATAACCCGTTTTTAGGTGATCCAATCACACCTTTTAAAAAGATTCGTGGCGACTCCGTTGTTTTGATTTTAAAACGTCAAGACCTTTTTAAAAAGGGTTGAGACAGCTTGGCGACTCCGTTGGGGACATTTTTGTTTTTTAACAAAAAAAGAGAGTCGGGCCACAAGTCGATTACATCTTGTTTTAATGTCGGAATTTATGAATTTAAGTAAAACTTAACTTAATTGTCCGTTTATAAGTTTAATTTTATTTTTACGCATTTAAGACTTAAATCCAAGCTCTAAGCTCGAGCTTTGTCCTGATCGTTTAAGTAAGGGAAAACGTTATTGCTCTCATGGGAATATTGATTCTCCGTTTGGGCCTAGCAAGTACCTCTAGGGCCCACGCTCTATGTCTCCGTGTGGATATTGATCCTCCGTATGGGCATAGGAGTGGGTCCCCCTGAGTTGAACCTGATTCGTTTGAAGCCTATAATGGATGAGAATCAGGGGTCTTGGTACCCTTAGTAGGGGACAACGAGGACAATTTGGGAACCCTTTTAGAACCTAACCTGTGTGAGAGTTTAGAAGCCTACCTCATTAGAGCCATGTATAAAACCCTAGGCTTTGATTTTGGTCAAAAGTATTTCGTAGGAATAGTCTGTGGAGACATGTCCAAAAGTGTTGGAATGCGCTGCCCAGTTACTATTTGTACAATGAAATTATTTTGTACATTTTTGTTGTCTTTTTTTGAAGTATTAATAATTTCCTTCTCTTGTCTTGTTTTTGTTTTGCATGTTTGCATCCTCGTTCCATATCTAGAAGGGGTTGATTCTCAAGACATTTGCTCGATTGGAAAACAACTCTTGTCATGAATATGAGGTACTTAAAAAAGGAAGAAGACAATATGGATGTACGTCACTGGTCTGAGGTCAACCAGCGAGCACACAGGGATAGTTTGACAGTTGATCACAAGACAGAGACCTCCGAGTATGCCCATATAAGTGTCAAACATAATAGTGTACATGAGCTACGAGAGTTATGAGGCCGTTTTGACTATGCAACAAAGCAATTGTTCCTCAATACTTATGGCGACATAGCATATCTGCTACATGTAGAGGTGGATGAACCATTCCTTAAAGAATTGATTCAGTTCTGGAATCATGGGTACTGTTGTTTTACTTTTGATGGTGAAGACATGATGCCTACATTTGAGAAGTATTTTGCACTTTTCAACCTACGTAAGGTGGAGAAAGACCGAGTTATGCTAAACCTCTTGAGAACAAGAATGCCCACTTGAGGCTCACATCTTTTGCTGGCATGGGGGGTGGTTGGGTAAAAGGACTGATACAAAAAAGAAGGGGCAGCTTTTCATTCCTTTGGTGGAGCATCCAAAACATAATTCCCACTCATCCAGATAAGGAAAAGAGAGTGGATCTCTTCGCTATGGAAATTTATGGCTTAGTCATCTTTCCAAGGGTATTGGGCAACATCGATGTGGCCATTTAGATTTCTTCGAGCAGTTGAAAAGGGAAACCAACCCAGTGCCAGCTGTACTAGCAGAAACGTTCATCTCTTTGAATGCATGCCGCAAGCTAAAAGGTGTGCGTTTTAGAGGATGTACGCATTTACTCTAGGTTTGGGCCCTTAGTCATTTCTGAAAGTGTCCGACCCTAGCCTTCCCTAATATACACTCCCCAAATGTTTCTCCACTCTGAGAATTTATGGCAGAGAAGTGGCTGGTAGCCAACATGAATAAGTGGGTTGATATCTTCCGGGATCGTCGTGATCAGGACATCGTATGGAGAGTTTCATGGATGGGCCGCACCAAGGTGTTGTACAGATGTGGGGATTATGATTATTTGATGCTGTTAGGCCTATGGGGTGGAATTGGTTGTGCTCCCTTACTAGTGTCGCGACAGTATGGCTCTCGATAGTTTTTCCCCTTCACCACGGGTCTTAATTTATCAAAATTCAAGTTTCAATGAGAGTTCAAGAAGAGGATCCAAACTATTAATGATTCATGAAAGCATTGTTACTTCATAGAAATCGAGTACGACGGTCAATGTATGTTCACCCTCGATTACGATGTATGAAGACATGTCAGGATGAATTATAAAATTTTACCACCTACTCCAGGACAGGCTAAATCCTTAGAGGAACATCTAAAGGTGGTCCCGTCAGAAGCTGACATTCTGAGAGCTGAGTTGAAGAGGGCTAAGGTTGAGATTGAAGACCTACAAATCCAACGCACGAATGACTTATTTGAGGCAAGCCTAGATGTAGATAAGTATAAAGGAGAGACAGATCGGGTAGTGAAGCTGTACAAGGACCTAAAAGAAAAATTTAAGATTTAGAGGGTGGATTTTCTCAAATTTCAGACCATGGTTCGAAATGTTGATTTAAGGAAGACTCCAGAGCAGCGGAGGTGGGAAATTGAGCAGGCCGTGAGAAAAGAAAGAGAGCGTGGCAAGAAAGAAGTTGAAAAATATAAACGATTGTTGATGGATGAGAAGAAAAAGAGAGAAACAGGTAGTTAAGAATGAAAATAACAAACGGGCCCTCGAAAAAAAAATGTTACTGCATGCAAGAGGAAGGCGTATGACAACAAGGTTCGTCCTTTTGAGTTGCAGATGTTATTTGATGAAACAAATAAATAGCTGAAGCAGAGCCAAGCCTCCTTATTGAGTTGCAAGCCAAGGTGGCCGATCTGAATCATTCACTGCACAGGTTTCAGAATCATCATACTTATATCGAACTCCAGGCCAGCCTGAGTGAAAATGATACATTGAAGAAGCAAGTAGAAGCTATGGAAGGCATTATTCAGGAGTACAGGACGAAGATTCTGGTTCACAAAGATATCAATGAAGGGGGCAATGACTATTGGTTTACTCGGCTTAGGGACAATGCAAGAGAATTCCAAGAACGAGATAAATTCAACAAAAATATCATGACCCAGATTCAAGACGTGGCAAAGCACGTAAAGATGTTAGCTACTGAAGCTGCAGCTCTTCGTCGGTACATTAGGCCAGTGGGAGAAGTAGGACCAAGACTTCTGTGGTTGATTGAAGAAATCAAGGAGCTAGGTTCTTGGGCTGAGATGTACTTGTAAAAAAGTTAAAGTATTTTGTAATAAAGATCTTTCCATCCAATAAAGAATTTGTTATTTGAGTAATTACTTTATAGAATCAATGGCCCTTTGTTTACATTCATGCATTTTTCCTTTTTGCATTTTTTTGTGTGTTTTGCTTTAGATTAATATCATTGCATAAATACACGTAACATAAGATTTTAATCGAAATAATTTACCCAAACAGAAAATTCAAAATAGCAAGTCACAAATATGGTACCCACTCTCAAACCAAAGTAATGGAAATGGAAGACAGAATAACAACCTTATAAATCAACCACAAAAGCATTTAAGATAGGTTGGACACGATAGAACAAGATCTGAAGGAAGAGATTGCGCAAGCCCAAAAGAATACGATCGCCCAGATTGCAGCAATGTTAGGGTTTAAAGATCTTGATAAGAGGAAGACATCTGAAACTATTGAGGATTTGCCATAATTTCCAGGGATCACCTACGCCCATTCAGGGACACAAGGGGGAGCTCCTCCACCCAAGGCCAAATTCCCGCTCAACTTTGCAGAATCTTCTGCTCGCGCACAAACTGAGTCAGTGATCAACCATGGGGTAGTACATGATCATGAGGTCCCGGACCTTGATGATTTTGCTGATAGGGTCAACATGAACAAAAAACTTGAAGATCGTTTTGACAAGTTAGAGGAGATTATTAGGACCTTCCAAGAAGGGAAAACCCATGGAGGCATAGATGCTAGAGACCTAATTCTGGTATCCAGCTTGACAATTCCTCTAAAGTTCAAGACCCTTGACTTCGATAAATACGGTGGGACTACATGTCACAAGGCTCACCTGATCATGTATTGTCGCAAAATATCGATGTACTTAGAAAATGAGAAACTCCTCATTCATTGCTTCTAGGACAGTTTGTCTGGATTCGCTACTCGCTGGTACAATTAGTTATGCTGGGAAAATATCCAAACCTGGAAGGATTTGTCACGGGCATTCGGTGAACAGTACAAACATGTTGTTGATATGGTCCCCAAACATGCTCGTTTTGCAAGGGATGAAACAAAGACATAATGAAAGCTTCCGCCAATACGCTCAAAGATGGCGGGATGTGGCCGCTCAAGTTCAGCTGCCACTACTGGAGAGTGAGATAACACCCATGTTTAAGGACACCCTTAAAGGTGCTTTCTACGATCGTATGATCAATCATGCGATGAAGAGTTTTGCAGACATGTTAATGAACGGGGAATTGATTTTGGCAGCTATTAAGAATGGGAAGCTCGATGGAGGAGGGGTGAAAAAACCATATAAGAAAAAAGATAATTAAGTTAGTATGACAGGTGTTTATAACCCTAATTATTCAAAAGGGCTAGTCCTTAATAAGCCCGTTGCCCAGAATACCAATCATATGGCTTCAAATTCACAAAAAAATGAAGAAATACCAAGGGAATAAGAAGCCATATTTTCCTCCTATCTCTATGACGTATGCCGAGTTATTCTCCGAATTGGTTGAAGCACGGATAGTGCTACCATGACATGTTCCTCTCTTTTCTTTTCCATACCCGTCATGGTATGATGAGAAGGCTCCATGTGAATACCACACTGGGAATAGGGGGCATACTATTGAGAACAACACTACCTTCAAAAGGGTAGTAGATGATCTACGAAAATCAGGCATGTTATCTTTCGATACTTCAGACGTAAAAGATAATCCACTGCCTAACCACCAGAAGACTGAAGTGAATGCAGTGGACGATGAGGAAGGCAAGTTGGTTAAGGAATATGTTGAGGAAGTTAAGGCACCTATGGAATGGGTATATGCCAAATGGTAAAGGCTGGACTATTAAGAAACAAGACATAGAAGTTGAAGGAGGATGGTAAGTCTTTTACGAGTACCATCAAGAGGGAGGACCTGAAATTCAAAGTTGTTTTGAATTCAGAAGTTTGGTCCAAGACATGATTGGCAACAAAGAGCTGGAGTTCTTTGAAGGGAAGGAAAAGAGTTGTACGTTGAATGTATGCGCCTCAAATGAAAGCCCCGCAAAAAAGAACTATGCATGAATGAAGCCCTTAGTAATTAAGACCAAGGTTAGAATTACTGAGCCTGAGAAGGGAACAATTCCGAAGCTGGTTATAAAGGCACCTACCTCTTTTCCATACAAGGACAGTAAACAAGTGCCTTGGAATTACGCTTGCTCGGTAACGGCCCCAAGAAATACATCAGGTGGAGAAGGAAAAAAAGAAGAATCGGTTAATCAGGTGGGTAATTTTACAAGAAGTGGAAGATGTTACTCACCACCAGAGGCTGAAGATAGAGATGCCATCTAGAGGAAGATAGCAACTGAAGAACCTAAGGGAGAAAATGATTTCTTTATGGAGAAACCCAGGACTCACTTGGAGCTAGTGAAAGAATCGAAGGCTTGGGAATTTTTAAGGATACTCAAACATAGTGAGTACAGTGTGGTGGAGCAGCTGCATAAACTCCCAGCAATAATTTCAATGCTATCTTTATTGCTGAGTTCAGAGGGCCACCGTGACGCCCTTTTAAAAATCCTGAATCAGACTTTTGTTCCAAAAGAGATAACGTATTACCTTTGGATACCTTAAAAAAGCTGCCAGTTGACCGCTCCCACATGACTGCATACCAAAATACTATGAGAGCATTCGATGGAACCTAAAGGGATATTTTGGGGAAAATAGAGATACCCCTACAAATTAGCCCATCTACTTTTGAAATAGATTTTGTGGTGATGGATATCAAGCCCACCTATAGCTACCTTCTGGGGTGCCCTTGGATCCACACTACAGGGGTTGTTCCCTCCACTTTGCAGCAAAAGTTGAAATTCATAGTTGATGGCCAGCTATTGATAATTGGAGCTAAAGAATATATCATCGCCTCGGTATCAACTGACGCCCCTTATATTGAAACAGATGAAGGTGCGCTTGAACGTTATTTTAGGACATTTGAGCTCGTTAATGCTACCTTTGTCACTAAAGGAAACAAGGTCCATGAACTATAATTATCAAATAACGCAAAAATGCAAGTCAAGCAGACTTTGGGAAAAGGGGCGCGGGCTGGCAAAGGCCTTGGTAAGTAGCTTCAGGGGAGACCATACCCTGTGATGATCCCTGAAGAGAGAGACCAGTTTGGTCTAGGCTACAACCCCAACCCAATGCAGAGAAGAACAGCGATAAGAGATGGGCATGAAAGAAGGAAAGCAAGACATAACGGAGAAGAAATTAAATGGGAACCAATGACATTCCCACCTATCAGTCACAGTTTCAGGTTGGGAGGCATCATGAATCCCGAAGCTACAAATGATGAGGTGGAGAAAGGAAAGAAAGAGCTCAAGAAAGCTTTTTAAGGGCTGAACATTAATGCCATATCAGAGGAGGATGGGGAAACAAGTACCTCTCCATGATACGCCCCTGTTCGAAGCTGAACAACTGGACTATGAAAGAAATTCCTATAGCTTTTAGGTTATCCATAGAGTAATGCTCGGAACTAAGTCTTTTGCCCTAGACTCGAAGGCATTAGAGATCTCTTGTTAAGGGTCAATGTCAAAAAACAATTATGGTTCCTATATTAATAAAAGATGTTTTTTCAATAAATCTTATGTGGCAGACTTTCTTTTTTTAAACACCGTAAACAAAGCCCGAAGTAAATTAAAGTAAAAAAAGTATCATTTCATTCTTTCGTTTGATTTTTCATTTTTGTTGTATATATATATATTACATTTCTTTTAGGTTTCCAGATATCAACGGTACAAATAACTCTGAATCTGATTTAGAAATTGACTTTGAGTTGCCCATGTGTTTAGAAAAGGTCGAAGACTGCAAAGATGAAGAAGAATATGAGCTGCCTAACGAGGTGTTCAGGATGTTAGAAAGCAAAGAGAAGCAAATTGTGCTCACGAGAAAGAATTGGAAGTTCTGAATCTCGGGTCTGAAGAAGAAAAGCGTGAGGTGAAGATCGATACTTCTATCGCCACTAAGACTCGGGGCAAGTTGATCAATCTCCTACAAGAATATAAGGACATTTTCGCCTGGTCATATCAAGACATGCCTGGTTTAGACACAGACATTGTTATGCATCGATTTCCCATCAGGCCCGAATGCAAGCCTGTGCAACAGAAACTAAGGAGGATGAAGCCTGAAATACTCCTAAAAATCAGGGATAAAGTAAAAAGGTAGTATGACGCCGGTTTTCTCGAGTTGGTTAAGTATTTTGAATGGATGGCTAACATTGTCTCAGTTCCAAAAAATGTGGGAAAGTACGAATGTGTGTTGATTATCGAGACCTTAATAGGGCAAGCCCTAAGGATAATTTCCCATTGCCGCACATTGACACACTGGTGGATAACACAGTAGGACATTCTCTTTTCTCTTTCAGGGATGGATTCTCAAGGTACAACCAAATCAAAATGTACCCAGAAAATATGAATAAAACAACATTCGTAACATGGTGGGGAACCTTTTGTTACAAAGTCATAGCTTTTGGTTTAAAGAATGCAGGGGCAACCTACCAACGTTCCATGGTAACCTTGTTCCTGACATGATGCACAAAGAGGTAAAGGTATATGTTGATGATATGATAGCTAAATCCCGATCAGAAGATGAACATATCGAAAACTTGGAAAAACTTTTTAAAAGGTTGAAAAAATTCCAATTGAGACTCAATCCGTCTAAATGCACCTTTGGAGTGCGATCGGGAAAGTTGTTGGGATTTGTTGTGAGTGAGAAGGGGATTAAAGTTGATCCAGACAAAATTAAGGCCATCCAATAACTTCCTCCACCTCGAACACAAAAAGAGGTTCGAGGATTCCTTAGGAGGTTAAATTACATTGCCTTTTTTATCTCCCAATTAATGAAAAAATGCAGCCCTGTATTTAGACTGCTTCGGAAAAATAATCTAGGAACATTGAATGAAGAATGTCAAGTGGCCTTAGAGGAGATCAAGAGACAGTTGACAAATCCACTTATTTTGGTGCCACCTATTCCGGGGAAGCCCTTGATCTTGTATTTAACCAATCACGAAAACTCAATGGGATGTGTATTGAGGTAGCATGATGAAACCGGGAGGAAAGAAAGAGCAATCTATTATCTAAGTAATAAGTTCACGAATTGTGAAACCAGATATTCCCCAATTGAAAAACTGTGTTGCGCTTTGATATGGACAACCAAGAGGCTTAGGCAATACATGTTATACCATACCATATGGCTGATATCGAAGTTAGATCCCTTGAAATACATGATAGAGGCACCAGCCTTATCGGGAAAAATGGCTCGTTGGCAAATGTTAGTTTCAAAATTTGACATCCAACATGTAAGCTAGAAAGCAACAAAAGGGAGTGCAATAGCAGACTTTTTGGCAAGCCGCGCTTCCGAAGATTACGAGGCCTTGAACTTCAATTTTCCTGATGAATAACTAATGTGCATTTCGATTGACGAGGATAATAGCTCAAAGGAATCTTGGGTGATGAACTTTGATGGAGCTGCAAACGCATTGGGATGTGGCATTGGGGCGGTTTTAGTTTCACCAGAAGGGAATTACTACCCTTTCTCTTGTCGATTAAAATTTTTATGCACCAATAACATGGCTGAATACGAAGCTTGTTTATTGGGTTTGCAAGCAGCCATTGAAAGAATGATCAAAGTTTTAAGAGTTTTTGCAGATTCTGCACTGGTCATTTATCAAATTCACGGAGAGTGGGAGACTAAGGATGCAAAATTAATCAAATATCATTTCGCTAGTTCTTGAACTAATCAAGGAGTTCAACGAAATCACCTTCAAGCATCTCCTGAGAGAGGATAATCAAATGGCTGATGCTCTTGCTACTCTAGCTGCCATGTTCAAAGCTAGTGAAGGTACTGAAATAATGCCAATCAAGGTGCAAATGTTAGAATCCTTGGTCCATTGTTACGATTTGGAAGAAGAAGTTGATGGTCTCCCATGGTACCATGACATGTTACAGTAAATGAAAACTCAAGAATATCCATTACAGGCAACTGACAATGATAAGAAAACGATTAGGAAGTTAGCCGCGGGCTACGTCCTTGATGGCGAGGTTCTACATAAAAAGAGTCGAGATCAAGTGTTATTAAGGTGCGTAGGCGCTAAAGAAGCTCAAACGATCTTGGAAGAAATGCATGAAGTGGTTTTTAGGACTCACCCTAGTGGCTTTACTATGGCTAGGAGAATTATGTGCCTTGGATATTATCGGTCCACTATGGAAACGGATTGCATCACCTATGCCCGTAGATGCCACAAGTGCTAGGTATATGCTGACAAGATTCATGCACCTCCTCTACCACTTCATGGCATGGCTGCCCCATAGCCCTTCTCAATGTAGGGCATGGATGTAATTGGCCAGATTTACCCTAAAACCTCGAATGGCCACAGGTTCATCTTAGTAGCTATTGATTACTTCACAAAATGGGTAGAAGCAGCCTCATACGTGAATGTCACCAGGTCGGTTGTTTGCAAATTTTTGAAAATAAGAGATCATTTGTCGTTACGACTTACCAGAGAGAATCATCACCGAACAATGCATCCAATTTGAATAACAAGATGATAGATGGGGTTTGTGAACAGTTCCAGATCAAGCACCATAATTCGATAACATATCGCTCAAAGATGAATGGGGCTGTCGAAGCTGCAAATAAGAACATCAAGAAGATAGTCGCAAAAATGGCCGACAGTTACACTGATTAGCATGAGAAGTTGCCATTCGCATTGTATGCTTATAGAACGACTGTACGAACTTCGACTGGGGCAACACCATTTTCATTAGTAAATGGAATGGAGGTTGTGCTGGCAATTGAGGTTGAAATCCCTTCACTCTGTATTTTGATGGAGGCAAAACTAGAGGAGTCTGAATGGGTTCAAGCAAGATATGACCAGTTAAACCTCATTGATGAAAAGAGGTTGAAAGCAATTTTCCACGGCCAGATGTATCAAAGAAGAATGATACGAGCATATGATAAGAAGGTCCACCCGAGGAAGTTCAGGGAAGGCGATATCGTGCTAAAGAATATATCGACAATCCAAAAGGATTCGCGAGGAATTGGATACCAAATTGGGATAGGCCATATATAATATCAAAAGCTTTCGATGGAGGGGCACTAATTCTGGCTGAAATGGGTGGAGACGAGCTCAAAAACCCAGTGAATTCTGATTCAGTCAAGAAATATTATGCATGAAATGATGAAGAAGAAAAAAAAGAGCGAAAACTCGTAAAGAGCGCTCAAAGGAAAAAAGAAAAAAAGAAAAGAAAAAAGAGAAAAAAAGGAGGGTTCAAGATGAAAACCCGCAAAGGGCATCTTGAAACCAAATGAGGATTCGAGTTGAAAACCCGCAAAGGGCAGCTTGAATTATTACAGACAACGAATAATCCCTTCATAGGCTTGGCTATTCGAAAAGGATTTCATATCTTCATTCATTGTTGTAGTGGACGAAATTTTCTCAAAAAAAGCATCACTCGAGGTTGTTTCGAAGAAAGTTCGGACCTTTGATGTCTGGATATTTATTTTTTAACCATTCTTTTGTACTTTTCTTTCATGTTTGCCACAACATTAATGAAATTCTTCTTTTAAACCTATCTTTCTTTGAATGCCCCCTTTACATGAACGTCTTTTATTTGGTTAAAGGTCATTTTGGTTTAGACATCATTAAAATATGCAAGAGATTTTCGAGTATTACTCTGGAAATGATTTAAGAACACAGGAACTATGACATGGTCCCTTGTTAAGCCTCAAATATGGGGCATGTTATGGTCAGGAGCAATTGATACCCAACAGCTTTGGTAATAAGATTGGAAAGAAAAAGGTTAAAATTTTGTGTCATTCGAGGATGTTTTATAGGAATTCATGAAGATCCTCAAAAGGGCCTTTTCATGCACAATATTGCTTGAAACTCACTCCCATAATACTGATGTATCAACTACAATGATAGTTGAATGTGCGAAAAAGTATGTTTTTCAATGAGCTAAGAGAAACAAAGAATGAGAATAGTAAAGAAGAAAACTGCCATTCAAATATTGGTGAAGCAGAAGACGATTGTTTGATGAAGCAAAGAGATACTAAGAATGTGAATGACAAAGACGGTGAACATGGAATTTTGTCCAGATTAAAACAAGCTAAGAAAAAGATTAAAACTTAGCATGCATTCACGTTTTAGACATCCTCAGGGGCATGCACAACATAACTGCATCACATTGCAGGTATGCAGAAAATCTTCAGCAATAGAACCCGCCTATCCGTTCAAACGTAAAGAGAATGGAACCTTGCTCATCTATTCGGGCACATGGAGAATAGAACCTGCCTATCCTTTCAAGCGTAAGGAGAATAGAACCTTGCTCATCTATTCAGGCACATGGAGAATAGAACTCGTCTATCCGTTCAGGCGTAAAGAGAATGGAACCTTGCTCATCTATTCGGGGACATCTGATAAAATTGGAAGTTTTAGCTGGGCATTACATCACAAATCTTTTCCGGTGGAGAGTATCATTTTGAAAGGTTATTTTCAGTACCTATGACATCCTGTTTTTATATGTAAATAGTGGCATGTACAGAATAACTTGTTTATGTTGTTTAACTAGTAAACCGGCTGGCCTGACTTGTAATAATTTTGCTTTGATATGTTAAATGGGATATGATATATATAATTATAAAATATTATATATTTATATTTTGATATGACAATATTAATAATTAAAGAAAATGGAAAATTTTTAATTAACTCTGATTTATGATATATAATTATCTATAAATTATTGTGACATTTTCGACTTGTATCCAGTGTCCGGATACGGGAAGGGGTGTTACAGGCACATAGAGAATAGAACCTGCCTATTCGTTCATGCGTAAGGAGATGGAACCTTGCTCGTCTATTTGGGCATATGGAGAATAAAACCCGTCTATTCGTTCGGGCGTAAGGAGAATGGAACCTTGTTCATCTATTCGGGCATATGGAGAATAGAACCCGTCTATCTGTTATGGCGTTTGGAGAATAGAACATGTCTACTTATTTGGGGCATCAAGAGAACGGAGTCGATTGGCAAATTGGTAGATGGTGAAAATTAGTGCCACATGTTCTTTGTATATCCTTGTTTCACTAGAATAAGCAAAAAAGGGGGCAGCTATTGTCACTAATTTTTTAAAGAAAAAAATAAAAGATAAAAAAACAAATAAATAAATAAATATAATAAAAAAAAGATAAAAATAAATAAATGTAATATAAAAAAAGTTAAAAAAAGAGGGAGACCACGCGCGTGAGTTTCTTCCCCAGACCCCTCCCTTGCACGCGAACAACAGCAGCTGCTGCCTCTCTACCACCGTGCCAGAGCCATGGCAGCCGTCACCGATGGTGCCAGGCGGTCCGCCAGCTCAAGCTGAAGCCGCCCATGCCGTCGCCCTCCATCATCATCGCCGGTAACCTGTAAATCTGAAATAAAAAGGGTTAAACCCTAGCTCGATATTAAGACCTAATTTATCCCCAAATCCGAGCCAAATCAGATTGCTTTCTGGAATTCAACCGAAAATCAAGTCCTCTATCTAATTTTGGCTCAAATTTAGGGATAAGAATTCAATTTTTGCCTTGAATCCCAATCCCCCAAACCCTATAAATAGTGCCCCCTTTCACCATTGTTGAACACACAAGCATCCAAAAAAAACACAAGAAAAATTCATCCGAAAATACCCAAAAAAACTGAAAATTGTTGGGAGGTTGCTGGAATTTGTTCGAGTTTTGTGCAGCTTTGGTTCGAATTTTCGCAAGAAGTGGAAGCTAGCAATTTGTTGCTTCATCGGTATAATTTCTTCCATTTTCTTTTATAATTTTAATTAGGTTTTATTTCATTCATTTTAATGTTCTTACTTTCTACATACTTTTCTCGTAAGTTTATATTAACCTGGGTTTGTTCGAATTAATCTTCTTATTGTGATGTTTCTTTGTTTTAAATTATTTTTAAAAAATTAATGATAAAAAGGAACACCAAGAACATGTTGTTTTCTTTTTAAATATGATGTTTGATTCATTTGATTTCTAAAAAACTGATATTTGTTGAAATAATTCTTTTTTAATAAAAAATAATAAAACTTTTTTTAAAAAAAAGTTTCTTTGAATTTTTTTTAAAAAAGAGGGTTTAAAATTACAAATAAAAAACTTTAAAACATAAAAAAAAACATTTCAAACAAAAAACTTTAAAACATAAAAAAAATAAAAAAAAACATTTCAAATCAAAAACTTTAAAAACATAAAAAGAATAGAAAAAATAAAAAGAAAAGAAAAACTCTTTTTTCAAAACTATCAAAAAGGCTTAGAAAGGAAAGAAGCAAAATATTTAAATAAAAAAATTTAAACAAAAAAGAAAAGAAAAACAAAAAAACCTTTTCAAATTGTTAAGGAAAAATGATAAACTAATCTTTTCTTAGAAAAACAAGATAAAAAACACCCTTTCTAAAATAAAGTTCTATTCTGAAATTATCAAAAAGCTTAAAAAATAGCAAAAATATTCAAAACAAAAAAAAAGAATAAAAAGCTTTAAAATACAAAAATAGTAAATAATATTTTAAATAAAAGGTTTAAAACGCAAACAATAAAAAATATTTTAAATAAAAAGCTTTAAAACAATAAAAATAAAATCTTTTCATTTAAAAAAAACTCTCCTTGAATATAGAAAGAATAAAAACAAAAACCTTCTTTCAAATAAACTCAAAAAAATTAAAAATAAAAAAAAATTTCAAAATAAAATAAAACAGAACCAAGCCCATAAAAAAATTCGAGTTTTAAATCGTGCTTCTTTTCTTATTTTGTTTTCATTAGCTTTAGTTTTGAGTTGGCCTTAGGAATAGGTTCTTCAAACCTTAGATAGAGACTTCTTTTAACAAAACTTTCTTCACAAAAATATATATATATAATAAAACATACTTAATGAAATTTAAACCCTCAAATAGGAAAAATACTTAGACCTTTTAGGATTAATAAATTTTAACTTAGAATAAATAAAAATTTTCAACAAATCAAGTTTCTTTGTTTGTTAAAAAAGTAAATTTAAAGTAATGCGGTGTCTTACTAAACGGAAATGATGGGTTAGCGCCAGAAGTGTTAGGGTGATTGGAGTTCGTTTTCGAATAGTATGGCCATTAAAGTAAAATTAAACTTATGAACGGACAATAATTTAAGCTTTACGTCGATTCGCAAAATCCGACTTTAAAACCTTTTGTAACTGACAAGGTACCAATTTTGGGTGTTGTAGTGGTGCTAATCCTTCTCCACGCGTAACCGACTCTTGAATCCGTTTTCGTGTTTTTCGCAGACCAAAACCATTGTTTTAATAAATAAAATAACCCATTTTTTGGTGATCCAATCACACATTTTAAAAAGATTGGTGGCGACTCCGTTGTTTTGATTTTAAAACGTCAAGACCTTTTTAAAAAGGGTTGTGACAACAACAAATTTATTGTAATGGTGCTAGTAAAAAAAAAATATAAGATTCGGAGCCCTACTTTGGTCGATATAGGACCTAAGGGTCCTACAAATGTCTTTATCCCACCCTTTAAACATCTAAAGACCAAGTCAAGCGGCTACTATTATCCCACTGCTTGGATGGATTTCAAGCTTCGTTTGACCAAGGAAGAAGATGAAGTTAAAAACACTATGTCAGGCCAGCTAGAGCTAGTAAATAGACATTTTCACCTAAATAATATTTTTAAATTATTTATTAAAATACAATCCAAAACATTATATACTGAAATAACATTTTTCTGACACATAAAGAAAAAAAAAGAATTTACACTAATATTGTTGTAAATTTTTTTATTTCAAAAAATATGGTTGTCTTCAACATATTTCCAACAATATTGTTGTTTACTGTTCAAATCAGACAACCAAGGGATTACACTCGGTCTTTGAACAGTGTTTTACCAAAAAATAATAAAAATTTAACGAAAAGCTTGGGGTTTACAATCGGTCTTTGAACAGTACCAAGGGACACGTGGCAAGCTGGGAGGGTAGCTCTCACTATTCAAAGGTGGACTGCCCTTCCCCCGTCTTTGAACAGTAACGAGATAGGGGGAGTGCAGGCTGCAGGCTCAGGCAGGCAGGGTGGCAGGCATGCGTTCCTCGGGTAAGGGTTTTTTTATCTGATTGGGTAAAATGGTGTAGGTGCAGGTGTAGGGTGGTACTTTAATTTTTTAAAATTGTTATATTAATTTTAAATTATATAGGGGTAGATTATTTTTTTTTATTTGAAGCCTATTAGTGAATATTAAATTTCTTGTAGGGGTATGTAAAGGAAAAAATTGTAGTTGTTTTTATTTAAATATGTGATGTTAGTGTTGAAGGTAATTTGTTAGAAAAAATTGAGTAAAATTTTGAGTAAAGAGAGAGAAGAAGAAGCAGAAGAAGAAAGTTGTGGCGAAAATATTGTAAGTCGGTTTGAAATTTTAATTTTTTTTATCCGTATAAGTTTGATGTTGTTTGAAACTTAATTGTTATGTTAGAACGAACGATGAACGTTTTATTTTTGTTTAGGATTATAGTAGTGCGAAAAAATCGTAATTATTATTTTTGAGAAATTAGTATAGTTTTTTAAAGTGTATTCGAATATATATTCTAAATACTTCTGTAAATAAGTAGTATGTTCTAAAATTATTGTTATTTTTAGTTTAAAATTAGGTTTAGTGACATTGTAGTATTTCATTTTGATTTGTGTATTATTATTGAAAATATTTTTTCTCGAACATGCAGAGAAAGTGAGCAACAACAGCTTTGTGGCGAATGTTCATTACAATAGATAAATGGTGAAAACTGATGTTGGTATTGTATTTGAATATGAAAGCCTTATGAAGATGATATTTAAAAAAGATATCACGCTTCGAATATTGAAGGAGAAGATATCGGAGAAATTTGTAGCTCAGATTTATGGTTTGCGATATCGGTGGCTATGTGACAATCCAGTCAGATATTCCGCAATAGCTCTCTAAGATAATACAGATGTGGAAATAATGATCGCAGAGCATGACTCTATGGATATTCGGAATGTTGAGTTGTTTACT
This sequence comes from Hibiscus mutabilis, assembly GCA_019671005.1. NCBI lineage: Eukaryota > Viridiplantae > Streptophyta > Magnoliopsida > Malvales > Malvaceae > Hibiscus > Hibiscus mutabilis. The sequence continues at coordinate 22,985,008 of CM033747.1, forward strand.
GAGGTGCGTGATATTCCTGGCCCATCCAGAAACGCAGTTGGGGAAACTAGTCAAATGGGTTTCGGTAACGAATTTGATATGTCCAGAGGGGGTTTTATTGCAATGTTGGCAACTGGGACATCTAGTGGGCCGACTTTTGATCCGACTGTTGATGCCAATGTTGAGAACCTACGAGGTCGATGGGGAGAAACACTTGAAGATTCTAGCGAAGATGAAGATATTGGGGATCCTGATTTGTTCCGCAATAAGATTGGTGAAGCCCCTAATTTTGGTGTTGGAGAATTTGTTCTGACCGGGGGCGACATTACATTCTATGAACCTCCTACTCACATGAACTCGGTGGATTTTGATGCGATGAGGGCACCGTAATTCCCAGATATGCCGCAATTAACTTCGAGTCAGCATGGTGAATTATTTGTTGGGCTTCCATTTTATGAAAAGAATGAAGCTACATTGGCAATTAAAGAGTACAGCATCATGCAGCATGTGGACTACGTGGTTACGGAATCCACCCCGAGGACTTTCTTTGCGAAGTGTGTGAAATATGGACAAGGGTGCAATTGGAAGATTCGAGTGTCGTATGGTAAGAAGATAGATCGTTGAGAGGTTACAAAGTTCAACGGCGATCACACGTGTTTACGAACGTCCATCGACCAGGACCACACTAAATTGGACTCGAACGTAATAAGTCATCACGTGATGAAGTTGGTCGAAGCGAATCCAAGGGTTCTTGTTTCAGCAATTCAAGCAACCATTGCGCAACAATTTGAATATCAAATAAAATACAAAAAATGGTGGCTTGTAAGGGAGAAGGCATTGCATTTGGTGTACGGTGATTACGATAAGTCGTACAATGAGCTACTGGAATTATTGGTAGCAATGACCCGTTTCATCCCAGGTACCATCGTGAGGTATGAAACAAAGGATGCATACAACCGACAAGTCCAACTGGTTGAAGGTACAAAATTTTTCCGTCGACTATTTTGGGCGTTTAAGCCATGCATTGAAGGCTTTCCATATTGTAAACGTATGATCCAAGTTGATGGCACATGGCTGTATAGGAGATACTCTCACATACTGTTGATTACCGTTGCGCAAGATGGTGAGAGAAATGTCATTCTGATTGCATTCGCAATTGTTGAAGGGGAGACGGGGGAAGCTTGGAATTTTTTTGACCAATTTACGTGACCATGATGTCCTACAAGATGGGGTCTGCATCATATCTGATGACAGGTATCAAAGCAGCAATTAATCGAGAGGGAAGTTGTTGGACACCTCCGCACGCATACCCTGCATATTGTGTTCATCACATTGGTAAGAACAGCTACGAGCAGTTCAAAAATCCATACCTTCGCAGTGAGATTTTAAGTATGGGTAAGTACCATTTTTTTCAAACTTTTTTACATATGCCCATCTAATTATGTACTTTGATTTTCTAGATGCTAACAACATATATTATGGAACAGGATATCAATTGGTACGGCCAGAATTTGAGAGGAAGATGGCGAATTTACAGAAATACGGCGAGCGTGTTTGGAGTTGGGCGAACAATATCGAGAGGAAAAGATGGGCCCAATCGTATGACGAATGTAGTAGACGATATGAGAAAATGACAACCAACCTTGTGGAGTGCATAAACGGAGTACTGAAAGGATCATGTCATCTCCCAATAGCAAGCTTGGTGAAAGAGACGTAGTAGCGGTTGGCTAAGGTTTGGTCTGTTAAAGGGAAGCATATTGATGCTCCGGATATTGTGACAAAAATGCAGAATAATATTAAGAATACAACGTCACTGACCGTTCACGCATTCGACTGAAATAATCAGACTTTCGATGTTGTTGGTTCCAAACGCAACAACGAAGTAGCCCACTCAAATGTATTTCGAGTCGATTTCAAACGTCCCTGGTGTGATTGTGGCCAGTTCTAGGCGTGGCGATGTCCATGTGCTCATGCAGTTACAGCATGTATGTATGTGGGGGTTAACTCGTACAACTATGTTGACCAATGCTTCGATCTCGAATAGATGGTCAATATTTACAAATTGAGTTCTCACCGATCGCGAATGCAAAGTATTGGTTGTCAGTGGAGCATGAAAAATGGTTACCGGATCCTGCACTCCGTAGAACTCCAAATGGCCGACCTAGATCGACTCGCATCTATACCAGTATAGATCTCCATCATAGAGAGAAGGGACAATGAAAGAGATGTACGATATATAGGGCTGAAGGCCATTTGAAATCAAATTGTCCAAATGAACCCGGATATGCGCCTATGCCTTAGTGATTTATTATGTTTTTATTCGAAAATATTATGTACTCTTATTCGAAAATATTCCAATTTGTATCATCAGAAATGTTATGTTTGTACTACTATCATATTCGATGCTTAAGTTTGATTTAATAATTATGGACCATTTTGCATCTTCCGTGATTTTTTTTCAAATTCAACGAATCTCTAATTTTAAATTTTAATTTCAATTTTAAATTTCAACTTTTAATTTTAATTTTAACTTTTAATTTTTTAAAACCTTTTGAGATTTTTCAAATTCATGATAATTATTAGTTTTATATATATTAAACTGAATAATAAAAACATAACATAGTGAAAAATAAAAAACAATAACATTCAAATTCAAACCCAAACCCAAATTCCTCTAATGTATTACACAAAATACATAAAATCATTTTTCTTCTACATCCTCTTAAGTAAATTCTGACAAAGAGTTGATATGGTCGAAAAATAAGTGTGTTTTTCTTCATATTACGTTGTTGCCTATGTTCTGCCTCGGGATGCTCTTGAGCATCTTCTTCAGCATCCTCTTGAACATCCTCTTCAGTGGTCCTCACCTCCTCAGTCGATGAGGGCATAAGAGGCGATGTTGTGAACATGTCTACGTAACCTCTCTGCCCTCCCATAATCTCCAGTGAATTTAGGAAATTTTGTATTTCTTGAAAATCCATACACTGTCCAAAGTTCGAGTAACGAGGTGACTGGGGAGGAATAAACTCGGGTGTGTACAAAACAGCATCATCAAACTCGTGAGTATCTAAGGAGCTCGGGCCCACTTCTGGTTGTATATAAGTAGGAGCCAGTTCCTTTTCCCATATAACTGACTCCACTTCTGGTTGTTCCCAAGTGGTTGGCCAACCTTCAGGGTTTCTACTCCCAGTAGGATTTTGTGATGCGCCTGCTGCTGCACTCTTAAAGGATTCACCTTTACCACCATATTTCTTCTTATATATTCGAAATTCTTCCCGCCTATCGACCGAAGTTAAGTACGGCATTCCATTACTAAGAAAATAGATCAAGTACTATGACCTTTGAAAATAAAAATCATCATCTTGGATTGGAGCACGAAATGGTAAATTCAGAGCTCTGTTGTTCAACGCATTAATGTAGTCGACATGTACGATTTCCCAATTTACGTCTACCCTGTCGCGTCCATCAAAATCATGCAGAAAGTCATGATTAAGTGGAATATATGGAATCGGGTGGCGGAAGCCAAACTGCCTCAGCACCCTATCGGCAAAGTGGAACTCGACAACTGCAAAGTGGATCAACGGTGTAACAGAACACCACAGAAGAGATTCCTCCATCAGATCTTTTGGTACAAAAATGCGATCATCGTTGTTGTACGGCATCCAAATAAACTACAAAATAACAACTCTTTTAATAAGACATCTAATTATAACATAAATAATGAATTGTAAATATTTAACTAAAATGCAAACAATGCATTTAACCAGATACCTTCTCATGAGTGTACAAATCAATCTGAACTAATTAAATCACAATAAGGTTTTTTAAAAAAAGAAAAAATAAATTTAAAAATTCAACTCAAAATTAAGAGAATTACCTGGATACAAAAGGGAACTGAATCGATGTTCGCATAATCGGTGTCTAAAAAGGAAATAGCTGCCAAGCCCACGCTTGTAGCAACAGCAAACATCCACTGATACCCTGAAGCTTATGACCATTTTCTTTTGAGGCGCCCTTGCACAACTCACGATACAAGAACGCTAATACGGCCGATCCCCAACTATATTTAACAGCTTCCCACGGATACCTCAAAAAGCGTAGATACCGTGTATGAACAACATTGCCAGATTTATCTGGCATCAATATACCTCCAATGAGTTGCATAATATAAGCTCGACTGGCATTATAAATCGCAGCAACCGAGCTATATTCACCGAGTTTAAAATTACTTTCCAACCAACTCAATTTCACACGAGATCCTTTAAAATTTGATTTATCTGGCACCTTCCCAAGGTAAAATGAGCAAAGTGTTTCAGGTGTAGCTTTCATCGTGTCGATCAACGGGTCCTCGGTCAATGGTTCCCCGATCAATGGTGCCCTGCTTACTGGGATCCCGATAAGCATGACCACGTCTTCAAGTGTCATCGTGCATTCCCCACACGACATATGGAACGTATGGGTTTCCGGCCTCCAACGCTCAATCAGAGCGGCTATCAACCCAGGTACCAACTTGTACACCCGAATAAAGGTCGCGTAATAAAATCTAGAAGCTTGCAACCATTCAATGATTCGATCGTTCGAAGGATTTTTGGCCATGGTCTGATGATGCTTAAATGTATCCTCAAAATCCTATAATTAACACATTAATAAATAAACCAAATATTATTAACATAATTGAATTTATAATAAATAAATTATTAACAATTCTGTACCATCTCAAGAACCGGCAAACTACATATGTGTTAATCCTGTAACCGCAATAGAGGAGCTTTCTCAGCCATCCTACAGGATAAGTAAGAATATATTACAAGCTGGGACTAAATCTACTACATTAATTAAAAAATAATTTGCTAATAAACATAATCAACTAAAGTTTACTAGTCACTAACTTATTAATTTTCCTTCATAACCCTTCAATTTTAAGATTTTTACAAACTAGTCACTAATTAACTAATTTGCCTTCAAAATTAGTCAATTTTGCCGTTTTTTCAAATTAGTCACTAATTTACTAATCTGCCTTCAAAATTTGTCAATTTTGCCGTTTTTTCCAAACTAGTCATTAATTTACTAATTTTCCTTCATAACACTTCAATTTTAAGATTTTTACAAACTAGTCACTAATTAAATAATTTGCCTCTAAACTAGTCACTAATTTACTAATTTTCCTTCATAACCCTTCAATTTTAAGATTTTTACAAACTAGTCACTAATTAACTAATTTGCCTTCAAAATTAGTCAATTTTGCCATTTTTTCCAAACTAGTCACTAATTTACTAATTTTCCTTCATAACTCTTCAATTTTAAGATTATTACAAACTAGTCACTAATTAACTAATTTGCCTTCAAAATTAGTCAATCTTGCCATTTTTTCAAAGTAGTCACTAATTTACTAATTTTCCTTCATAACCCTTCAATTTTAAGATTTTTACAAACTAGTCACTAATTAACTAATTTCCTTCAAAATTAGTCAATTTTGCCGCTTTTTCCAAACTAGTCACTAATTTACTAATTTTCCTTCATAACCCTTCAATTTTAAGATTTTTACAAACTAGTCACTAATTAACTAATTTGCCATCAAAATTAGTCAATTTTGCCATTTTTTCCAAACTAGTCACTATTTTACTAATTTTCCTTCATAACCCTTCAATTTTAAGATTTTTACAAACTAGTCACTAATTAACTAATTTGCCTTCAAAATTAGTCAATTTTGCCGTTTTTTCCAAACTAGTCACTAATTTACCAATTTTCCTTCATAACCCTTCAATTTTAAGATTTTCACAAACTAGTCACTAATTAACTAATTTGCCTTCAAAATTAGTCAATTTTGCCGTTTTTTTCAAACTAGTCACTAATTTACTAATTTTCCTTCATAACCCTTCAATTTTAAGATTTTTACAAACTAGTCACTAATTAACTAATTTGACTTCAAAATTAGTCAATTTTGCCATTTTTTCCAAACTAGTCACTAATTTACTAATTTTCCTTCATAACACATCAATTTTAAGATTTTTACAAACTGGTCACATCATATTTTCTACTACATGCAATTTAAAAAAGAAACCCTTAACAAAACTAGTCACTAATTTACTATTTTGCTACATGCAATTTAAAAAAACCTTAACAAAACTAGTCACTAATTTTTACAAACTAATTTACATGCTAAAATTCTACGAATCTTAAATTTTAACTCTAATACGTTTAAATTACATAACTAAATCAACTTATTAGTTTAAAAATTCAAAAAGTTTACTGAGAAAATAATAAAAATTCGTAACTACAAAAAAATATTCATACAAAAACTTTTCTAAAATAAAATACATATCTTATACTTACAAAATATCCTCTAAATCTTCTTCTTCTTCTCATTCTTCTTTAATTTATCTTCTCCAAATTATCACACAAAAAATACCAACCTTCAACCCCTATTTAACCCCAACTACTTTAAATTTCAACCAGCCAACCCACCTACTATTTACCCAATCAGATAAAAAAAACCCTTACTGAGGCCCTGCCACCAGCCCTTGCCACCCTGCCCTGTGCGCTTGCAGCCTGCACCCCCTATCTGTTACTGTTCAAAGACGGGGGGAGGGCAGTCCACCTTTGAACAGTGCGAGCTACCCTCCCAGCTTGCCACATATCCATTGGTACTGTTCAAAGACCGATTGTAAACCCCAAGCCTTTAGTCAATTTTTTTATTATTTTTTGGTAAAACACTGTTCAAAGACCGATTGTAATCCCTTGGTTTTTTTATTTGAACAGTAAACAACAATATTGTTGGAAATATTTTGAAGGAAATCATATTTTTTGAAATAAAAAATTTTACAACAATATTAGTGTAAATTCTCCGAAAAGGCATGTCAATATTAGTTGTGTTTTCTAAAAAGTTATTCTTGTTGGAATGTGTCTTTGCCTACGCGTGTGGCATGTGTTAGAACGAGCACAAGTCAAGTCGGGTGGCAGCACAAGTCGACAACTGGGGAAACTATGGATATTCGGAATGTTGAGTTGTTTACTGAGGTACGTGATATTCTTGGCCCATCCAGAAACGCGGTTGGGGAAACTAGTCAAATGGGTTTCGGTAATGAATTTGATATGTCCGGAGGCAGTTTTGTTGCAATGTTGGCAACTGGGACATCTAGTGGGCCGACTGTTGATCCGACTGTTGATGCCAATGTTGAGAACCTACGAGGTCGATGGAGAGAATCACTTGAAGATTCTAGCGAAGATGAAGATATTGGGGATCTTGATTTGTTCCCCGATAATGTTGGTGATGCCCATAATTTCGGTGTTGGAGAATTTGTTCCGACCGGGGGCGACATTACATTCTATGAACCTCTTGCTCACATGAACTCGGTGGATTTCGATGCGATAAGGGCACGTAATTCCCAGATATGCCCCAATTAACTTCGATTCAGCATGGTGAATCATTTGTTGGGCTTCGATTTTATGAAAAGAATGAAGCTACATCGGCAATTAAAGAGTACAGCATCATGCAGCATATGGACTACGTGGTTGCGGAATCCACCCTGATGACTTTCTTTGTGAAGTGTGTGAAATATGGACAAGGGTGCAATTGGAAGATTTGAGTGTCGTATGGTAAGAAGATAGATCGTTGGGAGGTCACAAAGTACAACGGTGATCACACGTGTTTACGAACGTCCATCAACCAGGACCACACCAAATTGGACTCGAATGTAATAAGCTATCACGTGATGAAGTTGGTCGAAGCGAATCTAAGAGTTCCCGTTTCAGCATTTCATGCAACCATTGCGCAACAATTTGAATATCAAATAAAATACAAGAAGGGGTGGCTTGCAAGGGAGAAGGCATTGCATTTGGTGTATGGTGATTACGATAAGTCGTACAATGAGCTACTGGCTTTATTGGTAGCAATGACCCGTTTTATCCCAGGTACCATCGTGAGGTATGAAACAAATGATGCATACGACCGACAAGCCAACTGGTTGAAGGTACAAAATTTTCCATCGACTATTTTGGTCGTTCAAGCCATGCATTGAAGGCTTTCCATATTGTAAACGTATGATCCATGTCGATGGCATGTGGCTGTATAGGAGATACTCTTACATACTATTGATTGCCGTTGCGCAAGATGGTGAGAGCAATGTCATTCCGATTGCATTCACAATTGTTGAAAGAGAAACGGGGGAAGCTTGGAAATTTTTTTGACCAATTTACGTGACCATGTTGTCTTACAAGATGGGGTTTGCATCATATCTGATGGAGGGACAGGTATCAAAGCAACAATTAATCGAGAGGGAAGTTGTTGGACACCTCCGCACGCATACCCTGCATATTGTGTTCGTCACATCGGTAAGAACAGCTACGAGCATTTCAAAAATCTATACCTTCGTAGTGAGATTTTAAGCATGGGTAAGTACCATTTTTTCAAACGTTTTTACATATGCCCATCCAATTATGTGATTTGATTTTCTAGATGCTAACAACATATATTATGGCACAGGATATCAACTGGTACGGCCAGAATTTGAGAGGAAGATGGCGAATTTACAGAAATACGGTGTGTGTGTTTGGAGTTGGGCAAACAATATTGAGAGGGAAAATGGGCCCAATCGTATAACGAATATGGTAGACGATACGGGCAAATGACAACCAACCTTGTGGAGTGCATAAACGGAGTACTGAAAGGATCGCGTCATCTCCCAATAGCAAGCTTGGTTAAAGAGACGTACTACCGGTTGGCTAAGGTTTGGTCCGTTAAAGGGAAGCATATTGAGGCCTTAATAAATAAGGGGCAACGTTATGCTCCAGATATTGTGATGAAAATGCAGAATAATATTAAGAATGCAACGTCGCTGACTGTTCACGCATTCGACTGAAATAATCAGACTTTCGATGTTGTTGGTTCCAGGCGCAACAACGAAGTACCCCACTCAAATGTATTTCGAGTCGATTTCAGACGTACGTGGTGTGATTGTGACCAGTTCCAGGCGTGGCGATGTCCATGTGCTCATGTAGTTGCAGCATGTATGTAAGTAGGGGTTGACCCGTACAGCTATGTTGACCAATGCTTCGATCTCGAATGGATGGTTAATATTTACAGAATTGAGTTCCCATCGATCGCGAATGCAAAGTAATGGCCGTTAGTGGAGCATGAAAATGGTTACCGGATCCTTACTCCGTAGAACTCCAAATGGCTGACCTATATCGACTCGCATCTATACCAGTATGGATCTCCATCACAAAGAGAAGAGACAATGAAAGAGATGTACGGTATATAAGGCTGAAGGCCAATCGAAATCAAACTGTCCAAATGAACCTAGATATGTGCCTATGCCCCAGTCATTTATTATGTTTTTATTCGAAAATATTATGTACTCTTATTCGAAAATATTCCAATTTGTATCATCAGTAATGTTATGTTTGTACTACTATCACATAATCGATGCTTAAGTTTGATTTAATAATTAAGGACCAATTTGCATCATCCGTGATTTTTTTTTCAAATTCAATGAATCTCTAATTTTAATTTTTAATTTCAATTTTTAATTTTAAATTTTAATTTTAATTTTTTAAAACCTTTTGAGATTTTTCAAATTCATGATAATTATTAGTTTTATATATATTAAACTAAATAATAAAAACATAACATAGTGAAAAATAAAAAACAATAACATTCAAGTTCAAACCCAAACCCAAACCCAAATTCCTCTAATGTATTACACAAAATACATAAAATCATTTTTTTCTTCTGCATCCTCTTACGTAATTTCTGACAATGAGCAGATATGGTCGAAAAATAAGTTTGTTTTTTCTTCCTATTGCGTTGTTGCCTATGTTCTGCCTCGGGATCCTCTTCAGCATCCTCTTGAACATCCTCTTCAGTGATGCTCACATCCTCAGTCGTCGAGGGCATATGAGGCGGTGTTGTGAACATGTCCATGTAACCGCTCTGCCCTCCCATAATCTCCAGTGAATTCAGGAAATATTTTATTTCCTGAAAATCCATACACTGTCCAAAGTTTGAGTAACGAGGTGACTGTGGATGAATAAACTCAGGTGTGTACAAAACAGCATCATCAAACCCGTGTGTATCTGAGGAGCTCGGGCCCACTTTTGGTTGTATATATGTAGGAGCCGGTTCCTTTTCCCATATAACTGGTTCCACTTCTGGTTGTTCCCAAGTGGTTGGCCAACTTTCGGGGTTTCTACTCCCAGCGGGATTTTGAGCCTGCTGCTGCACTCTTAGAGGATTCACCCTTACCACCAAATTTCTTCTTATATATTCGACATGCTTCCCGCCCATCGACCGAAGTTAAGTACGGCATTCCATTACTATGAAAATAGATCAGGTACTCTGACCTCTAAAAGTCAAAATCATCCTCTTGAATTGGAGCACGAAACGGTAAATTCAGAGCTCTGTTGTTCCACGTATTAATGTAGTCGGCATTTACGATTTCCCAATTTACGTCTGCCCTGCCGTGTCAATCAAAATCATGCAGAAAGTCATGATTAAGTGGAATATACGGAATCGGCTGGTGGAAGCCAAACTGCCTCAGCACCCTATCGACAAAGTGGAACTCGACAACCGCGAAGTGGATCAACGGTGTAATAGAACACCACAGAAGAGATTTCTCCATAGATCTTTAAGTACAAAAATGTGATCATCGTTGTTGTACGACATCCAAATAAACTACAAAATAACGACTCTTTTAATAAGACATCTAATTATAACATAAATAATGAATTGTAAATATTTAACTAAAATGCAAACAATGCATTTAACCAAATACCTTCTCCTGAGCGTACAAATCAATATGAGCTCTAAATACTTTTAAGTTGTTGTTCGCCAAACCTGTGTGCGTTTTTTTCCTGCACCATCTGTATATACAAATCAAAATAAGGTTTTTTAAAAAAAGTAAAATTAAATTTAAAAATTCAACTCAAAATCAAGAGAATTACTTGGAGACAAAAGGGAACTGAATTAATGTTCGCGTAATCGGTGTCCAAAAGGGAAATCGCTGCCAAGCCCATGCTTCCATCAACAGCAAATATCCACCGATGCCCCGAACCTTATGATCATTTTCTTTTGTAGCGCCCTTGCACAACTCACGATACAAGAATGCTAATACGGCCGATCCCCAACTATATTTAACAGCTTCCCATGGATACCTCAAAAAGAGTAGATACCATGTATGAACAACATTGCTAGATTTATCTGGCATCAGTATACCTCCAATGAGTTGCAGAATATAAGCTCGACTGGCATTATAAATCGCAGCAACCGAGCTATATTCACCGAGTTTAAAATTACTTTCCAACCAACTTAATTTCACACGAGATCCTTTTAAATTTGATTTATCCGGCACTTTCCCAAGGTAAATGAGCAAAGTGTTTCAGGTGTTGCTTTCGTCGTGTCGATCAACGGGTACTCGGTCAATGGTTCCCCGGTCAATGGTGCCCCGTTTACTGGGAGCCCGATAAGCATGACCACGTCTTCAAGTGTCATCGTGCATTCCCCACACGGCATATGGAACGTATGGGTTTTCAGCCTCCAACGCTCAATCAGAGCGGCTATCAACCTGAGTACCAACTTGCACCCCCGAATGAAGGTCACATAATACAATTCGGAAGCTTTCAACCATTCAATGATTCGATCGTCCGAAGGATTTTTGGCCATGGTCAGATGATGCTTAAATGTATCCTCAAAATCCTGTAATTAACACATTAATAAATAAACCAAATATTATTAACATAATTGAATTTCTAATAAATAAATTATTAACAATTTTGTACCATCTCAGGAACCGACAAACTACTGATGTGTTGATCCTGTAACCGCAATAGAGGAGCTTGCTCAACCATCCTACAAGACAAGTTAGAATATATTACAACCCGTGACTAAATCTACTACATTAATTAAAAAATAATTTGCTAATAAACATAATCAACTAAAGTTTACTAGTCACTAATTTACTAATTTTCCTTCATAACCCTTCAATTTTAAGATTTTTACAAACTAGTCACTAATTAACTAATTTGCCTTAAAAAAATTCAATTTTGCCTTTTTTCCAAACTAGTCACTAATTTACTAATTTTCCTTCATAACCCTTCAATTTTAAGATTTTTCCAAACTAGTCACTAATTAACTAATTTGCCTCTAAACTAGTCACTTTTACTAATTTTCCTTCATAACCCTTCATTTTTAAGATTTTTACAAACAAGTCACTAATTAACTAATTTGCCTTCAAAATTAGTCAATTTTGCCGTTTTTTTCAAACTAATCACTAATTTACTAATTTTCCTTCATAACCCTTCAATTTTAAGATTTTTACAAATTGGTCACTAATTAACTAATTTGCCTTCAAAATTAGTCATTTTTGCCATTTTTCCAAACTAGTCACTAATTTACTAATTTTCCTTCATAACCTTCAATTTTAAGATTTTTACAAACTAATCACTAATTAACTAATTTGCCTTCAAAATTAGTCAATTTTTCCTTTTTTTTTCAAACTAGTCATTTTTGCCACTAATTAACTAATTTGCCTTCAAAATTAGTCATTTTTGCCATTTTTCCAAACTAGTCACTAATTTACTAATTTTCCTTCGTAACCCTTCAATTTTAAGATTTTTACAAACTAGTCACTAATTAACTAATTTGCCTTCAAAATTAGTCAATTTTGCCATTTTTTCCAAACTAGTCACTAATTTACTAATTTTCCTTCATAACCCTTCAATTTTAAGATTTTTACAAAGTAGTCACATCCATATTTTTTTACTACATGCAATTTAAAAAAACCTTAACAAAACTAGTCACTAATTTACTATTTTGCTACATTTCAATTTAAAAAAAAAACTTAACAAAGCCAGTCACTAATTTTTACAAACTAATTTACATGCTAAAATTCTACGAATCTTAAATTTTAAGTCTAATACGTTTAAATTACATAACTAAATCAACTTATTAGTTTAAAAATTCAAAAAAATTACTGAGGAAATAATAAAAATTCGTAACTGCAAAAAAAATATTCATACAAAAACTTTTCTAAAATAAAATACATATCTTATACTTACAAAATATCCTCTAAATCTTCTTCTTCTTCTTCTTCTTCTTCTTCTTCTTCTTCTTCTTTAATTTATCTTCTCCAAAATTTCACACAAAAAATGCCAACCTTCAACCCCTATTTAACCCCAACTAATTTAAATTTCAACCACCCAACCCACCTACCATTTTACCCAATCAGATAAAAAAAAACCCTTACCGAGGCCCTGCCACCATCCCCTGTAACCCTGCCCTGTGAGCCTGCAGCCTGCACCCCCTATCCCGTTACTGTTCAACGACGGGGGGAGGGCAGTCCGCCTTTGAACAGTGCAAGCTGCCCTCCCAGCTTGCCACGTGTCCCTTGGTACTGTTTAAAGACCGATTGTAAACCCCAAGCCTTTGGTCAATTTTTTTATTATTTTTTGGTAAAACACCGTTCAAAGACCAATTGTAATCCCTTCGTTTTTTTATTTGAACAGTACACAACAATATTGTTGAAAATATTTTGAAGAAAACCATATTTTTTTAAATAAAAAAATTTTACAACAATATTAGTGTAAATTCTCTGAAAAAGCATGTCAATATTAGTTGCGTTTTCTAAAAAGTTATTCTTGTTGGATGTGTCTTTAGCTACACGTGTGGCATGTGTTAGCACGAGCACAAGTCAAATCGGGTGGCAGCACGCGTCGACAACTTTACTCTGGGATTTTTTCATTTAATCACATAAATTCATTACAATTCTTAAAAACTAATCAGATTCTTTATATATGTTGAGCTAAAAATCCATGTCTAGATCTTGTTCTCTTTTTAGTTTATGAAATAATGAATACTTTTGGAAAACTTTCTGTAAATTTTATTTTCTAAACAGGTAACAGATTTTGCATATCTTGAGACAATGTTTACAACTCTGGCACGGTGGACCTCAGAGCAACGAAATGGATGAATATGATTCTTTGCATGTTGTGAAAATAGTTGGAGAGCTGTGGGAGCATGAAGATGAACTTGTTGGATTTGAGTATTCTTTATTTTTCAATTTTTGAAAAACGATGGAATAATTTCTTTCTTTCTTTAATATTATTATTAAGTTGTATTTAATTTTGACGTCAATTTTAGGGTTTATAGTTTTAGGTTAGAGGTTAGGGTTTAGGGGTTTAGGTTGTAGGGTGTAGAATTTAAGATTTATGAGTATAATTTAGGGTTTAAGGTTTAGATTTTAGGGTGTTATGGTTAGGAATTTAGGTTTTAGATTTTATAGTTTAAATTATGAAGGGTTGTGTAATTTTTTTATTTTTTGATGAAAAGAAATTAATGTATAGGTTTTTTAAAATGTTTTAGCTTAAATGACGATTTGGGATAATTCCACTAAAGGAAAACAAAAAATAAATAAAAATAATTTTTATTGAATAAATTAATTTATAGAATTTTATAAAACAATAATTATTTTCTGATTTCTTAAATAATGAAGTTTTACTATTTCCTGGAAAATGGTAAAATTGTTCTCAGGCCCTCTATTCTTTGTTATTTTGTTTTTTGACATGGAAAACAAAAAGGTAAAATTGTTTTGAAGCCCTTTGATTTTAAGTGATTTTTTTGGGTAAACAAAGTGTCATGTGGTAGCATAGGAGTGTGCCACATGTTTTTGCCACATCACCACTTAACTATATTAGTATCGGGGGCATTTTAGAAGACAAAAATAAAGTACAAGGGGCAAATTGAACATTTACAAAGTTCAGACACCACATTGGAAATTTTGAAAAAGTATAAGGGGCATTTATGTTATTATCCCAAAAAATCTACCATTTTCATGCTCAAAAAAGGGAGATTAACTAAACAAAATAAAGTAGCATAGCTCAAACTAAAATAACACAATGCTAACGAATTTAAACATAACTTGAGTTATTTTTTTTTTTTACTTTACAGTATGATATCTAAAATGAACATTTTATTTTTTTTCAAACTTGATATGACACGAACCAAGGTAAGTGGACTCAAGTGCGCAGAGGAGGAAGTGACTAATTTGTGAGCCTCAACGCTATCAATTTGACATTGAACTTTTTCAAATCCGTATGACCCAGCAAGTTTCAGTTTGAAGAACCGAAGAAATCCCAAGGTGCTTATTAAAACCAACAATCCGGCCTCCTTCACGATCGAGGATGATGCCACCTGCTGATCCATGAGAGGTTTGATTGTTTAGGCCGATTTAATCATCCTTCCATAAATAAAAATATTTAGAAATAACTATTGAGCTGATTCAGATCCATTAATTAAATTAATTGAAAATAATTAAGCTAATTTATCTTTTTCTAACCTATACTTTTTAAAATGATTATCATATATTTTATTCATATTTTCTTAAAGATCCTGATCAGTAGAGAAATATAATCGTACTCTTTTGTAATTTAAAAAATATATTTTCTGTACTTTAATATTGCGAGCTAAAATCTTTGTTATTTTCTTTATTTATAAAAATATTGGTTCCTCTATTCAATTTTGATGTTAAGGGTACTAATATATCAATTTTCTTTGATTGACGTGGTAATTATAGAAAAGGTAAAATAGCTTATTTAACTCTTGAGATTTTTCGTTTTTTTTATGATTAATTGTTACATCAATATCTTTAACTATAAAATTGGATGAACTGATTAAGATTTTAAAAAATACAAGAATTCAATGGCTTCAATTAAAGTATAAAAATTCTCCTTATCCTATGTTGCGGATTCAAGACCCAATAAAAATAAAATTCTTCTTCTCCTCTTCCTAAATAAAAATTGTAAAAAAAAAAAGTTGAAATTGACCTATAAAGTATTTAAATCAAATATAATAATTTATTATTATAACATTTATATATTAAGTTTCCTTTTGTTACAATAGAGTGATATTCAACTTTTCAATGCAAATGTTGGGATTTGTATCCACACAAAGTGAAAACAAATGAATATCTTTGATCACTCAACCGATTAAAGGATCTCTCAAATTTCTATTAAGTTAGTTTTTTTAATAGAAGCCGCTAGTCTTGTTAAAAGAGAAAATATCCAAAATTACAACAAGGGTTTACAACTAAATACATAATTTGGACATTTTCATAAAACTAGCCACTTTAGATCATACAATGACCATACATGGAAAAGGTTAAAACTCATCCAAAACACTCGAACGAAAAATAGACACGAACAAATTTGATTGCATCGGCAAACGAACCACAAAAGTGGATTAAGCTATTGAAAAACCATCGAGAACTGCAAATCAAAGCCGAGTGTCGTGAGAAACTATCCACAAGCACAAATCGTGTATCTAAATTCAATCTGAGGGTCCAAAGCAGGGAAGATAAGCATAATTACAAGTAAGCGACATCTTGATCAGTCGTAGCGTTGTCAAATCCAACTCTGAAAAAACATAAAATAAAAAAAAACAACTAAACGATTGAAAAAGAAGAGGAAAACATGTCAAAAGACATAAATATAAGTGCCACAAAGGCAGAGTTATTTTTATTAAAAATTAAAAAAAAATAAAGATCTGGTGATCAACGACCAGCGTCAAAGCAGATACCGCGCCGGTTAAACAAAATTGAAAAAATAAAACTTGTGGCGTTCTATAGAAACATAGGTTGCGGCAAAACCATAAAAAGAGTAGGCAAGATCTTTTTCATTATTTATTAAGTTAGTTACTAACATTGTTTGGATGTCAATTATATAAATCAACAACCTACAATGTAATATGTGTTTATAATTTTTTAATTCTTTAATAAGGCACACACATTGCAGACAAACCTACTCAAACACGTTTATCTAAGAATGTATATCATTCTTTTTTTCACTGAAACCGCTTATTGGGTTCTAAAGTTGTTTATTAAACAAACCAAATACAAACATATTAAATTCACTAATAAACTCATGTAATATTTTATTATTATATTGTTTTGAATATTTATCTATGTGGATGTCTATTATGATAAGAACTTTATCTAGGAGATTTGATTTACTTTATCAGTAAAAATATTATCTTCATTAATTAGAGTTTCATGTATTATGTACTTCTTATGCCTATAAATAGATGATTTGATGAAGGCATTATATACACTTCACTATTCAGAATAAATACAAATCTCCCTCTTTCTCTCTTCTCCTTGTTCCTTTATTATTGTTATTATTCCTCGTTATTTTATTTATAACACGTTATCAGCACGATCTCGCTCGGTTCATGGTTCTTGTTGGTGATTTCCCATAAGGATTTCAATTTTGATATTAATGACTACATCCACTACATATTCAAGCTAACTTGAAAAGTCTTGTATGATTAGCTTATTTATATATATCGATATAGTAGTTGGTTAATCATTTTTAATTTAAAGACAATATATTTCGATCTATTGTTTAAATATTATTTCGTTCTAATAATCCATAGAGGTTGGTCTAATTATTTATGTTTTCCTGGCTACTTTTCTTTCAACTTAAAAGGGCTATAAATACTTGCAGTAAACTCGTTGTTTCTTCACAAAATTACACTAACTCATTTTTCTTTTTGGTGGGCAAGAGTTAAGGTTACACGTATGTAAACTAAGACGAAGATTAGCGCCCATGGTCATTGTTATATTTATATTATATTATATTATAATTAAAAATTAATATATATTTATGTTATTATTTTATGAGAGTTTATGTTTTTAACCGTGTTTTAAGTTTTACATGATATATTTAAATGGCTTGGAAAGACACATGACATAAAGAGATTATGGGAAGCTGTCTTGGTCCTTTACATGACTCCTTGATAAATTCGACCCTATTTTATATTTTGATCTAAATGTAACGCTATCACTGAAGCATGTTCACATAGGACAACAATAAAATGCATCTAGACAAGATAAAAAGGAAAAAATAGGGCTCACTTTAGGGTTTTAGCTCGGGTATGTTTCGGCAAGCCTAATGTGGCTCTTTTAGTCCGGTTTCGACTAGGCCAAGCTAAGGGGGTTACAATATAGATCCTCGTGTATGAACCAAAAGTTCATAAGATAATTCATATTATTACATGTCAGTTGTCATACATATTTACTGACCTAATAAGAGTAATTAAGTCTCATATACTAGCTAAAATGCTCTAAATTTAAATTATATGTTATAGTGAATGGATGTAAATCATGCATGAAGCATGATAGTTAAAATTGGTTCCAATGATCAAAATTCTCGTATAGTATGAGATGGTCATATATTGGAGGCGGGTGCTCCTGAAGAGACCCAAGACATAACTAATAATAAAACTCTAGAGGAGTTTCAGGTACCTAAAATAAATATTGAAAAGAGATCTCGATAAGTTATGTTAATACGAGAAAAGAATGGAATCAGAAAAGAAA
Source organism: Hibiscus mutabilis (assembly GCA_019671005.1). NCBI lineage: Eukaryota > Viridiplantae > Streptophyta > Magnoliopsida > Malvales > Malvaceae > Hibiscus > Hibiscus mutabilis. Next base: position 23,003,352 of record CM033747.1, read on the forward strand.
AGTTATCGACAACAATTTTACATAGAATACTTCTATATAAGTAAAGAAAGAAAACGGGGATCTTGTATAGAAATCTATAGATATTGAAATGATTGGCCTAGACATAAAGACGTTTTGAACTTCCAAAAGTGAAGTATTTGGATCAATAGTCCAAACACCTAAAGTGAAGTATTTGGATCAATAGTCCAAACACCTAAAGCTGTAAAGCAAGTGGGGTACAAATAAAACGTTGTAAGATATATATACGACTTGAATTATGATTTATGAAGAATTTTAATTACTTCATGGTGGATGCAATTACTTTGGAAGTTATGAAATATTTTATATACGTCTAATTATTTTGTGGATACATGTATAGTAAAATTTATCCTTGAAGGATTTAAGATACAGAAACATTTGGAAATTTTTGAGAAAATTTATTTAGATATGTCCCATTGAATATTTATATTTTGGCGAATTTGGTATAATCGCCTTAGTGAGTACTAATTGGGGAAATACTATAAGAATGATCATATTTCTTTATGTATTTTATAAAGGAGTTTAGATCAAGATTCATTATGATAATTTGAATTTCATTAGAAGTCCTGAAGAGCTTCAAATTGAAAACTCATGACGAACTTTCAAAATATTTAATGAAAGTATTTGAGAAAAAGAATCTTGAGATAGGGTTTTGTCTCTACCTAAAGATCGATCACTTAAATAGACGTTTTTGTCTATGAATAGACATAAGCTGAAAGAATCTTAAAGAAATTCAATATGGATGAAGCATATCTATTTAGTACCCTAATGATTATAAGTTTGTTAAATGTTAATAAATTTATCTTCGAAAGAAAGATAAACGAATCATTGCTCTAGAAGTCTCGTATATTAGTTGGTATAGAAATACCATCTAAACGCTACAAAGATCATTACCTTTAGATCTTCAAACATTATCGATGTCTCCTCAAATCATATAGAAATAATTGTTATGCATGAGGCAAGCCAAAAATGTATTTAGCTAAGACTATTGATCCAACATATTAAGAAGATATGTGATTTACTTTCACAACATAAGATACGAACTATCTTATGTGGAGATAATGCAAAATTTATATCTCAATCAAAATGTGGATACATCAAAGATGACAAAATAAAACATATTACTCCAAAGTTTCATCCCTCACGATCTTCAGAAAAATAGTATTCAAGATTCAATTATGAAGATTCAAAGATCTTATGTGATGTTTTCATGAGGGGGAGTAAATATGCGTTGCACTCTTTTTCCCTTTACCGAGGTATTTTCCCAATGAGTTTTCCTGATAATGTTTTTAATGAGGCAACGTGTTATGCGTATCAAAGATGTGTGTACTCTTTTTCCTTCACTAAATTTTGTTCCCACTGGGTTTTTATCTTAGTAAGGTTTTAACGATGCACATTATCTTCATAGACATCCAAGAGGAGTGTTATGAATATTTATCTATGTGGATGTTTATCATGATAAGACTTTTATCTAGGAGATTTGATTTACTTTATCGATAGAAATATTATCTTTATTAATTAGAGTTTCATATATTATGTACTTCTTATGCCTATAAATAGATGATTTGATGAAGGCATTGTATAGACTTCAATATTATGAATAAATACAAATCCCCCTCTTTCTCTCGTCTCTTTGTTCCTTTATTCTTGTTATTGTTCTTCGTTATTTTATTATATAACATATATGATTAATAACATTTTGTGGTTAGGGTGTTTATTTATAATATAACTTCTAATTTTTCAAAGAGAGTGTTGGGTATTTTTTATTAATAAATTATATTTTAGAATAGAAAAAATTAATACTTATATTAATTTTTATCAGGAAAAATTAGTATTTTGTTATGAATATCTTTATTTATGGTGGATATTCATATATTAAATGAGACTTTAATGTATTTTATTATTAGGGTTTAATACCTATTAGAATTAGGGTTTTCATCTTATGCCTATAAATATAGAGTTTGGAGAAAGCATTGTACACAACTATATATTGAGAATATAATACAAATCTCTCTCTTTCTATCATCTCTTTGTTCTTTTATTCTTGTTCACTGTTCTTTATTTTATTCGCAACGTATTTATATCATGTGAATGTAAAAAAATATTTTTTTACTTCTCCGCTTCTACCATTTGCTATGAGTTGGTCTAGGAGTTTTCTAAATTTTTAAAGTCTCATCTTTTTCTTTATTGAGTTTCTTCTTCGCCGGCGGCAGCCTTTGGTCGTTTTGCTAGTTTTGTACAAAATAAAAATTCATCTTGCTGATGAATACCATTTGCAAGTTTTTCTTCTTTTTTACTTTGCCAGTTTCATATTATATCTATTTTTTGCAGTTTTTTCGTCTACTTTCATGGCAATTCTTTCGTCTGCTTTTATGACAGTTTTAGTCTGTCTTTGTGATAGTATTGTCTGCTTTTTAGCAGTTTAACATTCGTATGACGAATATCAATGGAGCGTTGCTAGCAGCGAAGATCGGTGGTCTGTGAAGTTTTTGATTCCCTTATGTGGTTTTGCCGATATACCAAGATCAAGTAGTGTAAGAATTTTTTTTTCTTCTTAGAGCACTCTGGTCAAAGTAGTAGTTCTGCTGGACTTTTATCAGAAGATTGCTAGATCTTTTGCAAGTGGTAGGATTTGTACTTCAATGGCTTTCACATCTTTAGAACTTTCTTGTTTTTATTTTTACACATTAAAATTTCAATGTTTGTGGTGTTATTCCTTTGTAATCTTTTTGCCATGAATATAATCCATTTTCAAAAAAAAAATCATGTTGCTTTTGTTTTGTTTGTTTATAATCTGTGAATGATTATTTTGAGTGTTTCATGAACATATTAAACCATAAATACATTTATCAGCATGTTCATATTATATGTTAATGTTTTTGTTTAATGTTTACGGATATTTTAAGTATAATGTCTAAATTGTTTACATCACATTCTATTTATAAATAAAAATACTATAGACTTAAATACACTTATATATGAGCTAGATGTTCATCTTTGTTCCCTCATATTCTCTTAGATCATGAGTTCTAAACCCACTAAGAATACCCCTTTCCTTCCCCTAGACTCTACCTTCCCCGAGAAGTCGGGTGTGGGTTCATCGGAGGCTAGGTGAGACGGACGGTGGTGGCCTGAAGTTCGTGGCTTGAAAGGGATTAAGATTTTTTATTTTTAGGTGAAAAATGAACTTTTAAATTTTTAGGGGTGAAATTAAAAATAAACCTTTTTTATTAATGTGAACGTCATCAGGGTAGCAGAAATAAACATTCAAGTGACCAGAAGTTTACACAACAAAAATGTAAGTGACCAAAACGTTCAATTTTTGAAATCGGTGACCAAAAGTTTATATTGACTAAACGTAAGTAACCATTACAATAGTTTACCTTTTTTTCGCTGCCAGTTGAGCAAGTCATTAACATTTAAAGACAACAAACTTCTCAGTGACCAAAAGTCTACAGATAAAAAACGTAAGTAAGCTTATCGATCAAATTTAAAATTCAGTGACTGAAATTATACTCAGCAAAAATATAAGTGACCATTGCAATAGTTTACTTAATAAATAAATATGAACAAAACTCGCACATGATGATTCAGAGTGTCAAATCTTCAATTATGCGCCAGATTTGTTCTAGTTCAATTTTAGCTGGATATTTTTTCTCTTTAATTACTATAAAAGTAAATATGAATACAATTTTGAGGTTGTTTATTAAACAAATCAAATAGGCTTAAGTCGCGAATAAATACTTAAATTATATATTTTTTAGATAGATGTCTAAAGTATTTTTTGGGCCAAACATGTGCTTAACGTTTTTAATGTTACTCAAATAGGTGACCGCCTTTATTGTCTATTATTTTTCACCGTTAACTTCCGTTATCTGACACATGTCAACTTCTTAAATTTTTAAAATTATATTTAAAAATAAATGAAACAAAATAACCCCAAATTTCACAAAATAGCCCAAAATTTGAAATTTCTAACACGCAAAAACCAAATCCCGTTTTGACCTGTTTTCGCCGCCTATTGTCACGGCGCTGCTCTTTACATTCATCGTCGGATCATCAAGACCATTTACCCCACCACTTCGTCGGCGGAAATTAACCGACAACGTACAAAACGCTGAAATTGTTGAATTGTTCATTCGAAAAATTCGCGACGAACGACGACATAACAGACGATGAAAGGTGTGTGGGTCGTTCGTCAAGGAGAGGGCGCTTCATTCTTTCGTTGAAAACGCGACCAACACCGTTGTGAGCGGCCAAATTTTGGGGTTTAGGAATTTGAGGATTATTTAAAAATTCTAATTTATTTTTAAAAAAAAATAAAATTCAAAAAATATTTAATACCGCCGCGTATCATGTTTTTATTGGCTAATTGATTTTTTTAACGAATTGTAACGGCAGTGCACCTATTTGAGTAACGTTAGCCACCTGTTTGGCCCGAAAAATACTTGAACACCTATCTGAAAAAAATGTATATTTTGGACACTTATTTGTCAATTAAGCCAATCAAATACAACCATATTAAGTTTGTGAATAAACTCATCTCTACCCCTCCCATGGCTAGAAATTGTTTAAAAAAAAACTACTAATATTTTGATTATAGGGGAATCTGTACCCAGAATCTAATACTTGCGAAAGCGTATTTGAAAACCTCGTGGTTATTTATACGATTATAGTTCAGTTATTTTCACAATTCGAATATAAAAATCTCCATCTCCATCCTCATATAAGCTTCAGTGATTAAACTTCTTATGTCCTTGTGGGTAAAGATTCTGGTTATTCCATGTCCTCTTCGGGTGAATCTTCATGATTTTTGGATATTTCTTACCTGATTTCCACCCCTAATTTTATAGAGTGTTGGGTATTTTTTATTAATAAATTATATTTTTGATTAGAAAAAAATTAATACTTATATATAATTTTTATCAAGAAAATTAATATTTATATTTAATTGTTTTTATTTAAAATATTATGTTGATTTTGTTTTGTTTGTTTATAACCAATGAATAATTTTCTGAGTGTTTCATGAACATATTAAACCATAAACATTCATCATGTACATAGTATTTGTTACTGTTTCTGTTTAATGTTTATAAATAATTTCTTAATACAATGTCTAAATTATTCACATCACACTTTATTCATATATTAAAAGATAAAATGTATTTAAAACAAATCTAATTTCCTAAATCAAATCTAATTTATATATTTTTATTTTAAAAAAGTAATTTTTTATCTCTGAATGAGCCAAATAATAACGTAATTTTAACTTTTTATGAGCATTAACCACACAAAAAAAAATGTTTAAAATAAACAAATCAAAACATGAGAGGGAAAAAACTAATTAATCGTGGTTTTTTGACGACAGTAATTTCCAACATGGATGGTTTTACAAGTCTGAAAAAGCGGAAGTCTTGTGCTTTCTTTTTCTGAAAAATGATGGAAGAGGTAATACATGGGGAGTGCAGAAGTTTGGGACTTGAGAATCACTGCTCTCTGTCTCTCTGATTGTCAATGTCACGTCTCAAATGAAAAAAGCTTTCAGAATTTTGACTGCATTTTGGACTCTCTCCTTCTTCGATAAACTAAATGAATAGATCCCATTGCCTCCGGATGGATTCAGTTTCTTCAGAAGGAGGGGTGACGAATGGTCAGGTTCCCTTGGTATTAGATGAAAGGATTCATGAAAATTAATTATTTATTTGAGATTCACTAATTAATATACTGATCGTAAGTGTTTATTAGTTTCATATTTTATATGAGTTCGAATTTTAATATGTGTCTTGAAAATATTTATTGACTGTTAAAGTAAACAAGATGTAGATATGACGGTCTGACAGTGATCTTAATTGTTTTTTTGGTCTGGTTCGGGGTATATCCTCTTTCTCACGAGTGGGTAACCCTCTTTCCTTGAAGATCCCCTTGTTTCTTGTTACATTCTTTTATACTGTCTAGACAGGTGTCACGATATGGTAGTCGTGGCGCTTGTAATTAGACTAGTTATGACTTGACGTCGTAGATTTGTTTTGTCCTTTGTAGCGTCCGCTCGTACTGACACGTGTTCATCGGATTATGTTCGCAACTGTAAGTCGTTCCTTTCTGTTTGCGTTCGTATGGTGGATTGTGGTACTCGTTGGTGAATGTCCACATGTACTAACAATTTCCCTCCAGGCGCGGCAAGGTTATAAAGTGACATTGGCGCTCCTCGAAGATTTCGGGGTTGTTTGGAGGCATGTGTTTTTTGAAAATTCGGAACTGAATTATTACCTGGTTAATACGAATGGGGTTGTGGATATGAACCGCCGCGTGATCATTGTTTCCAGTGAACCGGTTGGTTTTATTTTGGGATTAGGCGCCTGAATAAAGACGTCATGTTAGAGTCCTCTTTATTGACGAAGCGTATTGAGGAAGGCATGTGTTTGTGGCGATAAGTAAGCCATTTTCCTAGGTTTTTCCCTTTTCCTTTTTTAACATACTGGGAGCCTTGGGGTTTGAATAGGGGTGTTCAAAATTTCAGTTAACCGAATTAACCGACCGAACAAAAAAAAATTTTGGTTAATCGGTCGGTTAATTTTAGGTTCGTTCGGTTAACGGTTAATAATTTTTTTTAAACTTCAGTTATCAGTTAATTTGGTTTGAAATCAGTTAATTAACCAAATTAACCTAATTACTTGAAATTTTTATAATTTATAACTTTTAAAAATTATAAATGGTCATTAAACTTTATCAAATTAGCACAAAATAATCATTAAACTTATTAAATTATTAAAAATAATCATTAAAATTTTCAATATTTATCAATAATTTATAATGTGCAATAAATCAATAATATTTTGTAATAATTCGATAAGTTTAATGGTTGTTTTATAACTTTTGAAAGTTCAGTGGCTAAAAAGATTATTTTAACATAGTTTTAGTGACCATTTGTGTAATTTACCCAAAATTGTATAACAAATTTTGGTTAACCGAATTAACCGATCGAATTAACTGAACTTTTTTCAGTTCGGTTAAAAATTTTCGAAAAAAATTCGGTTAATAAAATTTTAAAAGTTCGGTTCGGTCGGTTAACCGAACTGACCGTTTGAACACCCCCTAGGTTTGAAGAGGTTAGGGTACAAAATTTAAGGGAAGAGTTTCTGTCCTGATGGTTGACTCATCTGTTGTATTTAGCGATGAATATAAATGTTGGACCAAGCTTGATGAGATGAGTAAGTCTTTGGAGTGTACAGGTCTTCGCATGATGGATCAATTATATTATCATTTTAGTGTATTAGAGGGGACGCACCGCTTGAGTGCGTGTTCTGACGAAGGAAGATCATGGTTTTTCATCCCCTGTTTGTTTTTAAAGCAGTGTTCGATTTACCAATTCATCCTTTTTTGTAGAGTGTTGAATTGGTTCGATGTGGCCCTAGGACAGTTAATTGGTATGAGTTGGTGGACCCTAACGTCATACTTTTTGAATTGTAAAATACATGGGGACGAACCCTCTATTAAGTGTGTAAAAGTACTATAATTCTACCCTATTTACTCTTAATTATTATTATACTTAGGCTTATTCTAGTTGCGTGTTTAGTCATTCATGCATAATTGCATTGTTTCCTTCACTATCATGTTTGATTACATAATTCGGTTGATTTTTGTGGAAAATGTGCTGCTGGTATGTGTTTTTGTGTGTGCATGATCTAATTGCCCATGCAAGTAGGAAATTGCCAGAGCAATTGAGGATAAGAAGAAGGGAGCTGTCGATTTTTAGAGGATAAATCCAATTAATTCGAATTAATCATGAGAAGCAAGGATAAATCCTAGAAGAGTTGGAGTTCCACGAAGAGATCAAAAGGAGATTAAATTATAAGAGTTTATGAGGAGTTTTTAGAAAATAAATAAATAAAATAGATTTATCTCTTTTATAGTATTTAATTCCAACTTAAACTCATCCTTCCATAAATAGAATTTGACCTAGCCATCTCCTATATAAGGGAAGACAAGCCGCCACTTTGAGGGAGTCGAATTGGAGGGCGAATTGGGAGAGAAAATTAGGGTTGTTGACATCTTCTTCTTCTCTTTTCTATTCGATTCATGTTGGGTAGATTTTATCTTGTATTTCTTTTGCACCCAGCCATGAACTAAACTTTACTTGGGTTGGGTTATTGTGTTTTTGTGATTGTGAAAACGTTTGGATTAGTTTAGGTTTTTTAGTTGCAATTCAATTTCAAAGTTTGCAATTTTCTTGGTTCTTAATTTTGATTTCGAGTGAATCAGGAGAGGATCTTGTGAATTCATCCATTTATCTAATATCGGGAGATTTAGATTCAAGAAAGGAATGAACATGGTTTTCATACAAACGAATGCTGGTGAAGACTAATTCAACTTAGGGATAAGTTGCGAATTTCAATGGCTAAGAGAAGCGTAATATTGATTGTTGTCCACCCATGCTTAACGCATGGATGTATTACCAAGGCATGCACAATTAACAGTGTTTCGAGTTAAGAATAACACGAAGCCATTGAAGAACGCTTCGCCGAACTTTGAATGAAGTCGCCCAGGCAATCGCACTGTTCCCAGTTGCCCAGGCAATTAGACTGATTATAATTGTTAAGACGATTGAATTACTCTTGCAACCAACTACCACGACGGTCCATTCAATCATCGCTCCACAATTCACGATAATCCGATCTACTCTCTTAATTTGGTTTCCTCTTTCCTTTATTTCAACTATTTAGATTTAGTTTACATTATCTCAATTCATCATTATTATTTAATTATTTAAACATTTACAGTGACTTAAGCATAGTAGCTCGAACTAATCCCTAAAAAGACAATACTCGATACATATAATTTATTATTTGAGACGTGTTCACTTGCACCATTTACGTAGCACTCAAAACACACAACCAATTTTTGTCCGTTGTTTTTTTTTTTTGTCATTTCTATAATGTGATGGCGGGGAATAATAGGAGTGCAAAAGGTTTTGTGTCGATTGGCCTTCGCATTGGAAGGATGCCGATGATGAGTAATCAGTGCACCAATTTGTGCTTGAATAGGCACAAGTATATCAAGGTTCAGTGTAGAGTCGTAGGCTTCCTTTTTTTTATTGTTTGACGCCGGCGGACGAGCGACAGGGTCAAGCCGTCGGATTTGACGAAACTAACACCTACTGTAGAGAAATTACTTAAAAGGCTAGAAAATAGTCCTCTGCTACTGTTCAAGGAGGTGTGCACTTTGATGAATATATCAGTGTACTGCTTGGAGGAGAAAATTTCAAATGGTTAGAACGATGAAAATTTTAATACGTTTTATGAGGGGGCTTTAGCAAACATACCCATTCGTGCGGAAGCCTGGCCTTATGGCAAAGAAAGTCAGGATCGTGTGGCGAGGATTGTGTTGGACCGTGAAGTAGAACCAGGGAATTTCTTTTCACATTGGTGTTCGCGTTCCTCCATAGAACTATCGACTGAAAGATGCTCATCCATGTAGGGTTAGTGGGGAAGCGATACCTACTACTCCTAGAGGTGTTGTGAATATTGCCTCCCCCGATTCCAGTCGTGGTGGGAATGCCACTTTAACTGGTAGATGTAGGGGAAAAAATTAGGTGGCCTGTCATTCGCCGATCCAGTCTGTTTTAGAAGATGAAAGCGAGTCCGTTAACTTGAAACGTTGAATAAAAAGTTCCTGAACGTTTCGTTATGTATTCCTGGAGGTAAGCTTTATGATAATGGTTGCATTTTATTTTGGAGAGGGATTGTTTTCTTTTCATTATGGTGGTGGGTTGTGCGACTGATATAATTTGTTCGCATAGTCAGTGGCAGCTTCTTTGCAGGCCGTTGAGAGTGAGTTAGTGGGAATGTTGATTTTTTCAGATGTGTCATTTTCGACGTCTAACAATAATCAAGTGAGTCTGCCAGGGCTGGAAGAGGCGATGTCCGGTAGGGCCCAAGAATAGGAGGCGACTTCGCAGGTCCCTACTAGTGAACAAATAGGCTTGCTGTGCTCATTGAGTCCTACAACCACTGTGATTCCTTCCCTAGGTGCAGTTGTTGCGGTTTGTTTGGCTACTTGTTCTGCAGATGCCAAACGTGAAGGCTGCGAGTGTAGCTATTGTAGGTTCGACATTATTAGATGTGCTAGAGGTGGTGAGGGATAATGTGGCTAGCTAGATGAAAAATTATAGTTCCAAAAAACGTTTAGTGGATAGTAGAGATGAAGGCTTAGTAGAAGGCTACTGGGTAGCCCAATTTTGAGTAATTCTACTTTGTTTGTTGGGTTGTCTGGCTCTGCTATTGTCAGTATTCCTCCTCGAATATGTTCGGCTAAAGACGCGATCAATTTTACTTTTATTGGTTTGGTGGATTCTCTACCTCCTGCTGCCATTGTTTTGGGTAATGGTGCCTTAAATTGACTTGGTAGTTATTTGGTTGCTAGGCAAAAAGAATTTTATTGACTTACAAATATTCTTGCAAAAATTGCTGGGGACTGTATTATTGTATATTGCGTTGAAGGAAATGTGCCTGTTGCTGGTATGTCTGGTGGTACCCCTTCTCTTCGTATTCCTACAACGGTTCCTCAAGCACCATTTTCGCATGATTCTCCTATGAGTGAAGGGCTTGAATCTCTTGCTCCTTAGAATGTGTTCTACCCTTGAAAGGGGCTTGCGGACACAAATGATTGGTTTTATCTAGAGGCTACCTCCAGGCGGCTATCAGGGCTGTACGAGAGTAGTTTTACCTCTGTTATGCCCTGTGGGAGTATTAAAAGGTCTTTTGAGGGTAGTTGGATTCTTATTCAAGAGTTGAGCTGTGTGCGATATAATGTGAAGAGGAACGCGAAATCGCTAGTGAAAGAGAATAAAGAATTGCGTTCGCAGGTTAGGGGACATACCGCCAGTTTAAGGGAACTAAAAAGAAAACATGAGGTAGAGATTTGGATGCGGGTGTAGGGGTTAAACCAGAGGTATTTTGATGAAATTGTCAAAAAAGACGAGAATTCTAGGCATATTCTTTAGAGGAAAGATCGAAACCACTCAACCGTAGAAAAGATTTTCAGAGTGGAGATTCAGGAACTTAAAGAAGCCGAACTGGCACAAGATACGGCAGTTAAGGACGTAGTTAAGTTCTCAATGAAACTGGTCGAGGTGAGAGGCTTTTGATAATGAAACGACAGCGATAAAAGCTAGGCATGCTGCGGAGCTAGCAGAGAAGGTTAAAGAGGTTGCGGATGCGGCTTCTAATTTGATGCTTGCGGGGATGGAGAAGGCACGAGATGTTGCCATTCTCAGTTTTCAAGTGGCGCTGGGCCCTTTTGACATTTCCAACGTAGATTTTAACGCTCTGTGTGAGGTCGGTGTAGGCTTTGAAGTGAAGAATCCCTCTGGGTCAGCTTGGGAAAAATTTGTTGTGTATAGAGGACTTGTAATTCCTCCTAATGTCGAGGCTGGTGTGCCAGTAGTTTTAGATGGTACCAAAGAGATCGTGGAGACGTTGGACAATATTGGTTTGGTGGATGCTTCGAGTGGGTCTTGGTGTGTGTTTTTATGAGTTTTTGTGTAGAAAGGATTATTGTTTTGGATCTTTGTCGGCACAGAAAAAGTTTATTCCGTTATTTTGTTTCCAACGTGTTTTTTGTTGACGATTTGAAGACTTTGTTGAAAATGCGAATGTGTGCCTTTATTTTGAATATTGTTGATGCGTAAATAGTTTCCTTGCATGTTGCTCTTCTTTATTTGTACTTTCATGATTGTCTTTCGTTGGAAAAAGTCCTTGCCTTCCTTAGGTGCAATAGTGTGCCTTTGGAGATGATGGGGGTTTATTCCCTGCTTTGGATTTGCGATTGGTATGTCTTGGAAATAACTTAGCTCCTTTTAGAAGTAACAAACGTATGGTGTCATGTGTTTGTGAGTTTTTTATTTTTCAAATTACGAAAGTAGCGGCAGAGGCGAACATTTATTTTTGCAGCCGCTTTACTATGCATATTTTGCTTGGAAGTGGCTAGTGGACTTTTATTTTTGTGTTCGATTTACTATGCACACTCTGCTTGAAAGTGGCTAGCGAACATTTATTTTTGCAGCCGCTTTACTATGCACACTCTGCTTGGAAGTGGCTAGCAAACCTTTATTTTTGCAGTCGCTTTATTACTAGCGAACCTTTATTTTTACGGTCGTTTTACTATGCACATTCTGCTTGGAAGTGACTAGCAAACCTTTATTTTTGCAGTTGCTTTACTATGCACACTCTACTTAAAAGTGGCTAGCGAACCTTTATTTCTGCGATCGCTTTTCTATGCACACTCTACTTGAAAGTGGCTAGAAAATCTTTATTTTTGCGGTCGCTTTACTATGCACACTTTGCTTGAAAGTTGCTAGCGGGCCTTTATTTTTGCTTTGTTAGTCTTAGATCTTGAGGAACTTCATTATATTCATAATAAGGTTTCAGCCTTACAATCCTCGTTTGCAAAGAACCTTGCCTCAGATGTAGAACTTCTTCAAATGCCTGGCATTCCATGTTCTAGAGATTTTCTTCCCGTCCAGCTCCTCGAGTTTATATGCTTTGAACCTGATCACTTTCTAGACTTCATATGGTCTTTCCCATGTTGGGGCCATCTTTCCCCTTTCGGTTGGCAGTTTGATAGCCTCCATGTTTCTTAGTACTAAGTTGCCTATTTGGAATTGTTTGTTCTTTACTCGGGAATTGTAGTATTTGGCAACTGTCTAATTTCTGGCTATGGTCGCTATTTCAGATTCATTTCTGATTTCTTCGAGCATGTCTAGATTTATTCCTAAAATCTCATTGTTTGTTCGCGCATCATATTGAGCGACCTGCGTGTTGGCACGCCGACTTCATTTGGTATGACTGCTTTTGTACAGTAGGTTAGATTGAATGATGTTTTTCCTAATTTGGGATAATTATAGGTATAATATGAGTATCTTTATGCCTATGAGAGAGATTCGGATGACATAATAATCATATCATAAGCGTGTGTTTAAAGTATTTATTACATGTACCAGAGTGGGAGGTTGTTCATAATGCCCACAAAATCCCTGACAGTTCGTCTGTCCAAGCTCCCTTTACGTCTTTGACTTTTTTCTTAATCGCTGACAGGATCTTCTTGTTAGCCGCTTCAACTTGACCATTAGTTTATGGGGATTTGACAGAACTATGGGCTAATATAATGTAGAGATCTTCACAAAAATTTTAAACCGTTTCTGAAATTAAGTTTCGTTATTTGTGATAAAAGTCTTGGGAATGCCAAATCTGCAGATAATGGACTTCCACAGAAAATGCTCTATTTGTTTCTCTATGATTGTAGCCAGTAGTTTCGCTTCTATTCATTTTGTGAAGTAATCCACAGTAATTACCAAAAACTTCCTCTGACTGACCGTCATTGGAAATAGGCCAGGATATAGACGCCCCAGATTACAAATGGCCATGGGCTCGTAATATACTTGAGAAACTCCTCCGGTTGCCTTGGGACCGAAGCGAATTCCTGACATGGTATGCACTTAGCTACCAGGTCTTTTGCGTCTCATTGTATCATGGGCCAGTAAAAACCTTGTTTTATGGCTCTCTGCGACAGTACTTTCGAGCTAGGATGGTGTCTGCCTATTCCTTCATAGACTTCCCTCAATACATAGTCGACTTTCTCGGGCCCTAAACACCGCAATAAGGGTTGCATGAAGCCATTTTTGTAGAGGATACCATCAATGATAGTGTATTGGGTTGGCATTCTCATCGTCTTGAATGGCTGGGTCTTGTCTCTTGGTAATTCTTTTGTTTCAATATGTACAGCAATCAGCATCATTCAGGTGTCGCCTTCGTCGAGCTGACATACCTGGAAGTTTTCTATGAATGTGAAGCTTTCTCGATGCTCTATTAATAACTTACCATATCTCTATACTTTGAGTGTTGCCGCCGGTCTTGCTAAGGCATCCGCCCTTGCATTGTCCCCTCTGGGATCTACATTATAGAATACCGGTAAACTTGGTTAATAATGTTTTCACTTCGTGGTGGTACTTGAGTAGTGTTTTATCATGGACCTCATACTTTCAGGATATTTACTTTGCAAATAATTGAAAATCTATAAAGATTTGCAATTTTCCCACGTTGAGTCTAGCTGCAAATTCTAATCCTGCCACTAAGACTTTGTACTCTATCGCGTTGTTGGAAAGGGTGAATATGAAACTAAACACATATTGACATTCCTCTTTGCTGCCTAGTCTGCTTAGTAGTACACCCGTTCCTACTCCGTTAATAACTACTGAACTGTCTATGTGGTGAGTCCAGGACTGCAGGTCCTAAAGCCGATCACTTTCTATGGTTTGAGGAGGCTCTTACTGGTATTACTGGTTACCGATGTTTGTTACTACATAATTCGTAGATGGGCACGTTGTGTCTCTATTGAATGTACATTCTACTACAAAATAGCTAGAACTTGTTCCTTAACAGATCTTTGCAGTTGGTACTCGATTCCAATTTCACTAAGCTTTATGCCTAATTCAACATCCGTCCTTGTAAATCCACTTTTCCCAATATATCCTTGAAAGTTTGGTCTGTTAGAACAACCATCCGGTGTGCCTAGAAATAGTGGTGAAGCTTTCTAGCCAACATTACTAGAGTGTATACTAACTTTTCTGCTTTAGGATACCTCTATTTCATCAGTTTGAGGACCATACTGACATAGTATATTGGTCGTTGAATCGTTTCTTCTTGTTGAACTAGAACCACCATAATTGTCTCATCGGTGGCTGCTAAGTATATGAACAAGATTTGTGCCTTTTTAGGTACTACGAGCATAGAGGGTTGGCCAAGTACAACTTGAGTTGCTGGAAGGCTGTTTGGTATTCATCTATCCACTTTAAAAGACCTTTTAAGGCTTTGAAGAAAGAAAGGCACTTGTACGCCAATAGAGAGACAAATCGGTTCAATGCTACCACTTTTCCATTTAGTCTCTGCACTACTTCTTTAGTGTTTGTGGGGAAACCCATGTCAGTTATGGCTTTTATCTTTTTTGGGTTCCCCTCTATCCCCTCTTTTTTGGGTTCCCCTCTATCCCTCGTTCTTGGGGCTCAATCGCATTTTATAAAGACAGAGGACATCGAAAACTTCTTGTAAGTCAACCATATATTGTTTGAAAGAAGTACGTTTGGCTAGCATATCATCCATGTAGACCTCCGTGTTGTTCCTTATCTGGTGACGAAAGATCTTGTTGATTAGTCGCTAATAAGTTGCACCCATGTTCTTCAACCCGAAAGGCATTACCCTATAACAATAAAGACCATCATCTGTTATGAAGGCCATTTTTCCTTGTCTTCATTTTCCATTACAATCTAATTTTATCTAGAGAATGCATCCATGAAACTTAGGAACCTGTGTCTACCAGTCTATCCAGCGATGGGAGTGGAAAACTGTCCTTAGGGCATGCTTTATCGAGGTTTGGTGAAATCTACACATAATCGCCACTTGTCGTTTGACTTTTTTACCATCACCATATTGGCTAGCCACTGTGGGTATCTTACTTTTTTGACGAAATTCACTTTGATTAACTTTTTGGTCTTTTGTCTGATAGCTTGCACGTTTCTTCCGAGAACTTTCTTTTCTTTTGCTTGACAAGTTTTACTGTGGGATCAAACTGTAGGGAGTGCTTTATCACATTTGAGTCTATGTCGGGCATGTTCGCTTCCGACCACGCAAAAACATCCGCATTGTCCCTTAACAACTTCACTAGCTTCCTTCTACTATGCTTATCTATCCATGTGACGATCTTGGTAGTTTTCTCAGGCTCGTCTGGGTAGATTTACATGTTCTGTATGGCTTCTGTAGGTTTTGTTTTGGTTAACTTATTATCCTCTCTGAGATCCAGACACTCGAGAGTCATCGTTGTTTTGCTCAGAATGTTAACCTCGAACATTCTCTGTTGCTTGAGAGTTCCTTCATTGTTGTGGTCGTGACCTTCTTATTTCTAGGCTAACCATAGGGAGAATACATGACATTGTCTTGCGATCCTTTGGTCAACCTACATCACCCTTTCTCTAGAGGGTGTAAAGAATTTTACTTGTAAACAGAACAGGGCTACGATCATTCTAGCTTTCTTCTACAAGGGCCTGCCAAAGATGGCATTATGTGCGGATGAGTTATCAATGACCAAAAAACTGGCCATCTATGTAACTTTACTTTTGCTTTCTCCTATGGTTACAGGGAACTGGATAGAGCCCTTTACCTCGATAAGTTGGTTGTTGAATCCATACACCGGGTTTGCCAGCTTCAATTCTGTATTTGGGATTCCTATTTGTTCGAACGCTTTCCAACTTAACACCTTCATCGCGCTATCTATGTCTACCAATATTCTCTTCATGTAAAAACTCGCTATCATGGCTGTAACGATAATGAGGTCGTTGTTTTCCTCGTCTAAAATATTATTCTCCTTCTTATCGAAGAAAAAGATTCGCCACGGGTCTATGTGTCTTGTCTTTTTCATTGTCCCTTTTGCAACTGACATTATACCATGCATGTGTGCTTTGCGTTTGGAGATTGACTGGTTCCAATCTACGCCTATTCTAATTATCATGTGTATAGTTCCCCTGGTGCCTTGGTTCTTTCTCCTTTCATCATGCATCATTGGTTGGTGAGTCTCCTTATCGTCCTCGTTCCGCCTATGGTGGGGAACAAGAAACCTTTCTAGTTGTCATCTCCTAGCCACGAATTTGATGGCGTTCCTCAATTGCGCCCAGTCATCCGTATAATGATCTTGATCCCTATAAAACTTGAACCTTCTTCTAGAGTTTTCTCTTTGGTTGTTTAGCCTTATTGGCGATGATGGATTCAGGATTCCTGTGTGTTCAATCTGATTCAATATTTGTGATGATGACTCTGCTAGCTTATGATAGGTTTTATACAGGGATAGTCTTCCCCGAGCGAATTCTTACTGCTCACCGCTTTGTTGGTATAGTTAAAAGTGGCTGCTATACTGGACATATTGTTGTCCACCTCGACTATGTAGGTTGTTTCTACTCGCCCCTTGATGGAGAAGTGGTCTCTCTCATCTGGATCCACGATCGTGTCGTGCATCGTTCGTTGGTTGTAGACCCTGTACGGACGCTCGCATGTTGCTTGCTTCATTGTTCTCAGTATACGGTTGGACTTTTTCATATAATTCTGACAACGTTGTTAATGGCCAGTCCAACAAATTATACTTGAGATGCTGATGTGAAGTGCTATTGATGAAGGCGGATATGACGAACTCATTCGTGGCTTGATTGGTTTGCATGGTTGCCGTGTGGAATTGCTGAACTAAATCTCTCAAGGGTTCTCTTGGTCTTTAAATAATGGACATCAAGTATGCTGTGGAGCATTTCAGCACTTTGTTTGCCAAGAAACGGCTCATGAACAACTCCGCAAGTTGGTCAAGTTGGCTATGAAATGTGTTGGCAGCTGCAAGTACCAAGTTTGGACGGAGTCCTTCAATGTCATTAAAAATGTTCTGCATTTGACTTGATCAGAAGCCCCGAAAAGATCTATGTGGTTCAGGAAATGAGACAAGTGGTTCCAGAGATCACTTTTTTCGTTGTACATCAGCTTCGAGACTTTGAAAGATGGGGACACATGGTGCTGTAGAATATCTTCAGACAAAGGCTCGTTTTTAAACCTTCGGGGGTCCCAGTGGTGGTCTTTTTGTTGGAAACCCTACATGCTTTTAAGGTTTTTCTCTAACTGTTCCATTTTAGCTCTTAAGGCTTGCTGCTCATCATCCTATATGGGGCTATAATTTGGGTCTTCCATATCTTCATCACCCTCCTCGAAGTCTCCCTAGAGATGTTTCAGGTCTCTTGATGGGAAACGACTTGCCCTACTGGGTGTTACTCTGTAACCGTTTTACCCTTAATTTTCATGGATAGCTCATTGATCAATTTGTCACTCTTTTGTTCTGCGGTCCTTTGTAGTTCTGCTTGATCCTGCATGAGCTTTTGTTGTAGTTTATATTGTTCCTTCGACAGACATAGAGATTCTGTTGCGCTCGAATTCCTTTAACCGAATTGCTTGCCAAGTGGTGGGGAAGTAAATTTTGGGTGTTAATGGTGGGAAGTAAAAAGATAGACAATGGATACAAGGATTTATAGTGGTTCAGGCTTCTAACAAGCTCTATATCTACTACCTTAGCTCCCCACTAAGGATTTCCCAAATCCACTAAGATTTCTTCCTCTTTTAACAAGGCTTAGGAGGCAACCTTTACAACCTAGACTCAATTACCAAGTCTAGCATCCGAAGCTTACAATCTAAGCTTTGAGAATCCTCTCAAACAAAAGAAATAAAGCAAACAAAGAATCTTCTCTGCAAGGTAGATGTTTGCACTCTTTTAAGCACTCACTCAAACCTAAAACACTTGAGCAAATCTAACAATTAAAGCTCACAATTGTTGTCTATACAAAGAATGATAACTTAAAGCCCTAAGACAATTTTGGAATCATAATGTTGTTGACAATAGGATCATTAGTTGTTGCTAAAGCTTGAAGGGTCCTTTTATAGTCCCATTTGAGTTCCTAGCTGTTGGAGACCGTTGGGATTGAATTGGAGCCGTTAGAGGCTTTATTTCCTACAATAAATGCAGTTTTAGTGCTATCTGTATCGATACGTGTGTACCGGTATCGGTACAGCTACTAGCCGTTATGCCCAGTCTTGCTATTCGTATCGAAACACCTTTAGCCGCATCGGTACGCCGTATCAGTACGCCTTGGTTCGTTTCGTTACGCCCTGCAATTCAAATAGCTATTGGGAAATAGCCGTTGGGGAGGTTAAAAATTGGATCGGTACGCCATGTTGTGTATCGAAACGATCCACTCTCCGTATTGGTATTCCTAGGGGCATATCGGTACGATTTTTGGTTACTGGAAAAATATTGTAGCTGAAACCCTTGGACCGTATCGATACGGGGTATACCGTATCGGTACGCCTATGTTGAAAACGTTAGTTTAGCTATTTTAAAACATTTAAAACATTTCCAAAACCTCTCAAAAACTTCTCAACCTTATTTTCAAGTTTTTTGGACTTAAAACTATTTTTGAAATCTTTTCAATTTGGTCCAAAACTATTTTTCAATTATTATATCAAAACATAAATCCTAGCAATCTCCCCCTTTTGATATAATAAAACCAACTTGAAAAATTGTTTGAGATTCTCCCCCTTAGTAAAAATAAAAATTGAATAAGAGATTAAATGTTGAAAATCTTATAAGCTCTCCCTTATTCATTTCAATTTTTCAAAACATCCTCCCCTTTTTGTTATATAAAAAATGGTTCAAACTTTAAAGTTCAATAACAATGGAAAGTTAAAAAAATTGACAAAAATAAGTTTTGTTAAAAAATTAGCTCCCCGTTACTCAAGCATCAATCAAATGTTAGTCCAACATGTATGATTAACTAGTTGAATAAAAATAAATAAATCAAATTAAAAAAAAAATCAACTAATTTTACCACACTTGAAACAAAGGGAGGATGTAAAGCCTTCATTCTTCAAGTGTTCATCCTTTGTGTGTATAGAGCTCCCCCTCAATCTTATCACTTGTTGATCAAAGCTCCATCATACCTACAAAAGACAATAATTTGATTTTTGGTATCTAAATTGCTTTGGATCCATAGGCATTAGTAGCACATAATTTAGTCCCCTTAGGAATCCATTTTTCAATTTCATCATTTTTAGTTGAAGTAATTAGTCCTTTTGGGACCCAAATACTTCTAAAAACCTTTTCATTCAAAAATCTAGGGGCACTAGATTGTCTTTGATAAAAATTTGATTTTCCTAAATTATTTTTCTTTTGAAGTCCATTGGAAATCAAATCTTTTTCTTTCTTAAGATCATCTACTTCCTTTTGATGATCTTTTTCTAAATTTTGAAGCAAATTTTGTAAATTTAAAACTTTAAGTTCAAAAATCTTTAATTTTTTCTTCAAATTCCAAATTGGTTTTCACAAGTAAATCATTTTCATTTTTCAATTTAGAAATTAACTTTTTTGTTTTTAGAAAATGAGGCTTTGAATTCAAAAACCAATTTGTCATAGGCATCTTGCAACTCATCAAAAGTATAAGAATTTGAAATAGATGAGTTAGAAGTTACCTCCTCATCTTGGAGGGCCATGAAGCTTAGATGAGCTACTTCATCTTCATCGGTAGAGTCATCATCACTTTATGTAGCCACATATGCTTTCTTTGATGATGATCCCTTCGTGTTGAAGCGAGGGCAATCGGATTTGGTGTGCCTCGTCTTCTTGCATTTTGAGCACTTGGGAGAATCCACCATCTTCTTCTTCTTCTTCTTCTTCTTCTTCGATTCATGCTTGGATTCTTCTATATTGCTCTTCATGAATCGAAAAAGTTCCTTGAAGAGACAGGCCATCTCTTCATCATCACTTTCTTTCTTACTTGATTCTTCTTGGTGGCTTGTGGAGGATTGAAGAGCAATGATGTTGACATCAACTCCTTTCTCTTTGATTATCTTCTCCTTCTTCCTCTTCAAGGGTAGAGACATCATCTAGTGGGTGAGAAGAGACCCTACGAGCTCTTCAAGCTTAAGTTTTTTCGAGTCTTTGACTTTAATAATAGCCGTCTTTTTGCTCTTCCATGATTCGTGAAATGAATAAATTAACTTTTAAATGAGCTTTTCTTCCAGAATCTCTTCTTCAAGACTTTTGAGTTGATTGACGATTGTAGAGAACCGGTCGAACATGCTCTTGATGTTTTCATATGGGTCTATCTTGAAGTTTTTGTATTCGATGTTGAGTAGACCAATCTTTGTCTCCTTCACCTCATTTGTCCCTTCATGGATTGCTTCAAGTTTGTCTCATAACTCATTGGCACTCTCACAAGAAGATACCTTTGCATACTCATCGGGGCCTAATGCACAAAATAGAATGTGTACGGCCTTACAATTAAGCTCCATCTTCTTGCAATCTTTCGCGCTCTATTCCGCCTTGTTTCATGGTAGCACGTAGGGTCCATCTTCAACTATGTCCCAAAGACGATAGTCTTTGCCTCTCATGAAGAACATCATCTTATGCTTCCAAAAAGTATAGTTTTCACCGTTGAAGAATGGTGGCTTGTCAATAGATAGCGCCATGGAAGTCGGTTAACTTGTATGTTGGTAGAGCTTGCTGAATCGCCTCAATAGGTGGTTAAACCTTCTCGATTGAGCCTCTCCCTGATACCAATTGTCGGGCTCGAATTCCTTCAACCGAATTGGTTGCCAAGTGGTGGAGAAGTCGATTTTGGGTGTTAATGGTGGGAAGTAAAAAGATAGACAATGGACACAAGGATTTATAGTGGTTCAAGCTTCTAACAAGCTCTACATCCACTACCTTAGCTCCCCTCTAAGGATTTCTCAAATCCACTAAGATTTCTTCCCCTTTTAACAAGGCTTAGGAGGCAACCTTTACAACCTAGACTCAATTACCAAGTCTAGCATCCAAAGCTTACAACCCAAGCTTTGGGAATCCTCTCAAACAAAAGAAATAAAGCAAACAAAGAATCCTCTCTACAAGGTAGATGTTTGCACTCTTTTAAGCACTCACCCAAACCTAAAACACTTGAGCAAATCTAACAATTAAAGTTCACAAGTGTTGTCTATACAAAAATGAGAATTTAAAGCCCTAAGACAATTTTGGAATCATAATGTTGTTGACAATAAGATCATTAGTTGTTGTTGAAGCTTGAAGGGTCCTTTTATAGTCCCAATTGAGTTTCTAGCCGTTGGAGACGTTGGGATTGAATTGGAGTCGTTAGAGGCTTTATTTCCCGCAATAAATGTAGTTTTAGTGTTGTTTGTATCGGTACGCGTGTACCATATCGGTATAGCTACTAGCCGTTATGCTCAGTCTTGCTATCAGTATCAAAACACCTTTAGCCATATTGGTACGCCGTATCGTTACGCCTTGGTCTATTTCAGTATGTCCTGCAATTTAAATAGCTGTTGGGAAATAGCCGTTGGAAAGGTTGAAAATTAGATCGGTACGCCATATTGCGTATCGAAACGATCCACTCTTCGTATCGGTATGCCTAAGGGCGTATCGGTACAATTTTTGGTTACTAGAAAAATACTATAGCTAAAACCCTTGGACCGTATCGATACGGGGTATACCGTATCGGTACGTCTATGTTGAAAACATTAGTTTAGCTACTTTAAAACATTTCCAAAACCTCTCAAAAACTTCTCAACCTTATTTTCAAGTTGTTTGGACTTAAAACCATATTTGAAATCTTTTCAATTTGGTCCAAAACTATTTTTCAATTATTATATCAAAACATAAATCCTAATAGATTCCTCCATGCTTTTTATTCTTTCCTGTATGTTTATGAACTGCTGATTGCTCTTTTCTGACGATGATACCTCTTAGTTTGCTACATGTTCCTCCCCGCCGTGGTAACCAATAAATGGGGTTGGTCCTAATACTTTTGCTTAAAATTCTACTGAAATTGTTGCATCTCTTGTAAAGTTGTTGAAGCTGGTGGGCCTGTCGGAGGCTCTAACGGGGTGCCACCTTCTGTGGCCCTCTAGTCCGCGCTATCGACATCTTCTCTACCCATCTTGAAAATTTCTTCAAAGAGTTTGAAAGAAATTGAAGGTCGCATGTTCAGCCCACTCTCGCTGCACCAATTGTTGACTATTAAAGTGAACAAGAAGTAGATATGGCGGTCTGACAGTGATCTTGGTTGTTTTTTGATCTGGTCCGGGGTATATCCTCTCTCTCATGAGTTATGCCCTTCTTTCCTTGAAGATCCCTTGTTCCTTGTTGCACGGGTTCTTTCATACTGCCTAGACAGGTGTCACGATATGGTAGTCGTGGCATTTGTGATTAGACTAGCTGTGACTTGATGTCGTAGGTTTGCTTAGTTATTGGTAGCGCCTGCTCGTATTAACACGTGTTCATCAGATGTTGTTCGCAACTGCGGCCCGTTCCTCTCTATTTGCGTTCGTATGACGGATCGTGGTACTTGTTGGTGAATGTCTGCATGTACTAACAATATTATTGTAACTTTACTTATTCGAAAAGTTAATTTTTATTTTAGTAAGTTATGCAGATGATCATTGAATTTTTAAGACATTTTTAATATGGTTATTAAAATAAAAAAATTCATTAAAGTCATTGTTGTTAACAAAAATTTTCATTTTGATAACTGTATCGTTAAAAGCTAACGACGATCAACATGACACGCCTTTAAAATTAGGTAAATAATAGATTGAGCCACTTTTAAGGCGCTTGCAACAACTACCATTAGGCTAAGTAAGATTTTTCATATAACTTTATAAAAAAATATTAGGGTAAACAACACTGGTAGTCCGTAAACTTTTAAGACGGTCATAATATGGTCGCTGAACTTTTAAAACTTGTAACATTGTCATTGAACTTTTAATTTACTTTCATTACGATCATTGTCGTTAAAAAAAGCTAACAAGGCATGTTAACTTTAAAAGGGGGTAAACTAAGCTACGGTAGGACATGTATTTCTATTACTATGAAATTCATAAATGAAGTAATTAATCGTGGGGTTACCATTATCCTGTTTGTAGTGACGAACCTTGTATGCGTTCCTAAGAAAAGAAAAGTATTCTCTAAACTTTTAAGGCATTCACAATATGATCACCAAACTTTTAAAACTTATAATATGATCACTTTTTGCTACCCCCTCTCTCTCATTTTCTTCCAATCTCCTTCTATCCAAACATGTCCTTTTCTCTTCCTCTTTCTCTTCACTTTCTCTTTATCTTCACCCGAAACTAGCTAAACGTGACATGTTTCTTTGTTCGATGCTAGTAACAAAAATCCTAATTGTTCACACTCTTTACTTGTATTAATATACCTCTATGTTAGCAAAGAAAGAGCAGCTCCAAGCGGCGATCGTGAAGGTGGAGCTTAGTTTATCAGGTTTCCACCATTTTGGGCATATTTGATAAACTTTCAAGAATGTCAAATGGGATAGTCTTTGTTGACGATTTAAAATGTTTTATTGGAAAGTACTTTGAAGGTGCAATGGGTGATATTGTCTATTTTTGAGCAAATAAATTTTGTACTAAAGCCTCATAGATTTTCGCAAAAAGACGGAAAACTCAAAAGTAAGAGGATGGACATTGGAAGTCTATGCTTTTTGGAAGAATTTAAGAAAGTTTCGAGCCTATTATACTAACCGAAGGTAATTCTTTAGTTGTTTTCTTACATTTGTTTTAAAATTCATATACTTTATATCAACAAATGAAAATTTTGGATTTTTTTAACTCTACAAGTCTGTTATTCATATGTTACATTAGATCAAACATGGTAAATTATCTTTGTATTAATGATTGTCTAGAAGATTCAAGGTGCTTATTGTAGCCAACCTCCCCTCTTGAGTACAACCTGACCAGTGATGTCAATTTTTTCCTGATAAAGCAACATAAGACGTTGCCACGGTCATCGCTTGTAGCTACTCTTGTAATAAAAGCAAATTAAAATTTCGGTAAAACTTTTTTTAAGTTAACCTGCCACATTAACTTTTTTAACAACAATTGACGGTAATGACCATGAGGAAAGCGAATTTGTAAGTTTTAAAATTATGGTGATCATATTGCAAATGTCTTAAAATTTTAGGGACCACCTATAACATCCCTTTCCCGTATTTATCACCAAATACGAGTCAGTGATGTTACTAACAAAGATTAAACCCTTATATTTTCTTAATATAGAAAATTGGCAGCATGAACTGCCTTTACATAAAAATTTATAAAAATTTTTATAGACATCGAAAATTCGTTCCGAAATTTTCTAATTAAACTATATTCATTAAGCTTTCTAACCATATAAATTATTAACCTAAATTCATTACACAAAAATTCAAATAAATCCTTAGATTCACGTCACAGCCCAGAATTTCAAAAATTCTGCTACACTGTTTTCTGACCTTCTGTCGAATAAAAATTCATAACTTTTTACATACAACTCGAAATCAGTCACCGTTAATTTTGTAAGAAACTAAACAAACTTTTTAGTTCATACATATAAGATTCACTGTCTAATTCCAATTTGGAATTTATGCTGATTTTTCGAACACACTGCGTTTGCATACATTTATGGGCAGATTTTTAAACTTTCTATCTTAGAATCCATATTTACTAAAAACTTAGTCCATTACCATTTAAAACCATAATAGGACTTACTAGGTTCATCATCCATATTCAACAACTATTAACCCACCATATTTAGTGATAAGTTATTACAACCCCACTAATTATACATGCCATCTAGTACATTTCCAAAAGAAAGGATGGATGCCATTACATTACTATGAGTATGGAGATATACCTCCCAAAATATGAAAATGATGCTCGGCTACTCTTCACTCGAAGCTCCTTTAAAACCTACGCATGAAAGTCATCATACGCTAAGCATATACTTAGTGAGGCAACAACATTTAATTCAAATGCAATTTAATATAGGTATCAATATATTATAGTGACAATGCATATGACCACCTCCCATTTTATGCATTTTAACATATATGACATGATATATATATATAGTAACATATTACATGGTAATAACCTTGATTCTTACCAATATCATTGCCATATTCATCATCGAGCTTTTAAGCCTTTTTAACATGTCTTTCAATTCATTTAGCCCAAGTATTGAATTAAGGAAATTTTTGGTACGCGAGTCACCCCCCCTATACTTACTTGAGTATAGTATATTAGGTGCACTTTACTGGAAGTACTTAACACCGAAGTGTTTTTGTATACTTATCGGAGTATACAATTATTAATTATTTTACACTTTACCTGAAGTGCTTATAATAAATTGCACTCTACCGGGAGTGCTAAAATGTTTATACAGCTGTTTATGACTATATGGATATCCAACTATACTTTTAATTTCCTATCTCATAATTTGGGCTTTATATCAATCACAATCTCATACATGACAACATATATACATATTAAGCAATTCATACGTAAAATAACATTCCATGGATAAGTAGTGATCCATGCATATATTCTCAATTCTGGACATATTTTTAACATGTCAATTATATAATGAATGTCATAAAAATCCTGCTATGCATGCATTGCACTCACCTTGACACTTTCAAAGTTATAATTTATACTAGCCTCACTAAGCTCGATTGCACTTTCTATCTTCTTTCTTCACTTGTTTGTACTCGAACTCGATTGTAATCTGTTTGTACATTAAATACATGACACAAGCAACCTTAAGTACATGTCCAACCTTTACTAATACATGTACATACCAATATGGAAAAATTAATATTTTCAACCAAATAATTCTTTGTAACCACCATGCTCCCAATACTTTAATCTCATCTCAAATTACACATTACAACCAATAGTTTGATAATCTCCCTTTAAACCTTAAATTCTTTCTCTTAGGGTTTATAAACTAAAATTTGGAAATTTCCACATTTCATCTCTATTTTCGAAAATATTAATACCAAGCAAACAACATACCCATGCTTCTTGAATATTTTCCAAATTTTCACTTATTTCACCCAATTTACACAATTCACAAATTGGTCCTAAAATGATGTTTTCTTCAATCCAACAACATAATTCAACTTAGAAAACATCATTCTAATCAAATCCATCATCAAAATATTTTTTACAAAATTTCCCCTAATATTCTTCATTTTACCGAAATGGTCCCTATAGGTTTCCAAGAAGTTTTCATCTTTTCAAGCATCTAAACAACACCATTTCCAACTTGATTAAGCCTTAAAACATGAAATCTTAACATGCTCTTCAACCACCCTAATCATCAAACTCAACTTAGAGACATGGAACTAAGCAAAACTTATGTCAAAAGATAGAGAATTGAAGGGAGATCAATTTCTTGTTTCATGTCTCTAGCCAAAAATCAAACAAATCAAGTCAAAAATTGAATTGAAATTTTCTTACCTAGTCCCCTAGAGGTTTCGGCAGCCTTGGAGAAAGATGAACACAATTCAAACTTTTTTTTCTTTCTTTGATTAATGCCAAATGTCTTTAAATTTGGCTATATAATAATAAAAATCTCTAAAATAGTCAAATGACTATTTTAACCTTTAATTATAACTAATAACCATTCAACACTTACACTTTATCTTCTTCCATAATTAATTTTCATTAAAAAGTATAGGTGAAATGTCAAAAATGCCATTAATGAAATAATTTATTTTCAAAAATGCCATTCCACCACCTATACAAAATACTGAATAGAATCGAATCTAAACTGATTTAAAAACGATTCAAAACTTTGATGCTATGCTCTTCGGATCTTTTTAAGACTTCCTTCAAATTTTCATAAAATTCCAAGCTCATACGATTACCCGAATTACACTTAAACTTTAACCGTAATTTCCTAATAATAGAAACGTCAGATCAAACCATAGTTTTTATATTTGATCCACACCCTTAGATGATGTATCTATTTATGGAATAAATATAATTATTGGGAAAATTACCATGTTGGTCCTTGAACCTTTCTCAACTTTTCACTTTTGTCACCAAACTTTAAAACTTTATGTTTTAGTCACTGAACTAAACAACTAACTTTTGATTCTTTACGTTTTTTGTCACTAATCAAATAATGGGATATTACAATTCTCTTGCCCTAAAAAAATTCGTCTTCGAATTTTTCGAACGTACCTGGATTAAACAAATACGGGTATTGTTCTTTCATTCGTTCTTCAGTTTCCCATGTGGCTTCTTCCACTTTGTGGTTTTTCCAGAGCACCTTAACCAATGGAATCGATTTGTTCCTCAATTTCTTCACCCCATGAACTAAAATCTTACTGTTATTCTTCAAATGTCAAATCAGGTTACATCTCAACTTCCGCAGGTGAAATGACCTGAGAAGGATCCGACCTATATTTGCGAAGTATCGATACATGAAAAACATCACGAATCTTGCTCATTTCTGGTGGTAAAGCCAATTGATATGCCACCGGTCCAACTCTTTTCAAGATTTCATACAGACCAATGAATCTGGGACTAAGCTTCCCTTTTCTTCTGAATCTCATTATTTTCTTCCGTGGTGAAACTTTCAAAAATAATTTGTCTCCTACCTGATACTCAATATCTTTTCTTTTTAAATCTGAATAAGCCTTTTTTCTATCGGAAGCTGCCCTTAGATTATCTCAAACTATCTTCACTTTTTCTTCTACCTCTTGAATCAAGTCAGGCCCGATAATCTTGCGGTCTTCTAACTCAAACTAATTTAACGGTGTCCTACTTTTTCTTCCATATAAAGCTTTATACGGTGCCATTTTAATACTTGACTGATAACTGTTGTTATACGCAAATTCAGCCAATGGTAAGTACTTTTCCCACGAACTTGAAAAATCAATGACACACGCTCTTAGCATATCTTCCAAAATCTGAATTGTCCTCTCTGATTGTCCATCAGTTTGTGGGTGGAAGGCAGTACTAAAATGCAATCGAGTACCCAATGCTTCCTATAGTGCTTTCCAGAATCTAGAAGTAAACCTGAGATCTCTGTCAGATACAGTGGAAATAGGAACTCCATGTAATCTAACAATCTCCCGAATATACAACTCTGCATATTTATTCAAAGAGAAATCTGTTCTGACGGGCATAAAATGTGCTGATTTGGTTAATCGATCCACGATCACCCAAATTGAGTCTTTCCTACTTGGTGCCAATGGTAATCCGGTTACAAAGTCCATAGTCACTTTTTCCCATTTCCATTCTGGAATAGCAATTGGTTGAAGTAACCCTGATGGCACTTGATGTTCTGCTTTAACTTGATGACAAGTTAAGCATTTAGAAACGAATTCCATTATATCTCTTTTCATTCCTGGCCACCAAAAACGGCTCTTCAAATCCTGATACATTTTATTTCCCCTCGGGTGCATCGTTAAAGGACTATAATGTGCTTCTGTAAGAATTTCCTTTTCCAATTCATTATCTTCAGGAATATAAGCACGTCCTTTATAATATAAACATCCATTGGAATTTACTTCAAAGTCTGAAGATTCTCCCTTTTCAGCTTTCTTCTTTTTCTCTAAACAATTTTCATTTGTTTCCTGTGATTCTTTTATTTTGTCTATCAAAGTAAACCTGATGTTCAGCTTAGCAAGTAGAGCACCATCATCTAATATTGATAATTGAGCATTCACTATCCGCAGGGTTGAAAACATCTTTCGGCTAAGTGCGTCTGCCACCACATTAGCCTTTTCTCGGGTGATAATCAATAATTGCATCATAATCCTTAATTAGCTTAATCCATCGCCTTTGTCTTAGATTCAGCTCCTTCTGCGTTAAAAGATATTTCAGGCTTTTGTGGTCTGTGTATATATAACATCTTTCACTATATAAGTAGTGGCGCCAAATTTTTAAAGCAAAGACAACCGCAGCTAATTCCAAATCGTGAGTAGGATAATTCCCCTCATGCGTTTTAAGCTGCCTAGAAGCATAAGCCACCACTTTCTCGTCTTGCATAAGTACACAACCCAAACCATTGTGCGATGCATCACTATACACTACAAAATTCTTACCCGATTCAGGTTGAACTAACACCGGAGCTTCTGTCAAGATTTTCTTCAATCTTTCAAAGCTTTCTTGACATTCTTTAGTCCACATAAACGGTACAATCTTCCTGAGCAATTTGGTAATAGGTGCAACAATCATTGAGAAATCTTTCACGAATCGACGATAATATCCTACTAATCCGAGAAAACTTCTAACCTCTGCAACATTTTTAGGAGGTTTCCACTCCATGATAGCTTGAATTTTTTGAGAATCAACCTGAATCCCTTCAGCCGATACTGTATGTCCAAGAAATGTCACCTCAGAAAGCCAAAACTCACATTTAGATAATTTGGCATATAATTTCTTCTCCCTCAAAATTTGAAGAACTATTCTAAGATGAACATCATGATCCTCCTTGGTTTTAGAATAAACCAGGATATCGTCTATGAATATCACTACAAACTGGTCCAGGTATGGCTGAAAAATTCGGTTCATCAAATCCAAACGGCATCACCACGAATTCATAATGACCATATCAAGTCCTGAAAGCCGTCTTTGGAATATCCTGCTCTTTAATCTTCAATTGATGATAGCCCGATCGAAGATCAATCTTAGAGAACACTGCTGCCCCCTTTAATTGATCAAAGAGATCATCAATTCTAGGCAATGGATATTTATTCTTTATCATCACTTTATTAAGTTGACGATAATCGATACACAATTTCATCGATCCATCTTTCTTCTTTACAAATAATATAGGTGCTCCCCATGGTAATAAGCTTGGTCGTATAAAACCTCGATTCTGCAATTCTTGTAGCTGTGATTTGAGTTCTCAGAGTTCAGCAGGTGCTATACGATACGGTGCCATCGATATGGGTGTTGTACCAGGTAACACATCAATTCCAAATTCTACCTCTCTATCTGGAGGTAGTCCCAGTAATTCTTCTGGGAATACATCTAGGAATTCCTGCACCGTAGGTATATCTTTTATTTTCACTCCCTTCTTCAAGGTACCAATTTCGAGAGTTGGATCTATTTCACAACCATCCATCAACATTTCATTCGCAACAACAGCCGAAATAACATCACTACAATGATTCGGCTTCTCCCCCACGAATATTATTCGTGATCCATTTGGTGCCTTTAAAATTAATCTTTTTAATCGGCACTCCACCACAGCATCATATATAAATAACCAATCCACCCCTAATATTATTTCAAACACACAAAACGGTAATTCCATAAGGTCAGCGGGGAAATCCACACTCTGAATTTTAATATAAGACACTGACGGGAAATCCTCTTAACCTTAGCACTATGGCCTAACGGATTGGTTGCTACCACCTCACTCTTAATTAGTTATACTGGAATGTTTCTTTCTAGTATGATTCTACAACTAATATATGAATGAGTGGAACCAGGATCAATTAGTGCAAAAATAGGTCTATTAAAGAGTTCAAGCATACCTGATATCACATCAGGATCATCTTTACTCTCTGTGATCTTGATATTATATACACGAGCATGAGCTTTGCCTTTCAAATTTGATGTAACTTTCGATGCACCTTGATGGGAATTCCACCCTCGGTTCCCTTTATTTCTCTGAGAAGCAGCCTCCGATTGATTCTCATGTAATTCTGGACATGCTCGTTTGAAATGACCCGGCTTCCCACATTGATAGCACACTGTCTCCGGTGCTTACCAACATCGACCAGGATGTCTTCTTCCACAAGTCTTGCATTCAGGTCTATTCCAAAGTCTATCACCTTTACTTCCACTAGATTTATTGTAGACTTGCTTGGATTTACCCGCAGAATAATTCTTCTTTACGGACGACATCAACCCAACTGATCCTTGCTGTTGAAAACCTTTACCCCGTTTAGACTAGGGTAAAACACTAGGGCCTCCAGGTCGCTTAATTGACTGTATTTTCTTATCAGAAGCTTCTTCTTGTTCCACCCTTTCCATTCCTTTAGCTCGGTTAACCGCCACTTGAAATTCAGACAAATCAAGAGCAACCAAGACTTTCTTATACTCCAGATCTAGGCCTCCCACAAATTTATTAACTCTGTGCTTCTTAGTCGGAATGAGCTTTGTAGCAAACCGGCTAAGCTTATTAAACTCACACTCATACTCATATATCGATCTGTCTGTTTGCTTTAGATTCATAAACCGAGTCCTCATATCCTCGATAAAAACATCACCAATGTACTTGTTCTGGAACACTTTTAAAAAGAATTCCCAAGTAATTCATTCTTGGGGAATCTAAGCAATAATGGTGGTCCACCAAATTCGAGCAGGCCTCATCAGAAGTGATGTTACACCTTCCAGTCTTCCTTGATCATCACACCGGATAGAGTCCAACATAATTTTAATATCATTTAGCCAAAAGTCTGCAGACATCGGATCAACATCAGAATCACCTTGAAACTCCGATGCCTTCAACTTCCTCAACTCCCTTGGCACATACACGGGTTTCGATCTATTTAAGATATCATCTAATGCCTGCAAGAACATTCCATGATCCTGAACCGACATGTTTTGATGTCCTTGTGCAGGTGCCTGACCTTGATATTGCTCCTGAGGTACATTCTAATTTACCTCGTTACTTCCACTCTACACAGGAACCTCCTGTTCAAACGCATGTCTAGAACCCTGATGGTCCGACATCTGAACATAACACATTTTCAACAAGTTTCTTAATATAGAGTAGCATTACTAATTATAGAGCATCAGAGTATCTGCACATAATCATTAGTAATTATGACATCCTAGTGGCATGTATACAATTCCCACTCATTTTTAAATTCAATTTCTATCCAGAATCGAATAAACCTGAGGCTTTGATACTAATAAATGTAACATCGCTTTCCCGTATTTATCACCAAATACGAGTCAGTGATGTTACTAACAAAGATTAAACCCATATATTTTCTTAATATAGAAAATTGGCAGCTTGCACTACCTTTACTTAAAAATTTATAAAAAAATTTATAGACATCTAAAATTCGTTACAAAATTTTCTAATTAAACTAGATTCATTAATCTTTCTAACCATATAAACTATTAGCCTAAATTCATTACACAAAAATTCAAATAAATCCTTAGATTCATGTCACAGCCCAGAATTTCAAAAATTCTGCTATCCTGTTTTCTGACCTTCCGTCGAATAAAAATTCATAACTTTTTACATACAACTCGAAATCAGTCACCGTTAATTTTGTAAGAAACTAGACAAAATTTTTAGTTCATACATATAAGATTCACTATCTAATTTCAATTGTGGAATTTATGCTGATGTTTCGAGCACACTGATTTTGCATACATTTCTGGGCAGATTTTTAAACTTTCTATCTTAGAATCCATATTTAGTAAAAACTTAGTCCATTACCATTTATAACCATAATAGGACTTACTAGGTTCATCATCCATATTCAACAACTATTAACCCACCATATTTAGTGATAAGTTATTACAACCCCACTAATTATACATGACATCTAGTACATTTCCAAAAGAAAGGATGGATGTCATTACATTACTATGAGTATGGAGATATACCTCCCAAAATATGAAAGTGATGCTCGGCTACTCTTCACTAGAAGCTCCTTTAAAACCTACGCATGAAAGTTATCATACACTAAGCATATACTTAATGAGGCAACAACATTTAATTCAAATGCAATTTAATATAGGTATCAATATATTATAGTGACAATGCACATGATCACCTCCCATTTAGGCATTTTAACATATATGACATGATATATATATATAGTAGCATATTACATGGTAATAACCTTGATTCTTACCAATACCGTTGCTATATTCATCATCGAGCTTTCAAGCCTTTTTAACCTGTTTTTCAATTCATTTAGCCCAAGATTGAATTAAGGAAATTTTTGGTACGTGAGTTATCCCCCTATACTTACTTGAGTATAGTATATTAGGTGCACTTTACTGGAAGTGCTTAACACCGAAGTGTTTTTGTTTACTTACCGAAGTGTACAATTATTAATTATTTTGCACTTTACCTGAAGTGCTTATAATAAATTGCACTCTACCGGGAGTGCTAAAATGTTTATACAGCTGTTTATGACTCTATGGATATCCAACTATACTTTTAATTTTCTATCTCATACTTTGGGCTTTATATCAATCATAATCTCATACATGGCAACATATATACATATTAAGCAATTCATACGTAAAATAACATTCTGTGGATAAGTAGTGATCCATGCATGTATTCTCAATTCTGGACATATTTTTAACATGTCAATTATATAATGAATGGCATAAAAATCATGCTATGCATGCATTGCGCTCACCTTGACACTTTCAAAGTTATAATTTATACTAGCCTCACTAAGCTCGATTGCACTTTCTATCTTCTTTCTTCACTCGTTTGTACTCGAACTCGGTTGTTATCTGTTTGTACATTAAATACATGACACAAGCAACCTTAAGTACATGTCCAACCTTTACTAATACATGTACATACCAATATGGAAAAATTAATATTTTCAACCAAGTACTTCTTTGTAACCACCATGCTCCCAATACTTTAATCTCATCTCAAATTACACATTACAACCAATAGTTTGATAATCTTCCTTTAAACCCTAAATTCTTTCTCTTAGGGCTTATAAACTAAAATTTGGAAACTTCCACATTTCATCTCCATTTTCGAAAATATTAATACCAAAATGATCATTGTATCATAGCAAACAACATACCCATGCTTCTTGAATATTTTCTAATTTTTCACTTATTTCACCCAATTTACGCAATTCACAAATTGGTCCTAAAATGATGTTTTCTTCAATCCAACAACATAATTCAACTTAGAAAACATCTTTCTAATCAAATCCATCATCAAAATATTTTTTACAAAATTTCCCCTAATATTCTTCATTTTGCTAAAATGGTCCCTATAGGTTTTCCAAGAAGTTTTCATCTTTTCAAGCATCTAAACAACACCATTTTCAACTTGATTAAGCCTTAAAACATGAAATCTTAACATGCTCTTCAACTACCCTAATCATCAAACTCAACTTAGAGACATGGAAACTAAGCAAAACTTATGTCAAAAGATAGAGAATTCAAGGGAGATCAATTTCTTGTTTCATGTCTCTAGCCAAAAATCAAACAAATCAAGTCAAAAATTGAATTGAAAATTTCTTACCTAGTCCCCTAGAGGTTTCAGCAGCCTTGGAGAAAGATGAACACAATTACAACTTTTTTTCTTTCTTTGATTAATGCCAAATGTCTTTAAATTTGGCTATATAATAATAAAAATCTCTAAAATAGTCAAATGACTATTTTACCCTTTAATTATAACTAATCACCATTCAACACCTACACTTTATCTTCTTCCATAATTAATTTTCATTAAAAAGTATAGGTGAAATGTCAAAAATGCCATTAATGAAATAATTTATTTTCAAAAATGCCATTCCACCACCTATACAAAATACTGAATAGAATCGAATCTAAACTGATTTAAAAATGATTCAGAACTTCGATTCTATGCTCTTTGGATCTTTTTAAGACTTCCTTCAAATTTTCATAAAATTCCGAGCTCATACGATTACCCGAATTACACATAAACTTTAACCGTAATTTCCCAATAATAGAAACACCAAATCAAACCATAGTTTTTATATTCAATCCACACCCTTAGATGATCTATCTATTTATGGAATAAAAATAATTATTGGGAAAATTACCCTATTGGTCCTTGAACTTTTCTCAACTTTTCACTTTTGTCACCAAACTTTAAAACTTTGCGTTTTAGTCACTAAACTAAAACCAATAACTTTTGATTCTTTACGTTTTGGTCACTAATCAAATAATGGGATATTACACCACCAATGTATTTTACCCAAAATATTATTTATGTTAAATTTTGAACGAAAACTAATTTCATTTATCTTATATAATTATATCAATCAAGACATATATATTTATAAAGTGTTATATGTAAAAATTCTAAAATATTATAAATGCATTACTAAAATAAATTATAAAAGTTTAGAATTTAAATATATATTAATATTTAACCTTCATATAAAATAATATAAAATCAATGAACAATACTTAGATTAACTTATGAAATTAATTTTATTTATTTTCTGAAATTATAAATTATAAATTATAATTTTTTATAATAACGTGTTTAGAAATAAATTATAACATTTTTAGAATCTAATATTAATATTTTAGTTTGATATAATATAAAAATAATTATTTAGATTATATTGTGACAAAAAATAATTTTATTTATTTTATTAAAATATAAATTAAAAATAATGTTTATAAAATTAATGTATTTTAATTAATGTTATAAAATAAATATATATGATAGGATTAATATAATTTTGTAAGATAATTGAAATTAATTTATCTGCAAAAGTTTAACTTTAATATCATTTTTATCAAAAGATATTGAAATCTTGCTTAGCTTAGTGGTTAGATGTTGCATGCACCCTCTTTAAGATTTTAAGTTCGAGAGAATCAAACAAGTGTCCCAGTAGAAAAGCAGATGATGTTCATCTTAAGAAACGCAGGTTTAAATCGTTCTGTCTACAAGGTGTATGTGCATTGTCAAAGGTTTAAGAATATTTATGAACAGATACTACCTTGTAATCACCTTTAGACTATTAAAAAAGATTTTAAGTTTGATATCTGTTAATTTTTTTTATATATTTTGTACTTACTTTTCTTATCATGATACAAATTAAATGTAATACTTTAAAAAAATAAAATATTAGAATCTGGCTAATGCATTATGGCAAATAACAAAAAAAATCTTAGACGACCACAAGCACACAACACGTAAAACAACTGAACACACGCTTAATCAACTTGTCATGTGAACCTTTAAAAATGATTAGTGTCACGATTGCCAGCTTAAATAGCTGTCAATACATGCAAAAGGCCATGGTTAAACCATGATATATAACTACAACAACAAGTAGATTAAAACAAAACAGTACATCAATTGATCAAAATTGTTACAAATATTGGTGATGTGCAAAATTATGGCATCATAACAAAAGAAAAAGATCATGAAAAACACCACATGAATTCAAAAATAAGATATCGAAGCATTTAAATATATACAACAGACATCCGCGTTGTCACTTTATTGAAAAACGCATATGATATAAATTCAATCAATGCATAATACAATCTCAACAAGTATCTTCCTTAGTTAGTTTGTTAACTTCGTCGTTACTCTGCAAAATCTAGAACACAACAATATACATATTTTTTGAATTTTATATTTTTATAATGGCAATTATTTTTATATTTTTTATTTTTAATAATTTTAATACTTTATAAATATTTTTAATTTTTTAATAATTGATCAGTTTATAGATTTTAATATTTTAAATTTTATAACTTTACCTTATTTTTTAAAAAAAATAATAGTATTTTTATTTTCAATATTTATTTTTAATGATTTTTTTGTATTTTTAAATTTTTAAAATTTTAATTTCTTAATTTTTTGTATAAATATTACATAAAAATAATTTAATCCTTGAACTTACAAAAAATAAAATTTCCCCTCAAGCTCCCTAAAAATTCAAATGTAGCCGCTATGCTAAGTTATCATTCACATGCAGGATGTTACTTCAACATTGTTAACAGTCAACTTCAGTTAAAGTGCTAAATTGATACAATTTACTAGTTCGAGGGCTAAATTTAGTATTTTTGGCAGATAGGCTAAATTTATTATTGGGTAAACTATCGAAATGATCACTTATATTTAGTAAGTGCTCATTTTTACTCGCCAAATTTAAAAAAAAATAACGTTGTGACCGCTTACATTTTCGTTTTTTAAAATTTTGGTCACTAAGACATTTAATGTCGTTAGCCTTTGACTGAATGTTCACTTGACACGGGAAAAAATAACATAACATTCAATTACATGTGGACTAAAAATAAAAATAAAAATAATTAAAGCTTTTATATTATTATAAAAACACCCCTCTTATTCTTATAGCCCTAAAATTTAAAAATCCCTAAAACAAAGAAGAAAAGCTAAAGTTGACGGCTAGGGGTGTAAATGAATCGAGCTTGAACAAACAATGCTTTGTTTGTGTTCATTTATTTATTTTTGAAGGTGTTCATGTTCGGTTCCTGTTCGTTTAAATTTTCAATATTGTGTTCGTATCCGTTTATTTGTTTTTTAAGGTGTTCGTTTTCATTTGTTTAGCTTGACATGTTCGTTTAACATTGACGAACACATTTTTTTATAGTCAAAATGGTGAAATTGCACCACTAATCCTTAGGCTTCACAGTTTGAACTCCAAAGTTCACATTGTGTTTAGTTTATTCCTTATCTTCACCAATATTTAAGTGTAAAAAAATAAAAGGAAAATGGAACATGGTAAATGAGCTTATAAACGAGCTTGTTCATAAACATAAAAGAACCGAGCACAACTCAATTTGTGTTCGTTCGTTTATTAAACGAATATAAAATTTTTATTCATACTCGTTTATTTAGCTTAATAAACGAACATAAATGAACGTTATATGACTGGTTCACGAACAATTTACCGAACGCTTTGTTCATTTACACCCCTAGAGACGACACTCTTAAACCTTTTAGAGAGTGTTCCGTAAAAAATATTGGGTAAAGTACACAAATGGTCACTAAACCATCTCTAAAAATACAAAATGGTCATCAAACTTTCAAATGTTACATAATGAGTATTAAACTTTAGTTTTTATTACAAAATAGTTATTGAGCCGTTAACTGTCATTAAATAGGTGACGTGGCAGTTACAAAATTTAAATAATATAACATTTAATCCTTCATATTAACACATTTAATTAATTTATTCATAATTTAACCTTCATTATTGATGTCTAAATTATTTGAATGTGTAAATATTAAAAATTAAATATGTTATTGTCGTAACAGGGGTTTTACCCTCTACGAAAAATAAAGATGTTTTAAGAAAAAAAATTGTGTTCTTTACGGAGTCAAAGGAGACGTCACCCGGAGACTGGGATGACACTCCCAACAGAACACCGCAAATATTTTTAAAATGGAAAATAGTGGAAAATATGGGGATAATAGATTGAGTCGCCACAGGCAACTTTGGTAGGCCGGACATCGTAAAAAAATAACTAGAGATTCTAAAACGTTTGGGTTCGGGAGTCGGTTACGCGTGGGGAAGGATTAGCACTCCCACAACGCCCAAAATTGGTACCGCGTTGATTTGATGTTGTCTTTGCAGGAAAACAAAAATTCAAATTTAAAATTTAAAATTTAATCCCCAAAAAGCAGTCTAAGGAGAACGTTTCCTTATTTACGAAAACCGGGGATTATGACACATAAATGAGTCAGGATGTCACTTCCTAATCGGTTATTCGAAATAAAATGGAACATACTTCCTTAAATTGGCCGGATTTATTTTCTTTCAAAAAAATTCTGAAGTGAAATAAATAAAATAATATAATATACATATAATGTAATATATATCATACAATAATAGTAACAAATATATGTATGATATACTAAATATAAAGTTATACATATTACAGTAAATATAATAATATGATATATATTAATAAAAAATAATTATAAAAATGATAATAACTATATAATAATAATAAACTATATACATATACTACACACTATAATATATGTAATTATATAATATACATATGTATAATACTAAAATAATAATATATATAAATACAAAATATAACACATGTAATAGGAAAATAAAAATACATGTACATATATAATAATAATAATAATAATAATACATATATTATATATTTACATACTATATATAAATATATATATATATATGCGTCTGATAATAATAATAATAATAATAATAATAATAATAATAATAATAATAATAATAAAAGGAAACAGTGACCAAATTATAAAACAAATAAAGTTCAAAACTAAAAGAGGGACGAAATTGAAAGAAAATGAAAAGGGGAAAGCTTGCAGAGATAGAAAAAATGGGGAGAGGGACTGATGGAGTAATTTTACCCTTTAAATCTGATTTAAATGGAAATTGGTGACCAAATTAAAAATCGTTTTAAAAATGCAGGGACCTGGGTTGTAAATATCCCATACGACAGAGCCCAAGTGTAACATGGGCAGGGACGGAGGGATCAAGTGTGGAATTATCCCATTTTTCAACCTAAGTATAAGTTAAAATTCTTTAGAAAACAAAGGATTAATGCTCATTTTTTTCAAACAAAATAAAGAAACTATGTGCTTTCTTCCACGCGTGTCATCGTTGCTTCCCCTCTGACCACACGCCTGCCGCACTGCTCTCCACCGCCCAAAACGTCGTTCTCACCGCCCATTCTGTCAGATTTCAGATCTGAAAATTACTAAAAAAACACAACTTGTATCTTCTTTTATTATTAAAAGTTTGGGTATAAAAACCCTTAAGTTTTCGGATGTAAATGGGAGGTTTTTGGTTCGAATGAAATAGAAAAAGAGAGGTTCGAAATGATAAAGAAATATGGGGGTTTTTTGAAATAAAAAAGGCATTTTATTTTTCCCTCTTGGTCATTTGAATAAAAAAGATACAAACAACGAACGTATAAAAAAGGGGGCCGAATCCGAATTGAAGAAGGTAAAAAAATAAATACCTTGATATTTTTGGTTCGACTCAGATCTACGTAATTTGGGGCCTTTGTTTGAAAATTCGACCTCGAATTCGGAGTCAGCACGTCGAGAGGAGTCAGAAAGATACGCCCTTTTACCTTTCCGATCGTCGGAGGCAGCAGCGACCACCGCTGGTGACCGGCGGTAACTGCGGAGAGCGGCAGCGA
This sequence comes from Hibiscus mutabilis, assembly GCA_019671005.1. Lineage (NCBI taxonomy): Eukaryota > Viridiplantae > Streptophyta > Magnoliopsida > Malvales > Malvaceae > Hibiscus > Hibiscus mutabilis. Next base: position 23,043,686 of record CM033747.1, read on the forward strand.
AGGGGGAGTCAAAGGAATGTGTTCTTTGCGGAGTTGCCATATGGCGTAACAGGGGTTTTACCCTCTACGAAAAATAAAATGTTTTAAGAAAAGAAATGTATTCTTTATGGAGTCAAAGGAGACGCCACTCAGAGACCAGGATGACACTCCCAACAGAACACCGTAAATATTTTAAAAATGAAAAATATTGGCAAATGTGGAACATATGAAAAATTGATGGATGGAGTCACCACCGACCACTTTGGTAGGCCGAACACCATTAAAAGGTAACCAGAGATTCAAAATTTTGGGTTCGAGAGTCGGTTACGCGTGGGGAAGGATTAGCACCCCCACAACGCCCAAAATTGGTACCGCGTTGATTTAGTGTTGTCTTTGTAAGAAAAAATCAAATTTTAATTTAAAATTTAATCCCAAAAATGCGGTCTAAGGATAACATTTTCTTATTTACGAAAATCGAAGAAGATAACACCTGAATGAGTCAGGATGTCACTTCCTAACCAGTTACCCAAAATAAAATGGAAAATATCCCCTTAAATCAACCGATAAAAAAACTATATATGTGAAATAAAATAAACAAAAATATATATAAGTATGATAATATGTTAAGTGTAAAATAGTATACATATGTTAAGTGTAAAATAAAATAAACAAATAATAATAAGGGAAAATAATAACGTATATATATTTCATAATATGTTAAGTGTAAAATAGTATACATATAGTAATTACAATGATATAATATATTAATAAAAACAATTATAAAATACTAATAGATATATTAATATATAAATAATAATAATAATAAATTATACAAATATACTATACATATAATACGTAAAACTACATAATGTACATGTATATAATACTATACATAATAATATACTATAATAATATACATATATATAGAAATAAAAATAAGTACTAAAAAATAAAATATACATAATAGTAGTAATACTGAACGTGAAAATAATATTAAATATATACATATAATATACTATAATATAAATACTATGTAATGATAATATTGTATGTATATAATAATGATAATAATAATAATAATATGAATATATATATATAAATGTAAATGTAAAGCACATAGAAATAAAAATGTATATATAATATAATGTACGTAGTAGTAGTAATAATAATAATAATAATAATAATAATAATAATAATAATAATAATAAGAAGAAGAAGAAGAAGAAGAAGAAGAAGAAGAAGAAGAAGCTGAAAGAAAAAATAAATAAAAAACAGAAACTATAAATATAAAAAGAAAAAGGACAGAATTATAAATTTTTGAAAGTTATAGGGACCAATTCGATGATTAAACCATGCGGCAGTCCCTGTTTGAAAATAATTTTTTATGATGAGGTATTTACCGTGTAATTTTTCCATTAAAAACCTGTTGAAAATCAATTTAGTGACCAAATTAAAAACGAATTAAAATTTCTGGCGACCTATCACGTAATTACCCCATGCGGCAGATAATTTTTAAAAAAGGAAATGGGAAGGAGGGATTTAGTATGCAATTTACCCATGTTTTTGATCTAGTATATAAGCCAAAATTTGGGGGGAAAATTCATTATATCAAAGTGTTAAAAAAATCTACGCTCTCTCCTCCTTCTGCCGGTCCTTTGTCGGACCTAGCATGCCGCCGCAAGCCGCCATGGACCGTCGGTCGCCGGCGGCCCAGAGTAGAAAAGTTGATGACTTTTCGGCTTTCTTTGATGCGGTGAGTCCAAATTCGAGATTGGTTTTTCACGAAACCTCCCAAAACGCCTAGATCTAAAGCGAAAAATATAAAGGTGTTCTTTTTATCTTTTCGTATTCTCTTTTTTTTGTTTGGGTTTTTTTTTTGAATTGAAATTTCTTTTTTTATATATTTAAACCTATTTTTGCATATATGAAAACCTCCTTTTTATTTCGATTTCCAACCCCCTTTTTTAGTTTTGAACTTTATTTGTTTTATAATTTGGTCATTGTTTCCTTTTATTATTTATTTATTTATTTATTTATTATTATTATTAGACGCATATATATATATGTATTTATATATAGTATGTAAATATATAATATTTATTATTATTATATATGTATGTATATGTATTTTTATTTTTCTATTACATATGTTATATTTTGTATTTATATATATTATTATTTTAGTATTATACATATGTATATTATATAATTACATATATTATAGTGTGTAGTATATGTATATAGTTTATTATTATTATATAGTTATTATCATTTTTTATAACTATTTTTATTAATATATATCATATTATTATATTTACTGTAATATGTATAACTTTATATTTAGTATATCATACATATATATATATGTACATTGTTACTATTATTATATGATATATATTACATTATAGGTATATTATATTATATTATTTATTTATTTCATTTCGGAATTTTTTTGAAAGAAAAGAAATCCGGCCAATTTAAGGGAGTATGTTCCATTTTATTTTGAATAACCGGTTAGGAAGTGACATCCTGACTCATTCATGTGTCATCCTCCTCGGCTTTCGTAAATAAGGAAATGTTCTCCTTATACCGCTTTTTGGGGATTAAATTTTAAATTTAAAATTCGAATTTTTGTTTTCCTGCAAAGACAACACCAAATCAACGTGGTGCCAATTTTGGGCGTTGTGGGGGTACTAATCCTTCCCCACGCGTAACCGACTCCCGAACCCAACCATTTTAGAATCTTTGGTTATTTTTTTACGGTGGCCGGTCTACCAAAGTGGTCAGTGGCGACTCCCTCCATTTTTTTTCATATTTTCCACTATTTTCCATTTTTAAAATATTTACGGTGTTCTGTTGGGAGTGTCATCCCAGTCTCCGAGTGACGTCTCATTTGACTCCGTAAAGAGCACAGTTTTTTTCTTAAAACATCTTCATTTTGTAGAGGGTAAAACCTCTGTTACGACAGATGGCGACTCCGCTGGGGAGGCTAAGAGGCAAAGGGGCGACGACCGGTGATTTAGCAGGGCAAGTGGACATTAGGTTTATCATTTTAGGGTTTTTAGGGTTAAAGAGTGTTTTAGGGGCGTTTTGGGGATTTAACAATTGGGTGTAATGGGTTAATTGGATATCAGATTGGGTTTATATGGGTATTTTAAAATGTTGGTGGTTATTTGTATTGGGCTTATGGGCCCAGACAGAAAATGGGGACTACGGTTATTATACAAATTTTCGTAACTGCCACGTCTCTCAGTTAATGACAATTAACGGCTCAATGACCATTTTGTAATAAAAACTAAATTTTAATGACCATTATGTAATTTGTAAATATTGAAAGACTATTTTGTATTTTTAAGGATAATTTAGTGACTTTGTGTACTTTACCCAAAATATTTTTTGTGAGAATGTAATCCTGTACCGTAATGGGTCATCTTGTAAGAGAAATTTTGGGTGAGAATGTGATGCCTCTCCGTGTTATTAAACCTCCAAGAGCAAATGGCGGCAGAGCTGTTGATAGCCGTCAAACACATAGCATCTGCTATGTGATTAGGGTTGTAAAAAGCTGACCCGACCCGAAAACATAACTAAAACCTGCTCGAGTCAGAACCTGGTTTAACCCGAGGATGCGATGACCCGAAACCGATCTGTAACCGATTATTGTTGACTCGAACCCGAGTTGGACCTGTTATTGTAGTAACCGAATCCGACCTGCATCTGACCGAGAACGACCCGAACCCAAATTGAATATGTTACTCTGGACCCGAAACCCGACCTACACCCGACTAAAACGAACTCAAGCCTGAAACTGACCTGGCAGATAACCGATATTACCCGACTGAATTGACCCGAGATCCGATTTAACCCGACCTGTTAATTGACCCGACTTGTTTTGAACCCGACCCGTTGTTGACCTGGCTTGATATTTACCTGACATGTAATTGAGAAAAGCTATGATTTGATTATTTGATGAATTTAAAGTGTTGATAAATGTAAACTATTAATTTTTAAAATTAATCTAAAGTATTAAATAATCTTTTTATTATATATACATATATAATTAATTAAAAATATATAAAAAGATTGGATTTAGATATTCATTTGACACCACTAAGTTTAAAATTTTATTAAATAATTCAATGCTTAATAATAATTCAATATGCTTAGTACTAACTCATTTAATATAAATTATGTCAAGTTAATAAGAATGAACATACTTAAAGTCATTTTTAATGACATGTTATATTATGCTTCTATTCATTTTTAATTATCTTTTGGGTAAAATACAGTATAACATAATTCATGAATGAATGTCTTTTTTTCTTATTAACTTGACCAAATTTTATTGATTAACTTGACCAAAATTTATTGGGGAAGATTAGAAACTCTTTGTTGATTACTTGATTTGATAAGAACTTAGTACACTTAAAAATGAATAAAACATAAATTTATTACAACTTAAAAATGTAGTACAACTTAATAAACTTACAAAGTACAAACTGAAATTATAAAATTTTGTTATGTGATAATTTAAGAAACAAGCATAATTTAACAAGGTCAAACAAGATCTTAAGCTAATATATAAATTTACACAAAATTTACTAAAGATAATATTAAAATATAAGACTATTTTTTATTATATTTATAAATACTAAAACTATCAAAATTTATAAATGTTATAACAAGATCTTAAGCACTATCAAGAGAAATCAACAATCGTCCCAATTCAACAAAGAAATAAGAAATTAACAAAGTTTACTAAGATGTCATCACACAATTTTAGTAAACTTAAAGATGTTACAGTGCTGAAAAATGGAAATTGTGTTATGGCAAACTAGTTGCATATTGGAATTGGCCGTCTTTTCCCGCTGAACTTCTTTGTATTTCTTAAACAACCTTGCTTTCGATGTTTTCACATAAAGATTTCAACATATTAATCAAAGAAAGAATTGATTTTTACAACAACAAACACTAAATTCTCATGTAATCACCAATTGTTTAATCAAATACACAATAAAATACATAATTAAATCAAGAAAAAAAAAGCAATAATCTACTTGAAATTCAAAGATACTTAAAAAATCAATATTTGTATATCAGAGTGTCAAATAGCTAAAACCTCTTATTCAAACAACAAATAGCAGAAAATCACTATGTATGTATGTAACAAATATCTAAAACCTCTTATTCAAACAACAAATAGCAGAAAATCTGTTCTTAATGAATTGTGAATCGGCGCATTTTGGAGGGAAAGTGCCCGCTAGTTTTTTTAGTTTAGGGTAAATTTATTTCATAGCCCCTTTATCTTTAGGTGTCCTTCATTTAGGTCTTAAATTTTGTATGTATGTAACTATGTATCATGTATGTATGTATGTATGATAATGATATGTACGATTGTATGTATATATATGTATGAATTACAATAGTGATGCATGTATGTAACATGTACGTATGATATACATAGTTTATAGTTACATACATACATGATACATGTATTAGTATACATACATACATACATACATACATACATACATACATACATACATACATACATGTTCTATTGCTTAAAGGTTTAGGGTTTAGGTGCTAGTGTTAATGGTTTAGGTTTTATAGAGTAGTTTAGGGTTATTGGTTTATGAGATTAATTTTTATGGCTTAAGGTTTATGGTTTAGGATTTAGTGTTTAGTATTAATGGTTTAAGCCTTTGGGTTATGGTGTAGTTTAGGATTATTGGTCTCTGAGATGAATTTCTATGACTTAAGGTCTATGATTTACGATTTAAGGCTTAGTGTATAAGATTAATTTCAAGTATTATATAGTTTAGGGTTATTGATTTATGAGATGAATTTCTATGGTCTATACTATAATTTATAGTCTATAATATAATCTATATTCTATAGTTATAGTCTATACTATAGTCTATAGGTTAATGTTATAATATATGCATTGCATACTCTATAGTCTATATTGAATTACTGATATGTGAATACAAGTATAAGTGTATAATGTCATATGTGTAATGTGTTACGTGACTGATGATAATTTTTTAGGGGTTATATACCCTACAAGTTTATGTGACTAGTTTAGGCTTTGGGGATGAAACTTAGGGTTTAGGAGTTTAGTGTTCAATTAATTCACTACAAATCTTTATTTTATTGAAAATAATTTTTATTTATTTTTAATCTGTGTGATTTAGTCCAATATTTTTAATATAATAATATTTTTGTTCATTTTAGTCCCTACAAATATACTTTTAACTAAAACTTACCCATATTTATTTATATTTTTTAAATTTAATCCAAATCCTATACTTTTTGTAATTTAGTCCAAACCATATAAATTATAAGTCCCCATAACAATTCTAAAACTATAGCTATAATTTTAATTATAACCTAAATTGTGACTCGATTGAATTAAATTAAAACCTATAAGTAAAATTTTGTGACTTAAATGAAAACATTTTAATGGCAGATGGACCAACATTGCAATTTCCTCTAAGCTAAACCAATAGGCGGTTTTTCCTCCAAATTCTAAATTGATTTTGAACCCAAAAGTTGCAATTTACCCATTTGACTTTAATTTTTAAACTAAATAATTAATTTATTTTTTGCCGCCTCATTTTTACTTTATAGACTAATTGCCCTTTAAGGCCTTGCCCTTTTAAATGTTTTCATTTTAGTCCTAATTTAATTTAGTTTAATTCAATTTAGTCACAATTATATATATAAATATATATTTAAATTGTAACATATATAGCCATCCTAAGGGATATTTTGGTTCATAGTATTTCATAAAAAAAAATAGTTTAGGGATTAGGGGTAAATGTGTCAAGTGAAGTGTTTAGGGGTTATGGGATTAGTTTAGGGATTAGGGGATTAGGCTTGTACTCTAATTATTAGTGATTGTAAGATTTAGGGATTGAGGTTTGGGTTTATGGGTATAATATATATTTTCAAGTTGAATGTTTGAGGTTATAGGATTTGTCTAGGGATTAGGGGATTCGAGGATTAGGCTTGCACTTTAATTATTAGTGAATGTAAGTTTTAGGGTTGATGTTTGGGATTTAGGGGTAAATGTGTCAAGTTTAGTGGTTGGTTGGGGTTATGAGATTAGTTTAGGGATTCAGTTTGCATTTTAATTATTAGTGATTGTAAGATTTAGGGGTTGAGGTTTGATGTTTAGGGATTCTAATTCACCACTATTTATTTTAAAATTTTCTAATCTAGTTCAATGTTTTTAATATGATGACATTTTTGTTCATTATAGTCCCTAAAACTTTATTTTTAGTCCAAATTGACCCATATTCATTTTTTGTAATTTAGTTCAATGTTTTTAATTTTAATTTAATATTTTTTCATTATAATCCCTAAAACTTTATTTTTATTCCAAATTGACCCCTTTTTTTTTTTTTTGTAATTTAGTCTAATATTTTTAATATGATGATATTTTTATTCATTTTAGTCCCTAATTTTTTTTCACCGAAATTGACCCTTATTAATTTATAATTTTTGTAATTTCCTCAATATTTTAGATATGAATCATTTGATGATATTTTTGATCATCCTAGTGCCTAATATTTATTTTTTAATGTGATTCGGGTTCGTGAAAGGCGTTAAATAATTCACTCGAAATGACCAACCCCAAAGTCTATATACTATTTGTACCAAACTCAAACTTAATACGAATTCGAAACCTGAATTAACCCGACCTGAAATGAAACTGACTTGAAATTACCCGACCTAAAATGAACCCGACCTGAAATGAACCCAACCTAAAATAAACTCGATCTGAAACTGACCCGCATCCGACCCAAATCGAGTCAAAATATCAAATCAACTTGAAATAACTTGTATCCGATTTGACCCGACCTGACAAGACTCGACTTGAAACCCATTCCGATTACATGTTTTTACTTCCCTATATGTGATGGGAAACAATAGTTTTTTTTTACAAAAAAGGAAAAGTTCATTAACATTCAAAGTTTAGACCAAACATGGGCTTGAGCAATAAAGTTCCGGGTACAAACCCGGGCAAGAAACAAAGCAGGCACAACAAAGCCTGAGAAAACATAACCGAACCAAATTCTTTCAAGGGAGCAGTGCATCCCAGCCGAAAGAGAAGCAACCGACAGTAGTAAACATGAGACGTCAAATGCAGGATGAAGATGCATAACGTCTTTACCACTAAGGGCATATCGAAACGACGAACTTGGCGACGAACACAGAAGGTACCGACATGATCTTTAAGAACTTATCAGACGAACACGGCAGAGAAAATACCACGAAGGCCGATAAGTAGACTCTCCTCGTTGGAGGAGGGAGCTGAAGGGGGTAACGAAACCCATAAGCGATGAACCAGAGAAACAACTGGACAATGGGAACGACAAGCTGCATCCCCATGCACGACCGTCGGACCAGCCTTTAGGTCCTCAAAATCGCCAGCCACCAACCGAAAATCCTGACCTCCCACTGCTCTAAGACTCCAGAGGGACAACCATAAAGTACCGGGAGGTTAAACCTCCAACGAAAGACAAAACGGGTCCTCCAAAAAAATCCAAAAAAGGAAAAGTGAAAGGAAAAACAGTTAAGGGCATGATGAAAGGGAGAGAAAGGTTGAAAGAAGATGATCGGCTCCTATTGACGTTGGAGCCATCAGAGAAGAATCTTCCCGAGATTGCAAAATGAAAGAGAAAACAATAAGGTTTAGAGTTGCAATAAAACTACAAGCACTTTCGCTAGGAAACAATAGTTTAATGTTCTGGTCTTGTTGTGGTTTAATTTGCATGTTGACAATTTTTTTCTTTGTTTATTTCTGCTGATCTGATCCAATAAAACGATAGATCTTTCCTTCTCTTACATAAATGTAACTTGTTTGTCTTAGCATTATGCCTTTGTAATAATATAAATGCTTTATTTATTTTTATATTTATTCTACCTAGAATTGATTTTTATTTTATTTTTTCTTGTGTCAAATTAGAATTCCGTTAAAAACTAATGACACCAAATGTTACAGTCACCACAAATTTTAAAAAATATAAATAACTACAATATTAACTTATTAAATTTAGTACGTAAAAATAAACACTAATTAAACATAAATAATCATCTCGATAGTTTACTATTTATTATTTGGTACGAACTCAAAAAAATACCCTTTAAGCAATTATTAATTGTGACGTATTTTAAGTACAACAAATTAATCATATAGAAAAATCTAGTATAGTAATTAAAATCTGGTTTAAAAGGGTAAAATATAATTCAATTCATTGTGTTTGAATAGAAACATGTCAATTAAAAAGTTACAAATTAGTCGATTAAAATTTTCTTACAAACGATCATATATCTATCATTATTTGGTGTATATCAATTTTAATCGTAAAAATTACATATCGATTAACTTAAAATAATTTAATAAATTTAACCATTCAAAAATTTAATTAGTGAAGTGACTATGTCTATTAACAAAAAAACATTAAAGTTATACTAATAAATTTGTTTTATTAGTTTATCAATTTTTAAGTAATGAAATGATTATATTATTGAACTATTTCATCTGTTGATAATCAAAAGTGTAATAAATTATCGAAAGATATGGCAAGAAGATGAAATGTCAGAATTTTTAAATGTAAAGAATTAAATTTATTAAATTATTTTTAAATTAAAACTAAATTAATAAAATATATTTTTAACATAAAATTAATAGAATATATAAATTTTAAAAACAATTATTATTATATCATATCATTTTTTAATTTTAACCTTCCAATTTTTAGTTTGTAACGATTTTAATTGACTAAATTATAACTTCCAAACAAAAATAACTTGATTGAATTCTAATATAATCAAGTAATCTTGGTATATTTTACATTACAAAATATAATGCAAAAATGACAAATAACAGATATGTAAAATTTTCATTATTTATTTAATAATTATAAAATAACTAAGATTTAAATCTTGAATGACAGATACTAATGAGACAATCACTAGTATAATAGGATTATGTACAACATGCAAAGTTTTCTGAACATATGATTTTCCTAGGACATAAAATTTTTGTTCGATTTTTCTTCGATGACCCCACATTAAAAATTAAGTTTAAAATTTAAGGTCTAAAGTTAAAGTTATTAGTTAGGGTATAAGAAATTAAGCGTAAAGTATATTTTTTAAGATGTATGATTTAAAATTTAAGATTTAAATTTTAATGTTAAAGTTCAAAATTTATTTTTTTATATATTTTTTTACTGGGAGTATTAAAGGAGACATTCCTAGGGGACATAAAATTTTTGTTCGATTTTCCTTTTACATTATCTAATTTGATATTGTATCCAAGCTTTTTGGATAACCTTATCGAGACTGGATCTAATTTCAGTCAACAATATGTAATATCGAAAAAAAATCATGTCCCTAAATGACTCTTTCTATATCTCACACTAAAAAAACTAAAAATTTAAATTCTAAACCTCATCCCTAAATTTTTTATCCTAAAACTTAAACACTAAATCTTAAAAAATATACCCTACTTTTAATTTTCTAATCAACTGTAATGCTTAAATCCACTTTTTTTTTTTAATAAAGCACCAAAAGAGACGCAATTAGGGGGCAAAGGATGAAATTTCATCCTGTAATATCAATAGCAATTTAGCATGCATAGGAAACCAACATGGTATTGGAACGAGTAGAAACTACATAATTACTATTAAGATAAAAGAGTTAAGACAAGCCAAATCATAACATAAAAGCGACTGATCTGCTGCTCTACGAGAAGACAACAAAGAAAAGATAGCTCAGTAATGAATTGAAAGAGCTAATAGAAACAGTATACATAGACCCGAGACCTTTCACTCAGCTTATCTGAACACTTTTTTGCTTGGAAAAAAAGACCTTCCCAAGGAAAAGGCTAGACCCCTTGCATTGAATACCTCGAAAACCGACATTTCCATTTGGTTCTTTCGCACAACAGCCCTAGATTTAATGGAGTAGCCGAAACCTAAAACTGAACCCATCACCATCACCATCACTTCCACCATCCTCCATGTCAGAATCTGATGATAAAAGAAGAAATGAAGAATCCAGCAAATCTTAACTATGTTTTTAAAACTCTAAAGATGCGTGGAAGAATTGCAAAGCATAAAGATGAGAACAGAACTTCGTTGTAGAGGGTCCCTATTCATACATGAAACTTATCTAGCAAAATATACCTAGTAAATAGAGGCATGCTGGAATTTTTCATATGCTGTTCATCTTCTACTCAGTAAGGGCCGCGAGAGGAAGAACCCCAAGGCATAACATCAGGAGGAATTTGGCAATTAAGGGGAGCGGGACTTGCTACTCCATAAACAGACTCGGTTGCAGCACCAGGCTTGGTTTCCTGATGATAATTATTATCATCGTCTTCACATGGCAACACATGAAGCTCGGGGTTTATAAACGTAGCGGCCACCACAATGACCTGTGACGCCGCCATTACTTTCCCTCCTATTATCCCTCCAAACAGTTGCCCTTGAGCCCCCGCAAGAGTTACACTGAACGAGCCAGAAGAAAACAAGTAAAAAGGCGATGGTGACGTTGTTGATGATGACGATGATTGGGTTGTTTTGTTCGAAGATAAAGTACCAGAGGATATGAATGAGCCAGACAAAGAGAGTAGACTGAAGGGTCCATGAAGAGCGAGCGCCCGCGCGTGAGAAACAGGATGGCAGAGCGTGACGTCTGAAACAGACCCGATAGCACTGATAATGCTAATACTAACACTGTTTGTACGAGCAAAGCTGATGATGGCGTCGATGATATCAGAACCAGTGGAGATCTCGAGAATCACCGGCTTCATCGTTGAGTTACTGTCTCTGGTTATAACAATGGGTGGTTTGGGTTTGTTTTTGGACCCTGGAGGCCTCCCTCTCGGCTTCCTGGCAGTGTTGTCGGATGACGATGGAGTTCGGTGGTGGTGATCAAGTGTAATGATCTTGTTGCATGGAGTTTTAGACTTGGAACCGCCATCGCCACCGCCACAGGCGGAGAGAGTAGGTACACTTCGAGGGATGCGCTCGGATGAGTCGTCATCGGAAGTGTGAGCTTGTGAAAGAGAGATTGCTACGCCGTAGTCCGCCATTGTTGGAGGGGGCGGGGGAGGATCAGAAGTCGCAGAGAGAAGGACGAACGGTGAGAAAAATCAAGAGAACTGCGTAACGCGTTTTTAGGGCTTTGTTTTATAGGTATAATAGTCCAGAGGAGCATAAATTATATTAAGTGGGACCCATCACAATGTGACTTATAGTGTACTGGGGTCCACACCTATGTGGTTATTTTGTCGCTTAATTTAGGGAAAAAGATGGAATTATCTAAAAAAACAACCCAATTAAAATTATGTAAAAAAGTATTTTTTTTAATTTATGTAAGATAAAATTTATATTTAGAAAAAAAGTAAATGTTAAATTCGTTTTTAATTAAACGTGAGATTTGTGTTGAATGAGTAGATAAGAAATAAAAAATTAATTTTTAAATTTTTTTACATAAAATTTACTTTTGGCTAAACACGAATTTATCTTACGTGAGTTGAAAGAGATATTTTTTACATAATTTTTGATAGAATTATTTTTCTAGATAATTCTGAAAGAATATTTATTTAATTTTACCTACATGGGTAATACAAAAAATATTTTTAGTGAAATGATCTTCCCTACCATATTAAGGGAGTCATCTTGCCGTTGTTAACGATTTTGGGTCAATTTTATTTTATTTTAGGATTAAAAACGAAAAAATTGAAAATTGAAAATTGAAAAGAGTAAAATGATATTTACAGATATACTAAAATTAAAATGTGTGTTGCCCTCTTATTTAAACATTATTTTCCCTCTAATTATTGAAACATATTTTTTACATTTTAGGTACTAATATGAAAAAAGTAAAGATGAAAAGGACTAAAACAAAAATTTGCAGAAATTATTTCTTTAAGGAAACAATAAGTTTAAAGAATTAAAGCATGTTTGGGTTTGAATTATAAGTTTGGTCCAAAACTTTGAAAGGCATAATTTTGATTGAGATTTTTTTTTAATCCATGTAACTTTTCAAGATTTATGCTCCAACAAGGTAACATGGTCGTCTTGTCGCCGTTTCATATATATAAAAAATCGTTTTGACATTCAATTATGATTTTTTTAACTTTATTTTTAGCAAAAAAATAAATATTTGAATTCAATATTTTATAACCTATCAGGCTTAAAAAAATATTTTTATATAGGCATAATATCAAAAAAGTGCACCTAATGTTTGATTAGATAGTCATTTTAGCACCTATTCTTTTTTTGAAGTATTTTAACCTTCAACGTTTTATTTTAGTTCAAAATAGCTTTTCCATGGATAAAAACTGTTAGTCAACTAACATTAAATGACTTGAAATAATGTGGTAAACCTACATTGCAATGCACGCTGACATAATAGTGCACACTGGCATAATAATGTCATATAGACAAATGTGCTGACTGTCGTGACCATTTTTAAACTAGGTAAGAATAGCTTAACGAGTAATCTTTGAAATTAGGGAGCTTTCGTTTAAATTCAATTTTGAAACTCATTTTGGAGTAGCCACCAATCACTTCGAGGTAGACCGGACACCATAAAAAAACCAGAGATTCGTTCTTTTTAAAATTAGGGTTCGAGAGTCGGCTACATGTGGGGAAAGATTAGCACCCCACAAACGTTCGTTATCGGTACCTTTAATTTTGCGTGACATATTGGCATTTTGAATAATATTATGAATTTAATTTAGCCATTAATTATTAATTGGATTTAAATTCCAAATGGAGATATTTCTTTTATAAAGAAATATATATTTTTATTTGATTATGAGATTAAAAGAAACCTTATACGTTCGGGGCACTCCATTCATATTCAAAAAATATATTTTCAACATAAAAGGTTTGTAATGCATGATCGATTATTGTCTTGTTTATTTTATGTTCTAACTTAAAAGGGCTCAAATTAATTAAATTGTTTAAGACTATGAATATTATTCAATTTAAAGGCTTTTATGAGATAACACCCAATTGCTTGAGCACCAACCATGTTAAACCCCCTAAATTTTAGATAATATTCACTAATTAATTGTTATTCTAATTATTTAAAGTGGTAGTCCTAATTAAAGCTCTAATTAATTAACTAAATTAATTATCCAATTCTAAGTTATAATGAATATTAAGTATTCTACTTCAAAGTAAATGTTGGACAACACCCCATTGCAATGGGACATCACCCAAATTTCAACCCCAAAGTTTCCCACTTAATACACATTAAATTGCTACAATGATCTTCCTAATTTAATTATTAAATTTTAATTAAAATACCTACAAGACTAAGGCTCTATTAATTGATTAAATTCTCTAACAATTAAAACTAAATGCCCAATTTAAAACATACATCAAGCATATAATTTAAACATTAAATTAAATTAAACAATTAAATAAATAGACTAAATTGAACTAAAAACAAGTTTTAATTCTAATTTTATTGAAATTGGTGACCAAATGAAAATACCATACAAAACTATAAGGACCAGGAAAGCAAATAGCCCAAAACCATTAAAAAGACGCGGACCCTTGTCCGATCTGAATAGAAATGACACAGATCTTGGCTAAATTTGGTTCCAAAATGGCACCGTTTTGAATTATGTATATATAGCCCTATACTGAAGTGACTCACTCATTTGCTACCCCTGCTTTCTCTCTTCTTTCTCTCACTCTCCAAACTCTCTCAACTATAACATATGTTTTCTAGAATCCAAGATCCAAACGGATCAAAAACCTCTGTTCTTCACATATTCAAACCCTATTCTTCCTATTTTCCCTAGTTTGATTCAAACAAACACATTTTTTTTACGTTTCCTTGTTTCCAAGGATCAAAACCCCCAAAACCTTTTAGAACTCAAACTTGTTCTTCCCAAAAAGGATGAACACTAAACACTCCGGTCATAAACCACCATTCATTCTGCCCCTCGATCCACCGCCGCCGTCACTAGTAACTCCGACTAGTTCATTGGTAGCCGCAGGCGAAATCGGCCACCGTCGTTTTCTCTCTTTTCATTTTGACCTTTTTTCGGCCATCGTGTTCCGTCGTATCAGAATAAAAAAAAACCTAAGACCTCTAATTTCTTCATCCAAATTCCTTAAAATTATCCGATCCGGCAGAATCACCCAACTTCCCCAAGATTTACCCATTCCCGACCTATTTTCAACTACGACTGATATCCTAACCTCACCGGCGACCGAAGATATGCTCCAGCCGCCCTATTTTACATTTTTAAACTTTTTTTGTCATTATCATTTAAATTTAATATATTGTTTATTTTTTGTGTAGAAAAGATAAAAATGGAAGAACATTTACCTTAGCGGCGGTCGGAGTTGCGACGGTCGTCTTCTCTAGCGTTTTTTTTCTTTTCGGTGGCTCTTCAGTTTTAGGTATACTCTTTTTTCTCTCTCTTTTCTTAATTGCTTCAATTATTATACTATCATTAATTTCTTTTTCTCTCTCCAGGTATTTATAGCATGTAGTGGAGCATGACATCATAATGATGTCATTACCAGCCAAAATTGATTGCTTAGAGGGTAGAAAACCAAAATCCAATTGAAATGCAATGGACCAATGAGAGAGTGCCATGCGTACAGAATTGGGCGAGAATTTAAAAGTCTGCTGATTTTTATGTTTGTTTGGATATTTTACCTGAAAATGGGCTGTCATTTAATGAATTTGGGTAGGAAAAACATATGGTTTGGGTAGACATATTTATAATTTGGGCTTTTGAAGCTGAATTTTGGGCTCTTTGTATTTAATGGACATTATAAAGGATTTCAGACTAATATATTTGTAATATAGACATTTAAAGTGGGTTTATGGACTAATTTATTTATTTAAACTAATATATATGTTTATTATTTTTTATTATAGTATATAACCCGAATTAAATTTGGGTATTACAGCTACCCCTGTTTGCTCATTGTTGTAGAACAGGAATAGGGCAAAGACTAAAAAATTCACGAATTTGGTCCAAATCATTTAACTGCTGCACTTTCACTATTCTTCTCTTCTAGAAAGCTTGAACAAGTTCTTCTCATTAGGAACCTTTCAATCCTTCTATCAAGACTAACCACAAAGTTTGAATTAGTTCTTCTTATTAGGAACCCATTCATTCCTCTTGGCCATACTTATCTACCTCTCTATAAAGGTGTCAATCATGCGATCTCTTCTTATTAGAAACTCTTCATTCTTCTTGAAAACATTAATCTGCCTCTCTGTAAAGACATTGAATAAGCAAGCTCTTTTTATTAGGAACTTCTCATTCTTCAAAAGGTGACCTCTTCTCATCAGAAACTCTTTATTCTTTTCTAGACGAGTTCTTCTCATTAGGAACTCTGCACTTTTGCTGGGATGAACTCTTCTTATTAGGAGCTCTGTTTTTTACTAAACGAACTCTTCTTATTAGGATCTCTGCATTCTTTTCTTGATGAACTCTTCTCATTAGGAGCTCTTTGTTCTTTGCTGAATTCTTAACAAAACAGATTAAAATGCTTGGATGAGGGTTAGTATGACCCTAATTTCTATGTATGATGCATGAACCGTAGCACATTGGGATCAATCAAATGACTTTTGCTTCTTGGAAGACCAATCTAATTTTTCTTGGCTATGCTTCTTCATGATTTCTCAATTTTCCTTGATACTTCATCTAGCATTCGAGATTAACCTTTGAAACCTCCTTATGCATTTTCGACTTTTGCTCTAAAGCGACCTTTTAGGTTTTCACTTTAGTTTGTTTTTCTCAAAATGCCCTTTTGGGTTTTCACCTTGTTTTCTCTTTTTTTTCTTCATTCTTTTTTCAATCTTTTTTCTTTCTTCGTTTTTGGCGCCCTTTCGGGTTTTCACCTTTCTTTCAAATTAATTTCCCTTTCTTTATTTCTTTCTCTGTCTTTCCAATTTGTTCTGGCACTATTTGATTCAAATGCCTCTATATTCTTTTGTTTCTTTGTTTCTACTAGCACAATGTTCAATTCTATCTTCTCTTTATACACTCTTTTCAATAACCTCGAGTGCTAAATCTCACCCGCATCCTTCAAAAACATAGTATTACCAAAAAAATCATCTGTTTTTAATGAATTATACTAATCTACTTGCATGATGCTTGGAATAAAAGAAGTCTCGAAAGAGAATTCATGAATTTATTGAGGCATATGAGCAAAAATACAATGTAATTTGAAAAAGTCATGGCAAACTGAAACAACAAAATCAAGAAACAAATTCAGATCCTCGGGCATCCATAGCGTGAAGGATTCAGTAACCCCATCAACCGAATATAGTTTTGAGCTTGAGCCTATCTAATAGACTTCAAACGTTGTCAAGATGTTTGTAGATGTGAAATCCCTCCAAAATACCGGGTTTCCAGGAGGTTTTAATT
This sequence comes from Hibiscus mutabilis, assembly GCA_019671005.1. Lineage (NCBI taxonomy): Eukaryota > Viridiplantae > Streptophyta > Magnoliopsida > Malvales > Malvaceae > Hibiscus > Hibiscus mutabilis. The sequence goes on from CM033747.1 coordinate 23,061,102, forward strand.
GTTAGATGTCTATTCTCAGCATATCTAAGCCACCCTTTGCGTGTTTTCAACCCAAATCTTCCTTTGGTTTCAAGATGCTCTTTGCAAGTTTTCATCTTGAACCCTCATTTCTTTTTTTTATTTTTTACCTATGGCGCCCTTTTCAGGTTTTCACTCCACTTTTTCTTTTCTTTTTCCTTTTTTCAATCTATTTTTTTATTCTTCAGATGTAATATTTTTTAACTGAATCAAAGTTCATTGGCTTGTGCAACTCTTCACCATCCATTTTAGTTAAAATCAATGCTTCTCCGGAGAAAGCCTTTTTAACAACATAAGGCCCCTCTCAATTAGGCATCCATTTTCCACAAAAATCTTGGTGTATCGGCAAGATCCTTTTCAATGCTAGATCGCCCCTCAGAATTTTTTGGGTCGAACTTTCTTATTATAAGCCCATATTATTCTTTTCTAGCACATTTGACTGTGACAAATAGCCTTCAGCCTCTTCTTCTCGATAAGATTCAGCTGATCAAAACGAGTCTGTACCCACTCTACTTCATCCAGCTTTACCTCAGATAAAACTCATAATGTAACACCCCCTTCCCGGCCTGGTAGGAATCCAGGTCGAAATGTGTTACATGTGAACAAAATGATAATCGATACGATATTTTATTTGATAATCAGTAATTCGATGAGATTCGATGTTCAATGTGCTATGATACTTAGTACATTAAGATTGGTAGTTCAGTATGATACAAAAATTATCTATTTTGGACCAGTTTTTAACTTTTACAAGTTTTAGGGACTAATCTATAATTTTAATAAATTATGGGTCCATTTCAAAAATTAAGCCTACCGTAACAAATGTCAAACTATAAACAATATGCTTGTAAATTTCACGTCAATCATAGATCATTTACCTACTCAATTAAGCCTATATAAATCCAGTGACCATTATGCAAGATTTTAGATTTTATTTTAAACTTCTAACAGTTCTAACGGTATGTGTATCGATACACGCAAGGCTGTAGCGGTACGCCTAGGCTAAGTTCGGTATTTCAGTTATTCAATAACACCATTCGCCCGTACCGATACGGGGTATCAATACGAAGCATGACTTTAATAATTTCGTGCACAAAGTAAAAAAAGAGTACTGGTACACCTAAAGCTGTACCGGTATGGGGCTAACAATATAAAGAGGGGATCAGTACGCCTGTAGATGTACCGATACTAGGCTATTAATTCAAATTTTAGATTCATTTTCTCATACCGGTACGACTGAACTGCATTGGCACGCTCTTTTACCCAGGCCAAATTATGCAAGCCCGTACCTACACGCCATCACCTATACCGATACGGTAAAGTTTGTAATGCTAGTTTATTAGCAATTTATCCAACCAAAGCATGCCCAAATTCAATGAAACTTTACCAAAAAGTTTATTTAGCCTAAATCTATCAACATATCAAATTTTAGGTCCATTTACCTTGTTTTCTCCAAATTAGGCTAAATATGCTTTTTAGTGCATTCAAAAGTCTCATTTAGTCAAATGAAGCATACCAAAAACACACAAAGCATACATGCATCCCAAAAGACCAAAAGTGACTTATACAACCATTATGCCATCCTTCTAGGAGTTTGTAGGAATAACATACTTTACTTTAGTAGCTTCGTCACTTGCCAAAAACTTTCAATACCTCGATCTCTAACTCAAAACCTTGCTAACCTGAAATGCATGGAAAATGAATGCATTAGGCATACTTTGCCTAGTGAGGTAGTCATAAACGATATTAATGGCAACAAGCGCATTTATACCATGCTTCAATAACAACAATGGCTATACTATGGCAATATGCCCAATGTCTATATCCAATGCAATAACAGTAATCAATGCAATGGCAATGATCAATGTAATAAAAATATTTAGGCAATAACCATAATCAATATTAATAGGTTTCCTTGGATCGATGTAAGGAGTGTGGATACACGAATTCCTACGCCTTACCAAACAATAGCGGTCTTGTCCCAACGACTCACCTTTATGACCAAAACACCACATACCTCCGCCTCACCACAATAAAGGTTGTAGCCCAAGGACCGTATTCCACATGTACTAATGAGATTATGAATTCTATGGCATGCCAATTGTATCCAATCCTACACGAATCCAAGGTTCGATAACAATAGTCTGGTAGCAATAAGTTCAACAACAATGATTTAGTATAATAACTTGATAACAATATTTCCATAATAATGGATCAATAGCTATAGTTCATTAACAATAAATCGATATCAATAGTTCAATGTCAATATTCAATAGCAATAATTCAATGACAATAAGCAATAACAATAATTCAATAGCAATATTTCAGTAATAGTTATTCAGTAACAATGTTTCAGTACCAATGGGTCGATAACAATAATTCGATAACAATGTTTTGAGACAATGATTCAATAGCAATATTTCAATAGCAAGAACTCAATGACAATAAATCAATACCAATACTTCAATGGCGATATACAATAACCTATGATCAATGATTCAATATGTCAATGCTTCAATGATGTCGATGACATTAACAGCGATACTACGAACAATGTTTCGATGCAATACTTACCAATACTCACCAATATGGCCACCAACGATGTTCTATGAAATTTTTCTTATGGACAAGGTTATCTATGCAATGATCTATATCGATGATTCAATAACGATATTCAATGATCAATATAACCTTAAACAATATTTCAACAATGTCTATAACTATACAATGTTTCAATAGTCAATATACCGATGCAATGGACTTACCCAAGTTCACCAATAGTACCCCCTACGAGGTTTCGATGCAACAATACTTTGAGATAATTTTAGCAATCAATGGAAAATAATAATGAATTCAAGAAAGGCACCTAGCCAATCCTGAGACTCCGACTACACTCACCTTGCTTTTTGAAGCTCCTACGTGTCTCGGATGACAACTCCATTATTTCAATCTTTTGGTGGGGATAGTAACTCTTCACCCTCTATCATTTAAGCTAGATATAAATACATGGAAAATGTTACTACCAATAGGTTATTAGGAAAATCAATATTCAAATTCGACATAGCTATCAGCTATGAATCCTCCATGAATTGAAGCCTTAAAGACATGGGCTTAACTAAGAAGTTCAATATCTATAGTGTGAAATTACTCAATATCCAACCATGGAATAGATGAATTGTTTGGGGTTTTTATGTAATACCTCAAAATTTTGGCTAGTGACCAAAATGAATAAAATGAAAGTTTGGTGGCTAAAGTATAAAGTTAGAAAAAGTTTAGGGACTAAATTGTAATTTTCAAAAGTTATGTATTTTAGTCCCATAAATGAATAGTATACCCCCAAGAATGAAGTTTCCATGTTACTCAAATTTTTCGTACATAATTTGTGTTAAAAGCTATAAAAGGGTTAAGTTTGAGAAAAATTCGGATAATCGGATCGAATCAAATATTTGAGATATTTTGTTAGATGATAAGGCAAGATTAATAATATCTTTTCCATGCATTAATTTGGATGGATTTAACATGGACCATTGGATTTAAGTTGATTTTCCATGTTAAATATGAGCCGTTAGATAAATAATGACAAGATTGTAATTTTGGAAAATTTTAAGGGTAAAATTGGTAACTACTAACTTATTGGTTTATTTTTGACCATTGGATGAATATTTTGACAAGTGGTAAGCTTTGGAGCATTGGATATCAAGAGTAAAATATTTATTTGACTATTAAGGAGATATTTTTTATTAAATGTGATTGAATAATGCCATTTGGCATGAAAATAGAGAAAAAAGTGTGGAATTTTGGTTCATATTTCTTCCATTGCCGTGAGGTTTAGAAAAGGGAGGAAAAAATTTTCAAGTTCAAATTTCAAGCATTTAGAGTTGGATTCAAGGTTAGTTCATGAAATACAAATTTCTTCTTCATTGAATTCTCTTTTATTTGGTATAAGAAATTCATGGAATAGTTGAAGACAACTCTTGAATTTTGAGGAGAGATAATTTAGGGTTTAAGGATTTAAATGAATTAGGATTGTTATGTGATGTTCTATCATTTTCATGCTTGATTGGAGTTGAAATTGATGTATTCTTGATGGAATATCATTTGATTAATTAGGGTTTAATTTGGGGTTTAAGGATTCAAGTTGAATTTGGAGTTTTCATGAAAGTAAAATGTTGGAACAATGTAACTAAAGGTTAATTTGAGGTGTTGGAATGGTTAAAGGATGCTAAAGACGTGAATTATGAAACCTGTCCAGAATTTTAGTCTTTGGCAGTGAGTTTGAAAATTCACCAAAAATACCATAAAAATGATTAGGAAGTAAGACAAATACCATTGTATTCCTGGTTCAGTGTAGTTTCGTTTAAAACAAACAGTGACTAACTTTGATTGAGAGATCAAAAGATATGAATTTTTAAGTAACAAAATGTCAGAAAACAGAGTAGTAATCTGCTCCTAAATTCAGCATTGGAATTCAAATTTGAAAATTCTTCATAAATCGTACGAGTTGAATTTGGGCTATTAGTTTATATGATTGAACAGATTATCAAATCTAGTTTCTGTCAGAACAAACGAAATCGAATTCTGAGTTGTAGATTATTTTATATAAATATTTCTTTGAAGGTAGCATAGACCGACATATTATAAATGAGTACCTTATTGGTGTTATTAATTTGTTCATGTAAGGGATGAATGTGAAGCATTCAAGTAAACACGAGCAATCATAAATTTAGTAGATAAAGCAATGAAAACGCTTGAAGTTCTCTTAATACAAACATTTTAGTTTGGGATAAGAAGTGTCAAGGTAAGCGCTTTTATCTGTTTTAAAACGTATTTAGGAAGGCTTGCGACAAGTCGACCTATATGGTTTTATCGAATTAATAATATTGGTTTTTATATGAAATATGATAGTTTCACAGGTATAAAAGTAAATGTTTCGTACATGATGGGGGTATGAACTGCCCTATTGTGCTTTGTTTATGATAATTTTTATTATCATATATCGATAATTATGTTACCAGAGTGATTTATGGCATAATTAATAATGATTTTTATGTGTGAAATATAATATTTTGACAAGCAAAAAAAGATGGTTTTGTACATGATAGGGTATGATCTGCCTTATTATGTTTTGTCTACGATAATTTTATTATCATATATTGATGATTGTTATAGAATGAATTATGGTATAATGGAGTAAGAACTTCTCTATTATTTTGATTTATCGATGATGGGATTTTTACCATCTATAAAATGATATCTTGCAAAGGTAATGATATTGTTTTATTGCCCAAGATTACCATGAGAGTTACAATATAGTGGCATGCCATAAGAGACTAGCAGTCTAGGACTACATTGTAGCTACACTTGCCACATGGTGGCTAGCATTCTAGTAATGCATTGATTTTCGGATCTAGTAGTTTGAGACTACCGTCACTTCGGTGACTAGTGCTCTGGGAGTACAACAAGCTAGTATTAATTTAATGTTTGTATTTCTCCTTAGGGGAAATGGCTAGTACTCTAGGAGTACACGATCTCGTATACTTAGTTTCTCTCTATATGTATTTCTTTGGCTATTGGTATAAAAGAACTTTTACAGAATGGTTTTCATAAATATTTTATCTTTGCTTTAAAGCAATATTGATTTGAAATAGTTTTCAAAGGGCATTGTTTATACTGAGTTATACTTAAAGACTGATTATTATTTAATTTTATGATTACCTTATAATGCCTCACTAAGTTCGTACTTAGCGTATGTTTTTCCTGTGCACACGTAGGTGGTTTGAGACATTGGGTGTAAGTAAGGCGTTGCATCAAGTTTAGAAAATTTTCATCAAGCTACTTCAGTAATGACATCCTATTTGAGGTTTTTAATTAATTTTAGTGGCATGTATAAATAAGATAAATTTGTCTATATTGGTTTAGAGTCTGTTATTTATCAAACAATTAATTTATTTTTCGTAAAGTAAAGGAGCTCCGATTTTGTCTACAAGTTAATTTTAACTATTTTTAAAGGTTTTAAATTTATAGAATTTTTTGAATACAAAAACATGTTATTGTTCTGTGATATCTCTGACTATATTCGATAATCGAATACGGGAAATGAGGTGTTACATTTATTGGTATCAGAGCTACAAGTTTAGCCGGTTCTGGATCCAAACCGAGCTTGTTATTAGTCAGTAAGTGTATACATGCCACTAGGATGTCATTATTACTGTGTTGATGCTTGAGTGACTTGATGCAACTGCTTATTAAATTGATTGTATAAAGTAATAGATGTCTGAAGTTTAGAGATCGCGTTGAGCGATTGAACAGTTGGGTAAAAAGAAATGAGGCCCATAAAAATAGTAAGAAGGTTAATTATTAACCAATTTCCACTCAATATGATGTTAATGTGCTGGTAAACCAAGGTTTATTATTTCGAACCTTGGATATGATTTTAAATGAAATTCAACCCCAAGTTCCTTAAACTTTTATTGCTAGAGTGCTGGGAAGTCTTGAAGTGTGCGACTTCAAGTGGGGTATTGAAGGGAAACCAATGTCGCTAGACTATTGGTTTGATAAATATAAAAAAAAGATACAAAAAGGGCTTTGCTGTGATGATCAGAGAAAGCTTGATGTGATAGTAACTTATCTCTTGGGACATAACACAAGAGTAAGTTAAATCTGTAAGAATTACTCGATAGTAATTCAAAGAAATCGAATTTTAGATAGCTTAATGGAGTTTTTTCTTATGAATTTTTGCTTGAAATGAATAGTTCTGAAAAGAACTAGAAAGTTCGAAGATTGTAATGATGAGGGAAAAAATGGATTTTTCTGATCAATGTGGTTCAGTAGTATTTTTTTTGGAAACTGCTATCACAAGGATGTAAGAACTTTCTAGCTTATGTTGCGAACATATAAGCATTCAAAGGTGAACTTGGAAAGTATCTCAACTATCAATGAATAACAGTATGTGTTCCCTTAAGAATTGCCAGGGTTACCATCTGATCGTGAAATGAAATTCAGGATTTAGGTTTTCTCTAGCACTGAACTTATATCAAAGGTACTGTAAAAAATGGCTCTTATAGAGATAAGAGAGTTAAAGGTTCAGTTACATTAAATATGGGATTGAGGTTTTATACAACTTAATATATTACCTTGGGGAATTTTAGTAATGTTTGTGAAAAAATGGTTCGATGAGATTATGTATTAATTATCGTCAAATAAATAAAGTGGTATTAAGAATACATAATTTATGTTGTAGATTGACGATCCCTTCAATAAATTGAATGGTGCAGAAGCGTTCTCCAAAATTAATCTTTATTCGAAGTATATCAATTGAAGGTCAAGGAGAAGAATATTCTTAAAAATTGTTTTTAATACACGATTTGGGCACAATGAGTTCACAGTGGTGCCTTATTAGCCATGCTAATGGTCCACCAACATTCATGGATTTGATAAATAGATTGTTCTAATCGTATTCGGATCGGTTTGCCATGGTAATCAATAATAATATATTTTAAGTACCCAAAGATTAGGGAAGATTTTGATTTATAGTTTTGGGTGGTATTACAGATTTTACAAGAAAAGAAATTGTATGACAAGTTGTTCAAGTATGGATTCTATATATTTGAGGTACAATTTCTAGAATGATATGCTACTTACAGAACTTTAGCTTAGACCTATTCATTTAGGCCAGATTAAAGATTGTCAGTTAAAAGATGAAAAAATGTTGTCAGGGTTAAAACAAATTAAAAATGGTGAAAATAAAGACTTCAAAGTTAAGTATGGTCAGATGTTTGAGGAAAATATTATGTCTTGATGATGATGAGTGGAAACTAGAACGTCTTAATAAAGAATATTGCAGCCCATTGTCAATGCATCCAAAAGGGAATAAGATGTATCTAGATCTGAAGAGAAAACATTGATGGCCAGATATAAAAAGGATAGTAACTTAATTTATGGCTACATGCTTGACAGGCTAGCAAATGGAAGCAAAACATAAAGTACCATCAGAAATGTGGTAACATATTTATATTCCCCTAGTGGAAGTGAAAAGAGTTACAATGGATTTTGTAACTAGGTTATCAATGATACCAAGTAAAAATGATTTGATTTGGGTAATTGTGGTCAGACTGAATAAACCTATAATGAATAAATATGCTGAGCTCTAAATCTAAAATATTGTGAAGTTACGTGACGTACCTATTTTCATTGTGTGTGATTAAGATCCAAGGTTATCTCTAGATTTTAAAGTTCATTGCATAAGGCATTAGGGACCCGACATAAATTTTAACACTGTTTTGCATCCATAGAATGACGAACAATCTGAAAGGTTAATTTAGATTTTGAATGATATGTATAGTTTTTATTTGATTGAGTTTGGAGGCTCCTGGAAAAAGTATGTGCCACTAGATGAAATTTCTTATAATAATAGTTATCAATCGAGTATAAAGATGACTTCCTTAAAAGTGCAGTATGAAAGAAGAAGTTGATAAACATTTACAAATAATGCTACAAGCCTTGTGGGAAAAGTAGTTATATGCAAAGTTACCCAAATGTGAATTTGATTAATTCAAGTTGCATCTACAGGTCACATTGTCTAAACAAAAAGGATCTGAGTAGATCCTTAAAAAGTTAAGATGGTAGCCTAGTATTAATACAATCTGAAGTTAATAAGGATTCCGTGTTATTTAATGATATGTCCCATACTAGGTTGGGATGTGTATTAATGTAATAAGGCTAAAATAATGGCTGATGTATTTAGTCAAAAGTCTTTCATTGCCATATAAGCATTAAATGTCCAATTATCTTTGGAACAGAATAGTGTATTGATTACACATCTTCATCTTAAGTCTACTTTAACAAATTGGATCAAAGATTTACAGATGAAAGAAAAGATATGCTTGGAAAGAATTCAGTAAGGTGAAAAGGGAAAATTAAAGGCTTCGATGTTAAGTCTAAAGGATGTTCATATTATCAAGGGATAATTTATATTCCTGATGATAATAAGTTAAAAAAATAAGTAAAAGGTGATTGGATCTGATTCAGTTCAGGATGTAGAGAATAAAGTAAGAATGGTTCGAAGAATTTTAGAATTGCTTTAGAATGATGAAAATTATATGTTGATCTTGAAAGAAAATATATTTAATATGAAGTTAAGGATAAAGTATTCCTTAAAAGTTTCACCTTGGAAGAAGGTGTTATGGTTCAGACCAAAAGTAAAGCTTAGGCTAATATTCATTGACCTATATTAGGTTCTGAAGAAGAATTAAAATTCATGATGTGTTCCATATGTCAATGCTTTTGAAGTGTCGATTTGATTCTTCACATATCATAATACCAGGAAAGGGTTGAGATTCAATTAAATTTCACTTATGAAGAGGAACCGACAAAGATCATGGCTTATGGAGTCAAAGAATTGAGAAATAAAAAAGATTTCTATAGTAAAGATTCATGAAAGAATCACAAAGTGGTAGAAGCCATATGGGAGATTGATTAGAGAATTAGCATGTATGTGCAAAAAAATTCGAGGACAAATTTTATTAAGGGGAGAATTGTAATACCTCAAAATTTTGGCTAGTGACCAAAATGAATAAAATGAAAGTTTGGTGGCTAAAGTATAAACTTAGGAAAAGTTTAGGGACTAAATTGTAATGTTCAAAAGTTATGTATTTTAGTCTCGTAAATGAATAGTCTATCCCTAAGAATGGCGTTTTCATGTTACTCGAATTTTTTGTACAGAATTTGTGTTAAAAGCTATAAAAGGGTTAAGTTCGAGAAAAAATTGAATAATCGGATCGAATCAAATATTTGAAATATTTTGTTAGATGATAAGGCAAGATTAATAATATCTTTTCCATGCCTTAATATGGAAGGATTTAACATGGACCATTGGATTTAAGTTGATTTTCCAAGTTAAATATGAGCCGTTAGATGGATAATGGCAAGATTGTAATTTTGGAAAATTACAAGGGAAAAGTTGGTAACTACTAAATTATTGGTTTATTTTTGACCATTGGATGAATATTTTGACAAGTGGTAAGCTTTGGAGAATTAAATATCAAGGGTAAAATAGTCATTTAACTATTAAGGGATTTTTTTATTAAATGTGATTAAATAATGCCATTTGGCATGGAAATAAAGAAAAAAGTGTGGAATTTTGGTTCATCATTCGTCCATTGATGTGAGGTTTAGAGAAGGGAGAAAAAAATTTTAAGTTCAAATTTCAAGCATTAAGGAATTTTTTTATTAAATGTGATAAAATATGTATGGAATTTTAGTCTTTGGCAATGAGTTTGAAAATTCACCAAAAATTCCATAAAGATGATTAGGAAGTAAGCCAAATACCATTGTATTTCAGGTTCAGTCTAGTTTCGTTTAAAACAAACGGTGACTGATTTCTCTTGGGATATCAAAAGATATGAATTTTTAAGTAACGAAGGGTCAGAAAACAGAGTAGCAGTCTGCTCTGAAATTCAACACTGGAATTCAACTTTGAAAATTTGTCATAAATCGTACGAGCTGAATTTGGGCTATTAGTTTACATGGTTGAACACCTTATCAAATCTAGTTTCTTTCAAAACAATCGAAATTGAATTCTGAGTTGTAGATTATTTTATGGAAATATTTCTTTGAAGGTAGCGCAGACTGACAAATTATAAAATGAGTACCTTATTGGTGTTATTAGTTTGTCCATGTAAAGGATGAATGTGAAGCATTCAAGTAAACATGAGAAATCGAAAATTCAGTAGATAAAGCAATGACCAAGCTTGAAGTTCTCTTAATACATGCATTTTAGCTTGGGATAAGAAGTGTCAAGGTGAGTGCATTTATTTGTTTTAAAACGTATTTAGGAAGACTTGCGGCAAGTCGACCTATATGATTTTATCGAATTAATAATATTGGTTTTCATATGAAATATGATATTTTCATAGGCATAAAGTAAATGTATGGTACATGATTGGGTATGCTTATGATAATTTTTATTATCATATATCAATAATTATGTTATCGGAGTGATTTATGGTATAATTAATAATTATTTTTATGTGTGAAATATAATATTTTCACAAGCAAAAAGAGATGGTTTTGTACATGATAGGGTATGAACTTCCTTATTATGGTTTGTTTACGATAATTTTATTATCATATATTGATGATTGTTATAGAATGAATTATGGTATATTGGAGTAAGAAATTCACTATTATTTTGATTTATAAATGATGAGATTTTTACCATCTATAAAATGATATCTTGCAAAGGTAATGGTATTGTTTTATTGCCCAAGATTACCATGATAGTTACAGTATAGTGGCATGCCGTAAGAGGCTAGCAGTCTGGGACACATTGTAGCTACACTTGCCACATGGTGGCTAGCATTCTGCGAATGCATTGATCTTCGAATTTAGTAGTCTGGGACTACAGTCACTTTGGTGACTAGTGCTTTGGGAGCATAATGAGCTCGTATTAATGTAATATTTGTCTTTCTCCTTAGGGGAAATGGCTAGTACTCTGGGAGTACACGATCTCGTATACTTAGTTTCTCTCTATACGTATTTCTTGGGCTATTGGTATAAAAGAAGTTTTACAGAATGATTTTCATAAATATTTCATCGTTGCTTTAAAGCAATATTGATTTGAAATAGTTTTCTAAGGGCATTGTGTATACTGAGTTATACTTAACGACTGATTATTATTTAATTTTATGATTACCTTATAATGCCTCACTTAGTTTGTACTTAGCGTGTGTTTTGTCTCTGCACACGTAGGTGGTTCGAGACATTGGGTGTAAGTAAGGCGTTGCATCAAGTTCAGAAAATTTTCATCAAGCTATTTCAGTAATGACATCCTCCTTGAGTTTTTAATTAATTGTAGTGGCATGTATAAATAAGATAAATTTGTCTATATTGGTTCAGAGTATGTTATTTATTAAACAATTAATTTATTTTTGTAAAGTAAAGGAGTCCCAATTTTGTGTACAAATTAATTTTAAATATTTTTAATGGTTTTAAATTTATAGAGTTTTTTGAATAAAAAATATATTATTGTTCTGTGACATCTCTGACTCATATTCGTTAACCGAATACGAGAAATGAGGTGTTATAGTTTAGCTTACCGATATGTTAGATACACGATGAGATCGATGATTCGAAGAAAGCTTGAGCTTTTAACCAAGCTTCAATGGAGGTGCTAGCTTGGGAGCTTGGGGAAGGTAACCATAGTGGAGTGAGCTTGTGTTAGGAGAAGGATAAAGTACGGCAAGGGATCTTGGTGGGGATAGAATAGCTTAGGTAGTGTCCAAAACACTTAACTCCTTTTAGCTTACCACAACCAATGGGTTTCCTTCTTTGGAAGGAAACCTATTAGTTTATTCTAAATTCGTTTTTCATCTTTTTAGATATTATTATCCTTAATAATATCCTTCCATAATGCCCACCATCTTTTCCCCATCACAAGACAATTTTCACGTGAATAAGTGGCAGCTAAGAGGTGACTCACCTAAAAAATGGGCAATTTACAAGGGTGGTCCTTCATCTTTCCAAAGTTTACACTATTTCCCCAAACTTCCAATTTTCACAATTTAGTCACTAATTTATTTTCAAAGAGTTTAATTAGGTCCAAGTTCTATAAATTAACTCAATTAGAGTCCAATACGGCATGATTAACTTCACGATATAAGTCATTGCAATATTTGGACCTTTTTGGAATAGAATTTTCGATCGTTGGTCCAGTTTTTGGGGTGTTACACAGAATGATAGAATTTAAACTTCAATTGGAAGTACTGCCTCTGTCCCATAGACAAAAGAATATGGTGTTTCTCTGGTTGAAGTTCGCACTGAATTTTGATATGCAAACAAAACAAATGGCAACTTCTTATGCCAATCCTTGTAAGTATCTGTCATCTTTGATATAATCTTCTTGATGTTCTTGTTAGTTGTCTCCACTGCCCTATTCATCTTAGGGCGGTAAGTCATAGAATTGTGATGCATAGTTTTGAACCACTCATACGTTTTTACTATTACTTTATTGTTGAAATTAGTGGCATTATTAGTAATAATTCTTGTTGGCAGTCTATATTGACAAATAATTTCCTTCTTCAAGAATTTGCAAACTGTTGATCTCGTGATATAGGCATATGAAGTTGCTTCCAACCATTTGGTGAAATAATCAATAACCATAAAGATGAAGCGGTGTCCATTATAAGCTTTGGGATAAATCTAACCAATAAATATCCATGCCTCATACAGTAAAAGGCCATGGTGAATTCATTGTATAAAGAGGTACCGATAGGGAATTAATCTTGCTAGCATATATTTGACACTTATGGCATTTTTTAGCATATTCAATACAATCTCCTTCTATAGTTGACAAGTAATATCGATATCTCGTAATCTTCCTGGCCATTGCGAAGCCATTAGCATGTGTTCTACATATTCTATCATGCACTTCTGCCAAAATATTTCTAGGTTCTCGATCATTGACACATCTCAACAATATCTAATCTTTGCCCATTTTATACAGGAATTCACCATCAAGTACATATCCTATTGCCATCCTTCTAATAGTCCTCTTGTCATTATCATTTGCCTCCACAGGATAAGTTTAAAATTCGATATATTGCAAGATATCAAAATACCACGGGTTTCCATCAGCCTCATCTTTTATGCTATAGCAATTAGCAGAGATTTCATAACTCTGCATTCGAATTGGCATCATATCTTTTGGTTTATTTTCTTGAAATACCAAGCAGTGTAGCTAAGGCATCAACCATTTGATTATCTTCTCTGGGGAGGTGAGTGAAAGTGACTTCTTCGAACTCTTTTATTAATTCCAGAATCAATTTTCAATACTCAATCAATTTTACATCCTTTGTTTCACATTCTCTACAGAGCTGGTAAATAACCAATTCTGAATCCTCGTATACCTTCAAAACTTCTATCTTTCTTTCGATAGTAGCTCATAAACCCATGGCTCAAGCTTCATATTCTGCCATATTATTAGTACAAAGAAATTCCAATTTGCTTATGAAAGGATAATGCTCATTATTTGGGGATATCAACACTGCTCTAATTCCACGTCCCAAGGCATTGGCTGCGCCCCGTCAAAGTACAATTTTAAACTTTTATTCTCCGAAATTCCATTTTCTTCTGTGGAGATATTCATCACATCCTCGTTTGGGAAATTAAAGTTTTGGGGCTCATAATCTTTTGAAGCACGACTAGCCAAAAATCTGCTATGGCACTTTCTTTTATTACTTTTTGACTTACATACACGATATCAAATTCTGACAACAACATTGCCATCGAGCCATTCTTCCAGTCAGCGATGGTGCTTCCATCAGAAAAATCAATGGATTGAGTCGAGATATCAACTAGGTAGTGTGGTATAACATGTACTGTCTGAGTCTATGGGTTACCCAAACCAAAGCACAACATAATTTTTGAATTGGCGGGTACCGTACTTCACACTCTGTAAACTTCTTACTTAAGTAATAGATGGCTCTTTATTTCTTCCATATATCATCTTGCTGCCCCATTACATACCCTATTGCATTTTCAAAGACCGCCAAGTAAAGAATGAGCGGTCTGCCTAGGACCGGTGCTACTAGAATTAGAGTATTTGTCAGATATTTCTTAATCTTATCAAGTGTCTCTTGGTATTCTTCATCATATTCCCCTGGATTATTCTTTCGAAGCATTCTGAAGATTGGATTACACTTATCGGTCTATTGAGAAATAAACTAAGAAATATAAACCTTCCTAGGAAACCTCGAACTACTTTTTGTGAACTTGGAGGTGGGAGATTCTGGATTGCTTTCATCTTTTCTGGATCAATCTCAATTCCTCTTCTATTGACCATGAAGCCCACGAGTTTTCCAAATGTAACCCCAAAAGTGCTCTTGTTCGGATTGAGCTTCAACTGATACTTTCTCAATCTTTGGAACAACTTCCTCAAGTTCTGAATATGCTCCTCTTCGGTTTGAGATTTGGCGATCATGTTATTCACGTACACCTCAATCTCTTTGTGCATCATGTTATGGAAAAGAGTTACCATGGCTTGCTGGTACATTGTCCCTGCATTCTTTAATCCAAAAGGCATCACCTTGTAGTAATACGTGCTCCACAAGGTTATAGATATTGTCTTTTCCATATCTTCTAGATTTATTTTTATCTGATTGTATCCCGAGAAGCCATCCATGAAAAAGAACCATGAATGTCCTAATATATTGTCAACCAGAATATCTTTGTAGGACAATGGAAAATTATCTTTTAGACTTGCTCTGTTCAAATCTCTATAGTCTACACACATGCGTACTTTTCTATCTTTCTTTTGCATTGGGACTATATTGGCTACCCATTCTGGATATTTAGCCACTTTGAGAAACCCAGCCTTAATTTTTTTTGTACCTCTTCTTTGATCTCTAGTACCATCTCCGATCTTAATCTTCGAAGCTTCTGTTGAACCATGTATTCTAGCTTTATGGGTAGCTTATATACCACTATATCTGTATCATACCTAGCATATCTTGATAAGACCAGAAGAAGACGTCTTTAAACTCTTGCAACAGATCGATCAACTCTTGTTTTATTTTTGGTTAGAAAGCCGCACCGACCTTCACATCTCTTTTAACTTTCTTTGTACCCAAGTTCAAAATTTATATCTCTTCTTTTCGAGGTAAGATCTGTTTGTCTTCCTTTTCTACCAACCTTAGTAATTCGTTAGGGATTTTATATTCTACCTCATCTTCACACTCATTAACTTCTATTGGACACACAAGCCACTCGAAATCTATTTCAGGATTAGGTTCAAAATTATTCATGCAATTAATAATTGGGGACCTGCAAAGAAAGTAATATTTATTTAGAATAGAATGCGAAAACAAGAAACATGTTTGGCATTTAAGAATCGAAATGAAAGCATCTTTATTGAAGTAAACTTGCATACTAGCCCTTACAGAAGATCCCTTGTACTCTTATGCAAAAGTACAAGGTGGTTCTTGGCATTACTCTGTTTTTGTCTTAAAAACTAGGAGACGATCCTCTACTGTCCAGTTATTGAGTGTTTCACTAAGAACGCATGAGCGAATTTCTTCTAGAAACTTGCCAGGCTAGGATCCCTTGAATATGCCATTGACATGCAACCCTTCTATGATCTCGCTAAAGATCTTCTCTTTTTAAAGCTTTATAGTCTCTTTGTTATCTTTCTCAAGCTATTTCTCCACATTTTCAAACCCACGAGACTTGAAGATGCTAGTCAAGTCAGGGAAAGTCATAGGTTCAAAATAAGTTTCTACTCCTAGAAATCGGGCTCTCCTCTTATCCTCTCTTTTCTTCAAGTCTTTCTACCTTTGTTGAATGGTGGGTTTAAACCTGAGTCCAAAGCGATCTTTCTTCATAATGACAGGCTTCAGACACAGGCACCTTAGAGACGTTTCCCAAAATATTTCCAGTCTTTTATCTTCTTTCAAGGGTTTGGCGAACGGTCATCTTGGTACAGTTGATAACCTCAGATGAGGTATCGATTTCTCTTCAATAATGAAAGTCGTATTTATAATCTCAAGGGATCTGAATGAACATTCAAGAGCATTCTCATCAGCTTCAATGTATGGGGCATCCGTAGTTATAGAGGTAATGATATATTCCTCAGCCCCAATACTAACTAGCTTTCCTTCTAGTACAAAATTCAATTTTTGATGTAGTGATAATGGTACTGCGCTAGCAGAATGAATCCAAGGTCTTCCCAGCAAGCAATTGTAAGTTGGTTTTATATTCATAACCACAATGTCAATATTATAAATTACGGGTCCAATCAATAATGGTACCTCAAGCTTTCTTAACACACCTCGAGTTGTGCCAGCAAAAGCCCTCACAGTATTCTTATAGGTCTTCATGTGTGAATCATCAATTGGTAGCCTCTACAATGTAACCATTGGAAGAATATTCAGCGCTGACCCATTATCAATGATATTCAAAGCCTTGACAGATCCCATTTCTCCCTTAGGGATCTTATCATCAATGAAGGTAATGTAGTTGTCAGCAGTTATGTGATTCACAAGTCCAATTTGTGCAATGATATATCATTTGGGAAAATGTTTGATTGAACACCTTGATCAAGTCATTTTGGTGCCCTTTTGAACTTAACAGTAGTTTGATGACAAAAATCCCGACTTGTTATCTCTATAACTGCTCAACTATATTATATTCACTATGCTTTAAAAACTTCAAGAACTCTTGGGCTTGTTTTTCTGTGATGGACTAATTTATTTTTAGACCAGGTTCTTCCCCAAAAATCCTTTCTGGTATCACAACGGCCTTCCTTTTTGCTTTCTCAGCCTCTTTAGATGTTTCAGTGAGTAGCATCTACCACTTCTAGTGAAATGCCCAACTTCATTCACTAGCTTGGCATCAAGCTTCTCATCCATCTTTCCTTCTGGTACTATCTTTATTCCATCTAATGACTTTACTTCCCCTGTGTCTTTGTTTCCTCAGGTATAGCCACATTAGCAGCACAATTCCAAGGGACCTTGCGAGTGTCCTTGTAAGAAAATAGTGCTGGAGGAGAGATCACAACCTTGAGAGTTATTGTTGGCCTTTCTTCTTTGCATGAACTTCCAACCTTTGGCCTAGCAGAAATGATAAATAGTCTGCTCACCCCGTACTTAACTCCTGAACTTTCAGAGGTGCACAACTTTACCTCTTTTCTTTCTCTAGTCTTTTCAAAGAATTTGATTTCTTTGTTATTCATTATTCTTTGAATCATGCACCTAAATTCAGAGCAGTGCTGAATCTTGTGTCCATCATCCTGATGGTACTCATAGTATATTTATGGCTTTCATTCTTTTTCAACCATCATGCCTATTTGTATTATCCCAATATTGTATAGTTGTTCGAATACACACTTTAAGGGAGATATGATATTAGATACATCCACTTTACCGTCTTAGCCTTATCTTCTTCCTTTATAGCATTCACTCTCATTCTTCCATGGTTAGGTAATGGATTAGCTGCTATACTGGGTTCATCAAATTTCAACATCCTAGTATTGATCAAATTCTGGACCATCTTCTTGAATGCGGTGCAATCTTAATTGTATGCCCCAGAATCTTAGCATGATACTCACAATGAGACTTTGGATCATACCATGGAAGGTATGGAGGCTGAAGAGGTGTAAGATAGTATGGCCAAACCAAGTCTGCATCAAACAGCTGAGGATACAGTTTAACATACGATATTGGTAAAGGTGTGAAATTGGTCTTCTTATTTCTCTGTTCTTGAGAGTCTTTCCTATTTGAACTATATAAATTTCCGAATATAGCACCAGGCGGTATAATTATAACATTATTTGGAGCCTCATAAGCACTTGTATTGTTTACTTCATTATCCTTAAAATTCTTTCGGGAGCTTTCTCTACTTTAAATCTTTCCACTCTTGATTGTTGCTTCAATCAACTCGCCGGTCATCACTATATCGAAAAATTTTGAGTAGCATACCAATTAACCGTTCAAAGAGTAGACCCCTTAGAGTATGTACGAACATATGAGTAATTTTATTTTCCTTCAGCGCTGGTTGTACTTGTTCCGCCATACCTCTCCACCTTTGTGCATATTGACGGAGGCTTTCATTAGATTTCTATTCTATAGCTTGCAATATAACTCGACTAGGAACCATTTTAGTTAAGTGCTTGTATTGCTTTACAAAGGCTCTAAAAAGGTCATTCCACGACCTTATATTTGCCTGAATTAATTGAGTGTACTAGTGTACGGTTGAACCCGACAAGCTATCTTGGAAATAATGAATAAGCAATTTCTCATCCTTTAGATAAACAACCATCTTACGATAATACATAGTTAAATACGTCGACGGACAGGTCGTCCCATCATACTTTTCAAAATCAGGTACCTTAAACTTGGGTGGAAAGACCAAGTCTACAACCAAGCTCAAATCAGCTGCACTAGGCCCTCGTTCATTTAATTTTTGCATCTCTAGCAACCGGTCTTCTAGAGCTTTACAGAGCTCTTCATATTTCCTCTCAATTTTAGCACGAATCCTCTCGATCTCATTGACGGTATTTAAATTCAGGACTTTATCACCACTTCTAAAGTTTGCTCCAATATGGACCGAATGGCTGGCAGTAGCTATGGCTAGGTTGATTTGGACCTTCTTCGTAGGAGGTGGTCCCTCAGGCTGTTCCCTCAGATGAGATATAATATCTGCTTAGTCATTTATATAATTCGAAGCACCCTCTTGTACCTTGCCCTTTCCAGATTCCTTTGGTCCTAATAAAATAGTCAACTAGATGATAATCTCCCTTTGTGCTTGGTCAAAGTGGTCCTTTATAGACTGTTCAATCCTGTCAAATCTATTACGCACCTTAATGCGATCATTTTCAAGACTAGCAATCCTATCCTCCACAACTATGGTCCTAGAGAGTAGATGTGTTCTGTATGAATACATGATGATTGCGATACAAAACAAACTGCCATAAAACCTTTCTTTATTAAGAATTACTTATACATTGCAATATGTAGATGCATGTATGCAAGGATGCAAAATGTAGCGAGTTCAAGAACTAGTCTTTAGTGAAACATTCATTAACCAAATAGTCGAGTACAAGAAAAAGGTAATTTCACTAAAAAAAACTATTAGCCCTAACTCCTAAATTAACTATCTCATATAGCAATCGGGTAACAACATCTCCAAGCTCGACACCAATATCGGGGCGTTGCAGCAAGCTCGTAGCATCTCTGGACAATATCTGTACGTACTGAGCAATTCCTCTTACTTGACTCTTAAAGTTAATCAGCTCATGATTCTGACTTTGGATGGTGCGATTGGTTGCTTCAAGCCTGCTTTTCAGTGACTTGTCCTCTTGGTGCAATGCTCCCACATAGTTTACAAGCTGATCTTTTAGACCCTGTATAGTGTTTTCCAATTTTGCTATCTTCTTTTTTAGCCCTTCATTTTCTTGCTCCATATTAGCTTTCTCTTCATTATAGTATCCCGTAATCATTTTCTCTATCTACGACACCTGAGATGATAATTCAGAGTTTTGAGCTTTTTCTTCTTTTAGCTTCTTTTGTTCCTCTTCTAGCTTCTTTTTGACTTTGTTGTTTGAGTCTTTCTAGTCCCGAATCTTTTTCTTTGATGCACTCATAGTATATTCATACATTTTCTTATAGTCGTTCTTTTCCTTCGCAACCTTATCCAACTGTTTAGACATATTCTCAACTACTTTGCTCAAACATCCCTTTTGTGGTTTCTTGTATTCAGAATGGGTTTCCTTTAGATCTTCTAATTCTTGTCTAATTTTTTGATTCTACTCACGAAGATCTTTTTCGTGCCTCTTTTAGACATTTATATCTAACTTTGTCATGGTGAGCTTATGTTTCAAATCATTAATTCTCTTTTCGTACCTCTTCATATCCTTCTTATAGTTATGCTTTAACTTTTCCAAAGCTGACAGTACACTCCTTGCATGTTCAATGGATGAACCAGCACCGCCTTGATCTTTTTCGAAGAATGTTATCATTGACTCTTCGAGCCCACCATTCTTCATATCCTAGGCATGATTTTAGCCTCCTCATATAGGTCCACCCTTCTTGGTTCTTTCCATGCTTCTGTATTTCCACTTACTTTTGAATTGTAGTCATCCGTCTTATGTGCATACTCAGACTGTGCCATACCCGTAGTAGCTGGAATAAACTACCTTGATGCAAACTGTCTTGTCAATAGTAGGGGACAATAAGATGTTCCTCCCTAAATTCTCGGTAGTGGGACCCAATCTCTGACTCTACATCAATATAAATAACTGCTACCTCTATTTAGCCAAAGAGCCTTCCATATGACATTAGTATCTTTCATGTCTTTGAAGCACTCTTTCCACTATTATTCTGTCATTTTCTCTATTGGGCAATTAACAAGATGATCCGCCAATGGTGAATAGGTGTTGAAAAACTTACTGTCGAATCTATAAGATATGGCCCACCTATGCCCTCTAAAATAAACCTCTAATAACTATGCATATCCCAAAATTTTTTATTTCTCGCATTCTTGCAAGCAGACAATGATCTATAGGTTTTGGCTAAAATTGTTGGTATCAAATTTATTCCCTTTACCAAACGTTCAAATAGCCATAGTGTTGACGGATCTATATGTTCTATAGTTCTTAGGAATAACACCAGTCCGTAGATGTATAAAGCATATAAGATCTTCATCTTGGTCATGTCATCACTTGTCAATATCAATCCTCCTGATAACTTTCTAGTTTATACGCTCTTTATCCTCAATTTGGTTGTCATTATCTCCACTAGCTAATTTTCCATCGAACCAATCTTCACTTTTTCCCGTGAACGCTTTCAACTTATTACTAAAGCTAGATTTGTTACTGGGCCTCGTGTAGACCTTATTACTTTGAATTCTGGGACAACATACTAAAGCCTCATATTCCTCGAGTGTGGGCGTCATATCTATTCTCCTGAAAGTGAATTAATTGTACGTTGGGGTCCGAAATTGTGCCATCATTCTAATCAATTCTCGATCCACTGGAACATCTAGCAGTAATACTATATCACCAAATTCCCCTTGGAAAGGACTCCTCGTATCATTGCCCTATTGTTCACATATAGCTTTAAGTTATGGCAAACATTCACTCTGTTTAGAATTTATCTTGGTATAATTCTTCATTTTCTATACATAATCCCTACGAAGGCTGTCCCCATTTGTGTGCTGGGTCTCCTCTAACCATATACATTTGAGGTATCATCTTCTCCTCATCTCTCAAATATTTTAGCTATAATAAATACTTCTTAATCGACTGATTCTCAAATCGATACCAAATTAATGCAACATGATGCGGCATATTAAAATGATGGAATAAGAAGAAAGAGGGGAAAAACACACAAAAACATGCGCCAATAATGTGAAATAATATTGAAGACAAAATTTAACAAGTTGATATAATAAAGCAGGTTGTATTGAGCAGAGAAAATAACCAGAGAAGTGTATTTAAAGCGATATCACCTTGTCTTAGGTTCCTGTCTGGCTCAAGTGGGGTGGGATTCTAGATGACATCATGTGTTTTTTGTTCTAGACTCTGGGTACCTGAACTGTTATTACTGTCTACTGCGACAATAAGGTATCGATTCAGGAGTATACAACCTCTTATATCAGAGGCGTGTACCTCACGTTGTATAAGGTTGGTATACAAGAAAAAAGACAAAATTTTGATCTCGGAGGTGGAGATCCTCACGTCCGATCATGTCTCGCTACCACTTAATGGAAAAGCCTGGGTAGACGACTTATGCATGAATGACAGTTTATATCACACAAATAAAAAGTATATCTCCATTCTTTCTAAACATCCATCCAATAATTGTTGGAAAAATTAAATTCAAATTACAATTCTTACATTCCAAAATGCCACGTAAATTTTTTTAGGCCTGACTCACAAGTGATCCCCAACGGAATCGCCAAGCTGTCGTGACCATTTTTAAACCGGCTAAAAATAGCTTGACGATTAATCTTTGAAATTAGGAGGCTTTCATTTAAATTCAATTTTAAAAATCATTTTAGAGTCACCATATTTCACTTCGAGGTAGACCGGGCACCATAAAAACAACAGAGATTCGTTCTTTTTAAAATTAGGGTTTGAGAGTCAGTTACGTGTAGGGATAGATTAGCATCCCCATAAACTCCCGTTATCAGTACCTTTAATTTTATGTGGCATATTGACATTTCGAATAATATTTTGAATTTAATTTAATCATTAATTATTAACTAGATTTAAATTCTAAATGTAGATATTCCTTTTATAAGAAAATATATATTTTTATCTGAATATGAGACTAAAAGCACCCTTACACGTTCGGGGCACCCCATTCATATTCAAAAAATATATTTCCAACATAAAAAGTTTGTAATGCATGATCGATTATTGTATTGTTTATTTTAAGTTCTAACTTAAAAGGGCTCTAATAAATTAAATTGTTTAAGACTATGAATATTATTAAATTTAAAGGCTTTTATGAGATAACACCTAATTTCTTGAGCACCATCCATATTAAAACCCCTAAATTTTAGATAATATTCATTAATTAATTGTTATTCTAATTATTTAAAGTGGTAGTCCCAATTAAAGCTCTAATTAATTAACTAAATTAGTTATCCAATTCTAAGTTATAATGAATATTAAGTATTCTACTTCAAAGCCAATGTTGGACAACACCTCATTGCAATGGGACATCACCCAAATTTGAACCCCAAAGTTTCCCGCTTAATACATAATAAATTGCTACAATGATCTTCCTAATTTAATTATTATATTAAAGAACCTAAAAGACTAAGGCTCTATTAATTGATTAAATCTAGGTGATTAAATTATCTAATAATTAAAATTAAATGCCCAATTTAAAACATGCATCAAGCATATAATTTAAACATTAAATTAAATTGAACAATTAAATAAACAGAATAAATTGAACTAAAAACAAGTTTTAATTTTGATTTTATAGAAATTGGTGGCCAAATGAAAATGCCATACAAATCTATAAGGACCAAGAAAAAAAATAGCCCAAAACCATTAAAAAGACGCGAACCCTTGTCCGACCCAAATAAAAAAGACACGGACCCTGCCTAAACCCGGTGCCAAAATGGCATCGTTTTGACTCATATATATATATATATAACCTTATACAGAGTTGACTCACTCATTTGCTACCCATACTCTCTCTTTTTTCTTTCACTCTCCAAACTTTCTCAACTCGAACATATATTTTCCAGAATCCAAGATCCAAACAGATCAAAACCCTATGTTCTTCACATATTCAAACCCTGTTCTTCCCATTTCTCTGGTTTGATTCACACAAACACGAAATTTTTCATGTTTCCTTGTTTTCAAAGATCAAAATCCCCAAAACCTTTTAGAACTCAAACTTGTTCTTCCCAAAGAGGATGAACACTAGCCGCCACTATTTTTGCCCCTCGATCCATCGCTGCCATCACTGGTCAACTCCGACCAGGTCATCGGCCGTCGTAGGCGACACCGATAACGCCGGCCGTCTTTAACCTTTCTCTAGAACCGTGCTCCACTGTATCAGAACCTAAAAAAACTTAAAATCTTCGATTTCTTCATTCAAATTCTCTAAAACTACCCGATCCAGCAGGATCAACCAACTTTCCCCTAAGTTTACCCATTCCCGGCCTATTTTTAACTCCGACCGACATCCTAACCTCACCGACGACCAAAGATACACTTCGGTCACCATATTTTCTATTTTTTAAAATTTTTTGTCATTATCATTTAAATCTAATATATTTTTTTATTTCTTTATGCAAAAAATGGAAGAATTTTTACCTTCGTGGCGGTCGAAGTTACAGCGGTCGTATTCCTCATCGTCTTTCTTTCTTTCTAGTGGCTCTTTGATTTTAGTTATACTCTTTTTCTTTTCTTAATTGCTTCAATTATTGCAGCAATTATTATCCCATCATTAATTCCTTTTTCTCTCTCTAGGTATTTATAGCATGTAATGGAGCATGACATCATGATGATATCACTACCAACCAACAATTGACAGCTCAGAGGGTAAAAAATCAAAATCCTATTGAATGGACCAATGAGAGAGTGCCATGTATATAGAATTGGGCGGGAATTTAAAAGTATGTTGAGTTTTGTGTTTATTTGGTTTATTTTACCCGAATATGGGATTTTATTTAATGGATTTGGGCAGGAAAAATATGTGGTTTGGGTAGGCAGCTTTATAATTTGGGCTTATGTATATATTTTGGGCTTTTGAAGCTGAATTTTGGGCTATTTGTATTTAATGGACATTATAAAGGGTTTCCGACTAATATATTTGTAATATGGATATTTAAAGTGGGCTTCTAGACTAATTTATTTATTTAAACTAATACATATGTTTATTATTTATTTATTATAGTATATAACCCGGATTAAATTTGGGTATTACATTGACTTTACATAATGGCACACCAGTCAAAAAATAATTTTATAATATTATATAATTATAAATTTTTTTTTTTAATGAAGTGTCATTCTTTTAAGTCATTTCAAGTTGTTTATCGTCAGTTAATTGACAATTTTTATCCACAGAGTAGTCATTTTGAACCAAAATGAAACATTGAGGGTTAAAATGCTTTAAAAAAAGAATAAGGGTTAAAATAATAATTTAGTCAAATGTTAAAAAATATTTTAGCATTATGCCTTTTTCATAATGTTGGTTAAATTACTATAAAATGAGAAATTAGCATTGACAAGACAAATTATAGCAAATAATTGATACAAGGAAAAAATATTGTGCCGTGGTCAACCACGCCACCGAAATTAACACAGTTTC
Source organism: Hibiscus mutabilis (assembly GCA_019671005.1). Classification (NCBI taxonomy): domain Eukaryota; kingdom Viridiplantae; phylum Streptophyta; class Magnoliopsida; order Malvales; family Malvaceae; genus Hibiscus; species Hibiscus mutabilis. The sequence goes on from CM033747.1 coordinate 23,086,451, forward strand.
TCCAAAAAATTGTACACATGACATCTGTAGAAGCCCATTTTTATCCTGGCTACAACCTAAAAAAAACCTTTACAAATCAACCAAATTCCCATACCCAATATACCCACTAAAAACCTAGACCCATTTTACACTAACCCGTCAACCCAAAATAAATATATTCTTTTTTACCCTAACCCCAAACCCTAAACTAAACCTAACTCTAGCACTCTTATCACTTTAGCCGCCGTCGACCATAGCCTTTATAGCTCCCCGAGCGTAGTCGCCACGCGCGGCCCCTCTTTTGCCACGTGGCCGCCACGCGTCACACTATCGGTCGGCCACCGCCAAGCCTCGTCATCGTCCACCACTTCAAACCTGCAAGAAGCAGAAAAAGAAAATCATCATCAATATTTTATGTACATGTTTCAGGTATAAAACCAGTTAGAAATGATGTAAAAGGGAGGCTCTCTCTCGTTTTTATTTCGAAATAAAAAACACAAGTAGTTATAAAAACATATACCCTGTTCGAACCAAAATAAAAAAAACAAAAAAAACAACAAAGTAAAATACAGACAAAAAAACCTCTCGGTTTTTACTAGATCCGCTTACCTAGGATCATATTTTGGAAAATCCAGTGTCGGATTTGAGATCAGGATGGAAAATCGAGCCGGTTGGTATACTTGCATGCAATCTGATCGCCGGCGATGGCGGCGGTCACCGACGACAGCCGGTGGTCAACGACAACTTTCGGCGGTGGACTCGGTCGGCACCTAGGCTCTACAGAGAGTGAAATAAGAGAGTTTGAGAGAACTCTGATTTTTTGGTGAGATATCAACCCAAATGATTTTTTTGGGGATAAAATCGGTACTTATATGGCTTCCAAAACGGCGTCGTTTTGGGCTTCAACCCCCAAGCCCAAAATGACGTCGTTTTGGTCGCGACCCGAATATCAGATCTGACCTGGAGACCAGATCCGCGCATTTTTGAAGAAAAGGGAAATTATGTCTGCGGTCCTTCCGCATGGTATAATTGCTCATTCAGCCCTTGAAAGTTTCAATTGGATTTCAATTTGGTCACCAAAATTGATTTTTATCCAATTCCAAAGAGGAAATTATGCCCGCAGTCCCTCCACCCCCGTATCCTTACATTTCAGCCTTTTAATTCTTTTTTTGTTCCATTTTAATCACTATTTTTAATTTCTTTTTTTTTATTATTATTATATATTAATATTGCTATTATTAATAATATATATTAATATTATTATTATTACGCAAATTACATTTGCATATTATTATTATATAATGTTTATATATTATTGCATATACTATACATATTATTATTATTATTATTATTATTATTATTATTATTATTATTATTATTATTATCATACGTATCTGTATAAGCATATTATTATTATTACATGTTATTAGATATTATATTATTATTATTTCTATTATTATACTAAATTTCTATTATTATATTATTATTTATTGTTTATTGTTATTACTATTATATTGAGCATTTTTATTACTATATAACTACTAATACATATATGTTATCATTAACATTGTTTATTTACTTATAATTTGTTATATATATATATCCTTATATATATTTGATATGTTTTAATCGAATTTTAAATTTAAACCCTTTATTAAGAATTCTCGTGAAAAACGTATCCCGAACGTAAGGGGTGCCGCTTTCCGTTAATCTCTATCGAAAAATATCTTTTTTATTTTTAAACTATAATTTTCAAAATAGATTCCCTTCATTCGAGAATCTAATGGAAATTATACCCCGAGCCTAGGGGTGTAAAATCCTTTCATACAAAAATATTCTTTTAAAATATATAAAGGGGATCACAAATTTTAAATCAAATTCGAAATCTTAATTTCCATCTTTAAGACAATTTGTAATCGACCAGGTACCAATTTTGGGCATTGTGGAGGTGCTCATCCTTCCCCACATGTAACTGACTCCTGAACCTGTTTTTCTGGTTTCGCAGACCAAAACTCAAATTTTTAATAAAATGACGTAAAAATAAGTTTTATTAAAATAAATGGGTTTTCAGGTGATCCAATCTCACCTAAATTAAAAAGATTGGTGGCGACTCCATTCCAATCCAAAATATTTTTCGTAAAAATGCGTCAAGCGCCCATAACCGTCGGTCGCGGGGCCGTTGTAACAGCTTGGAACTCTGCTGGGGATAACCTTTTTTTTAGAGTCGAGCCACCGGTCGATTATTTTTTTGTCTTAGTTGAGTGGAAACTATAAATTCGATTTTATTTATTTTGTGATCCCTTTTTCTATTAAATTTTTTACAAAAAAGGTTTTTAAAAAATTTCCCATGATTTTTTTGCATATCATGAACTCTACACTCGAGCTCTGTCCCTTTTAAGTGGGAGTGAAGCTACACCTTCGTGAGGTATCGCCTCCGTGTAGGATAGTGGATCACTTTTGGGATACATTTATACCTTCTGTCTTCGTGAGATATTCATCTCCATGCAGACGTAGGGAAATGTATCCTCCCGAATCGATGTCCTAACGATAGTTTGGGTACCGTTACTTTAGAACCTAAACCACATGTAGTGAACCATAGTAGCCTACCTTATATAAAACTATATAGAACCTCTGCCTGTTTAGAGAGTCACCCGATAGGTGCATGGTAGAGAGTTAGGGGGTTTCTTTAATTTTTTTTAAAATTATGCTCTTTTATTTCAGTATCATTAATTTTCTCGCAATGAAGCATATACTACCTATCATGCCGATGTTTTATGCAGGTAGAAAAGCATGTTCGGGTAGGATCCAATAGTTAAAATGGACGGATAGAAAGCATGATGGGGTAGGATTGCTTTTATTCAAAAAAAGCATGTCCACTTATAGGTTCTATACCTTCTTAATTTTTTGTAAAAAATTATTGATTATTTAATCCGTACTAACTTGCTTTATTTTGTTTTTGCATTGCATTTAGCATCTTATTTTACATTCATTTGCATCACATCATATTGCATAATCATTTCTTGTTCGAGCTCCTGATCCTGAGAGAATTGCGATCGCAGTGATTTTGAGGCATCCGATCTGGCAGAGTCAGCATTGGTTTTTCACTCGAAACAAGACTAAAAATGGATGGCTATAACACCCCAAAATTCCCCCAATTCAGAAAACCTAATTTACGAAATATCTAATTCGAAACCCTAACATTTTAGGATTTTATTTTTTTTGAAAACCCTAATTGAGAATTAGATTGGATGTTAGTATTAATTTCCAGTGACCAAATTGATAAAAAAATGGAACTTTGGTGACATTCTAAAGTGAGAATTAAAGTTGCAACCCTAACTTTGTTATTTACCCGGTTAATTGAGGTATTTAATCCTCTTTCAATAGAGACCTTGGCTCTCCCTCTTTTGGTTCAGCTGCACCCCTTTATTCTCTCACCCTCTCTCTCGATAGCCAACCTCCCCTTCAGTTCCGATCAAGCTTCGACGAAGGCGTTACCATCGTCTGTTTAGAGCTCCACCACCACCATTCGAATCCACCTCGACTTTCGACCAGAACCCGTACAACTATCACCCATCATCGTTGATCTTTTTTTTAAAAACAAAACAAAAACCATTCGGTCTTCACATCGTGGCTCCTTGCTCCGCCGTGCTATTTGGATTCGTCGTTGGGTAAGCTTCATCTCTCTTTTCAGTTCATGTTTTGTATCGTTGAGCGTTGTTTGTTAATCGGGTATTGGTTGTTTTATATGTCGTTGTCGTTTTGTGTGTACTACCGTCGCCGTTATGTGTACGCTGCCACCGTTACATGAACACCGCTGCTGTCTTTTTGTGTTTGTGCCGCTGGTGAGCCAATGCCATCCTTGCTGATTTGGCTGCCCCGTCTAGGGTGTTCAAACCCTAGAGCTAATGGTAACAATGTGTTTAGGGTTGGGCTTGTTGTGCGTTTGTGATCTTGTGAGCCCAAATGTGAAACCAAATCGGTTGGGCCAGTAACTTGGTCTATTGCGTTACCCAAGCCCATGAGCCTGAATCGAGTGTGAGACCTTGACCCAAATTGGTTGTAGTATAATCAGACCATACCGTGTAACACAGACCGTTGACCTGAACCAAATTTTGACTTTAGACCGTTGACCGCCTGACCTGATCATTGACCTACCTGACCGTTGACCCGACCCAGACCCGACCCGTTGATTAGATGATGTCAGCGTTGACCGGATGACATCAGCGTTGACCAGTTGACTTGGACTTGGACCTTTGACTTTTGACCAATGTTGACCAATTAACTTTGACCAGTTGACCAAAGTTGACCAGTTTGACCAGAGGTGACCTTGACTTTGTCTTTTGACCCGAAATTAACTTTTTCAGAAAACATTCATCATGACCTTTTTCGACGTCCTAAGTCCAAATCTGTTGGCCGTTTTGTCAAATTCACACCCGAAAGCTCCGTTTTGCTAATTTGGATTAACTTGTACCTTAGTAATTTTAGAAAAATTGAGTATCAGATTAACCCAACTTATTCTCGTGTTCAGGTATCGTCTCTAAGGCTAACGATTTACCACCTCATTCTGTTCAGACCGATTTTGCATGTTCTTCGAGGCCTTTACGTAAGTATGCCTTCGGTTTAGTTATTATGTTTTTAGTGGTGGCTTAGTGTTAGAAATGGTTATTAATATAGAGTTATCATCGTAGGTTCTGATACGGCTAGACCTGAGCGTGAGTCACATTCTTCTTGGTATTAGAGCTGCTGCTTGCTAAGGTGTGTCTCTTTCTGTGCCACATATTTGTGTGTTTTTACTGTGTTATAAATGATGTTTTGTACCTTGCTTGATTTATTATCTGATTTTTATAGAGAATGTTTTGAAACATCATACATGGCATATTATATTGTGTTTTTAAATCAGGCATCAAATTTTCAAAAATGAGTTACTCGTAAGAGTTCGGATTTATGATTTTAGAAATCATATCATGAGTCATGGGATCGAAATTGTGTTTGGAAAAAGTGAGGGAAACCTCCACTCTGGCGAGGGCAACCTCCACTCTGTATGATATCGGATAGTTGAGTATTGAGTCATGCATCGGACAACATAACATTATGATTTGGATTTATCAGATTTATTATGCTTTCAGAAAGGACTTTTAGAAATAAAAATACTATTTTTCTTTTATGTTGCTTGCACTTTAGAGATACACTAAGCTCTTTAGCTTACACCCCCATAGTTTCTTCTTTTAGATACTCAGACTGATTAGGCGACGCGGTACTTAGAGCTTCTCGCATTTTACTCAGATATTTTATTATTCAGTATGAACTCTTTTCAATTATTTTGGCTTAATGTTTTAACATATTTTGGAATATTTTGTAATTCAAACATTTGTGACATTTAAATTGGGATTTTATTTTCGCACGCGTTTCCAGATTTAATACAAATATTTTATTTAAGTACTTAAATTTTTTGAATGATTGAGTTTGAAATTAATCGAGATATTTTATGGCAATTATTATTATTTAATAATAATTTTGATTTATAAACAAGTAAACCTAAAATGCTTTTCTTGAGGGACAAGTTTTTTAAACTTAACTCCCAAGATTTAACCTAAGCAATTAGGTTAAATTTAGGGGGTTACATTTAATGGTATCAGAGCCCGGATCAACCCTCAAATTGTGAGGCTCAAAAAAATTATTTTCAAAATATTTTAACTTCTGTATGTATCTGAAATATTTTGGGATAAATGGGAATTTTCTAAAAAATAAACTACGATATTATGTGATTTTGACTTTTTGTTTTCAATGTGTTTTAAAATCCGAGTCTCCAGTACCGAATCTAACTCTAGGCTCTTACCTTTTATAGATAGTCTACTATGCCACCGCGTAGGGGTTCTAGCTTTGTGAGTGGTTGAGGCCGGGGTCGTACCACTACTTCTGTACTGATCATATGCTTTCTATTGGTCAAACAAAAAATCAGAATGAGATATCAGATAATGAGGTTGAGCCATTAGGAGGACATCAGACTAAGAGTAATAACTCTCACGACGTTGAGGACTTCGAGACAATTCAGCCATATAGTGCCACGGTGCACCGAGAGTTGTTGCGTTATCTCCGCCAGTCAGAGGGTTTGAGAAAACCCATATCTTTCTGCTGTTGGGATGAAATTGTTTGAGGTTAAAACTGGTACACATCCAACTGATGTTGAATATTGGCTAAAGAAGTTACAATGTTTGTTTGTTGAGATAGATTACCCTGTTAATCAGAAATTGACGGCCGATGCATCACTACTAGAGGGTGAATCACAAAATTGGTGGGAGTCTATGGTAGACACTGTTCCATCTAGTCAGGTCACATGGGAGTTTTTTCGACATGCATTTCAAGATCGATATTGGGGGTCGAGTTCTTTGCAAAGTGTCATGATGATTTTATAAATCTAAAGCAGAATGGCATGTCTGTAAATGACTATGAGATAGAGTTTCTGAGGTTAGCCAAATATGTTCCGGGGTTAGTTGCGACTGAGAAAGATAAGTGTAATTGGTTTTTGGGTGGGCTTAATTTACCGCTTCAAAGAGAAGTTGCTACACATCATGATAAGGTGTTTAGCGAGCTAGTTTGTAGAGCTAAGACTGCTGAGAGGATACATGCACTCATAAAAGAGGAGAAACTTCAGAATGCTAGTCAAGTCATAAAGTAATCGGGCACATCTGCTTAGCATAGTTTTGTCAACTTGTCTAGAATGAGGCCTAGAGATGAGTCTGTTCCTCATAGCTATCGGAATGTGAGACCTGTAGTACAAACAACTCCTTCTGGTAGCTTGGGTAGTTCAAAAGTTCACCAACCTATTTCTTTATGTGGTTATTGCAATAAGAAGCATAACGGAGATTGCATATTGATGAGCAGAGCGTATTTTAGATGTGGTTCTTAGGATCATTACTTAAAGAATTGTCCGCGTTCACCTACTGGTTCATCTGTGCAGAGTCAGGCACATGCATCAGTTCAGGCACCTCACAAAGGTAGAGGGCAGCTTAGGTCAACTGCTTCTGGTACTGCTAGTAGAGGTGGATATGCTCATAGAGGTGGATCAGTTAGAACCGAGGCTAGATAAACAGGTTCTATATATTTGACCAGTTCTCACATTGGTTATGATTATATGCACGATGATTTAGTAGGTACATTTTTGACGTGTTCAAATCTTATTTTTGGTGATGATGGATTATAAATTTAAAATGGAGAAGAATAGGAATATGTCGGTTAGTTTGGGAATCTGTTGTTAAGTCTGAAAATTTCGTGGACGAAATTTCTTTAAGGGAGGGAGAGTTGTAACACTCCAAAATTCCCCCAATTCAAAAAACCTAATTTACGAAATCCCTAATTCGAAACCCTAATATTTGGGGATTTTATTTTTTAAAAACCCTAATTGAGAATTAGATTGGATGTTAGTATTAATTTATAGTGATCAAATCGATAAAAAATAGAACTCTAGTGACATTCTAAAGTGAGAATTAAAGTTGCAGCCCCAACTTTGTTAATTAATTAGTTAATTGAGGTATTTAATCCTCTTTCAATAGAAACCCTGGCTCTCCCTCTTTTAGTTCAGCCGTACCCCTTTATTCTCTCACCCTCTCTCTCGATAGCCAACCTCCCATTCAGTTCCGATCAAGCTCTGAGGAAGTAGTTACCATCGTCCGTTCAGAGCGCCACCACCATCATTCGTATCTTCCTCGACTTCCGACCAGAACCCGTACAACTATCACACATCATCGTTGATCTTTTGCTTAAAAACAAAACAAAAACCATTCGATCTTCACATCGTGGCTCCTTGCTCTGCCGTGCTCTTTGGATTCGTTGTTGGGAAAGCTTCATCTATCTTTTTAGTTCATGTTTTGTATAGTTGAGTGTTGTTTGTTAATCGGGTATTGGTTGTTTTGTATGTCATTGTCATTTCGTATGTACCACTGTTACCGTTACATGTACGATGTAGCCGTTACATGTACACCGCTATCGTCCTTTTGTGTTTTTGCCGCCAGTGAGCCATTGCCATCCTTGCTAATCTCCCTGCCGCCGTCTAGGTATGTTCAAACCCTAGAGCTAATGGTAGCAATGTGTTTAGGGTTGGGCTTGTTGTGCGTGTGTGATCTTGTGAGCCCAAATGTGAAACCAAATTGGTTGGGCCAGTAACTTGGTCCAATGCATTACCCAAACCCATGAGCCCGAACTGAGTGTGAGACCTGGACCCAAATTGGTTGTAGTATAATCAGACCAGACCGTGTAACCTGAACTGTTGACCTGAATCGATTTTTGGCTTTGGACTGTTGATCGTCTGACTTTATCATTGACTGACCCGACCGTTAACCTGACCTAACTCGATCGTTGACCCGACCCGAACCTGACCCGACTATTGACCCCACCCGACCCGTTGACCGAATGATGTCAGCATTGATCAGATGATATCAGCGTTGACCAGTTGACTTTGACTTGGACCTTTGACTAGTGTTGACCAGTTAACTTTGACCTTTGACCAGTTGTCCAAAGTTGACTTGTTTGCCCAGAGTTGACTTTTGACACAAATTTGACTTTTTTAGAAAACCTTCATCCTAACCTTTTTCGACGTCTTGAGTCCAAATCGACTGGTTGTTTTGACAAATTCGCACCCGAAAGCTCCGTTTTGCTAATTTCAATTAATTTGTACCTTAGTAATTTTAGAAGAATTGAGTATCATATTAACCCAAGTTATTCTCATGTTTAGGTATCGTCTCTGAGGCTTACGAGTTACCACCTTATTATGTTCAAACTAATTTTTCACGTTCTTCGAGGCCTTTATGTGAGTATACCTTCGGTTCAGTTATTATGTTTTTAGTGGTGGCTTAGTGTTAGAAATGGTTATTAATATAGAGTTATCATCGTAGGTTCTGATACGGCTAGACCTGAGCGTGAGTCGCATTTTTCTCGGTATTAGAGCTATTGCTTGCTAAGGTGTGTCTCTTCATGTGCGACATATTTGTGTGTTTTTACTGTGTTATAAATAATGTTTTGTACCTTGCTTGATTTTTTATCTAATTTTTATTAAGAATGTTTTGAAACATCACACATGGCATATTATATTGTGTTTTTAAATCAAGCATCAGATTTTCGGAAATGAGTTACTCGTAAGAGTTTAGATTTATGATTTTACAAATCATATCATGAGTCATGGGATCAGAATTATGTTCGGAAAAAGTGAGGGAAACCTCCACTCTGGCAAGGGAAACCTCCACTCTGGCGAGGGCAACCTCCACTCTGTATGATATCGGATAGTCGGGTATTGAGTCATGCATCGGACATCAAAACATATGATTTGGATTTATCAGATTTATTATGCTTTCAGAAAAGACTTTCAGAAAATAAAAATACTAATTTGCTTTTATGTTGCTTGCACTTTAGAGACACACTAAGCTCTTTAGGTTACACCCCTATAGTTTATTCTTTCAAATACTCAAACTGATTAGGCGACTCAGTACTTGGAGCTTCTCGCATTTTACTCGGATATTTTATTATTCAGTATGAACTCTTTCAATTATTTCGGCTTAATGTTTTAACATATTTTGGAATATTTTGTAATTCGGACATTTGGGACATTTAAATTGGGATTTTATTTCAGCATGCATTTTCGGATTTAATACAAATGTTTTATTTAAATACTTAAAATTTGTTTTAATGATTGAGTTCGAAATTAATCGAGATATTTTATGGTAATTATTATTACTTAATAATAATTTTGATTTATAAACAAGTAAACCTAAAATGCTTTTCTTGAGGGACAAGTTTTTCAAACTTAACTCCCAAGATTTAACCTAAGCAATTAGGTTAAATTTAGGGGGTTACAATGGTCGTTTAGAAAAGGTTGAAAAAGCAAGTGATGATATAAAGAGTGTCATGGAGCAAAACCTAGAAAAAGCACAACATGCAACTCGCGACTACATCTCGCAGTCACATGAGGATCTACTAGACAAGATAGCTGCAATGTTGGTAGGCAAAGATCCTAAAAGGGAAAAAGGATTGGTCATAGACCTTGATGCTCTACAAAAATCAGAGAATCCTTGCGACAAGACACCTCTGCAAGCGTCGACTCCGGTTGAAAAGCAACAAGGTCCTCAGGCCGAATCTTCGTTACATAAAGAATTAACAGCCTTAGTGAGCACATTGTCCATGATCATAATGAGGTGGATAAAGTGAAGATTGAACTATCTAAGCAGTTTGAAGATTGGTGCCATCAACTTGAGGAAAAGTTTAAAATTGTAGAAAGGCATGATGCATTCTATGAGATTGATACAAGAGAATTGAGTCTGGTCCATGATCTGGTATTACATCCAAAGTTTAAAATGCCAGAGTTTGAAAAGTTCGATGGAACAAGCTCTCCATCTACTCACCTCACCATGTCCTGCTGAAAGATGACGGGGCATGTTGATAATGATAAGCTTTTAATTCACTATTTTCAAGACAATTTGAAAGGGTCTGCTGCCAAGTGGTACAATCAGCTTAGCCGAGACGAGATACAATTATGGAAGGATCTGGCCAAAGCCTTCACAGAGCAGTACAAGCATATAACAGCATTGAACCAGACCGCTTAACATTGCAAAACATGAAGAAGAGGCCCAACGAGAGGTTTAGGCAGTATGTTCAAAGGTGGAGGGATGTTGTTGCGCGAGTACAATCTCCTCTACTTGAAAGAGAGATATTAGCTATTTTTGTTAGAACCCTAGAAGGTCTATTCCTTAAGTATATGCTGGGAAATGCAACCAAGAACTTCGAAGACCTTATTATATTAGGTGAGCTCATAGAAGGAGCCATTAAACAAGGGAAGATCATAGATCCCAATAGTGAGATCTTTGGAACATGGATCAGAGGTTCATATGGTGGGGTCTTCTCCATCCAATCAACCTTGGTCCTCGCACCAATCAAACTATTCATACTCATGTCAACCTACGACGTTTAAGAAAGTAATTCATCCAATCCCGGTAATATATACAGAGTTGCTTCCGGTGCTTGTTGAGAAAAACTTGTTGGCCCCGGTTCAGTCTAAACCAAAACAACCTCATTATCCAGAAGGTTATTATGTTAATGTTGTGTGTGATTATCATCTAGGAAGCACGAGCCACACTACCGAGAATTGTGGAGCCCTAAGAAACAAGTTGCAGAATCTGATTGAAAATGGCGATTTACAATTCAACAATGGAGTCCCTGAGATAAACCGACGAGAGGGTAATGTTGGATTTGCCCGGAACCTAGACAACCTTCTTAGGACACCTTTGTATCTTAAATCTCTTTTTGAGTAGAGCATTAAACAAACCTTTTGCCTAGGCCTGAATGCAAGAGGGCATCTTTTGTAAGGGAGTGTGTCCGTTTGTTGTTAATAAATGATGTATTTCTACAAATTTTCTTAAAATTTAACTTATTCATATGTCATGATTTTTCCATACATATATACATATATGGACATAGGGGCCCCTATTTTTGAGAAATCACATCTTTGAAAGAAATAAATGCTTTTTGCTCATTCTTATAAGCATCTTGCATAATTAAGAAATGAAAGATTTGTTGCATTACTCTTTATAGAGATTTAAAGCACATGGACCTAAGGTAGGTGTCTGCTCAGAACAAAAGCTTGAAGCCTTCAGAGGTATCCAAAAAATATATAAGCCCGAGAATAAATGGGGCATCTGACCTCTAATCGACGATAAATTCAATCTCCCTCGAGAAGAAGAAACGAGATGACGTTGACAGAGACCATTGAACTCAAAAATTTAAATTCAGAATGGGAATAACAGAATTTGTGAGGCAAACTTTTGCTGGGGCAAATTTTGAACAAGAATGAAAATCAAAAGATTAAACTGAGCCAAAGAAGGGGATTTCTGCAAGCATTCTATGCATTTTCATTCCTCATGAGGGCATACATGAAAGCATATGCATCATTGCATCTTCAAACAGGTTCATGCATCATGGAATCTAGTTTCTCATAAAGCATTCATAACTTGAAGATTCTGACAAGAATTTCATGCATCTTTGTATCATCACATTTGCATAAATACATTACCGAAAACTAACTTTGCATTTGTCACTCAAAGCAATTTTCTAAAATCACGTCCTTCCATAAGGACATTTTCCTTAAAGCTAGAGTTTCTTAACTCCATCCTTTCATAATGACGCTTTTCTCAAATAAGAATTTCTTAATTCCATCATTTCTTAAGGACATTTTTCTCAAACAAGAGTTTCTTAACTCTATCATTTCTTAAGGAAGTTTTTCTCAAAACATGAGTTTCTTAACTCCGTCCTTCCATAAGGACATTTTTCAAAAACATGAATTTCTTAATTCCATCATTTCTTAAGGACATTTTTCTGAAAACATGAATTTCTTAATTCCATCCTTTCATAAAGATACTTTTTCTCAAAAAATAGGAATTTCTTAAATCCATCATTTCTCAAGAACATTTTTCTCAAAACAATAATTTCTTAATTCCTTCCTTCCATAAGGACATTTCCTTAAAATATAAGTTTCTTAAGTCCGTCATTCCTTAAGGACACTTTTTCTCAAACTCGAAATTTCTTAATTCTATCATTTCTTAAGGACGTTTTTCTGAAAACATGAATTTCTTAATTCCATCCTTTCATAAGGATACTTTTCTCAAAAAATAGGAGTTTATTAACTTCAGACTTTCTTAAGGACGTTTTTCTCAAAATGGGAATTCCTTAAATTCTATCTTTTCTTAAGGACGTTTTTCTTAAAACAAGAATTTCTTAATTCCATCATTTCTTAAGGACGTTTTTCTCAAAACATGAATTTCTTAATTCCATCATTTCTCAAGGAAGCTTTTCTCAAAACGGTAATTTCTGAATTCCATCATTTCTTAAGGACATTTTTCTCAAAACGGGAATTTCTTAATTTCTTAATTCTATCCTTCCATAAGGACATTTTCCTCAAACCAGGAATTTCTTAAATTCTATCCTTTCACAAGGATATTTTCTTAAAACAAGTATGGCATCCTTAAACACGAAAGAATAGATCATCATCGTCAACAAATTCCAGTATCCTCGATATGGGGCAAATATTGTCTGGCACCTTCAACCAAGAAGAAACAGACAAACATTAACAGGATCCAACATCCTTGACACAAGAAGTAGGGCAAGTATAGTCTGGCGTCTTCAACGAAGAAGGAACATACATCCTCAACAGGAAGATCCTATCTCACCCGTAACACGCTGTAGCGGATCAACCAATCTCTTACCGATTCTGTCTCTCTAACAAATGGTGGAACATATCAAATACAACAACAATTTTATCTCCCTGAGTCTGCAGCGGAATGAACACGTTGGCAATTTCATCTCCCTGAGTTTGCAGCGGAATGAGCGTGATAACAATTTCATCTTTCTAAATTTACAGCTGAATGAGCACAAAATAAAAAAAATCAAAGAAAAATAACAAAAAAAGAAAAAAGAAAGAAAAATCAAAAAAAGAAAAAAATAAAGAAAAAATCCAAAAAATCAAAAATCCAAAAAAGAAAGAAAAAACAAAAAAAAATTTAAAATATCCAAAAAAATCCAAAAAAAGAAAAAAACAAAAGAAGAAGAAGAAGAAAACCAAAGCCCTCTTCAGATCACGCCACTTCGTCAAAGTTGTAGCAGGATCAGACTCCTTCTCTAGATCATGCATCTTTGTCAGAGTTGTAGCGGAGAAAACTTTCTTCTCCAGATCATGCCATCTTGTCAGAGTTGTAGCGGATCAAACCTTCGTCTTCTGATCCTGTCTCTTCGTCAGTGTTGTAGGTGGATAGAAACCATTTTGACAAGTCCAAAAAGAATTTTTGGCGCAACGTGCTTAAACACGGTAAAGTTTAAGATAATGGACAATTCAAATGTCCATCGAAAATCCATTATCACAAATGGTCGAAGGAAAATAAATCCTTCGGAAAAATCCAATGTCATGATTGGTATAAACTGATTGTACCCAAGGGAACGATACAACTAGCCTGGAGCAAACGGCTACCGGTAAAGGCAACTCAAATCCGTTGATCCCTGTGCATTTGGGAAAAATGCGAAAGAGATCTATGAAGCTCTGGATCAAAGCTTGCTGACTTCTAGTCCTGCCTCCTCGGCGATATTGTAGCTGGGCCAACCTTTTATTGTTCGATCCCGTGTCTTCATCAGAGTTGTAGCTGGATCAAGTTTTACAAACCTTACCTCTCCGTCAGTGTTGCAGTTAGGTCAAATTTTCTCCAGGCATTGTGTCGTCGTCAGAGTCGTAGCATGACGAGCATATTTTGTCTCCTCTAACGGATTGCCCTAGGTCGAAGATTCTGCTTCCCCAACGAATCCTCTATTTTAAAGTTTTTGCTTAGAAGAGCAGCCGAAAAGATCAAGTGAAGCTCAAAGAAGAAGCGGTGACCAGAGAAGAGACCCAAACCTGACCAAAAAAATTTGGTCCTCTCTTTCTGTCTTTGCTCCATTGCCGTTGTACAACAATAAGCAAAGAGGGGAAGCTGTAGAAGCCCATTTTTATTCGGGCTACAACCTAAAAAAAACTTTACAAATCAACCAAATGCCCATACCCAATATACCCACTGAAAACCCAGACCCATTTTACACTAACCCGACAACCCAAAACAAATATATCCTTTTTTACCCTAATTACATAACTACCCCCAAACCCTAAACTAAGCCTAACTCTAGCACCCTTATCTCCTTAGCCATCGCTGACCATAGCCTTTACAGCTCCCCGAGTGTGGTCGCCACGCGCGGCCCCTCCTTTGCCACGTGGCCGCCAAGTATCACACTATCAGCCGACCACCGCCCACCGCCAAGCCTCGTCATCGCTCCACCGCTTAAAACCTGCAAGAAACAGAAAAAGAAATTCATCATCAATATTTTATGTACATGTTTCGGGTATAAAACCCGTTAGAAATGATGTAAAAGAGAGGCTCTCTCTCGGTTTTATTTTGAAATAAAAAACATAAGTAGTTATAAAAACATATACCATGTTCAAACCAAAACAAAAAAACACAAAGACTCCAGATTCAAGTCTCAAAACAAAAATGTGTACTCCTTTTCGAATATAAAGATAGAAAGCAAAAAAGGGAAATGCAGCTTCGAAAGAAAAATACAGACAAAAAAAACCTCTTGGTTTTTACTAGATCCGCTTACCTAGGATCATATTTTGGAAAGTCCAGTGTCAAATTTGAGATTAGAAAGGAAAACCGAGTCGGTCGGTCTACTTGCATACAATCCGACTGCCGGCAATCAACGGCGGCTTGCGGCGGTGGACTCGGCCGGCACCCAGGCTCGATAGTGACTGAGAGCAGAGAGTTTGAGAGAGAACTCTAATTTTTTGGTGAGATATCATCCTAATGAAATTTGTTGGGACAAAATCGGTACTTATATGGCTTCCAAAAAAGCACCGTTTTAGGCATTAGCTCCCAAGCCCAAAACGACGTCATTTTGGCCGCGACCCGAATATTAGATCCGACCCGGAGACCAGATCCGCGCATTTTTTAAGAAAGGAGAAATTATGCCCGCGGTCCTTCCGCATGATATAATTGCTCATTCGACCTTCGAAAGTTTCAATTGGATTTCAATTTGGTCACCAGAATTGCATTTTATCCAATTCCAAAGGGGAAATTATGCACGCAGTCCCTCCACCTCCGTATCCTTACATAATATCCTTTTAGGATTTTAGGGTATTTATCGATAAATTATAAACTCCAAGTTATAATCTTCTTTAAATAATTAAGTAAGCACATAAGATTTTTTCATACTTTCATTAGTTGGATTACGATATGCAATCATAAATCTGATCAAGTATAAAGCTCTCAATAATTTTAGCATTCCACAACGTAAAACATTGTTTCTTATAATTTTTACCAAAATTTTATGTTAAGATTAAAGAGAGTTGTTTATTGAATCTCTTCAATACTATTTTTTTAAAAAAAAAGACTTTTACAAAATAATGTCCTTTATCAGTTTTAGTAATTTTTAGTTTTTAAATCTTAGGATTCTTATCATCTCATCCAAGTTTTGGACGCTAATAATCTTAAGAGGACAAAAGTTCTCTAGTGTCATAAAATCTACTTAAAATATCGTACTTATTTATATAAACTTAAAATTTAAATGGTACACAACATATTGCCCATAATCATCATTTTTAGACATCCACACTTTCTAACATTTTTAGGGTAAAACTCAATCTCTAAACATAAATTGTCTACGTTAATTTCATATAAGACATGTAAACAAAATTTTCATCAACTCACTCAATCATACTAGAATAATGCCATAATAAGTTTTAATATAAAACCATTTCTTAGAGTTGTAGTCACCTAATTTTATCCGCCCTCTATTTTTTATCTTTATTTATTTATTTGCTGTAAATAATTCATATAAAACAAGAAATATATAAACCCAAATATAGAAAGAGAGAGGCAGTCCATTAAATAAAATGTCCATGTACAACAGGCCCTAAACATAAAGCCCTAAAAACCCTAACCATATTCTTCTCCTTGCACAACTGGCCCATAGCTCTTGGATCTAATCTGATCCAATGATCCACGATGTCCCAAAAGGAGAACACGTGGTTTGCCACATGCCAGATGGTTCAGCTCTTCTCCTGCGCGTGAAGACCACATGCTCAACCTTTCGACTTCCCTCAATCTTTCAGCTGTCACGGCTGCCGTTGCTGGCCACCATGCGCCGTTGTCTCCATCGAGCATCAAGATTTCTTCTCCACTCGATTTTGACATGCAAGCAACAAAAAAAGGAAAGGGGATTAACAATTCGAATCAAATCACATACATAAGGTAAGAAATCAGTCAAAGCTTGAAAAAAGCCAGATCAAATCGAATCAAAATGGGAAAGGAAAGAATCACCGAATGAATCATTGTAATTAGGGAATAAAATCAAAGATTTTCCCCTTCTTATTTTCATACCATTCATGTAAACCGACTATAAAAAGTCGAAGAGTTCATCCATTGTAACACACAAATTCAGAAGCAATACAAGCAAGAACCAGACAGATTTTTGAGGTATTTTTTATATATTGTTTTGAATTTAAAGGAGAAGGCGCGAGTTACCGTTCGAATTGCTGAAGGAATTTTTAATATCCCAAAATTTGGCCAGTGACTGAAATGTAAATTTGGAAAGTTTGAGGGCTAAAGTATAAACTTTAAAAGTTAGGATTTCTTTAATTATGGGTTTTGGAAAGGAAATTTCTAAGGTTTAAAAGTATCATGGGATGGATAGTGAGCTTAATTGGATACTTCCAAAGTTTGATTAGAATTCAAGGAAAATTGGAATGGGAATTGAAGATTCAAGTTTAGTGACCAAAATGATAAACAGACAAAACTTGTGTGGTATAAGACTAAATATGAAGAGTTAAAGGATTAAAGTTGTAATTTCCCAAAAGTTAGGGGTTTTTATTTTGTAAATAAATAGATCATTTAAGGGTGTGGATCGAATGTGAAGATTCTGGATTGATCCGATGTTTCTAATATTGGGAAACTATAGTCAAAGTTTAAATGGAATTCAGATACTCGAATTGACCCAAAAGTTTTTGAGATTTTACCAGATGATAAAGGAAGGTTATAAAAGTCTATTACAAGTATTGAGAATATTTTTGGTTTGATTCAAGATGAATCCTATAATTTAATTATGAGCAAAGGGTTAAATTATCGATATATTAGATCGAATGAAAAGTTTTAGAGACTGATCCAAAAGTTATAGAAAATTCATAAAATATTATTTTATGAATATTTTATTGTAGTTGGTTGGATTCCAACTAGACTTGGTTGAATTTTTACAAGAATGGCAAACAAGTAAATAAAGACTAGTTGGAGGGCAAATTGGTCATTTGACAATGATGCCAATTTTGAAATATTAAGGGCAATTTTGGAAGGTGAATTACTCTTGGATCAAATCATGTCCATTGATTTTTGATAAGATTAAGTCTTGACTATTGGATTAAAAGGGCAAATTAGTAATTTCACTAATTAAATGAATTTTAAATTCATTTAATTTTAACATGTGGATTTAAATAAGTAAATGATGAACCAAATTGTTCATCTTTCTTGAAATATTTTGAACTAAGGGGAGACAAAAAAGGGAGAAAATTTTTCAAGCTCGATTCAAGCCCGAAACTCGATTTTCAGGTAATCTTTCAAACTGCAAAGTTGTTCTACTCTTCAAGCTCTATCTTTTGATGTAATTAATTTATGGAATACATGCTTGATTGATGAAAATTTTACATGAGAAGGGAATTAGGGTTTATGAACAAAATTGAGGCTTTTGAAATTTTATGATTCCATGGTTGAATTTAAGTTGGAATCAAGCTTATATGATGTTAAAATCATGTTATTGAGTTAGGATTTAAACCTGCATATTTTAGTTTGTATGTAGATGATTAGGGTTTATGGATTCAAGTTTAATTTAGGGTTTGTGATGTTGAATTGATGATCTAGTAAGCTTGAATTGTTATTTGGAAGCAAAACCCTAGAGTTATTAGATAGGGACCATTTCAAAAATTCTGAAAGTTAGAGGACTAATCTGAATTTTTATAATTTTTAAGTTTATTTATGTTATTAATGATGTTGGAGATGTGAAATTGATGTTAGAATGCTAAACCGATGTTGAATTGAATTAGTGACCATTTTGACAATTTGTCAAAGTTAAGTAACTATTTCGGCAAGGGAGTTTTGGATGAGGATTAAATCTTAATTTTATTTGAAATAATAGAATTAAGGTAGTAATGTTGATTTGAGGACTAAATTGGAAAGTTAAGAAGCTTGAATCCTATCTTTGCGTTTTTAGTGACTATTTCGGTAAGAACGAAAAACTAGAGGGAATTATTTTTGAATAATTATTTGATGAAGAAAGTGATATGTTAGTGGTTTGAATCAAATAAGGGGACCAAATTGAAAAAATAGCAAAGTAAGGAGAAATTAGTATAAAGTTTGAAGTTATTTATGGAAGTTGTGTAGGAAAACTGGATTTGGCAGTACGTTTGAAAATTCACCATAAATTCTACAAAAATGGTTAAATGGTGAATTTTATATTGATGTAAAGATTTGTTCGTCTAGCTTCGTTTCCAACAAATGGAAACTAATTTTGAGTTCCGAGTAAAAATATATGAATTTTTAAGTGGTGAAAGGTCAGAAAACAATATGGCAGTTTGTTCTGAAATCAGCACTAAAAAATTGACTTTGAAAATTTGTCATAAATCGTACGAGTTGAATTTGAGATATTAATTTATATGGGTGAAAATCTTATTGAATCTAGTTTCTTTCAGAACAATCGGAATCGAATTCTGAGTTTTAGATCATTTTATAGAAATAAATCTTCAAAGGTAGTGCAAGCTGCCAGAAAATGAAAATTGAGACAATTTGTGTCTAATGTTGGTTAGCAAGCTTGGAGGAATAATTTAAAGATAAAAAATGGTCATTAGGGACCAAAAATGAGTTTGTGAACAATATAAGGAAGGAAAAAAATTATGGAAAATTTTTATGTTGAATGATTAAATAGTTTAATTGAAATATTGTTAGAAGTGAATCTAACAAATGTTTGTTTATATTCATGCGGTTAATGAAGCCAAATACGAATCAAAGAGGATTCGAGATACTATAAAGGAAAGGATTGAGTAGAATTTAATGAGGCATACTATTACATGGCCCCGATGAGTGCATTTCTAAATGTTTGCATTACATTGAAAATGGCATTGCATTTCTCTATAATACATGATATGATACATTGCTCGACATGGCAAGGTTGATGGAATACCATGTACGAATTATTGTTTGCATAAATGATGATGCATTATGCATACATGAAATATGGATAATGACAAGATTAAAATAAAACAAGATGCACCCTGGGGATCCAAGCCCATAGTGCAAAATACACTAACGAGGTGTTTAATATAAGGAGCAAAGAGCGTCCTCTCAAGTACGTACTCCACAAGGCACTACGGTGCAGATAGGCTACGGGGTTTCCATGAGCCTCTATCCAGACACGTTAATAATAACAAAAGTTGGTTGTATGATAGATCATGAGCATGCAAATGACTGCATGATGATATATGAATCACATGATAGTGGTGATACATGATAATGATGATACATGAATCACATGATAGTGATGATACATGATCTATATGTTACATGATGCAGATGTTACGTGATTACATGAAACATGCAAAAGATGTTACATGATTTCATGATACATGAAAATGAAGTTACATGTTACATGACAGAGAAGTACATGGCATACATGATAGAAATGTTATTGATATATGATAGAAATGTTACATGATACATGATAGAATACATGTTATGCAAATGATGTGTAACATCCTGAACCCGTCCCAGATCCGAAGCGTCATATACGGGTCACCCAAAACTGACCCATCAAAATTTCTTATTGAAAACCACAAGTTGGAAATTCTTGAAACGGTCTATTTCCATAAAATACGAGTTCCACATAAATCAAAATGAAAATACAAACTCGATTATGGTAAGGTCCTATGAATACAACCAGTCCAAACTAGACATCAAGTACTATACTCTGAGATTGGCTCGATGTTGGGAAATCCTCCTCGATGTGCTCCTCCAAACGCAACCTGTCAACCTACGCACGAAAGAAACCACAATTCCACACGCGGAGCTAACAAAGCTCAACGGTACATTTCTACTCTACCATAATTCATGAATATCATAAAACAAGAATGCATGATAATATAATTAAGAGTGCACAGAAAGGCTTCTCAACATCTAAGGATCATCGTCTAGCCTACCCTAGCTAGAGTCCATAACCATGTCTCAAAAATACCACTATTATATAAGAAGACCACCAAGCCATCCAGATTTACCATACGCGAGGTTCCACCGACCATCGAGTTATATCTCGTACCCTGATCAATAGCCCAAGGGTTATTTAGCCAATACTCGAGATCACGTAGCCCATCGAATTACTCGAGCTCACACAGCCCATCGAGTAACAACCCTACCCTGATCATATAGCCAAAGGGTAAAATAGCCAATATCACTTATCCAAACAACAACGTAAAAAACATACATTTCCTAATAGCCAACCATAGCCACATATACGTCCTAGACATACTTGGATCACAATAACCACAAGCAGTCTTTTCTTGAGATTATACAGCCGAACAGGTTACTTGAGAACACATAGCCATTGAGTTACTCGAGCTCACACAGCCCCAAGTTGTATTTCCATATCCTGATCACATAGCCCAAGGATAGGTTTCGGACCGCATCCAGATCACATAGCCCGTGGATACGTCGGATGTACTCGATCACATAGCCCAGAGTACCCATTCCCTTATTTAAGTGCCCTTGCACTGACTCTAGGACATCCGGATTCCTAACCAAGACACGTACGTTTACACATGCTCCCTCGAGCATCAATATATCTCACCGAGAGATAAAGGCATCCAGCCAACCATTACCAATACCCCAAGACATGACTTGTTTGTTACACTATTCAATATATGTCTTTAGGATTCATTTACGCCTTTCTCGTTAGGTTATCTCATTACTCACGACAACCAAGCATTATTTCTTCAACAAGTTTTTGGCGCTGTTTCTAGGGATTACAATGGGATTAATTGTTTTGAGTTTTACTTGTTTCCAGGAGCAGCACTGCTAGGAAAATTTTACAATACGACCCAAAAATTGAAAAAACCCTATGCAGGATAAGAAGAGAATGTCGAGAAATAGCTCGTAACAGGAATGGTGAGTTAAGAGGAGTCTTAAATAATGCCAATAACTAGGAGATACCGGCAATACCTAATAAGATACCACCCACTCCTGTCGGTTCTACTTAGTTACCTAAAGAACGACCTATCAGAAAACACTTAGCACCAAGCATGGATAATTTGTTGCCATGACTGATTGGCCCAGAGGTAGTTATGGCCAATTTTGAGCTTAAACCGATAATGATTCAGTCGTTAATGAATGTAGGTCAATTCAATGGATTACCTACTAGAGACTAAAGGCAACGTTTGAAGCAGTTCATGAAAGTTTGTCAACTGTTTCAACAACCTGGTGTAACTGAAGAAACAGTGAAGTTGAGGCTATTCTCATTTTCTTTGAGAGATAGAGTAAATTGTGGCTTAACTCTTTGCCACCTGGCTCTGTCACTTCTAGGGCACATTTATGCCAAAAGTTCCTCATGAGATTTCAACCACCTAAACTAAATACCAAGCTGCATAGTTAAATCATTGCTTTTAGGCAGACTAATGACTAGACTTTGTATGATGCCTGAGAGCGATTCAAGGACTAGTTGAGAAGATGCCCCAGGCATGGATTTCCTACCTAGACCCAGATAGAGACTTTTTATAACGGACTCAATACTCACGTCAAAACTATTGTAGATGCTTCGGTAAATGGCTCATTGCTAGATAAGAATTACACAAAGGTATTTAACATCCTTGAAAAGATTGCCACCAATGACCTTTAATACCCTACCACTAGATTGGGAACCGAAATGAAAGTAGCTGGAAAATTAGAGCTTGATATATTATCATATATCAATGCTCAAATTGCCAACCTAACTAATATAGTGAAGACAATGCAAAAGCCTACTGAATTTCGAGAAGTGAAGGCATTAGAACCATTTTGCAATATTTGCAGAGATGATCATTTTGCAGAGGAATGCCCAAAAAACCCAAAATTGACGTATTTTGTTGGCAACTATAACCGTAACAATAACCTGTACTCTAATACTTATAATGCAGGGTGGAAGTAGCATCCGAACTTTTCATGGGCAAACTAGGGAGGTAACCAATTTAATGCTCAGCATTAGAACATCAATGCACCACCAAGTTTTAATTAGAATGTGATGCCACAAGGAGCATAGAATCATCTAGCTCCAGTACAAAGAGCTTCATATGAGAACACCCTAAAGGAGTATATGGAGCGTAATGATGCGACTATCTAGATTTTAGGATCATCTATGAGAAACTTGGAGGTCCAGCTAGGACAAATTGTCAGTGCACTCAGTACCAGACCTCAGGGAACTCTTCCAAGTGATATGGAGGATGCTCCGCAAAAGGGAGTGAACAATGCAAAGTTGTCACTCTCCAAAGTGGCAAACAAGTTGAGAATTCAACACTAGCAAAACAACCAATTATTTGTCATGAGAACAAATTAGTGCCGGTGGAAGAAACCAAAGAGGGTGAGAAAAAGGAAGCAAGCACTAACAATTCTAGACCACACTTTGATGCCAACACTAGCTCGACAAAACTAGCTGAGCGATATTTTCTTACCCACCACCATATTTTCCATAGAGGCTTCAGAAACACAAACAAGATCAGTTGTCTGAGTGATTTTTGGAAGTCCTTAAACAACTGCAAATTAACATACCATTAGTGGAAGCTCTCGAACAAATGCCTAAATATGATGAATTCATGAAGGGAATCTTGTCCAAAAAGAGGAGACTAGGTGATTTTGAGACCGTCGCACTTATTGAGGGATGTAGTGCAATGATAACCAAAAGTTTGCCACCAAAACTGAAAGATCCTGTGAGTTTCACTATTCCCTGCATGATTGTCAATAAATTCATGGGTAACTATGTGATCTGGGAGCCAACATCAATTTAATGCCAATGTCAATTTTTAAGAAACTTGGAATTGGAAAAGCAAGGTCTACCACAGTAACACTTTACTGACAGATCGATCTTATGCACATCCCAAGGGTAAGATTGAGGACGTGTTGGTAAAGGTAGATAAATTCATACTTCCTATTGATTTTATTATTTTAGAATATGAGGCTGATATTGACGTCCCAATAATATTGGGAAGACCATTTCTTACCATGGGTAGGACATTGATTGATGTCCAAAAAGGTGAGCTAACTATGCGTATGAATGACCAGTGTGTTACATTTAACATTTTCAAAGCTCTTATGTGTGTAGATGAACCAGAGAAATGCCAAGCTGTTGAGCTAATGGAGTCTATTTTTAACGTGAACATAGTATAGATCTACTAGGGAACATAAGTCGTTGCCATGGAGCAGGATTATGACGATGTGATAAGCGAGAAATTTAAAGAACCGACTGATTTGAGTGAAGCCATTTGTTATCACAGGGGACCTGAATCACTTGAGTTGGTGGGTAGAGAAATTAGAGCACCAAAACCATCTATTGATGAGCCACTAAAACTGGAACTATAACCATTGCCAAGTCCACCATGTCAGTGATAATTGCTGCTGATTTGACTGGGGACTAGGAGAAAAGATTGCTGGAGACATCGGGTAACTATAAGCAGGCCTTGGGGTGGACCATAGCTAACATCTGAGGGATAAGCCCAACTATTTTCATGCACAAGATTATTTTGAAAGATAACTATGGCAAAATAATTAAGGCCCAACGGAGACTGAATCCTAGCATAAAGGAGGTAGTCAAGAAAGAAGTTATAAAATGGCTGAATGCCAAGATAATTTATCCCATTTCTGATGGATGCTCTTCTTACAAGAGTTTGATCTCGAGATACGAGATAAGAATGGAAGCAATAACCCGATGACTAATTATTTGTCTGGGTTAAAGCTCCACAATGAGGATTACAACACCGCCTTAATCAGAGATGGCTTTTCTGATGAATATTTGCTCGCGACCATAGCTATTCCATAGTATGCTGACATAGTCAACTATCTAGTCAACAATATATTGCCACTATACTTTTCAAGCAATGCCAAAAAAAGTTTCTTAGAGATATTAGGCAATACTATTGGGACAAGCCGTTATTGTTTAAACAGTGTGCCAATCAAATCATCCGTCATTGTGTACCAAAAGATGAACAACAAAACATTCTTCAGCCCTGTCATGCAGCACCATACGGACATCACTTTGCAGGAATGAAGACAACAACCAAGGTGTTGCAATCAAGATTTTTCTAGCCAAGTTATTCAAGGACTCCCATTGTTTTGCCAAGTCTTGTGATAGGTGCCAAAGAACAGGAAACATTTCCAGTAGGCATCAATTGCCACTCTAAAATATCATGGCTGTTGAACTGTTTGACGTGTGGGGAATAGACTTTATAGGTCCTTTTCCTCTATTTTTTAGCAATTTATACATACTCATGGCAATAGTTTATGTTTCAAAATGGGTTGAAGCCATTGCTCTCCCAACAAATAATGCCAAGGCAGTAGCCAAGTTCTTGCACAAGCTTACCCGATTTGGTGCTCGCAGAGCCATTATACACTATGAAGGTACACATTTTAAATGCCATCTCATTACTAAGGCTATGCTAAAGTATAAAACCCAGTAAAGAATTACCATTACCTATCATCTACAAATGAATAGACATGATGAGATTTCAAAAGGTAGATAAAGAACATCTTACAAAAGACCATGAATCTAACCTGTAAGAACTGGTCATCGAGATTAGATGATTCCTTGTGGGAATACAGAACATCCTTCAAGACCCCATTGGGAACTTCTCCATACAAACTTGTATTTGGGAAGACATGCCATCTTCCAGTAGAGTTAGAGCACTATGCTTATTGGGCAACCAAGCAATTGAACATGGAATGACAGGCCGCAAGAGAGAAACGTTTGTTAGAGCTTAGTGTGCTGGAGGAGTTTAGAGCACAAGCCTATAAAAATGTCAAGCTTTATAAAGAAAAACAAAGAGGTGGCATGACAGAAAAATATTGCCAAGACAGATTGAAACTGGGCAAAAAGTGTTGTTATTTAATTTAAGGCTCAAGTTATCCCCTGAAAAACTCAAATCCAGGTGGTTATGACCCATAGATTTTGTCAAGCCCTATGCTCATAGAGCAGTAGACATCAATGACCTAAAAATCGGAACGACATTCAAGGTGAATGGCCAGAGAATGAAGCATTACTGGGAAGGGAGCCAGAATAATACCAAGGAGACCATTGTCCTTGCAGAGATTTAGTAAACTTTTTCCAACTCAGTATAGTCATTGTAAATAGTTTAGGAGACTTATTTTCTTTTCAGTACTTAGGATATTTCAATTTTAATATTTAGTTTTTTTTTATTTTTTTCTAGCTTGAAGGGTTTTTGTTTTTCTTAGCACAATAAATTTTGCCAAGTGATTATGCCAAGCTAAGCTAGCAGTTGAACAACCATTGTCACGTGGTCACAATGTCATGTGGATACCTTGCAGCACAGTCCCATGGACATTTTTAATAAGCGAGAAACTCAGCCAGATGCCGTCCAGTCCTAAAATTTTAAATTTTGAAATTTGGATAACCCATTCTAACTGGCCTCGATTACCACACCATTACTCTCCCCACTCGCCACCTCTGCCAGACAATTATCACCCCACTAACCCCACTAAATGCCATCTCAGTAATCCCCAAAAAGCCTTATTAATTACCAACTTCTTCTTCAATCAAGAACCTTCCCCTATTTCTTTTCTTTCACGCTGGGTAAGAAACCCAAACTTTACTCTCTCTACACCGATCAACCCTTTCAAAAGCTTCAATGTCTTCCTAATCTCGTTATAGTAAAGAGTCGACTCCTATCAAAATTTTCTTCAATTACGAAGCGAATGAGAAATTTGCACAAAATTACTCTACAAGAATATTTTGCTATGATAGGGATTTTGAATTCAAAGATGAACCGAACATGGTATTTTCAGAGGAGGTGGCAGCCATAGTCAAGAAGCATGGTTGGGAGACCTTTTGCCTTTACCCCGATGAAGTCCACTCTACCATCGTCCAGGAATTCTATACGCACCTCACCACCAAGGCTTCGCCGTTTGTCTTTGTTCAGGGTAGATATGTTCAGTTTGATGAGGGATATATCAACCGATTGTTCAAGTTAGATGGTCTAGGGAAAGAGCACTTGACATTGATCGACTCTATTGATGATGCCAAGCGACAGCTTTTCCTGGAGGATTTGTGCGAACCTGGCACAAAATGGTTTGTCTCCTCAAAGGGCAAAAGAACTGTGAAAATGCTGGCATTAAAACCATAGCCTCAGGGGTGAAATTATTTCTTGAAGGCCAGCCTAATGCCAACCATTCACAATGAAACAGTGAATGAGGATTTAATGGCTCTATTACATTTGATCACGACTAGACGAAAAATAAGTATCGGAAAGCTGATCATAGAAGAAACTTACAAGTGCACTGGCAAAAATTATGGGAGTTTGATTTTTTCTTCCCTCATCTCCACCATCTGCATTCAGCACAAAGTGCCAACTCTTGAGTCTGACAATGTCCAGAAAAGAAAAGGAATCAGCACTCTAGCTTCTTGGGGGCATTTGATTGCAAGTGAGGCTAAAGAAAAGGGCAAAGAAAAAGCTGCCCAGCCTGCATCTACTACCAAGACACCCAAAGCAGAATCTTCCATTACATTACTGGCTGATGTTGTGGCATTACTATCCTAGCTCTATCAATGCCAAGAACTCATCCTTTAGAAGTTTTAGTAGGCTGAGGAACAAAGGCTGGCATATTGTAATATACTAGGGCTCGAGACCATGCCATTTGGATAACTATCGAAGCACTGTCCCCCAATCTGTTGCCACCATATCCATATTTCCCAAGTAAACTTCATGCACCGAATAGAATACCAGCCAATGACCAACATGATCCTACTCGAGCCCAGCAATCTGATGTCACTATCCTAGTATTGCCTACCCAAGAAGATTCTGCCAAGGCCGAAACCTAAAATGTGGATGCTGGCTCTAAAGATAAAGTACATGTAGATGATACCACGATCGATCTTCCACTAGTAGCCCCAGCCTCTTCAGCTACCCCTGTAGCACTAAGCACATCTAAGCCGATAAAGGTAATTAATGAAGTCCTACAAGATGTAAAGGTTTCTACTGTGGTGACTGATGTCCCGAAGCCACAACTGAAAAGGAAGAAGTCAGTGGCACCAAAATAAGGACCCCTCACCAGAATAATGACTCGCTCATCTTACCAAGATCATTCCTCAGGGGATTCCTCATCCCTTTAACTCCTTAGATTCATGTTTTTTTTATTTCCAGCATGTATTGCATTTGTATATATGTGTTTTCATGCATTAAGGTCAATGCCTACCTTAGGTTTGGGTGTGTGTGTTACCTCACATTTATTGCCATGGCATTCATTTTTATGTTTATGTTTGTATTCTATTCTTGCCATATAGATATAGTAGAACCTTGCATACCAGATCGTTTAAAAAAATTTGCCACGGCTTTATTTTGAACTGATATTTTTGCCAAAAACATTGCTAGCATAGTAAGATTTAGCCTTAGTATGACAATGTTTGATGAAGAATTTAGAAATCTTTAGAGTTATCTAGAGCCCTTAGACCTAGTAAGGACGAGTTGCTTGGAAATTGATTTCTAACTTAGGGAAATTTTGTTTCACTCAAACACGTAGTATGCATCTAGTTCCCAAGACAAACTTAGGAGTTTTGAAACTGAACTCAGAAAAATAAAAAAAGAATGCCAGGGTAAAAGTAAAGAATAGGGCAACAATGTTTTACCAAAGGCTAAAAAAATGTAGAACCCTCATCTACCTTAGTGATAATACGTAACTTGAGGCTTCCTGGTTTGCTCCCTCTTAGTCCTCAAGCCAACAAAAAATTTAAAGCATGAGAGTAATGGGTAAGCTTAGTGATGTAGTCTGGACTAACATGTGGGTTTGTGGTATGCTCCCTCTTACTTCTCACGCCAAACAACATTATGACGCGAACCTGAAAAATAATGCCAAAAGAAAAGAAAAAGAAAGCCTTGGGTTGGAGTTATATTTCTGCACTTGAAGTTGCTGAGAATTTTGTTGGCATTACTATTATGAGATAATTGAGAATAGAACTAGGGCCAGATCTTTCTTGCTAGCTTGTGTTACTAATAAATTTTTTTTCGAGGCACTCTATTTTATAGTTCTTTGTTTTGCATTACACGAGGACAAACAATGAGCTAGATTTGGGTGTGTGTTAACTCCTTAAAGGATGTACTTTCCATGCATATATTGCCATCATATTGCTTGTCTTTATGTGTATATTAGTATATTTTTCCAGTAGTTTCATGCATTTACATCTAGGAGTTGAGGAATGTATAGTTTTTATTGCCAGTGTGAATGGTTGTTTTCTTGTTGTGGTATGCAAGTACGACAAGATTTTATAGAGTGGATACATGAGGAGAATGCCAAGCTTGGTTGGAAAAAGAAAGGAGGAGAATGCCAAGCTTGGTTTGCAAAAGAAGGAAGGACGATGCCCGAAAAAATGGCACTGAGTTAGAGCCACATCATCCCTAATTGTAAAAAGTGGAAACGCGTTGATGACAATAATTACGGCACCAAACACTCAAGATTTTACCCTAACCATAATTAGGGCTTAGCCTACACCTATATAAAGGAGTTTAAGAATGAGCTGTAGGCAGGCTGGAGCCACGAGGAAGAAAGGAGGGTAGAAACAAGCAAAGGTTCGATTGGCATTTTTTCCAAGAGCTCTGGATCTATTGAGGTGCTACATCGAAAGATCTCCTTCTTTAGTTTCATTTCGCTTGAAATTATTTATAGTTTTGTGAGAATGATTAAAAACGATGATTTGTTTTTGGTCTCCCCAGTCATGAATTAATATTTTAAATTGGCTAGGGGTATTTGTGATGGACGCTTAATATTTTTAGTTTTTAATAGTTGAATGCTTTGGCTTTATTGTCTATTTCACATATGCTCAATGTTACCATCCCTAATATCTTAACAAACTTAGGAGGTAATGATTAATTGTCAAATACTAAGGAGAAACTTCGACGGAAAATATTCAAGAAGATGAAATTAAACCTGATGTGAATCTGCCCCTTAGGAGTAAAGATTGAATATTCACAAAGTGAATTGTTTGAAAACTCACTTTAGGCATATATGTGTTAAAAGTAATTAACTTAGGGTATTGCCACCGACAGAGCAATACTAACTTAAAAATTTGCTCGGCATTAAAACCAAAGTTTAGTTTTACTAGTTGCTGCCTTTACTAGGGTGAAATCCAAACATCCCTTGCCAAGCCTATCAATCATCTTTACACATTTGCTTTCCAATCTACCTAAATCTTTGCTTCAATTTCCTTTATCATTTTCTTAGTTAAACCCGCAATCAGTTGCCAACATCTTTATTTTAAAATTCACAAGTATTTATCGGGGCATTTAATTCCTGAGCAATCCTTGTGGATACGATACTTTCTTACTACTATACTGCTGGTTGACCATGTGCACTTGCATGTAAAAGAAATCTAATATTGGCATTATTTACTTGCATAATTACACTGAATCCTCAACCCTTTGCCAAGCATTATTTCCTTATCAAGTTTTTGTTTTCCTCAGTCGCGAGTGAATTTGGGTCACCTTTAAAACTTTTTGGATTTTTACGTTAATCTTAGCACTCATTCATTCGAGTTACAAAGGAAAATATTAGTGATCAAGTAAGCGCCGTTCTACGGGCGTTGTGGGGGGGTGCTAAACCTTCTCCACACGTAATTGTGCCCCCGAACCTAGAGATTTTGTAATCCCTGATTTGTTTTAGGTTTCTGGTCCGCCTATCTAAAAAGGTCGGTGACGACTCCGTTATCCCAAGAGTAATCATGTCTTGTTTACACACATCAATATTTTCAAATTCATATAAAATTCCTTTTATCTCATTCAATATCTTTATCATTCATTTATGACCATCTTATTCAAAAGGGAATTTCAATTTTTCCTAATTCTCCAGAAGAAATGTTCAGGATATTAGGAATATTATGAAAATATTTAAAGAGTTTTCAACAATTTTATAATACTAGGAAAATTAACTCAAGTGATTTACAAGTAGATTTCAATACACATTTGGGATAGAAAATTTCTTTTCTTTCCTCTGTTGAAGTATGCCCAAAGACCAATCATGAGATGATTGTAATTACATACTCATTTTACCTCGTTTATTTCAATTAATTTACCGTGCAATAAATAACCTATTTTACAATAAAGTCCTAAGAATAAATATGTTTATGCTTAAAGAGTCCATGGTCAAGTATTATTTTGTGCTTGGAAAACAATAATGCATTAAGACTAATATGTAGTTGATTGATGACAAAGTGTTATCATTGACATGTAGATGTCAAAATCAATACATAAGTATGTGTTAGAGAACGACATATTGGACTGACCCACTATGAGCATGTTTCTTGGATTATTATGTGACAGTCACAACATTGCTCATAGGTTAACTTCATGTATGATCCTTAGACTTGAGATCATTATTATTTCAACATTGTGAGTCGCATATTTTGATATAGTCAAACGTGTGTTGTAACTGACTACACTATAAAGACTGGTATTGGATATGTCACAATCTATGTAGTGAAATATGGTTGATCAAGATAACATTTGTCTCTCATACATAATAGGAGTAATATCGTAGTCCACTTGATTGAGTGATACTAGAAATGCATAGCCATGCTCGAATAAGTTGATATGAGATATCATAGTTATTCGTTTATAATAGTTTACTCAAGATATCAAGAAATATTAGATGGACTATACAAGTGTACCTATTCGATGACTTGTGTCCAATCTAGATATAAAGAAAAAAAATGATGTAATACATGAAAAGAGTTAATCAAAAAGAGGTTATGTCGAATCATGATTTCTTGTAACTTAGGTGACACGAATTTAGTTAAATTAGATATATAGAATTTAACTATTGATAAATATTAAAAAAATAATTATTGTAATGATAACTCTTTTAGTATATAAATAATATAATTTGATTTAAATTAAGATATATATTGAAATCCTAATTAAGTTGAATTGAAATTATATATATTAATATATATATTGAAATCCTAATTAAAGTTGAATTGGGATTATATATATTAATATATATATATATATATTAAAATCCTAATATGAGTTGAATTAGGATTACAATGTCTATATAAAGACATGAGAGATCTAGAGGTCACTAATGATTTTCACAAAACCCTCTAAATAGTTTACATAGTTTTATATGCCCGTTTTAATTGGGTGAACTAAGTAGAGGTCGGAGCGTTTTCATTGCGACTTAGGAATCGACATCGTGGAATCGTGATGGGATATCTCTCTTCTCTAAATTCAAAATTCAAGATTTTAAACAGGTAAATTCTTCTCCCGTATTTACCACATTTTCGTTCCTTGTACTTGGATCTCTAGTGGTGATGGATAATTTTTCGTTGTGCCATGGGGTGTATTGGCGTGACTGAACAATGGTATTAGAGCCACTTGTACGATATGAATTTGGGTTTTAATTACCTGGGTAATTCAATTGTATGAGATACATGTTATTTTTTGATTTATTTAGCGAATATATGATATTTGTACGAGAAAATCGATTCAATCATGATTAACCTGTTAGTTCAGTTATAAGATGTTCCTAAGATCAATGATTAAGTGTTAATCACTAGGATCATTGTCATTAGGGTTTGCAATATTATGTGTTAATTGTTAACATATTCATTATGGAGTTTTAGGGCTGGTAGCATTTTGCAAAGGAACAAAATTTGTTCCAAATGAAAAACCTTAGGGATTAAAATCCTGAAAACATGAATCTATTGATAAAACTTATCAAATCGTGAGGTTTTCCCACATGGACCATAAGTGCAATTTTAAAATTTGCCCTGTAACCCTACGTCGGCAACAGAGGTCATAGGCACCTATCGGTAAATTTTAATAATCAATGTAGCGATATCCTTTTACGCTAAAAAAATGAGGTTTCGAAGTGTTCGTGGTTTTTTGGGTATAAAAATGTTTATTCCGTGGGGTTTTAAAAAAACGTATTTTATTTTGAAAAATGGAGTCGCCACCGGCCACTTAGGTAGGCCGGGCACCATAAAACCAGAGATTTGAAAACTGTTGGGTTCGGGAGTCGGGTACGGATGGGGAAGGATTAGCACCCCCACACCGCCCAAAATTGGTACTTCAATAATTACCGCTTTATTAATATTAAACTTTCCGTATTGAAATGATGATTAAATTAAAACTTGGTTATAAGTGCGAGTAGATTTTAAAGGCCCCATTATCCGAGAGTAAACGCCTAACCACTATCACTACGCCTAATACTGGCCCCGTTTACGCTCGGATAAAAGGGCACCACATTGACAATTTATATATATCTCTTATGCAATCTTAGCAAATAATTTTAAAACATACGTATACATCACATGGTTTTAAAACATATAAGGAACATCACAAAATTAAACAATGCTAATAAAATACGTGAGCAAGATAAAAAGAATGAAACTTTTAAATAAAAAAAACCCTATCATGCTTAAACATATTAAAGTAATCCACAACTATATCACATACATGACATGGATAATGTACAATGTTAAACTAACGGAATAAGGCAACAAACCTAGACATGATACTAGAGTCAAAAACATCAAATAGAAACTAAAACCTAGACACCACAATTTTACACGAAACTAAATCAAACATGCAATAAGGTACTTAACTTCCTATCATGCTTCAAGATCAAACAAACACATAAATAACATACTTATATACATAAAAACATGGCATAGGTATAACATGATAACCAAACTAAAACGCAATATTTAAACGAACATATATGTACATACGGATGAACAAATTAAAACATAAAAAAAACACCTCCAAAAACAAAAAAAAAGATGATATAAAAAACTATATTAAGGTGATGAATAAAATAAATATGACATAAAACCATAAAATAACAAAAACAAGAGACATAATTGATTACAACAAAGGACTAAAATGTAATAAAATGAAACAGACATGACAGTAATTGGAGTAATAAAGACATGATTTAGGGACGAAATTACAAACCAGGCCAAACTTAAAGTTACTAAACATGTAATTGAACCAAGGGGCGAGCTCGGAGTGAAAATTTCAAAAACGCGGTGGGACTGGGGAGGTAATTTCACCATTTAAAATATGAATTCGGTTTATTTGAAGACCAAATTGAAATATTTTCAAAAATGAGGGGGGCTGGGGTTGCAAATATCCCATATGGCAAGACAGAAATGAAAATCTCAGGAACGCGGGGGGATTTACGTCGTTATTTACCCATTTTTTTATTTCCCCCTCTATAAAACCGATAACCGACCCCCTCTTTCCTTCTTTTCTCATTTTTTAGCTAAAGAGATAGCGAGCTCTCATGCTCTCTGTTTTTTTAGGAAACAATCCCCCCTAAAATATGAAACCCTTCAATGCAGCCGTGCTCAGGCGGTCTCAGGCGAGGCTCGGCCTTAACGGCCGCCTCGAGCCTTCCTAGACCAACACTTCAGGCCACCCAGACCACTCATTTGTACCAAAAAACCCCTCTGAACACACTCCCCTTTTACCCAAAACTTTTGTTTTAAAACCAAAATAAACCCTCACTGAAACGGCTTACCCCTGAGGGTTCATTGCCGACAAGATTCGAACTGACTCATGTAAAGAAACTTTTCTTTTTATTTTTCTGCTATATCGTTCTTGATTTTCACATGCATGAGAAAAGAAAAAGAGGATTACCCTGAAACTTTTTGTTTGTATTTTTGGAAAACTGATAAAACTGGTCACTTGATAACCTTTTGTTCTTACAACTTTTCATACATATATCCTACTCTGATCGTTTGGTAGAAATTACTATAAAAATACATATATATTTTTTGGATTTGAAATGATACTGACATAGCTTTTGTTTCTTGTGTTTTCTGGTGCATCTGAGTACGGTGGTTGGGGCTGGTGGTGCGACAGAGGCATGGTGGAGGTGATCCCTTGGCAGACCTTGTACGTGTCTCACACACGCGAGTGGAGAATCCAACAGCCCGCGCGTGGACTTCACGCGGTATATGAGGGCTCTTCATGCTTCAACCGTAGTCGCTGGATCCAGATCTGATCCAACGGACCTCGTGCAGCTGTGCAAGATAAAGGGGGGACATCAAGGTTCCATTATCTGATGTGGGTTAGGGTTTTTTTAGGATGTGGGCTAGCCAGTTCGGGCCTAATTTTTGGATTTTAATATTTGTACATAGACTGGATATCTAATTAATTTTTATGGGTTTTGATACTTTATATGTTTATAATAATAATAATAATAATAATAATAATAATAAAATAATAATAATATGTATATATATACATACATGCAAGAGCACACGTACATGGACACACATACGTATATAGCATACACATACATACTTACGTACACATACATACAATTATGACAAAACACATTTGCACACAACCACATATAATAATAAATACAATTCATGCAATACTCTTTCGTATCCAGAATAATAAGGACTTTAATAATACACACATGCAAACATATATAAACATGCACATAATAATTACTAATGCATACATAACACATCACGTACACTTTGCGTACATTAATCATACATACAATATATTACGTATACATGCAACATTGATATGTAAATTATTAAACTAACGTAAATTAATGCGATGTTTATACACCGGATAAAAATGGGTGATTAGAGTTGCCTCTCTTTACTTGTTCTTGTGGAATAGGAACAAAGCAAAGATCATAAGCACCCATTTTTATCCGACTTCCCTGTCTGTTGCTTTGGAATCACGTGTTCTTCTAGAACTCTCCGCTTTTCCTCAGCTGAATCTTTGGGTTCTTAAGTTCTTCCTATATAGAACTTCTTCACCTTCTGATCTTGGAACTATAGGTCCTCCCTATATAGAACCTTTCATTCTGAAGTCTTGAGTTACAAGTCCCCCTATATAGAACTCTTCACTCTAAGACAGTAAAGCTTGAAGTCCTTCCTATATAGAACTCTTCACCTTCAACGCTGGTTTCTCCTATATAAACCTTCTGCGTCATAGAAGAATTCTTTTGACTGGAGTTCTTCCTATATAGAACTGTTAGTCTTTGAACCTTGGAGTCGTAAGTCCTTCCTATATAGAACTCTTAACTTCTAAAATCTCAGAGTTACAGGTTCTTCCTATATAGAACCTTTCACTCTAAGACAGTAAAGCTCGGAGCTCTTCCTATATAGGACTCTTCGCCTTTGACACAGTGGGTTTTTCCTATATAAAACCTTCTGTGTCATGGGTGAATTCTTTCGGCTGGGAGTTCTTCCTATATAGAATTGCTAGTCTTCACCCTAGAGCTGCCAGTCCTTCCTATACAGTACTTTCAGCTCCTGAAGCCTGTTGCGCGTAATAAGTGCTATGCAAATGTGCAAGTATACACGTCACAAGTTATAGTATAAAAGATATCGTCTCCACAGGGATTGGTACTACTTCAAGAATCTAGTCTCTTGCACTGTAAAAATAAAAACACAAATAAAAGATTATAGAAGTTTAACTAATTTAGAAAGCAAATAAGTAAAAGAAAAGATGAATTCAACTGAGAGAGATAAGCCAGGTTATCGTGAGTTGAGGTGTGATAGCCGATTGGATCGTCTTGGTAAAAGAGTGCACGGGCAACTCAGTTGCCGTGGCAACTTGCACAACGGGGTTGCCTTGGCAACTAATTGATGGTTGCCTGGGCAACTAGTTGGGCAACTACTTGGGCGTCTGGGCAGCAACTTCAAGGTTCGGCGGAGCGTCCTTCAATGGTTTCTTCTTATCCCTAAGTTGAAACTCTAGCTACTTGTGCATGCCTTGATAATACATCCCTGCGTGAATCAAGGGTGAACAACAACCAATCTTGCGCTCCTCTTAGCCGTTGAAATCCTTAACTTATTCCTAAGCCGGATTAATCTTCACCATCAATAGATTGAATAAAGATCATATTCATTCGTTTCTTGAATCTAACTCTCCCGATATTAGATAAATAGATGAAATCACGAGATCCTCTCCCAATTCACTCGCAAACAAGAATAAGAACCAAGAATGAATAAACCTTGAAATAGAAAAGTGCAAACTCTTATTACCTAAACAAAAACCAATAGTTTCTCACAACCACAAAACACAATAACCATAGCCAAGTAAATTTAGTTCATGGCTAGGTTCCAAAGAAACACAAGATAAACAATCCCTAGCATGAACCCAATCGAACAAGAAAGAAAAGATGAAGCTTGTCGAAAATCCCTTGCTTTCTCCCTTGGACTTGTCGAAATTTCCCTAATGCTCTCTCTATAAGTTGTCGAAATCTCCATCCTATTTATAGGGCTAGGCCAAAGTCCTTCTTTGAGGAGGAGTTTGAGTTGGAATTAAATTATCTTTAAAGAATATAATTCTTTATTATAATTGTATTCCTACTAGAACTTCTCCTATCTTCTTGGAATTTAATTCTTCTTTAATCTCTGCATGGAAATCAAATTCCTTTGGGTTTGGGCTTTGCTCCACGTCATCTTGGGCTTGTATAGTCATTAATTTCGACATCCCTATTGCATTTTCTCTTTGTCGACAATTGCCATGGGAACTAGCTCGGCGTCTCCTTCATGCATTGCCCTGGCAACTAGCTCGGCGTCTCCTTCATGCATTGCCCTGGCAACTAGCTCGGCATTGCTTTGGCAAGTGATCCTGCACATGCACACACAAAGCACACCAAAGCAGCATCTTTTCCACAAAAACTACCAAGTTATGTAATCAAGCTCAACGATGGAAGGAAACATGGATTAATGCATGAATAGCTAATTATGCAACTAATATGAGCCTAAGTCTAACAATAATATGAGTAAAAAGGGTAAGAAAATTAGTACTTTTGAACACTTATCACACCCCCAAACTCGAACTATTGCTTGTCCTCAAGCAATGCAAACTCATAATTACCTGCCAAGACTTCAATTTTCACAAACTTACCTTTGAACTTGATTTCAATTCTCTGAACTGGGGCACAAAGTATGATTGGCTTTTTATTTTTCGGAAAACTTAGGAGTTACTCGGAATCAAACTATAATGCTTGTGAGTGTGTGCTGAGTTGTGTGCAAGTTGATTTTTCGGATTCTATGCAAACAATAGGTTTTCAAATTACTTCATTGGGTTCTTTTTAACATGTTTTAACTAGAGCCAGTTTTGGGCACCTCTAGTGTTTTGTTTTTTTAAGTGAATTTATTCGACTAGAGCCGGTTTCGGGTACCTCTAGCTATCAATTTTTTAACACATACTAGAGCCAGTTTCGGGCACCTCTAGTGATCCTAAGTTTTAGCACATGCTAGAGCCAATTTTGGGCACCTCTAACATTCATCCAATTTTTATTCTAATCCCCCAATTTGTTAATTATCAACCTAAGTTTACTAGAATTCCTTAAATCAATCAAACCACAACAGTGTTTCATCAAATTTAGCATCATAGTAAAATTCTAAGTTTTTCCATGGTTATCCTAGAACAAAAATTCTATCAATTAAGTGCATTGGCAAAGTCATCATTGAATATTCATCAAATCTAAGCAATTCTTGTTCCAATTAAAGGCATGGCAAGCAATTTATGTATCCTAAATGTAATACTTAAATGAATGTAACTAAACATGGTAACTACTAATAACAATCCCCCCCAAACTCGAGTGAGGCATTGTCCTCAATGCATGCATAAAAATACCGAAAAATTAAAAATAAAAAATGCATACGAAGACTTACTCCGAGAGTTCGTCATCGTAGATGATTAGTTTCCTTCTAGTCGGTGTCTTGATGCTTGAACGCGATGGTTGTTTTCTTGTTGCCGGGATGTCTTTAGCTTTGGTTGCCGGGGCAAGGATCTTGGCAGTGAATTTCCTTAGCATAGTAGTTGTGAGTCTTGTTGTGAAAAAGAAAACAAAGAAAACCTGAAAACTAAAGATAATGAAGAAAAATTAAAATATCTCCTAAAAATAAAAATGAAAATAAAAAGAAAAGAAAAAGAAAATACTGAAAGGAGAGCATGATCATGCATCTCCTAAGTTGACCACTTCCTTGTTACGTTCCACATGGGTACCATTGTAGTGCTTCAATCTTTGTCCATTAACTTTGAATTCATGGTTGTCAGAGATGGACTTGATTATCACGGCACCATGGGAGAATGGTTTGACGACTTCAAATGGTCTCGACCATCTTGATTTCAGCTTTCCCGGGAAAAGTTTTAGCCGAGAATTGAATAGGAGAACTAGTTGCCCTGACGTGAATTGTCGTGGCAATAGTTTCTTGTCGTGCCATCGCTTTTTTTTCTCCTTGTAGATTCGTGCATTGTTATAGACGAGTGCACGGAATTCTTCTATCTCATTGAAATCCATCAAACGCTTTTGTCCGACACTTTCCCAATCCATATTCACGGTCTTGATTGCCCAGTACGCCTTGTGCTCGATTTCCACCGGTAGATGACATGTTTTACCATAGACAAGTCAGAAGGGGGACATACCTAAGGGTGTTTTGAATGCAGTGCGATATGCCCAAAGTGCGTCATCTAGTCTTAATGACCAATCCTTCCTTGAGGGATTTACAATTTTCTCGAGTATTCCCTTTAACTCCCGGTTGGAAATTTCTGCTTGCCCGTTGGTTTGTGGGTGATATGCCGTGGCGATCTTGTGTGATATGCCGAAGCGTTGCAACATCTTTGCAATTAGTCTGTTGTCAAAATGCTTGCCTTCGTCGCTGATAATTGCTCTCGGCATCCCAAACCGTGTAAATATGTTTTTCTGCAGGAATCGTTGCACGGTCTTGGAATCGTTGTTGGGAACTGCAGCTGCCTCTACCCATTTAGACACATAGTTGACGGCATGTAAGATTTAGAGGCTGCCGAATGAAGATGGGAAAGGTCCCATAAAGTCGATCCCCCATACATCGAACAGTT
This sequence comes from Hibiscus mutabilis, assembly GCA_019671005.1. NCBI lineage: Eukaryota > Viridiplantae > Streptophyta > Magnoliopsida > Malvales > Malvaceae > Hibiscus > Hibiscus mutabilis. Next base: position 23,126,109 of record CM033747.1, read on the forward strand.
CAACCTCGATGATGTTCTGGAGTGGCATCTCATGTCGTCTAGAGATATTGCCCGTCCTCTGGCAACGATCACATTGCTTGTAAAAGTTTTGGGCATCTTTGTACAATGTTGGCCTATACAAACCGGATTGCAAGACTTTGGCCGCGGTACGAGTTCCTCCAAAATGTCCTCCATAGGGTGAAGAATGGCATTGTCGGAGTACATTCTGTTGCTCTTCTTCAAGGACACATCGGCGTATAACCTGATCTGCACATTGTTTAAACAAAAGAGGCTCGTCCCAAAAGTAATGCTTAGCATCATGGCGGAACCGCTTCTTCCCTTGGTGAGTAATGCCATAAGGAAAAATACCACAAACAAGGAAGTTAACTATATCCGCGTTCCAGGGTATTGCCGAGGCATGTGCTGTCGTGGTGACTGCTCCCAAGATTGCTGAGGCATGCGCGTCAAAGACTGCTGCGGCGTCGAGAGTTGCCGAGGCGTCATGGGTTGCCGAGGCATCTAGGGTTGCCGAGGCGTCAAGGGTTGCCGAGGCATTGAGGGTTGCTGAGGCAACTAGAATTTGTTCATCCGGGAATGCATCGCATATCTCTAGATCCGCGTCCTCCTCCCTATTGCGTTCCAAACGTGATAAGTGATCGGCCACTTGATTTTCTGTTCCTTTCCTATCCTTAATTTCAATATCAAATTCTTGTAAAAGTAATATCCAACGAATCAAACGAGGTTTAGCATCCTTTTTAGCAAATAAGTATTTGATTGTCGAATGGTCCGTATGAACAATTACCTTTGTACCAATTAAATAGGATCGGAACTTGTCAAATGCGAAAACTACAGCTAGTAACTCTTTCTCCGTTGTTGTGTAATTCACTTGAGCGCTATTAAGAGTTTTACTAGCGTAGTATATCACATGGAAGGTCTTACCTGTGCGTTGGCCTAGGGACTGCTCCTACCGCAAAATCACTTGCATCACACATGAGCTCAAAAGGTAGCGTCCAATCTGGTGGAATAACAATGGGTGCCGAGGCAAGCTTTTTCTTTAGGGTTTCGAATGCTTGGTTGCAAGAATCATCAAAATTGAAGACTTTATCCTATTCAAGCAGATTACACAAGGGTTTAGTGATTTTAGAAAAATTATGAATGAACCTCCTGTAAAAACCTGCATGTCCGAGAAAACTTCGAATTCCTTTAACCGAACTTGGTGGGGGTAATCTCTCGATCACGTCCACCTTGGCTTTGTCTACTTCAATTCCCTTGGATGAAATCTTATGGCCGAGCACTATTCCTTCATCTACCATAAAATGACATTTCTCCCAATTGATGACTAAATTCGTTTCTTCGCATCTTGCTAACACCCTCTCTAAATTGCCGAGACAGCCATCGAAGTCATTAACAAAAACCGAAAAATCATCCATGAAGATCTCAAGGAAGTCTTCGACCATGTCTGAAAAGAGTGCCATCATGCATCTTTGGAAGGTTGCTGGGGCGTTACACAATCCGAACGGCATCCTTCGGAAGGCATAAGTACCGTATGGGCATGTGAAAGTTGTCTTTTCTTGATCTTCTGGTGCTATGGCAATCTGATTGTAACCTGAATAACCATCAAGAAAACAATAAAAGGGTTTACCTGCAAGACGGTCAAGAATTTGATCAATAAAGGGTAATGGAAAGTGATCTTTCCTAGTGGCTTTGTTTAGCTTTCGATAGTCCATACAAACCCTCCAACCGGTCACAGTCCTGGTTGGGATAAGTTCATTATTTTCATTGCTTACCACTGTTATACCTCCCTTTTTCGGTACACATTGTACCGGACTTACCCGTACTATCAGAGATAGGGTATATAATGTCGGCGTCAAGCTACTTGATGATTTCTTTCATTACAACCCCTTTCATGGCATGATTCAGTCTCCTCTGGGCCTCAATTGAAGGTTTGTGATCATCTTCCAACAGAATCTTGTGCATGCACAATGCCGGGCTAATTCCCTTCAAGTCGGCAATTGTCCACCTTATTGCCTTTTTGTGTAGCTTCAACATCTTGATCAGCTTCTTTTCCTGCTCAGGCTGTAACTTAGAAGAAATAATTACAGGCAACGTATTATCGGTTCCTAAATATGCATATTTTAGTTGCTCTGGCAATTGTTTCAACTCAAGAGTCGGTGGTTGTTCAATAGAGGGTTTTTCGAGTTTACCTTCCTTACCTGAGTAATCCAGTGGTTCAAAGTATGTACCTGGTCGATTTACTAGCCAATTTGCCTCTTCTTGTTGTTCCTCATCGACCGGTTCTTCATACTCCTCAGGTTCCTCTTGATCGGCAATGTAGTTGCCGAGGCAACTAAATTCCTCGTCGAAGTTAAACTCTACCGTGGCATGAAGAAGTTGGCATTCTTCTGGATCATCGGCATGCCTTAGTGTTTGGAACACATTTAGTTTAACTTGCTGGTCATTCACCCTCATTGTGAGTTCTCCTTTTTCAACATCGATCAAGGTTCTCTCTGTTGCTAGGAATGGTCTCCCGAGAATGATGGGTGCGTGCTCATCTGCTTCACAATCCAAGACAATAAAGTTAGCGGGAAAAATAAATTTATCAACTTTTACCAGTATGTCCTCGATTTTTCCCTCTGGATACACATAGGATATGTCGGCTAGCTGTAGCATAACTGTTGTAGGTCTTGCCTTCCCGATTCCTAGTTTCTGGAAAACTGATTTAGGCATCAAGTTTATGCTAGCCCCAAGGTCGCATAGTGCTTTCCTGACATAGTGATTTCCAATAGAACAGGGTATTGTGAAACTTCCGGGATCCTTCAACTTGGGTGGCATACAATTGTGCAACATTGCCATGCATCCCTCTGTTGCGGCAACTGTTTCGAACTCTCCTAGCCTTGTTCTCTTGGACACAATGTCTTTAAGAAACTTGGCATAGTTTGGCATTTGTTCAATTGCTTCCACCAATGGCAAGTTGATGTGGACTTGCTTTAGGATATCAAGAAACTTCTTGAATTGGTATTCTTTCTTTTGTCGCTTCAACCTTTGTGGGAATGGTGGTGGAAGTCGGATATCTTCGATCCTTTCATTGGTTTGGAACCTGATTGACGGCATTACCGGGACATCTGGAGTTGCTGAGGCGTTATCAACTGGGGTTGTCGAGGCATGCTTTTCACAAGTTGTTGAGGCGTCTTTATCGTTGGTTGCCGAGGCATGCATATTGCCGGTTGCCGTGGCAATTCCTGATTCAGCATCTGAGGCTTTGCCGCTAGGTTCGCCTTGATCTTTTTGTGGAGTTTTGTTTGATGAGCGGGTTTGAGCCTCTCTAAGTTGTTGGCCACTTCTAGTGGTGATTGCCTTACATTGCTCATGGCCAGTTCCTCTTGCGACTTCAATATCGCTAGGTAAACCTCCTTGTGGTCTAGTATTCAGATTTTGAGCAAACTGTCCGACTTGATTTTCCAATGATTTGATTGCCGCCTCTTGGTTTTGCAATCTCATCTCGGTCTTGTTAATAAAAGCATTAGTTCTTTTTATGAAATTACTATTCTCAGCCATATAAGATTCAGTTTTCATCATAAAAGCATTTAGAGAATTTTCCAAAGAACTAGATGTCGCTTGGTTGTTGCCGCGGCATCCATTTGTCGTGGCATATTCTGCTAGAATCCCAATGCTTGTGCATTCTGATTGTTCTGGTTTAGAGCATTGTTGGGATTACTCCATGAAAAATTTGGTGCTTCTTCCAAGCTGGATTGTATGTATTGGACATCACGTTGTTGCTCCGATTGTAATTCCCCACATAGAAGCTGGATTTCGGATTCTGCATACATTCAGAAGAATTATGGTTATCACCACATAACTCACAAAAAGAATCCATTACCTTGACTTCATGTGTGTTGTTTGGTTTTTGCATGTTCTGGACCATCTTGGTTAAAGCGACCAATTGTACCGAAATTGAGTCTGATGATCCTAGTTCATGTAATGTGGCTTGGCGTCTAACTCCTCCTCTTCTAGTAGATGGGAATTGATAGTCATTCTTGGCCAGCTTGTTTAAAATTTGCATCGCTTCCTCCGGCGACTTATCTAGGAGTATGCCGTTTGCCGAGGCATCTAGCATCATCCTTGATGGTGTATTCGCGGCGTTGTAAAACATTGTTACTTGAGTCCACACCGGGAATTCGTGTAGAGGGCATTTGTGTAGAAGTTCTCTATATCGCTCCCAAGCCTCGTACATGGATTCATCATCCGCTGCCGAAAAGAAGTAATGTCGTTCTGAAGCTTATCACCAAATTTGTAGGATTAAATCTAGCAAGGAAATCACGACAAAGATCAGTCCAATATGCTATGGATCCGGCAGAATGCTATTCAACCATGCTTTCGCCTATCCTCGGTGAATAGGGAAATAATCTTAATCGTAGGACATCGGGGTGACTCGTATCTCTTGAACGAGTTGCAAATCTCGAGGAAATATTTCGGATGTTGCCGTACATCTTCGATTCTTGAGCCGCCAAATTGACCTATTGTGTTGGATCATATTAAACATTACCGTTTCAACTCAAAGTGGTCGGCTTCAATTTCAGGTGCGACAACTCCTGGGTTAAGTCCATCAATATCTTCTTCAAGATAGTCTCGAATAGTTCTATTTCGTGCAAGAATCACTCCTCCTCCTGCTCGAACATCTTGATTCATATTGCCGTCTTGATTTGCCATTGCTTCTCTTATCCTTCGTCTAAGTCTTTGTAAGGTTCGTTCGATTTCGGATCAAAGGGATATTCTGGTGAAGTCGGTCTCGCCTACGTCATATACCAATGCAAAACCAAAGTTTCTTAGCCCTTTGAATTTTAAACAAGAAAAATAAAAAGAAAGTGCAAGAAAGTAAAAACAAAGTCGCTATTGCCAATCCCCGGCAACGGCGCCAAAAAACTTGTTGCGCGTAATAAGTGCTACGCAAATGTGCAAGTATACACGTCGCAAGTTATAGTATAAAAGATATCGTCTCCACAGGGATTGGTGCTACTTCAAGAATCTAGTCTCTTGCACTGTAAAAATAAAAACACAAAAAAAAGATTATAGAAGTTTAACTAATCTAGAAAGCAAATAAGTAAAAGAAAAGATGAATTCAATTGAGAGAGATAGGCCAGGTTATCGTGAGTTGAGGTGTGATAGCCGATTGGATCGTCTTGGTAAAAGAGTGCACGGGCAACTCAGTTGCCGTGTCAACTTGCACAACGGGGTTGCCTTGGCAACTAATCGATGGTTGCCTGGGCAACTAGTTGGGCAACTACTTGGGCGTCTGGGCAGCAACTTCAAGGTTCGGCGGAGCGTTCTTCAGTGGTTTTTTCTTATCCCTAAGTTAAAACTCTAGCTACTTGTGCATGCCTTGATAATACATCCCTGCGTGAATCAAGGGTGAACAACAACCAATCTTATGCTCCTCTTAGCCGTTGAAATCCTTAACTTATTCCTAAGTCGGATTAATCTTCACCATCAATAGATTGAATAAAGATCATATTCATTCGTTTCTTGAATCTAACTCTCCCGATATTAGATAAATAGATGAAATCACGAGATCCTCTCCCAATTCACTCGCAAACAAGAATAAGAACCAAAAATGAATAAACCTTGAAATAGAAAAGTGCAAACTCTTATTACCTAAACAAAAACCAATAGTTTCTCACAACCACAAAACACAATAACCATAGCCAAGTAAATTTAGTTCATGGCTAGGTTCCAAAGAAACACAAGATAAACAATCCCTAGCATGAACCCAATCGAACAAGAAAGAAAAGATGAAGCTTGTCGAAAATCCCTTGCTTTCTCCCTTGGACTTGTCGAAATTTCCCTAATGCTCTCTCTATGCATCTTGTTGAAATCTCCTATCTTCTTTAAAGAATATAATTCTTTATTATAATTGTATTCCTACTAGAACTTCTCCTATCTTCTTGGAATTTAATTCTTCTTTAATCTCTGCATGGAAATCAAATTCCTTTGGGTTTGGGCTTTGCTCCACGTCATCTTGGGCTTGTATAGTCATTAATTTCGACATCCCTATTGCATTTTCTCTTTGTCGACAATTGCCATGACAACTGGCTCGGCGTCTCCTTCATGCATTGCCCTGGCAACTAGCTCGGCGTCTCCTTCATGCATTGCCCTGACAACTAGCTCGACATTGCTTTGGCAAGTGATCCTGCACATACACACACAAAGCACACCAAAGCAGCATCTTTTCCACAAAAACTACCAAGTTATGTAATCAAGCTCAACGATGGAAGGAAACATGGATTAATGCATGAATAGCTAATTATGCAACTAATATGAGCCTAAGTCTAACAATAATATGAGTAAAAAGGGTAAGAAAATTAGTACTTTTGAACACTTATCAAAGCCTCAGAGCGGCGGATTTCTCTTATATAGAACCCCTCGCTACGGACACTTGAAAATATAGGCCCTTCCTATATAGAACCTTTGTCTTCACATTTGGGATTCACGCCAAAATGGCTACCGATCTGGACTTACGCTACCTAGGCTTCCATTATCTCTGGACTCACGCTACTAAGGCTGCCCGTGCTTTGTTAAATCTGCAGATACCTATCTAGAATAGAAAAATGCTATGACAAATGAGTTAGCATGCTCCTAATCCTAGGGATGTCTAACTATACATGATGCATGAGTGTCAATATTTTGGTGTGCCTGCTTCGGCCATCAGTCAATCTCGACTCTCCGCTGCTTGCTTTCTCCTTTTTTTCTTCTAGTGGCGATACCCCATTTCACTGTGGGGTTCAACCGTTCCAACCTTTCTTTTCTGAATTTCTGGTTTGGGGTTCTAAAGTGCCCTTTCAGGTTTTCACTTTAGAGGTTTTTTTTAGGTGCCCTTCCGGGTTTTCACCTGGGAAATCTCTCTTGTTATCTCGAATGCTTTCTTTAAAAAAGCAGGGCATGTGACATTGGTCATCTTGCCCTAGTGCTCGAAGCCTTCTGCTCACCCCGTTTCAACATACATCATGTAGGCAGCTGGAGGGCAAGGTTAATACCGTTTTCTAATCACCTATATCTTCAGGGTTATATCACAGTAATGCTCAAAAATCTATTATTTATCATAAGCCTATGTTAACTTATTTGCATGATGTTTATGGCAAATAACAAGAAGACAAGGAACGAGAGCTCAAATATGTGATTTTATTACGATTAAGGATTTGGAACAATTTTGAGATGGTTATGAAAAACATGAGGAAAAGGAAAAGCAAAACATGAAATGCAAAACCTCCCAGTATCCATAGTATGAATGATGCGTGATCCTGTCAACCGGAGTAGAATCTTTGCCTGGAGCTTCTTCTTCATGGGGCTCATGGGGACGACTCTTCTCTTCGAAGGTCCAACCTCAAAATTTATCTGAGTCGCCGTTTACGGGTTTTCAACTCGGATCCTTCCTTTGCTTCAAGACGCTATTTTTCAGGTTTTCGCCTTGAGCTCTCCATTTTTTTCTTCTTTTTTTCTTAGAACACCCTTTCGGGTTTTCGCTCCACCTCTCTTCTTTTTTCTTTTTTCTTTTTCTCTTTTTTTTTCTTTCCTCTTTTTTTCTTATTCTTCTTTTTTTTCTTTTTTCTTTTTTTTTTCAAACATAGTATTTCTTAACTGCATTAGAATTTACATGATTTTTCAACTCGTCTCCATCCATTTTGGCTAAGATTAATGCTCATCCTGAAAAGGCTTTCTTGACAACGTATGGCCTTTCCCAATTGGGCATCCACTTTCCCCGAGAATCTTTCTGAATCGGGAGGATCCTCGTAAGTACCAGATCTCCCTCTCTGAATTCTCTCAGGTGCACCTTCTTGTCGTATGCTCGCATCATCCATTTTTGGTACATTTGACCATGGCAGATGGACCTTAGCCTATTTTCTTCGATGAGATTCAACTGGTCGAATCTGGCTTGCACCCATTTAGATTCTTCCAACTTTACTTTATTTAGGACCAGGAGCGATGGAATCTCAACCTCAATGGGGAGTACTGCTTCGGTGCCATACACTAGAGAATAGGGCGTTTCCCCCGTCGATGTGCGAACATATGTCCTATAGGAAAAAAGAGCGAATGAAAGCTTCTCATGCCAATCCTTGTACGTATCCGTCGTCTTCACGATGATCTTCTTTATGTTCTTGTTTGGTGCTTCCACTGCCCATTCATCTTAGGGCGATAGGCTGTGGAGTTATGGTGCGTTATCTTGAACTGGTTGCACACCTCCGTCATCAATTTGTTATTCAGATTGGAAGTGTTTTCGGTGATAATCCTTTCCAACAAACCGTATCGACAAATGATCTCCTTCTTTAGGAATTTGCATACCGTCGCCCTTGTGATGTTGGCATAAGATACTGCCTCCACCCATTTAGTGAAGTAGTCTATGGCGACCAAAATAAAATGGTGCCCGTTGGAAGCTTTCGGGTGAATCTGCCCAGTGACGTCCATGCCCCACGCTGCAAAAGGCCACGGGAAATTCATGGCGTGTAAAGGCAACGGAGGAGCGTGAATCTTGTCAGCATAAATTTGGCATTTGTGGCATTTCCTGGCGTAATCGATGCAATATCCCTCCATGGTCGACCAGAAATAGCCATATCTCATAATTTTTCGGGCTATAGACAGCCCGTTGATGTGCGTCCCACATAGACCATCGTGTACCTCTGCCAAAATCTCCTTCGCCTCCCAGGCATCCACACATCTCAATAATGTCTGATCATGGCTTCTTTTATATAGGATCTCCCTATCCAGAACGTATCACGCTGCCATTTTTCTGAGTGTTTTTCTGTCATTGTCATTTGCCCTTTCGGGATACTTTTGAAACTTGACATATTTCAAGATGTCATAGTACCACGGGTTTCCATCTATATCTTCTTGTACATTACAACAATGAGCCGGCCTTTCAAAAGTCTGTATCTCAATGGGGTTCATTTCTGCCCCCTGTTTTCGCTTTGAACATGGAAGCCAAGGTTGCCAGGTTTGTCTGCCATCTGATTTTCTTCTCTGGGAAGGTAAGTGAAACTGATCTTTTCAAACTCCTTGGTGAGCTCCTGGATCAATTCATAATATTTGACCAGCTTCGAATCCATAGTTTTCCATTCTCCGCGCAACTGGTAAATCACTAAGGAAGAATCTCTGAATACTCGAAGTTCCTTACTCTTTCTTTCAATAGCTGCGTTCAGTCCCATAACACAGGCTTCGTATTCGTCTATATTGTTGGTGCAGAAGAATTCTAGTCCGCTGGTGAAGGGATAGTAGACATTCTCCGGAGAAATTAACACAGCCCTTATCCCGTTCCCGAGGGCGTTGGAGGCTCCATCAAAGTAAAGCTTCCATAAGTTGTCGTCTGAAACATTCTCCTCGGTTGTAATACACATAAAGTCCTCGTCCGAGAAATTAAATTTCAACGATTCATAATCTTTCGAAGCACGACTAGCTAAGAAATCCGCTATGGCGCTTCCCTTCACGGCTTTCTGACTTATATACACAATGTCAAACTCGGATAAGAGCATCTGCTAGCGGGCCATCCTCCCTGTTAATGCCGGCGCTTCCATTAGGAACTTCAAGGGGTCTAGCTTGGATATCAACCATGTGGTATGGTATAGCATGTACTGCCTAAGCCGTTTGGTGGCCCAAACCAAAGCACAACATAGCTTCTGAATTGGTGGGTATCGTGTTTCGCAATCATTGAACTTTTTGCTTAGGTAGTAGATGGCTCTCTCCTTCTTCCCAAACTCATCATGTTGCCCCAATACGTAACCCATTGAATTCTCAAAGACTGTTAGGTAGAGGATTAAAGGCCTGCCTGGTACCGGCGCGACTAAAATCGGAGCATTCGTTAAGTACCTTTTGATCTTCTCTAGGGCTTCTTGACATTCCTCATCCCAGACGTCGGGATTATTCTTTCTAAGTAGTCTGAAGATTGGGTCACACCTATCTGTTAACTGGGAGATGAAATGGGAGATATAATTTAGCCTCCCCAGGAAACCACAAACTTTCTTCTGAGTATGGCGCGGTGGGAGATCCTGGATGGCTTTCACCTTATCTGGATCGATCTCAATCCCTCTTCTACTCACTACAAACCCCAAGAGTTTTCCAGATGTAATGGCAAAGATGCATTTGGTTGGGTTAAGCTTCAGCTGGTATTTCCGCAGTCTTTGGAATAGTTTTCTCAAGTTCTGCAGGTACTTTCCTTCTGTTCGGGACTTAGCGATCATATCAACCACGTATACCTTTATCTCTTTGTGTATCATGTTGTAGAAAAGAGTCACCATCGTTCTTGAGTCTGAAAGGCATCACCTTGTAACAAAAGGTGCCTCATATAGTCACGAATATGGTTTTCTCCATGTCGTTCGAGTCCATCTTTATCTGGTTGTACCCTGAGAAGCCGTCCATGAATGAGAACCATAAGTGCCCCGCGGTGTTGTCAACTAGCTTGTCAATATGTGGCAGAGGGAAGTTGTCTTTAGGGCTAGCTCGGTTGAGATCCCTATAATCTACACACATACAAACCTTCTCATCCTTCTTCGGTACTGGTACAATGTTTGCAACCCATTCAGGGTACTTGGCCACTTCCAAGAAGCCAGCATCAAACTGCTTTTTCACCTCTTCTCTGATCTTTAACAACATGTTCGGTCTCATTCTCCTGAGTTTTTGCTGTATTGGTTTGCATTTTGGCTTCGTCGGCAGTTTGTGTACCACTATGTCATACTCAAACCCGGCATATCTTGATAAGTCTAGGCGAAAACATCATTGAATTCCTAGAGTAGGGCTATCAGTTCGTGCCTGGTTTTCGAGGAAAATGTAGTCCCGATCTTTACTTCTTTTCTCTCTTCTCAGTTCCCAAGTTTACAATTTTCCTTTCTTCTTGGTGGGGCATGATTTGCCTCTCTTCGTTGGCCACATCCTCATTAGCTCTGTAGGGACCTCGTATTCTATCTCATCATCCTCTTCTTCAATTCCTGCTGAGATCTCGAGGCATTCAAAATCTACTTTAGGATTGGATTCAGCATCATTCATACAGTTAATTATAGGAGACCTGCATTAAATAAGAATGAATGTATTGGGAAGAGAATGGTTTTATATGAGGTGAATGAATATGAATAATGAATGAATGAAATAAATGAGATGTTTGCCATTTGAGAAAACGAGGAATATATCTTTTCATTTCAAAAAAAAATTTAACATAGGTGCCCTATACAAAAAGATCCCCATTGTTTATGGGCAAAAACAAAAAGGTTGATTCAGAGCATTACTCTAATCTAGTCCTAAAAACCACAGGTAGAACAACGTGGCTCCAATTATCAAGAGTCTCCCCGGGACGGTAGTGGTGGATGCTGGTCAACATACTGATGTTATGGTCATTTCCAGCTATCATGTTGATGGACATCCCCTTGAGTGATTCACTAAACATTTCTTTTATGTCATTTTTCTTAATTGCTTCTTCGACCTCCTGTTCTGGTCGGTAGAATCCTCCAGCGACAAAAGTATTTTTCAAACGAGGGAAAGACATTGATCTTCATGGAATGTCCTCTCCCTTAAATCTAGCTATTCTCTGTTCTTCTTTTTCTCTTGTATTCTTCCTTTCTCTGCTGGACACTTGGTTTGTAACCCAGCCCGAAACGATCATTCTTAGTTATTACACTCCTAGCTCGTAGCTCCATTGCAACCTTCTCCCTAGACCTCTTCTTGCTTTGGCTCCTCGGCCCAAAGTTTCAGCAATGGTTATCTTGGTGCAATTAGATAACCTGGGGCAAGGGATCCGATTACCTTCCGTGACGAATGTGGCATTCACCAGCTCTAATGCTTGAAAAGAACATTCTGCAGCATCCTCATCATTTTGAATGTAGGGGGCATATGATGTCACCAAAGCAATGATCTCTTGCTCAGCCTCCACTGTGACCAACTTGCCTTCGATCACGAATTTTAATTTCTGATGCAGTGATGAGGGGACGACTCCTGCATAGTGGATCCATGGCCTTCCCAATAAGCAGCTGTAGGATGGTTTTATGTCCATCACCACGAAGTCGATCACGTACTCAATCGGCCCAATCAATAGAGGCACCTCAATCTTTCCAAGTGTTCCTCTTTGTGTGCCATCGAAGGCTCTTACGGAGTTATGACAGGGCTTTAGGTGAGAATCATCTATTGGTAGCTTTTGTAGAGTCACTATAGGTAGTACATTCAGTGCTGACCCGTTGTCAATCAATACCCCCGGTAACACATACTGCTTGTAGTGGGTTGTGATGTTAAGAGCCTTGGTGGATCTCATTCCTCCTTCAGGGATATCGTCATCACTGAATGTTATATGGTTATAGGCGGTGATATGCCCCACTATCCTGTCCAACTTCGATATAGAAATGTCATGGGGTGTAAAAGTCTGGTTTAGCACTCTTAGGAGTGCCTTACGGTGTTTTTATGAACTCAGGAGCAACTCTAGCACTGTAATCCTTGCCGGTTGCTTTCGTAGTTGTTCCACTACGTTGTATTCACTATGTCTCAGGAATTTCAGAAATTCTTTGGCCTGAGCCTCAGTTACTAGTTCATTTATCTTTGGAGGTGCTTCCTCACTGAATATCTGCGCGGGGGTAACCGATGTATCCTTTCCTTTATCCTGGGCAACTTCTGCAGCCTTCAAGGTTTCTGAGGAGTAACATATGTCGCTCCTCGTGAAGTGGCCTACCTCACTGACATTCTCATCACTCTTGGCTTGCTTGTCTCTCGGTGTAGGCTCTTCTTTATCTTTCTATTTTTTTACTCCACCAGATTCTGGCTTTTCTGGTAGGGTCACATTCACAGCATAGTTCCATGGAGTTTGCCGCATATCCTTGAATGGGAACGGGGATGGTGCTGAGATGATGATCTTGGTAGTCACCTTAGTAGCTTCTCCTTGGGAGGAACTTGCACCCTCTGGCCTGGAGGAGATGAAAAAAGGTCTGTCTCTCTCGTATTTAATGTTGGGGTTGTCCGTCATATGTATGTCTGACCCTTTCCTTCCTATAGGCTCTTCGAAGAACTCTATTTGCTTGTCGTTCATCAATTGTTGCACCAATCTCTTAAACTCGCCGCACTGTTGGATGTCGTGTCCTCCATCATGATTGAATTCACAGTACACTCCGCATCGCTTCTGTAGTACTACCATGCCCCTGTTGATCAGGTGGGCCATGCACAATTGCTGAAATATCCACCGCAAAGGAGACTTAATTTCTGACATATTCTCCTTAACCTTTCTGCTAGAGTACTCTTCAATAGCATTCACTCCCTTGTTCCTGTGATTAGGCAATGGGTTAGCAGCTATACTTGGTTCTTCATACTTTAGTATCCCAGAATCGATTAGACTCTGCACAAGCTTCTTGAAAGCAAGGCAGATCTCTGTAGGATGACTAGAGGCACCACCGTGAGAATCGCAATGCGCGTTCGGGTTATACCAAGACAGGAATGGTGGTTTGAACGGAGTAACGTAGTATGGACGGACCACATCCGCTTCGTGCAACTGAGAGTAAAGCTCAGAGTACGAAATGGGTAACAGAGTAAAAGTTTGACTCTCTTTCTCCTTTCTCAGGGTTCTCTCCTCTCTTTGGTTCGAGTTTTGTGCTTTTCCAGTACACGCCTGCAGTTGTGAGACTGTGAAATTCTTTGGGGCGGTGTAAGTACTGGCAGTGTTCACCTCATTCTTCTTGTTGTACTTCCGAGAACTTTCCCCACTATCAATCCTACCACTCTTGATTGCCAATTCAAGGGACTCCCCGGTCCTAATTAAATCAGCAAAACTCTGAGTTGTGTTATTAATGAGGCGATCAAATAGTGGCTCCTTCAAAGTATTAACAAATAAAGGCGTAATTTCATGTTCAGGGAGGGGTGGCTGAATCTGGGTGGCCACTTCCCGCCACCTCTGGGCATACTGTCGCAGACTTTCGTTGGATTTCTGCCCTATATTTTCTAGCATAATTCTACTGGGCGTCATGTCCGTCACGTGCTTGTATTGCTCGATGAATGCTCTTGAAAGATCTTTCCAGGTTTTAATGTTTACTAGGCTCAACTGGGTATACCACCGCAGCGCCGCCCCAGTCAGGCTGTCCTGGAAACAATGAATTAATAGTTTCTCATCCCTTAGGTAGGCCACTATCTTCCAGCAATACATTGTCACGTGTGCGGAAGGACACGTGATTCTATCGTATTTTTTGAACTCCAGCGTTTTAAATTTTGGTGGCAGGACAAGGTAGGATACCAGACTTAAGTCACTAGCATCGCTTCCTGATTCTTTTATAGTTTGCACGACTTTAAATCTTTCCTACATGAGGTAAAACCTCTCATCCTATTTCTTTTCTACCTCTGTCCTGATCCGTTCGACCAAGTTCAGGTCTGGCACCTCCTCCTCGTAGGGTGCTTCTAGGTCAATGGGTTGATTCTCAGGTGCCCCTACTTGAAGATTAGTAGACATCCCAGCAGGGTCAATATACACCCTTCTGGCCAAATTTGGCGTAGACGATTGAACCTTACTGTGAGCTAGGGTACCTTTAGGCTCTTGAGTGACTTCACCTTCGACTCTTTTTCCGAGGCTCTTAGCCAACAACGCAGTTATGTCGAACACTATCGACGCTTGTGACTGAGAAATCTGGTCACTGAGGCTTCTCTCGGCCTCATCAAATCTTGCTTCCAGATCTCTCTGTCCTTTCTCTAGACTGATTATCCTGTCTTCCATGAGTTTGCTTTGTAGTCGGGTAAGGTATGGATGATGAATGATTGCGGCTTAACTTCTATTTCACACTGCCACAATATTTACAATATTAATATGATTGCAAAGGAAATAAATGCATGTATAATGATGCAAATGTCATGATGCAATGTAGGAATGTATGCAAATAAAGGTAATGATTCCGCTGGTAATCACCCTTTTGAACTACTTTCACGGGAATTAAAGGATCCAGATTACAATAGAGTTCACATTACAAAAAGAGGGTTCCTAATACAAAAGAGTCCTAATTACAATACGGAGTCCTACAGATAAGCCCTAGCTCTATCCCCTAACTTTCCAATAGCCCTAAGCAGCTTGATGAACCTGGGTGCTTCTTCTATGCCTGCGGCTGGGAAAGGTCGGAGAGCTTCGGCTTCGGCAGCTAAGTCACTCTCATGCCTTGGGACTCGTTGTATGTCCACCATTAGGTTCGCGTAATACAGGTCTCTGTCCTGCACCATCTGGGCAACATCACGCAGCCTTCTTTGCCAATAATTGTCTCCTCTGGCTGCAGCTTCCTCGAATACTCTGATTCTTTCCCTATAATCCAGAACAGTTGTTTCAAGCGACTCAATCTGGGCTCGTAACGTGCCTACTTCACGCTCCCTTTCTTGTAGTTCGATGAAGCCATTCCTCTTACGGTAAGTCTAAAAGGAGTGTTCTAATTCTGCTAAACTTCCCTCTAACACAGTATTCTGACTTTGGCTCTGATTCAGTCTTTGGATGGTGTAATCGTACAATCTTTGCATCTCTAACAGTCAATTCCTGCTACCCATGGACCTTCTTTTCCAAGTGGCGATGTTCTCTCTTTCGTAGCTGACTGCTTGTTTTCCTTTGCTGATCTATTGCCTAGTTCTTTCCTTCTCTTGATCGATGGCCTCCTTGAAAGACCGCCTTTCCTCCTCGGTAGCTAACCTGCAGCTTTCTATCTCTTTCTCGATCGCTCGCTTGCTGATCTCTCATTCTTCTTCCACCAAACGGATATTGTTCATCCTTTCCTTTTCCACGGCTATGAATTGACTTCGACTGGCCTTCTGTACTTTCGCTTGGAGTAGAAGGGTATCCTTCTAGTAAAGAGCGTTCTTCTCGCTCAAATTCGCATTCAGTTTCTTCAATTGCCTAATGATCTCGTCCCGCTCGTGGACCTCTAAACTTGCTTTATAAAGCTCACCTGCATGCTGAGTCTGTTGGGTTTCCATCTTCCTCTTGATTTCTTTGAGTTCATCTCATAAAATATCAGCTTCAGACGGTACTACTCTCATAAGCTTCTCTAGTGACATAAATGGTCCCTGATCGAGTTCTGGAATCTTATCATTAATCCTCAAATGTCTCCAAAGATCATAGTCTGGGGTGATCATACGCTCAGTGTCTCCTTCCACTCTGATCCGGTAACAATGGTCCCAAGCCCTCATGATAGTCTGAACTTTGTCGTTGAACTCACCTTTGAAAGGAAGCTCACTTCGGCTCAATCCGGCGGTATTGGGAACAAACTGTCGTGATCCGAACTGTTGGGACACTAGAAGCAGAGAAAAAGCAATCCCACCATGCAGCCCCAACATCATCAACCAGTCGTAATCACCGCAACTATACAAGAAGTAATTAACTCTACCGAGCCACGAAACTCTCCATACTATGTCTTCACCTTGAATGTTCCTGAAGAAACTGGACCATCTCTTCGTCTTCAAGTTTTCTCGCCACTTTTTTGCTAAGTACTCATATAAGGGTGAAAAGCCTTGAAAGGATATCCCCGGTAGGACCCTCATCGGTGTCTTCCACATGTGGCTCTGAAACCATACCTGTAACAGTTGTGCATATCCTCGAAAACGTCATTCTTCGTGTTTTCGACTGGCATTTAAAGAAATAAAGGTCTCAGCCAAGATCGCTGGTACTGAGTTCGCCCTCCATTTCATACGCTCAAATAGATCTAGAATGGCTACATCAATGTTTCCAAGAGTTCTCAGAAAGATTACCAAACTATATATTCCCAAGGCAAATAGGTCTATCTTCCTCCCCTCATCGGGATGTGCGGGTATGATGTCTCAAATACTCTTCCATGCAAATATTGTACTGTCTCCTCAAAGTCGAATCAGGCCATTAACCCAATCGTATCTCGGCAAAGGTTTTGAGCTTCGAAGTGTAATTCTGATTCCTCAGAGGTTTTGCATAGATCCAATCTTCCTGAACGTTCTTCTGATTAAGTAAGGCAGTGTATTCTTCTACTATAGGCATCATGTCCTGTCCATTGAAGGTGAAGCAGCAAAAGGCAAGATTCCGGAACTGAAAAATAGCTCAGAGTAAGGGCTGGTTGACTCGAACGTATAATAGCTGTGCAATGTCGCCATAACTATCACAGAACATGTCTTGTAGTCTTCGGTCCCATCCTTCCCAGATGCTTTGAAGATCCCATAAGTTTTTCTGTTGAAGACTCATGTAGGTGTACCCTGATACTATGCGTTCGCTCGGTAAACTGTCCCCTTGGGCCTTCTGATTGACCTCTGACCAATGCCTGACTGACAAGTTAAGCTCTTATTTCCTAAGATACCTTTTTCCATGGCGAAAGACTTTCTGATCGGGTAAACCACTTGATCCAGCACTTTTATGTAATGCAAATGCAATAATGTATGCGAAAAAAGCAAAAGCAAAAAAGAAAACAAGTCAGTACCAGATAAAATTAATAAATATATAAATAAAAGTACATTAAATAGAATAAACACACAAAAAAACCCTATTTATCCCGTCTAAAACACCTAAGGTTATCAGCATGGCTCTAAAGGGGTGGATTTCTGTATGTTCTCTACATGCAGTTTTGGTTCTAGGAGGTACCCGAATTGTCCTTGTTGTCCTCTACTAAGAGTAGCAAGGCCCCCGATCATTACCCATTTTAGGCTCCTTTCAACCAGGTTCAATTCAGGGGGACCTATTCACTTATGCCTGCACGAAGGAACGATATCCTTACAAAAGCATAAGGTACTCGAGCCCCGACGGTACTTGCTAGGCCTACATGGGAGAACGCTATCTCCACGAAAGCATTAGCATTTCCCCCCACTTAAAAACGGGTTTATATGCCATATTTAAAATGCGTCAAAATAAATGCGCACTTATAACCGAATGTTAGTTTAATAGTCACTTTAATCCGGAATTTCTAATATTAATAAAGCGGTAATTATTTCAAAAGGCTTGACCCTCATTTTGTCTTTGAAAAAACAAAAATAATCCCTAGCGGAGTCGCTATTTGTAGCGATATCCTTTTACGCTAAAAAAATGAGGTTTCGAAGTGTTTGTGGTTTTTTTGGTATAAAAATGTTTATTCCGTGGGGTTTTAAAAAAATTATTTTATTTTGAAAAATGGAGTCGTCACCGGCCACTTAGGTAGGTCGGGCACTATAAAACTAGATATTTAAAAACTGTTGAGTTCGGGAGTCGTTTACGGATGGGGAAGGATTAGCACCCCCACACCGCCCAAAATTGGTACTTCAATAATTACCGCTTTATTAATATTAAACTTTCTGGATTAAAATGACGATTAAATTAAAACGTGGTTATAAGTGCGAGTAGATTTTAAAGGCCCCATTATCCGAGAGTAAACGCCTAACCACTATCACTACGCCTGATACTGGCCCCGTTTACGCTTGGATAAAAGGGCACCACATTGACAATTAATATATATCTCTTATGCAATCTTAGCAAATAATTTTAAAACATACGTATACATCACATGGTTTTAAAACATACAAGGAACATCACAAAATTAAACAATACTAATAAAATACGTGAGCAAGATAAAAAGAATGAAACTTTTAAATAAATAAAAAACCCTATCATGCTTAAACATATTAAAGTAATTCACAACTATATCACATACATGACATGGATAATGTACAATGTTAAACTAACGGAATAAGGCAACAAACCTAGACATGATACTAGAGTCAAAAACATCAAATAGAAACTAAAACCTAGACACCACAATTTTATAGAAAACTAAATCAAACATGTAATAAGGTACTTAACTTCCTATCATGCTTCAAGATAAAAAAAACACATAAATAACATACTTATATACATAAAAACATGGCATAGGTATAACATGATAACCAAACTAAAACGCAATATTTAAACGAACATATATGTATCACACGGATGAACAAATTAAAACATAAAAAAACAACACCTCCAAAAACAAAAACAAAAATGATATAAAAAACTATATTAAGGTGATGAACAAAATAAATATGACATAAAACCATAAAATAACAAAAACAAGAGACATAATTGATTACAACAGAGGACTAAAATGTAATAAAATGAAACAGACGTGACAGAAATTGGAGCAATAAAGACATGATTTAGGGACGAAATTACAAACCAGCCGAAACTTAACAGGACTAAACATGTAATTGAACCAAGGGGCGAGCTTGGAGTGAAAATTTCAAAAACACGGTAGGACTGGGGAGGTAATTTCACCATTTAAAATCTAAATTCGGTTTATTTGAGGACCAAATTGAAATATTTTCAAAAAGGAGGGGGACTGAGGTTGCAAATATCCCATGCGGCAAGACAAAAATGAAAATCTCAGGAACGCGAGGGGATTTATGACGTTATTTACCCATTTTTTTATTTTCTCCTCTATAAAACCAATAACCGGTCCCCTCTATCCTTTTTTCTCATTTTTTAGCTAAAGAGAGAGAGCTCTCATGCTCTCTATTTTTTTAGGAAACAATCCCCCCAAAATATAAAACCCTTCAACGCCGCCGTGCTCAGGCAGTCTCAGGCGAGGCTCGGCCTTAACGGCCGCCTCGAGCTGTCCCAGACCAGCACTTCAGGCCACCCAGACCACTCATTTGAACCAAAAAACCCCTCTGAACACGCTCCCCTTTTACTCGAAACTTTTCTTTTTATTTTTTTGCTATATCGCCGGCAAGATTCAAACTGACTCAGGTAAAGAAACTTTTCTTTTTATTTTTTGCTATATCGTTCTTCATTTTCACATGCATGAGAAAAGAAAAAGATGATTACCCTGAAACTTTTTTGTTTGTATTTTTGGAAAAACTGATAAAACTGGTCACTTGATAACCTTTTGTTCTTACAACTTTTCATACATATATCCTACTCTGATCGTTTGGTAGAAAGTACTATAAAAATACATATATTTTTTGGATTTGAAATGATACTAAAATTGCTTTTGTTTCTTGTGTTTTCTGGTGCATCTGAGTACGGTGGTTGGGGCTGGTGGTGCGGCAGAGGCATGGTGGAGGTGATACCTTGGCAGACGCATCCCTGGCCGTTGGATCAGATTTGATCCAACGGCTAGGATTGCTCAAAGATCAGACGGCTGAGATGAGACCTCGGAAATAATGTACCGGTCTGGGATCATGCCACGTGGCCTGGAGAAGATGGTCGGCCTTGCACGTGTCTCACACGCGCGAGTGGAGAATCCAACAGCTCGCGCGTAGACTTAGCGCGACAGATGAGGGGTCTTCATGCTTCAACCGTGGCCATTGGATCCAGATCTAATCCAATGGCCCTCGTGCAGCTGCGCAAGATAAAAGGGAGGGCATCAGGGTTCCATTATCTAATGTGGGTTAGGGTTTTTTTAGGATGTGGGCTGGCCGGTTCGGGCCTAGTGTAAAATTTTTGGGTTTTAATATATGTACATGGACTGGATATCTAATTAATTTTTTTGGGTTTTGATACTTTATATGTTTATAATAATAATAATACTGACAATAATAATAATACATATATATATACATACATGCAAGCGCACACGTACATGGACACATATACATATATAGCATGCACATACATACTTACGTACACATACATACAATTATGACAAAAACACATTCGCCCACGACCACACATAATAATAATACATACAATTCATGCAATACTCATTCGTATACATAATAATAAGGACTTTAATAATACACACATGCAAACATATATAAACATGCACATAATAATTACTAATGCATACATAACACATCACACACTTTGCGTACATTAATCATACGTAAAATATATTACGTATACATGCAACAATGATATGTAAATTATTACACTAACGTAAATTAACGCGATGTTTATACACCGGATAAAAATGGGTGATTAAAGTCAAGATAAAACTTGTATATATTATGTTCGATATGCACGGTGTTGAAATGCATGGTTATAGCCTAATAGCCCACTTTGTTTGATTTACAAGGTTTTATAAATACAGTCTACGTGTCGTGCTTCTCTCTATTTTGATTGTAATTCTCTTCTCATCTTACTCCCTCGTATGTAAAACGAGTTTTTGAAATTATAATTCATACAAAGAAAGCGTAGATCAAAGGAGCAAAAGGATGTGCCTATCAAAAGTGGATGCTTGAGAAGTGACTTGCACCTTAGATTATCTTTTGGGTTCTTCCATTGGCTTGGGATATGGCACCTCTTTTTTACAAGATATAACCATTGCATTTTTCTTTTACTACTTTTCATGTATGTGATATGATGAATGTTATATAACATGTTAGTAATATAAATTGATAAGATCAAATTGAATTGTGAGATTAATTTAACAAAAACCCTTATTATTTGCCTTCCAACTTTAAACCCTCGTTAAAACCTCAATCGGTACTATGTAGGTTATGATAAAGCGAAATACATATATATATCCTGGTTAAGCACGATGAATAAGCAAGTGATATTCATTGTTGTAATATTGGTTAAATTAGGTTACTCTAATAATATTGGATACAACTGAATTCTTTTCACTCATAATCTTCTCAGCAATAAAACTATCTTCTTTATCTTTAACAACGTCATCAACAAGGACTTCATCTTCTTCGGTAGTAGTGGTTGTTGCATCAACATCCATAAGAATATTCAAATAAAAAAGACAACCTTAATGATTTTACTTGATGCCTCTTCCCGTGGTGAGTCACCAGATTCACTGACATTATCAAGAGGATTCACTGCCACCTCTTTTGTGGTAGCATCAAAGGAGAAATCAAAGCTACAGATGATGGGAAAGAACACAAAGAATTCTGGTAAAGCAACTAGAGTAATCTGGCTCATGGCAGCAAGTACAGACTTATGCCACGTCTTCACATAGGCATAGAATAGATTATGAGCCAAATCCATTATTTGCACTATGGCTTCAACTCTTCCCAACGTGCTTGTTACTGTGTCAAGTTTATCCTCTATAGTTAGAACTTTCTTCCATACTTCATCTCTTGTTGAGACATTCTCTATTGCAATGTCTATCTTTTTCTTGCCATTTTCTGCCCTTGTTGCAGTGGCCACTTTCAGTGTAGGAACCTCTAAAGTGCGTGTCATTCTCTCGATGGCAACCTTGTTGATTGACCCTTTATTGGTTGTTCTCTCCTCATTTTTAAGGGTTTTACTCCCTTCAATTCACAAAGCTACATGATCAACGAGGGGAAAGCCAAAATTCCATTCTTCTTCTCAACAAAACCCTTAATCTCTTTGTGGATGATTGCTCCCATATCAATTTTTCTTCCTTTAATGATAGAATGTGTAAGGCACATTCTATCAAGTGAAACAGTTATGCTATGGGTTGAAGGAAGCAACCTGAAGTTAATGAATTGAAACCAGATCTTGGCAGGCAAAGTCAAAAACTTTCTATACATAGTAAAGTTCCCAATATTGGTTCCTGACCCCAATGCACCCGCAACACACAAATCTTCAATTAACAGATCTAGTTTATCATTAGTAATCTCAGCCACAAACAATTCATGCTCATCCACAGTCACAATAATTTTGAATATCTTGTAAATAGTAATAGCACTCCAAGGAATAGAATTTTCCCTCACAAAAACAAGTTTTAATGAGGGATCATAAAGGGTAGCAATAAATTCTCTTACCAAGGCAGCGCTGTAGCTACCAGGATGAGTACAAAAACTGTTCCAGTTGTAAACTATGATAGTATTGTGAATGGATTTTCTAGGCTCTTCCTCAGAAGAAAGTTCAATCCCCTGTTCTAGGTGATTGCTTCTCTTTTGGATGTGCTTCTTAAAATGCTCACCCGTAATCTCTATTTGAAATGCCTTATACTCAGGATTTTCTTCCTGAGTAACAAGGCCCTCGGATGGAGGATTAGATTCTTAGCTTGGAACATCTTGAACGGAAGGTTCCCTTGAGATTTTTTGGGCTGCTCTGGTCTTGGCCATGATATATTATAAGAAAGAAGATGAAAATGAGAGATTTTGTAGAGAAAAATGTGAACTTTTAAGCTTCAAAAGATCAGAGAAAATAGAAAAAAAATGAATGTGCAGTGAAGTTCAAAGTTGATTAATAAAGAAGAAGAAAAAAGGGAAAATAAAGAGGCATGATTTGTATCGTTTGATGAGATGAGAATCGACGGTCTAATCTTGGCTCAATAATCATGTCCGTTCGTTGCATCTCTCGCGTACATGATGAACGACTGCGATTTTTAGGGATTAATCAGTGTAATTGAATTACCCTCTAAAATTCATGCATATTTGTGAAGCCTTTTTTCGTACAAGTTGTTAGAGAAGAATAATCCTTGACAAACCAAAGGGAGATTATTCTACAAAAGGGAAATAAAAGAAATTAAAAAGAAAAACAAGGAAAATAAAATCTAAATCTAATAAAGCATTTATAGAGAATTTTAAAAAAATCGACCAATTTAATGGTCTCAATATTCCCAGGATCAAAATCACCATAATAGAGTTTAAGTCGTTGGCCATTGACTTTGAATGGAATTCCCCTTTTATATCTTTGATTGTGACTGCACCGTGTGAAAATACTTCTACAACTTCGAAGGGTCCAGACCAACGTGATCTCAATTTTCATGGGTGCAATTTCAGCTTAGAATTGAATAGCAAAACCAACTGTCCGACTTTAAATTATCGCTGGAAAATAATCTTATCATGTCAACTCTTGCTCTTGTCCTTGTAAATAGAGGCATTTTCATAAGCATTGCGTCAAATTTCCTCTAATTTCGTAATGTCCAGCAACCGCTTCTTCCCTGCTGCCTCTATTTAAGAGCCCTCAAGGCCTTATGTTCAAGCTCCACATGCAAATGACAATATTTTCCAAAAATAAGTTGATATGGAAACAATCCCAATAGAGTTTTATATGCGGTACGTATAGCCCATAATGCATCATCTAATCGATAGGACCAATCTTTCCTAGTAGTGTTTACCACTTTTTCCAATATGTTTTTAATTGCTCGATTAGAAACCTCTACCTGTTCAATGGATTGAGGATGATATGTTGTCGCCAGTCTATGATTAACTCCATAGCGTTTCAACGCAGCAACCACCTGGCTGTAGTGGAAATGCTTGCCCTGATCACTGATCAATGCTCTTGGTGTTCCAAAGCGAGTGAGTATATGCTTGTAAAAAAACTTCAAGACCGTTTTAGCATCATCCTTAGGCACCGCAACGACTTTTATCCACTTTGAAACATAGTCCACCGCAACCAAAATGTATAGATTTCCAAAAGAATTAGGGAAATGACCCATAAAATCTAATCCCCAAACATCAAATAACTTGATTTCTATTATTGGCTGTTGTGTCATCTCATTTCTCCTAGATATGGATCTGGTGCGTTGACATATATCACAGCATTGAGCAAACTCGTGAGCATCTTTGAATAATGACAACCAATAAAATTCGAATTGGAGGACTTTTGCAGTCGTTCTCATTCCACCAAAATGCCCTTCATAAGGAGCATTATAACAATGATGTAGAATATATTTCATTTCTTCCTTAGGGATGCAGCGCCAAATTATAGTCATTACAAACCTTGAACAAATAAGGTTTATTCCAATGATATTTTATTGTATCTCTAAGAAATCTAGCCTTTTTGTGCACGGTTGCACCCACATGAGTCTTTCCACAAACCAAGAAATTCACAATATCAGCCGTAGTCACTAAATTTTAGCCTAAATCAAAGAAAAAATAATTAAAGGAAAATCAGTCAAGCAATTTGGATTAAAGGGGAAGGGAATCAATCGAGCATGGAAAGCAATCAATCACCGAATCAATCCAAATCAGAATCAAACAAATCGGGAAAAGAATCAAGCAATCAACACCAAATCAAGCCAAATCAATAGGATTTTTTATTCTCTTTAATTTAGGCATGTAAACAACTATAAAAAGCCTTGCAATTTCATTTTAATTTTCACTATGAGATTTTCAAGCAATAAAAAGCAAGCAAGAAAGAATTCTAGGTATTATCATCTTATTATTATTATTATTATTATGTATACTTTGAATTAAAAGAAAGGAAGGGATAGTTTTTTCACCTTGTATGTTTTTGAGCTGCCGCCATGAATGCTGTTTTGAGGCCACATCCCCGATGATGGATGTTCTTCCCTCATGTTGTCAGAGTTCTATTTTTTTTAAAAAAAAGGTGGATTAAAAGGTCTCATTAAATCCGAGTTTTGTTTTTAGATTTTTAGGTGATTTGGAGAAAAAAAATCATATTGTGATTTAAAAAGCGAATCAAAAAGTCCTTTGTTTGAGATCCTGCCGCCTGTAAATGACGGTCGACACGACGAACGTTTGCCGTGTTCTTCACATCATGAAGAACACGAAGAATAACTTCAAAGAAAATGAAAAGATGAGGTTTGATCCATTTTCGACAGGAAATTTTCAAATGAAACTGCTTTTTTTTCTTTCTTGCTATTTATAGTATCTGAGAACCTAACCCGGGTCCATATTGGAACACGCGCCCTTCTTTCATGTGTATTTCTTTGCAACCTTCCATTTTTAATTTTATGCAATATGAACCCTCTTTTGTTTTTAATTCGGCTTTTAATGTAACACCCTTACCAGTATTAATTAACTAATACCAGTATAGAGTGTCACATACTATTTAACCATATTTTTATACTAACCAAATTAATCCAAAAACGGTAATTTTTGAAAAGTTATATTTATCGCGTAAAATCAATTACAAATTTTTGATTAGTTAAATAGACTCCGTTTTCAGGCAGCAATTTGGTAGTTTGTAACTACACATTTTAATTAAGTAAACTACCTAAATTAAAAATGATCTTAATTACTATAAAAATCAAATTTAGAAATTTACCCGATTTCCATTACTAGAAATATATTTTATTTTTTAACTAATATAAACCATATTATAAAGTAACCACTTATCTAGATATTAATATTACATGCCATATCTAGACCAGTTAAAGTGAGCTACCAATATTTTATACATGCCAACTAGAGATAACCAAAATAAATCGAAGATGTAAATTACCGATACAACTATTTTTCCTCGAGGTGATGATGCTGATATTCCTTACTCCTGCCCTGGATTACTACCTACGCGTGAAAACCATCACACGCTAAGTAAACACTTAATGAGGCATTATAATTATTTAACATACATCAACATGCTTGAATTATATCAATAATATAATTAACATGCAATTTGATCACCATTCTTTTATTTTCCTTATGTTAATCAAGTATCAACATAATATATTCCAGATTTATAAATCCAATTAATATCCTTGTCATTATCCGAGAGTTTATATACCCTCTAATTTTATTAATCATTTATTGTCAAATAAATTATTGCCCAACATAGTTTGAGGACTTGAGAACACGAGTCAAAACCGCACCAAAGTTCTAATAAACTGCACCGAAGTGCTAAGAGATTGCACATAAGTGCTAAGAAACCACACATAAGTGTTAATAAACCACTGGACTCTATGGCATGCCAACTATAATCTATACCTTAATTACTTATTTGGGCATATTTTTACCAATTCCATATTCGATTCATCCATGGCAATATAATTAAATACTGGGCAGTTCATACCCTATAACACAACATATCAAAATTAAATTACCTGTGAACAATGCATGTAATTCTTCTACCTTTGACAATTCTCAACATGTCAAATATAAATTCATAATATGGTTATCAAGCAACTATTCATGCATAAAATTGCACTCACCTCGACACTTTATACTTTGTCATGTTCAACTAGCCTCACTAAGTTCAACTTTGATCCCGTTCCTTTCCTTGATTGCTAACTCGGTCTTGATTTTGTTCATAGTCTACAGTGCATTAAAATTACCATAAGTACATTCCAAATTATATGTTAGTATCCTACTAACACATAAACAATATAGGAAAATTTTTCCTATAAACACCCTAATATTTTCCAAATATTAGTTTTATGACACAAGTCATTCCATCCCCAATACTTTGTATTTCTTCCAACCCTTACTCAAAGAATGATTTATAACTCATTCTAACCTTAATTTCAGCATAATGCTTCCATGAAAATAAATTTTCACTTTAGTCCTTAAATTCTTCCTAATTGCCAAATTGGTCCCCGATCTTTTCCAAATTTCTGAATTGATCCCTATGTTCTACAAACTTCCAAAATGGTCCAAATGACATTTTAAAGCTTGTAAAATCATAATTTCAACATTTCCACATTTATAGAACATTTTCCATAATTTCCCCCTAATTCCTTCAAAATGCCGAAATCACCCCTCTACTTTTCCAAGTTTCCAAATTAGTCTACTTAACACTTAAACATCATTTCCAAGCCTTCACAACCAGTTCAACTCAAAATCCTTCCAAAATCAACTTTTCTACTAAAACCCTAACTTTGAACAATTTAGGGTTTAGCTATTTCCATGTAGTTTCAATCATCATACAAGCTTTAATATGATTCTACAACATCATATTCATTAAAAACTAACCTTAATTCATTCTAAATCAACATCCCCTTCATCCATCAATTTCCCAAAACTAAGGTTTTAAATAAGAAAAACATGAACAAATGGTACCAATAGATAGAGAATTTCACGTAGATAAATTTCATGTTTCATGCCTTCATCAAAATTCCAACTAAATAAGCCTAAAAAATCAAGAAGAATTTTTTTTTCTTCTTACCTTGGGGTATTCGAACTTGGCTGAAAGTTGGGGAAGAAATCTTGAACTTTCTTTTCCTTCAAATTAAGCCACTTGTAATCAATTTATTAAAAATTAATTTAAAAATCATTTTTAAAGTCTAAAGACCTTTTTACCCTTGTAATCCAAAGCTCCATATTAAGCCACATGTCCACCTACCAATCCAAGGGCCCAAAACAATCCAAGGAGTTAGTGATTACCAACTTTTCCCTTGCCATCTTCAAAAATTACCATCTTGCCATTTTTCATACAATGGCTAAGATTAAACATGGAAAAGTAATCTTTAATCCAATGACCCATACTGATTTCCATTAAAATAATGCATGGAAATAACCCTTTTACCCTTGTCTTATTTTAATAAAATATCTAATAAAAGATTTCTCATTTATACGATTAAATCCGATTATCCGAATTTTTCCTGAACTTTAAAGCTTCATAGCTCTTCATACAAACTCCACATCAAAATCCGTGTATCACAAAAATGCCACTCTTGAGGGTGAACTATTCATTTACAGGACTAACTTATAAACTTTTGAAAATTACAACTTGGTCCCTAAACTTTCCAAAGTTTACACTTTGGCACCAAACTTTTCAAATTTTACATTTTGGTCACCAAAATTTTCAAGTTTTACATTTTTGGTCACTAACCAAAATTTCAAGATATTACAATTCTTCCCCCTTAAGAAAATTTGTCCTCAAATTTTCCTAAGTACTAGGTTGAAAAAGATGCGGATACTGCTTTTTCATTGACTCCTCAGGTTCCCAAGTAGCTTCCTCTACTTTGTGATTTCTCCATAACACTTTGACTAGAGGAATCTTTTTATTTCTTAACTGTTTTTTCTCCGTGAGCTAATATTCTCACAGGTTCCTCGTCAGTATGTCGATCTTGCTGAATCTTGATTTCTTCCGGTGTAATGACATGCGAAGGATCTGATCGATACTTCCTCAACATGGATACATGAAAAACATAATGGATCTTACTCATCTTAGGTGGCAATGCTAACTGATATGCCATTGGTCCAAGCCTTTTTAGAATCTCATACGGGTCGATGAATCTTGGACTAAGCTTGCCTTTTCGTCTAAAGCGTAACACCTTTTTTCTAGGGTGATACTTTTAAAAATACCTTATCTCCAACTTCAAACTCAATATCTTTTCTTTTAAGATCCAAGATTTTTGTCTATCGGAGGCAGCTTTGAGATTGTCTTGAATAATTTTTACCTTATCTTCTATCCTCTAAACAAGATCTGGTCCAATAACCTTCTGATCCTCAAGCTCGAACCAATTCAACGGTGTTCTACATTTCCTCCCATATAATGCTTCGTAAGGAGCCATCTTATGCTTGTTTGATAACTATTGTTATATGCGAATTCCGCTAATGGGAGATGTTTTTCCCAAGAACCTGCAAAATTTATTACACGTGCTCTAAGCATATCCTCTAATACTTGGATAGTTCTTTTCGACTGCTCGTCCATTCGGGGATGAAAAGTAGTACTAAAATGCAATTTAGTTCCCAATGCCTCGTGTAAAGCACTCCAAAATCTTGAGGTGAACTTGGGATCCGTGTCCGATGTAATCAACATCGGAACACCATGCAATTTAACAATCTCTTTGATATACAGTTCCGCCAGCTTGTTCAAAGAATAATCCATGCGAACTGGTATGAAGTGTGCCGATTTAGTTAATCGATCCACAATCACCCAGATTGCATCATTTTTACTTGGAGTCAAAGGCAAGCCCATTACAAAATCCATAGTAACTCTCTCCCATTTCCACTGTGGAATGGAAATTGGTTGAAGTAATCCGGATGGTACTTGATGTTCTGCTTTTACTTGTTGACAAGTCAAACACTTGGTAACAAACTCTGTGATGGCTCGTTTCATGCCCGGCCACCAAAAATGACTTTTCACATCTTGATACATTTTGTTCCACCTGGATGCATTGTTAAAGGGCTGTAATGGGCTTTAAAAAGTATTTCTTTCTTCAGCTCATCATTCTCGGGAACGTATAAACGTCCTTTATAATATAAGCACCCATTAGACTTTACTTCAAAGTCCTTAGATTCACCACTTTCTATTTGTTTCATCTTCTCCAAGCACCATTCATCTTTGGCTTGTAACTCTTTAATTCTCTCTATCAAAGTGGGCTTGATTTGAAATTCTGCCATTAACGCACCATCTTCCTGCATTTTCAACTGGGCATTCTTGGCTCTCAAGGCGTAAAAATGTTTTCCGCTAAGCGCGTCTCACTACCACATTAGCCTTTCCCGGATGATAATCAATAATTACATCATAATCCTTGATTAATTCTATCCATCTTCTCTGCCTCAAATTGAGCTCCTTTTGGGATAGCAAATACTTCAAACTTTTATGGTCAGTGATAATATAGCATTTTTAAACATATAAATAGTGTCGCCAAAATTTTAAAGCAAACATCATTGCAGCCAACTCTAAATCATGAGTGGGATAGTTTCTTTCATAAGTTTTGAGTTACCGTGAAGCATAAGCTACCACCCTTCCTTCTTGCATCAAAGACACATCCCAAACCATTATGGGAGGCATCGCTATATATTACAAATTCTTTTCCAGGTTCTGTTGTACTAGAACAAGAGCTTCTGTCAGAACCTCTTTAATTGATCAAAGCTTTCTTGACATTTTTCTGTCCAAATGAGCGGTACATCTTTTCTTAATAGCTTGGTTATCGGAGAAGCAATCATTGAAAAATCTTTCACAAACCACCGATAATAACCAGCTAATCCCTAAAAGCTTCTCACTTCGGAGATGTTCTTAGGGACTTTCCATTCAAGGATTGCTTGAACCTTCTTGGGATCAACTCGAATTCCTTCAGCTGAAACTACATGCCCAAGGAAATTTACTTCTAATAACCAGAATTCACACTTTGACAGCTTTGCATATAACTTTTTTTCTCGTAAGATCTGGAGAACAACTCGTAGATGAGCATCATGCTTATCCCTGGTTCTAGAGTAAACCAATGTATCATCAATAAATACTACCACGAATCGATCCAAATACGGCTGGAAGATTTGATTCATTAAATCCATAAATGCCGTTGGTGCATTTGTAAGTCTAAATGGCATTACCAGAAACTCGTAGTGCCCATATCTGATTCTGAAGGTTGTCTTTGGTATATCTGCTTCTTTGATTTTTAATTAATGATACCCCGATCGAAGATCAATCTTAGAGAACACCGTTGCTCCCTTAAGTTGATCAAAAAGATCATCAATCCTTGGTAAAGGATACTTATTCTTTATCGTCACCTTCTTAAGTTGACGATAATCCACACATAGCCTCATTGATCCGTCTTTCTTCTTTACAAACAAGACTTGGGCTCCCCAAGGTGATATGCTTGGTCGAATGAAGCCTTTATCTAGCAATTCTTGCAACCGAGCCTTCAACTCCTTGAGCTCAGAGGGAGCCATTCTATAAGGTGCTATTGATATTGGTGCTATTCTAGGGAGCACATCAATACCAAATTCAACCTCTCGATTTGGGGGTAAGCCAGGTAATTCATTTAGAAAAAATATGGAAATTCCTGCACCGTGGGTATGATTTCCATATCTATTTTTGTTTCTGGAGCACTTATCATATGAGTTAAATAGGCTTCATAATCGCATGAGAATAACTTTCCAAAGAAGCTGACTACAATCTCCGAGCTCAAGTAGTTCTGTCTTTTCACCTTCAAACACTATTTCAACCCTCCGCCCCTTTAAGACTACTCTTTTTAATCAGCATTCAACAATAGCATCAAATTCCGATAGCCAATCCATTCCAAGAATAATTTCAAATTCTTGGAAAGGCAATTCCATAAGATCGGTAGGAAATTCTACTGCTTGAATTTTTAAAGGACATTTCTACATATCCTACTCACTTTGGCACTTTGTCCTATTGGGTTGAAGGCAACTATCTAACTTGAAATTAGTTCTACTGGGATGTTTCTTTCAAGTATTACTCTAGAAATAATGTATGAATGAGTAGAGCCTGGATCAATTAAGGTAAAAATAGGTCTGCCAAAGAGTTCGATAATACCTGCAATGATTTCTGCATCATTTCGATCTTCAACAGTTTTGATGTTGTATACCCGAGCTGTAGTTCTACTTTCTTGATTAGATGTTGATGCAGATGCTCTCGGTTTTCCACCTTTCTTCCCCTTGCCCCTTGGTGGCACTGTAGCAAACTGATGCGGATGAAGCTCCAAACAATTCTTCTTGAAATGCCCAGCTTGTCCACAATGGAAACATGCTCTGATCAACCAGCATTGACCAGGATGCCTCTAGCCACAATGCTCACATTCTAAAATCGGGCGAACTCCAAACCCGCGAGTACCCGCAGTATTCATCTGGGACTGCTTTGATTTCCCTCCTACATACCCTTTTTTAACTTAAGAGGCAGATGCTTTGTAGGATGTCAGGTGTGACATTCCCTTGCTGTGTTTAAATGATGACACAACAAATGACCCTCCTAACCTTTTTTCGGTCTGACTCTACTTTTCTGCCTTCTCTTTGAGGTCCACTCTTTCTATAGCCTTGGCTCAGTTCACATTTCTTGAAAAGTAGTGAAATTACAGGAAACCAATATCCTCTTATATTGTGAATCCAATCCATATATGAATCTATTAATTCTAGATCTTTCAGTTGGGAGAAATTCTGTCGCAAATCAGATCAGTCTATTAAATTCACATTCGTACTCATAAACCGATCTGCCATGATGTTTAAGCTGGAGAAATTGTTGCCTCACATTCCACCATATACTGGTTGGTCCCATCAGAAGGGATACTACTCCTCCCAATTTTCCTTGATCATCACAAGGAATTCTGCTTAACATAATCTTGATATCGTTTAACCAATAATCAGCATCTATCGAATTTGCATCAATATCACCTCAGAATTCTGGTGCTCCGATTTTCCTTAGCTCTTTAGGGACTGATATTGGTGCTCGCTAATTTATAATCGCATCCAAGGATTATAAAAATAAACCTTGATCCTATGCTGGCATATTTCTTTGTTCCCGAGCCGGTCGCTCTACATTTTGTTGGGCCGGTTGCTCCACATTTTGTTGAACCTGAGGTAGATTCTGATTCACCTCATTACTTCCGCTTTGAGCAGGCACATCCTGCTCAACAGCCTGTCGTGATTCCCGATAATCCAACATCTGTTCATGTCACGACTATCTTAAATAAGTAAGGAGTAATCTAACAAATATCGAGCATCATCATAATCCTATACAATATCAGTGATTTTTGATATTCTAGTGGCATGTATATAACTTTGACTTTCTATAGAGACTCATTTATCATCCAGAACAGGCTAAACATGTAGCTCTGATACCAATAAATGTAATACCTTTACCAGTATTTATTAACTAATACCAGTATAGAGTGTCACATACTATTTAACTATATTTTTAAACTAACCAAATTAATCCAAAAACAATAATTTTTGAAAAGTTATATTTATCGCGTAAAATCAATTACAAATTTTTGATTAGTCAAATAGACTCGTTTTTGCAGCAACAATTTGGTAGTTTGTAACTACACATTTTTAATTAAGTAAACTACCTAAAAACTGCCTAAATTAAAAATGATCTTAATTACTATAAAAATCAAATTTAGAAATTTAATCGATTTCCATTACTAGAAATATATTTTATTTTTTAACTAATATAAACCATATTATAAAGTAACCACTTATCTAGATATTAATATTACATACCATATCTAGACCAGTTAAAGTGAGCTACCAATATTTTATACATGCCAACTAGAGATAACCAAAATAAATCGAAGATGTAAATTATCGATACAACTATTTTTCCTCGAGGTGATGATGCCGATATTCCTTACTCCCGCCTAGATTACTACCTACGCGTGAAAACCATCACACGCTAAGTAAACACTTAATGAGGCATTATAATTATTTAACATACATCAACATGCTTGAATTATATCAATAATATAATGAACATGCAATTTGATCACCATTCTTTTTATTTTCCTTATGTTAATCAAGTATCAACATAATATATTCCGGATTTATAAATCCAATTAATATCATTGCCATTATCCGAGAGTTTATCTACCCTCTAATTTTATTAATCATTTATTGTCAAATAAATTATTGCCCAACATAGTTTGAGGACTTGAGAACACGAGTCAAAACCCGCACCAAAGTTCTAATAAACCGCACCGAAGTGCTAAGAGACCGCACATAAGTGCTAAGAAACCACACATAAGTGTTAATAAACCACTGGACTCTATGGCATGACAAACTATAATCTATACCTTAATTACTTATTTGGGCATATTTTTTACCAATTCCATATTCGATTCATCCATGGCAATATAATTAAATATCAAGCAGTTCATCCCCTATAACACAACATATCAAAATTAAATTACTTGTGATCAATGCATATAATTCTTCTACCTTTGACAATTCTCAACATGTCAAATATAAATTCATAATATGGTTATCAAGCAACTATTCATGCATAAAATTGCACTCACCTCGACACTTTATACTTTGTCATGTTCAAATAGCCTCACTAAGTTCAACTTTGATCCGTTCCTTTCCTTGATTGCTAACTCGGTCTTGATTTTGTTCATAGTCTACAGTGTATTAAAATTACCATAAGTACATTCCAAATTATATGTTAGTATCCTACTAACACATAAATAATATAGGAAAATTTTTCCTATAAACACCCTAATATTTTCCAAATATTAGTTTTATGACACAAGTCATTCCATCCCCAATACTTTGTATTTCTTCCAACCCTTACTCAAAGAATGATTTATAACTCATTCTAACCTTAATTTCAGCATAATGCTTCCATGAAAATAAATTTTCACTTTAGTCCTTAAATTCTTCCTAATTGCCAAATTGGTCCCCGATCTTTTCCAAATTTCTGAATTGATCCCTATGTTCTACAAACTTCCAAAATGGTCCAAATGACATTTTAAAGCTTGTAAAATCATAATTTCAACATTTCCACATTTATAGAACATTTTCCATAATTTCCCCTAATTCCTTCAAAATGCCGAAATCACCCCTCTACTTTTCCAAGTTTCCAAATTAGTCTACTTAACACTTAAACATCATTTCCAAGCCTTCACAACCAGTTCAACTCAAAATCCTTCCAAAATCAACTTTTCTACTAAAACCCTAACTTTGAACAATTTAGGGTTTAGCTATTTCCATGTAGTTTCAATCATCATACAAGCTTTAATATGATTCTACAACATCATATTCATTAAAAACTAACCTTAATTCATTCTAAATCAACATCCCCTTCATCCATCAATTTCCCAAAACTAAGGTTTTAAATAAGAAAAACATGAACAAATGGTACCAATAGATAGAGAATTTCACGTAGATAAATTTCATGTTTCATGCCTTCATCAAAATTCCAACTAAATAAGCCTAAAAAATCAAGAAGAATTTTTTTTTCTTCTTACCTTGGGGTATTCGAACTTGGCTGAAAGTTGGGGAAGAAATCTTGAACTTTCTTTTCCTTCAAATTAAGCCACTTGTAATCAATTTATTAAAAATTAATTTAAAAATCATTTTTAAAGTCTAAAGACCTTTTTACCCTTGTAATCCAAAGCTCCATATTAAGCCACATGTCCACCTACCAATCCAAGGGCCCAAAACAATCCAAGGAGTTAGTGATTACCAACTTTTCCCTTGCCATCTTCAAAAATTACCATCTTGCCATTTTTCATACAATGGCTAAGATTAAACATGGAAAAGTAATCTTTAATCCAATGACCCATACTGATTTCCATTAAAATAATGCATGGAAATAACCCTTTTACCCTTGTCTTATTTTAATAAAATATCTAATAAAAGATTTCTCATTTATACAATTAAATCCGATTATCCGAATTTTTCCCTGAACTTTAAAACTTCATAGCTCTTCATACAAACTCCACATCAAAAATCTGTATCACAAAAATGCCACTCTTGAGGGTGAACTATTCATTTACAGGACTAACTTATAAACTTTTGAAAATTACAACTTGGTCCCTAAACTTTCCAAAGTTTACACTTTGGCACCAAACTTTTCAAATTTTACATTTTGGTCACCAAAATTTTCAAGTTTTACATTTTTGGTCACTAACCAAAATTTCAAGATATTACAATTCTTCCCCCTTAAGAAAATTTGTCCTCAAATTTTCCTAAGTACTAGGTTGAAAAAGATGCGGATACTGCTTTTTCATTGACTCCTCAGGTTCCCAAGTAGCTTCCTCTACTTTGTGATTTCTCCATAACACTTTGACTAGAGGAATCTTTTTATTTCTTAACTGTTTTCTCCGTGAGCTAATATTCTCACAGGTTCCTCGTCGTATGTCAGATCTTGCTGAATCTTGATTTCTTCCGGTGTAATGACATGCGAAGGATCTGATCGATACTTCCTCAACATGGATACATGAAAAACATAATGGATCTTACTCATCTTAGGTGGCAATGCTAACTGATATGCCATTGGTCCAAGCCTTTTTAGAATCTCATACGGGTCGATGAATCTTGGACTAAGCTTGCCTTTTCGTCTAAAGCGTAACACCTTTTTTCTAGGGTGATACTTTTAAAAATACCTTATCTCCAACTTCAAACTCAATATCTTTTCTTTTAAGATCCAAGATTTTTGTCTATCGGAGGCAGCTTTGAGATTGTCTTGAATAATTTTTACCTTATCTTCTATCCTCTAAACAAGATCTGGTCCAATAACCTTCGATCCTCAAGCTCGAACCAATTCAACGGTGTTCTACATTTCCTCCCATATAATGCTTCGTAAGGAGCCATCTTATGCTTGTTTGATAACTATTGTTATATGCGAATTCCGCTAATGGGAGATGTTTTTCCCAAGAACCTGCAAAATTTATTACACGTGCTCTAAGCATATCCTCTAATACTTGGATAGTTCTTTTCGATTTGCTTTCGTCCATTCGGGATGAAAAGTAGTACTAAAATGCAATTTAGTTCCCAATGCCTCGTGTAAAGCACTCCAAAATCTTGAGGTGAACTTGGGATCCGTGTCCGATGTAATCAACATCGGAACACCATGCAATTTAACAATCTCTTTGATATACAGTTCCGCCAGCTTGTTCAAAGAATAATCCATGCGAACTGGTATGAAGTGTGCCGATTTAGTTAATCGATCCACAATCACCCAGATTGCATCATTTTTACTTGGAGTCAAAGGCAAGCCCATTACAAAATCCATAGTAACTCTCTCCCATTTCCACTGTGGAATGGAAATTGGTTGAAGTAATCCGGATGGTACTTGATGTTCTGCTTTTACTTGTTGACAAGTCAAACACTTGGTAACAAACTCTGTGATGGCTCGTTTCATGCCCGGCCACCAAAAATGACTTTTCACATCTTGATACATTTTGTTCCACCTGGATGCATTGTTAAAGGGCTGTAATGGGCTTTAAAAAGTATTTCTTTCTTCAGCTCATCATTCTCGGGAACGTATAAACGTCCTTTATAATATAAGCACCCATTAGACTTTACTTCAAAGTCCTTAGATTCACCACTTTCTATTTGTTTCATCTTCTCCAAGCACCATTCATCTTTGGCTTGTAACTCTTTAATTCTCTCTATCAAAGTGGGCTTGATTTGAAATTCTGCCATTAACGCACCATCTTCCTGCATTTTCAACTGGGCATTCTTGGCTCTCAAGGCAGAAAATGTTTTCCGGCTAAGCGCGTCTGCTACCACATTAGCCTTTCCCGGATGATAATCAATAATTACATCATAATCCTTGATTAATTCTATCCATCTTCTCTGCCTCAAATTGAGCTCCTTTTGGGATAGCAAATACTTCAAACTTTTATGGTCAGTGATAATATAGCATTTTTAAACATATAAATAGTGTCGCCAAAATTTTAAAGCAAACATCATTGCAGCCAACTCTAAATCATGAGTGGGATAGTTTCTTTCATAAGTTTTGAGTTACCGTGAAGCATAAGCTACCACCCTTCCTTCTTGCATCAGCACACATCCCAAACCATTATGGGAGGCATCGCTATATATTACAAATTCTTTTCCAGGTTCTGTTGTACTAGAACAAGAGCTTCTGTCAGAACCTCTTTAATTGATCAAAGCTTTCTTGACATTTTTCTGTCCAAATGAGCGGTACATCTTTTCTTAATAGCTTGGTTATCGGAGAAGCAATCATTGAAAAATCTTTCACAAACCACCGATAATAACCAGCTAATCCCTAAAAGCTTCTCACTTCGGAGATGTTCTTAGGGACTTTCCATTCAAGGATTGCTTGAACCTTCTTGGGATCAACTCGAATTCCTTCAGCTGAAACTACATGCCCAAGGAAATTTACTTCTAATAACCAGAATTCACACTTTGACAGCTTTGCATATAACTTTTTTTCTCGTAAGATCTGGAGAACAACTCGTAGATGAGCATCATGCTTATCCCTGGTTCTAGAGTAAACCAATGTATCATCAATAAATACTACCACGAATCGATCCAAATACGGCTGGAAGATTTGATTCATTAAATCCATAAATGCCGTTGGTGCATTTGTAAGTCTAAATGGCATTACCAGAAACTCGTAGTGCCCATATCTGATTCTGAAGGTTGTCTTTGGTATATCTGCTTCTTTGATTTTTAATTAATGATACCCCGATCGAAGATCAATCTTAGAGAACACCGTTGCTCCCTTAAGTTGATCAAAAAGATCATCAATCCTTGGTAAAGGATACTTATTCTTTATCGTCACCTTCTTAAGTTGACGATAATCCACACATAGCCTCATTGATCCGTCTTTCTTCTTTACAAACAAGACTTGGGCTCCCCAAGGTGATATGCTTGGTCGAATGAAGCCTTTATCTAGCAATTCTTGCAACTGAGCCTTCAACTCCTTGAGCTCTGTAGGAGCCATTCTATAAGGTGCTATTGATATTGGTGCTATTCTAGGGAGCACATCAATACCAAATTCAACCTCTCGATTTGGGGGTAAGCCAGGTAATTCATTTAGAAAAAATATGGAAATTCCTGCACCGTGGGTATGATTTCCATATCTATTTTTGTTTCTGGAGCACTTATCATATGAGTTAAATAGGCTTCATAATCGCATGAGAATAACTTTCCAGCAGTTACAGCTACAATCTCTGAGCTCAAGTAGTTCTGTCTTTCACCTTCAAACACTATTTCTGAACCCTCTGGCCCCTTTAAGACTACTCTTTTTAATCAGCATTCAACAATAGCATCAAATTCCGATAGCCAATCCATTCCAAGAATAATTTCAAATTCTTGGAAAGGCAATTCCATAAGATCGGTAGGAAATTCTACTGCTTGAATTTTTAAAGGACATTTCTACATATCCTACTCACTTTGGCACTTTGTCCTATTGGGTTGAAGGCAACTATCTAACTTGAAATTAGTTCTACTGGGATGTTTCTTTCAAGTATTACTCTAGAAATAATGTATGAATGAGTAGAGCCTGGATCAATTAAGGTAAAAATAGGTCTGCCAAAGAGTTCGATAATACCTGCAATGATTTCTGCATCATTTCGATCTTCAACAGTTTTGATGTTGTATACCCGAGCTGTAGTTCTACTTTCTTGATTAGATGTTGATGCAGATGCTCTCGGTTTTCCACCTTTCTTCCCCTTGCCCCTTGGTGGCACTGTAGCAAACTGATGCGGATGAAGCTCCAAACAATTCTTCTTGAAATGCCCAGCTTGTCCACAATGGAAACATGCTCTGATCAACCAGCATTGACCAGGATGCCTCTAGCCACAATGCTCACATTCTAAAATCGGGCGAACTCCAAACCCGCGAGTACCCGCAGTATTCATCTGGGACTGCTTTGATTTCCCTCCTACATACCCTTTTTTAACTTAAGAGGCAGATGCTGTAGGATGCTGGTGTGACATTCCCTTGCTGTGTTTAAATGATGACACAACAAATGACCCTCCTAACCTTTTTTCGGTCTGACTCTACTTTTCTGCCTTCTCTTTGAGGTCCACTCTTTCTATAGCCTTGGCTCAGTTCACATTTCTTGAAAAGTAGTGAAATTACAGGAAACCAATATCCTCTTATATTGTGAATCCAATCCATATATGAATCTATTAATTCTAGATCTTTCAGTTGGGAGAAATTCTGTCGCAAATCAGATCAGTCTATTAAATTCACATTCGTACTCATAAACCGATCTGCCATGATGTTTAAGCTGGAGAAATTGTTGCCTCACATTCCACCATATACTTGGTTGGTCCCATCGGAAGGATACTACTCCTCCCAATTTTCCTTGATCATCACAAGGAATTCTGCTTAACATAATCTTGATATCGTTTAACCAATAATCAGCATCTATCGAATTTGCATCAATATCACCTCAGAATTCTGGTGCTCCGATTTTCCTTAGCTCTTTAGGGACTGATATTGGTGCTCGCTAATTTATAATCGCATCCAAGGATTATAAAAATAAACCTTGATCCTATGCTGGCATATTTCTTTGTTCCCGAGCCGGGTCGCTCTACATTTTGTTGGGCCGGTTGCTCCACATTTTGTTGAACCTGAGGTAGATTCTGATTCACCTCATTACTTCCGCTTTGAGCAGGCACATCCTGCTCAACAGCCTGTCGTGATTCCCGATAATCCAACATCTGTTCATGTCACGACTATCTTAAATAAGTAAGGAGTAATCTAACAAATATCGAGCATCATCATAATCCTATACAATATCAGTGATTTTTGATATTCTAGTGGCATGTATATAACTTTGACTTTCTATAGAGACTCATTTATCATCCAGAACAGGCTAAACATGTAGCTCTGATACCAATAAATGTAATACCTTTACCAGTATTTATTAACTAATACCAGTATAGAGTGTCACATACTATTTAACTATATTTTTAAACTAACCAAATTAATCCAAAAACAATAATTTTTGAAAAGTTATATTTATCGCGTAAAATCAATTACAAATTTTTGATTAGTCAAATAGACTCCGTTTTCAGGCAGCAATTTGGCAGTTTGTAACTACACCTTTTAATTAAGTAAACTGCCTAAAAACTGCCTAAATTAAAAATGATCTTAATTACTATAAAAATCAAATTTAGAAATTTAATCGATTTCCATTACTAGAAATATATTTTATTTTTTTA
Organism: Hibiscus mutabilis; assembly: GCA_019671005.1. Lineage (NCBI taxonomy): Eukaryota > Viridiplantae > Streptophyta > Magnoliopsida > Malvales > Malvaceae > Hibiscus > Hibiscus mutabilis. The sequence goes on from CM033747.1 coordinate 23,166,905, forward strand.
ACTAATATAAACCATATTATAAAGTAACCTCTTATCTAGATATTAATATTACATACCATATCTAGACCAGTTAAAGTGAGCTACCAATATTTTATACATGCCAACTAGAGATAACCAAAATACATCGAAGATGTAAATTATCGATACAACTATTTTTCCTCGAGGTGATGATGCTGATATTCCTTACTCCTGCCCTAGATTACTACCTACGCGTGAAAACCATCACACGTTAAGTATACACTTAGTGAGGCATTATAATTATTTAACATACATCAACATGCTTGAATTATATCAATAATATAATGAACATGCAATTTGATCACCATTCTTTTATTTTCCTTATGTTAATCAAGTATCAACATAATATATTCCGGATTTATAAATCCTATTAATATCATTGCCATTATCTGAGAGTTTATCTACCCTCTAATTTTATTAACCATTTATTGTCAAATAAATTATTGCCCACCATAGTTTGAGGACTTGAGTACACGAGTCAAACCCGCACCAAAGTGCTAATAAACCGCACCGAAGTGCTAAGAGACCGCACATAAGTGCTAAGAAACCACACATAAGTGTTAATAAACCGCTGGACTCTATGGCATGACAACTATACTCTATACCTCAATTACTTATTTGGGCATATTTTCCCAATTCCATATTCGATTCATCCATGGCAATATAATTAAATACTGGGCAGTTCATCCCCTATAACACAACATATCAAAATTAAATTACTTGTGATCAATGTATATAACTCTTCTACCTTTGACAATTCTCAACATGTCAAATATAAATTCATAATATGGTTATCAAGCAACTATTCATGCATAAAAATGCACTCACCTCGACACTTTATACTTTGTCAATGTTCAAATAGCCTCACTAGGTTCAACTTTGATCACGTTCCTTTCCTCGATTGCTAACTCGGTCTTGATTTTGTTCATAGTCTACAGTGTATTAAAATTACCATAAGTACATTCCAAATTATATGTTAGTATCCTACTAACACATAAATAATATAGGAAAAATTTTCCTATAAACACCCTAATATTTTCCAAATATTAGTTTTATGACACAAGTCATTCCATCCCCAATACTTTGTATTTCTTCCAACCCTTACTCAAAGAATGATTTATAACTCATTCTAACCTTAATTCCAGCATAATGCTTCCATGAAAATAAATTTTCACTTTAGTCCTTAAATTCTTCCTAATTGTCGAATTGGTCCCCAATCTTTTCCAAATTTCCGAATTGATCCCTATGTTCTACAAACTTCCAAAATGGTCCAAATGACATTTTAAAGCTTGTAAAATCATAATTTCAACATTTCCACATTTATGGAAAGTTTTCCATAATTTCCCTAATTCCTTCAAAATGCCAAAATCACCCCTCTACTTTTCCAAGTTTCCAAATTAGTCTACTTAACACTTAAACATCATTTCCAAGCCTTCACAACCATTTCCAACTCAAAATCATTCCAAAATCAACTTTTCTACTAAAACCCTAACTTTGAACAATTTAGGGTTTAGCTATTTCCATATAGTTTCAATCATCATACAAGCTTTAATATGATTCTACAACATCATATTCATTAAAAACTAACCTTAATTCATTCTAAATCAACATCCCCTTAATCCATTGATTTCCCAAAACTAAGGTTTTAAATAAGAAAAACATGAACAAATGATACCAATAGATAGAGAATTTCACGTAGATAAATTTCATGTTTCATGCCTTCATCAAAATTCCAACTAAATAAGCTTGAAAAATCAAGAAGAATTTTTTTTCTTCTTACCTTGGGGTATTCGAACATGGCTGAAAGTTGGGGAAGAAATCTTGAAATTTCTTTTCCTTCAAATTAAGCCATTTGTAATCAATTTATTAAAAATGAATTTAAAATTCATTTTTAAAGTCTAATGACCTTTTTTACCCCTGTAATCCAAAGCTCCATATTAAGCCACATGTCCACCTACCAATCCAAAGGCCCAAAACAATCCAAGGAGTTAGTGATTACCAACTTTTCCCTTGCCATCTTCAAAAATTACCATCTTGCCATTTTTCATCCATTGGCTAAGATTAAACATGGAAAAGTGATCTTTAATCCAATGACCCATATTAATTTCCATTAAAATAAGGCATGGAAATAACCCTTTTACCCTTGTCTTATTTTAATACAATATCCTATAAAAGATTTCTCATTTATTCAATTAAATCTGATTATCCGGATTTTTCCTGAACTTTAAAACTTCATAGCTCTTCATACAAACTCTGTATCAAAAATCTGTGTATCACGAAAATGCCACTCTTGAGGGTGAACTATTCATTTACGGGACTAACTTACATACTTTTGAAAATTACAACTTGGTCCCTAAACTTTCCAAAGTTTACACTTTGGCACCAAACTTTTCAAATTTTACATTTTGGTCACCAAACTTTTCAAGTTTTACATTTTGGTCACTAACCAAAATTTCAAGATATTACATTTAACTTTATTTTTTTAATTTATCCAATGTTTTATTTTTAATTTAATTCTTTGGATTTTATTACCATTTTAATCATTATTTGTATTTATTCTAACTAATAGCATTTCCCATTTTAAATCATTACAGCATTTTTATTAGTTTTATTTTAATCTCTAACTCGTCTTGTAAATTCCGCTCGTACATCAAATGTTGACTCGATCAAGGGAAGGATGCACATTTAGAAAATTACCCTTTTATACATTTTCTTTAATTTGTTTAATTTTGTACATGTTTAATTTTGTGTAATTTAAATTTGTGTTGCTTTTAGTTATTATTATGTCATTTATATTTTATGTTAATTTAATTTAATTTCCTGAAAATCATAAACATTAGTATCTTTTAGTTAAAATGTTTATGCTAACCTAATACCTTATAATTAGGTTCTCTTTGACATAGCATCTAATTTAATTCTAGAATGTTTCTGTGATATCATGCTTAACTCCAAGACATTTAGTTTGCAATGCGGTGTCTCATCAAAAGGGGGTAAACGGGTTAGTGCCAGAAATGTTGGCTGTGATTATTGTTTATTTCCCGGATGGTGATACCGTTAAAATGAATTCATATTCATAAATGGACGATAAATTAGATTTCACGAACTTGCAAATTCTGACATTAAATCTGTTTTCTGACATGGGCTTAATCACATTTAGGTGGGCTTAATCCCTTTAGGTGGGTCAACCAAGGTCTAAACTTGGTTTTCTGACATAGAATCCATCTCGAACTTCATGGCCTCTGGCCATTTCTTAGAGTTTGGGCTCGCCACTACTTCTTGATATGTCGACACCGCATTGTAAATTAAATGCCTCGGAGTTAAGCATGATATCACAAAAACATATTTATTCGAATTAGGGGTTAAAGTTCTTTTATTATTCCATGTTAATTATCAAACCCAATTGATATTTAACCTAAAAAGTCTAAGTAAATTTTATTTTAAAGGTTCAAGTTTGATTAAGTGACAGTTTATTACAAACTTAAGTCTACAGTAAAAAGTCAAATAATCAACACAAAAAAAAATCTAAAAGATTCTAGAATTAAATTAGATGCTATGTCAAAGAGAACCTAATTCTAAGGTATTAGGTTAGCATAAACATTTTAACTAAAAGATACTAATCTTTATGATTTTCAGGAAATTAAATTAAATTAACATAAAACATAAACGACATAATAATAAAAATTAAAAGCAACACATATTGAAATTACAAAAATTAAACATGTACAAAATTAAACAAATTAAAGAAAATGGATAAAAGGATAATTTATTTTAATCTCTAACTCGTATATTCTTATAAATTCCATGTGCATCATTCCCTTGATCGGGTCAACACTTGATGTACGAGCTGAATTTATAAGAATATACGAGTTAGAGATTAAAATAAAATTAATAAAAATATTGTAACGATTTAAAAGGGGGAAAATGCTATTAGATAGAATAAATACAAAGAAGGATTAAAATGGTAATAAAATCCAAAGAATTAATTTAAACATAAAACATTGGCTAAATTAAGAGGAAATAAAGTTACAAGCCGAATTAAAAACAAAAAAGGGTCTAGATTGCATAAATTGAAAAATGGAAGGCTGGAAAGAAATGCCCATGAAAGAAGGGCGCGGGTTCCAATCCAGATCTGGGTTAGGTTCTCGGATACTATAAATAGCAAGAAAGAAAGAAAAAATAGTTTTATTTTAAAATTCCCATGGAAAATGGATCAAACCTCATCTTTTCATTTTCTATGAAGTTGTTCTTCGTGTTCTTCATGAAATGAAGAACACGATGAACGTTCGTTGTGTCGGCCATCATTTACCGGCGGCGAGATCTCTAACAAAGGTATTTTCGATTCGTTTTTTAAATCACAATCTGAATTTTTTTTCCAAATTGCCCAAAAATCTAAAACAAAACTTATATTTAAAGAGAACTTTTAAATCCTTTTTTTTTAAATAGAACTCCGACGACATGAGGGAAGAACATCCATCATCGGGGATGTGGCCTCAAAACAGCGTTCATGGCGACGACTCAAAAACATGCAAGGTAAAAAAACTACCCCTTCCTTTCTTTTAATTCAAAGTATATAAAATAATAATAATAATAATAATAAGATAATACCTAGAATTCTTGCTTGCTTGCTTGTTATTGCTTGAAAAATCTCATAGTGAAAACTAAAATGAAATTACTAGGCTTTTTATAGCCATTTACATGCCTAAATTAAAGAGAATAAAAAATCATATTGATTTGGCTTGATTTGGTGTTGATTGCTTGATTCTTTTCCCGATTTGCTTGATTTTTATTTGGATTGATTCGGTGATTGATTGATTTCCATGTTTGATAGATTCCCTTCCCTTTTAATCCGAATTGCTTGACTAATTTTCCTTTAATTATTTTTCTTTGATTTAGGCTAATATTCAGTGACTACAGCTACCCATGTTTGCTCATTCTGGTGAAACATGGATAGAGCAAAGAACAAAAGGCACTAATTTTACTCGTGCTATATGCAAACCGATAATTATAGCTCTGTCCTGAAGTAGTAGGGTGTCGTCCGTCTACTAACTTTAGACGAAGAGACATAGGATAGAAATCAACTAATGCCCTCTCTGAAAGATAAGAGGTCTTGTTCTTGAAGTTATAGGAATGGAGTCAAATAATCACTTCAATTGAACATAATGCCGAAGGGATAGGATAGAAATTGACAATTGCTTACGACGGAAAAGTGAGGCGGCATATGATAGGAATCAACTGATGCCCCCTACTTGAAAACGAAGTGGCATAAGATAGAAATCAATTAATGCCCCATTAGAAGGATAAGATATTTTGTTCAAGAAGTGATAGGAACAGAGTCAACTAATCACTTCAATTGAACACGATGCCAAAGCGATAGGAATGGAGTCAACTATTGTTTACAACGAGAATGCGAGGCGGCGTAGGATATGAATCAACTAATGCCCCTGCTTGAAAAAGAAGTGGCATAGGATAGAAATCAACTAATGCCCATTCGAAAGATAAGATATTTTGTTGAAGAAGTGATAGGAACGGAGTCAACTAATCACTTCAATTGAACAAGATACCGAAGCGATAGGAACATAGTCAACTATTGCTTACATCTAGAAAGCAAGGTGGCAAAGGATAGGAATCAACTAATGCCCCCTGCTTGAAAAAAAGTGGCATGGGATAGGAATCAACTAATACCCCCTTAGAAAGATAAGATATTTTGTCCAAGAAGTGATAGGAACATAGTCAACTAATCACTTAAATTGAACATGATGCCGAAGCGATAGGATAGAAATCAACTATCGCTTCTACCGAAAAGGCTTTCCAAATTCCTATCAAAATTCAACAAATGATGTGATTATGATGAGCATGCCCTTAGGGATGCCTAAAATATGAATGCATGTCAGTTTTTTATGATTTTGTTTTTTATTTAAAATTATGTTTCATCTAATCTTTGCGCGTTTTCTCGCTCAATCCAAATGAGCGACCATCTTCATTGTCTCTGTTTCACCATCTTTGTACCTCTTTGCTTCACAGAAAACATCTAAACTTTGCACTCAAATGTCTTACATTTCCACAAACCTACTATCATTGTAGTTGATACAACAATATTAAGTGAAATGCCTCCTTGTGTAACCCCCTTAGCCCGGCCTAGCCAAAACTGAACTAAAAGGATCACATTAGGTTTGCCGAAGCAAACCCAAGCTAATAACCTAAACTGGTCCATTTTTTTCATTTTTATCTTTTCTAAATGCATCAAATTAATTTCTATGGTGAACATGCATCAGCGAAAACGTTACATTTAAATCAGATTTCAAAACAAGGTTCAATTACTCAAATACGCATATTGGGAACTAAAACGTAATTTCCACAAATTACAGAGACTTAATTTGAAAATAAGATTACCAATTATTCATTAGTCCAATTTCATGCTCATATGTTAAAATCAAGCTCAAAATGTTCATTCAAGCTCATTCAATTGCATTCATAACACTTAGGGACCAAATTGCATTATTTTCAAACTTCAACATACAAAGCATAACTTTGTACACTGCGTACCGATACAAGCTAACCTCGTATCAATACAGTCTAACTACTTTAACGGCACTACGTATCAATACTTTAAGCTATGTATCGATACGGTATGCTAAGAAAGCCCGTACTAATACGGTTCTCCCCTATACCGATCCCATATAATTTATTTTTGAATCTCAGATTCCAGTAGCTAGAAGGCGTACCAGTATGGAAGCCCATCTACCGACACCAGTACAAAAATTCCTCAAGGCATATCGATATAGAGGCTAGGTGTACCGATACCCTTTGATAAAATTCGATGAAATGAGCCTTACCAGACCCCGCGTCTAGACACCAAAGAGCCTGTACCGGTACGTTGAGGCTAGTAATGACCTCTAGGTCCAGCATATGACACTTTGGCTCATTCTAAACACATCCAACACATATCTAACCATCGTATAACATCAACAGGTGCTTAACAACAACATACCAACATTTAAAGCAATCCTAACGAGTCTAACACAATCATCCACAAAGTCTATAGGCATGCTCCCTAGTCAACATCCAAAACATAAATTCATCCACAAATCAAGCACCTTGAACCTCCTACAAATCCGAAATAACATATAAAACTTGCACAAATAGGGAGTCTATCAAACAACCCTCCCAAAACAACATTTGACACATTGCCCTTATTACTACTATGCATCGTCTCAAACCATACTTTGCAAACAAGTCCTTGGATATCCCTCATTTCTTTCTTACTGCCCTTCAATCCATTAATCTGCATTGATGATAAAAGAGAGTGTAAGCACATAAGGATTAGTGAGGAGCGCTCAAAACATAAAACACCATCCAATGCATTTTAAAATTGGTTTATTCCCAAAATCCTTCACATACGTTTTATTTCCAAAACTATCATGCCTTACTTTTAAAATATGCACTTAACCATTTTCCAAATCACACATATTATACCATATACAACATGTATCATGGACTCAACAACATAATCCCATATGCAACCCTCAATTTAAGCATTCCCATGCATAACATCTCATATGCAAAGCTTAAAGAGTATTCACATGTATAAATCCCATTATACAAACAATCCATCAACATGATACATTAATTCATTAAATCGGCTTACAAGTGATCATTTCCAAATATCATTACTTTCATCAAACCACATCGGATACACGGATTTCCCAAGTGATATCCCAATCACTTATATGGCATGGAGTAAATGCAACACATGCTTTATTTCTATAGTACCAATGCTCATCCTCCAATTTAGAGTAAACACCCCCAATGCATCACCTTTATGGTTGCAGCCGGAGTAAAACACCATTAAAGTATTACCTCAACAATATTGGGGTTCACATGGTCGGAGTAAATTCTTTCAATACATCACCTCTACGAACCATGGGCGACTTATTATAGTGCACTTTAAATCCTATGGCCGGTCAACTATATCTAATAACATTTCCATAACCTTTCTATACCATCACCTGCCAATATAATCCATTTCATTAACATTAACTCAATGTTTTCATATGCATCAATCAAAACCATTTATCCAATGCATTAAACCATTCATTACCAATGTTCAACAATATTAACAAAACATGCATTACCTCCAAATGCATCATCATCATTTTATAAACATTTTCCAACATCAAACCATGCTCAAATCATGCATATACAGTGAGTAATCAATACATTAAAACAAGTGCATTTAAACCAATTGCCAAATCGAGTTCGAGAGAGAATTCATCCTTTACTTGCTTTCGAGCTTAGAACTATGATTCAAGCTTGATCTAAACTCCTAAACACAACTTTCAAACCTTTGAAAAGCTATTAAACTCGTTCTCACTCACCGACACACAAAGCCTCACTTGTCGATACGGTTAACATGCCTCCAAAGCTTCCGAAACATTCGTTCAAGCTTAAGGATCAACTTCCCTATTTTATCCACACAAAAACAGAGGATTCAATGCATCAAAATGCATTCCACAGCCCAGCAACATCAATTCACATAAAACATCAACATACTCTACCCCATTTCATTCTACAACAACTGGAATCAACATCAAACATCTTCAAAACTTAACCCAGCCTAAACCTAACGTTTTAATCCATCAATTAACATCAATCAAACATATAAAAACACATTAACATCATCATTGTACTTCCAGCATACATTAAACCTCCACAACTCCTCAAAAACTCACAACTAACAACCTAGAAAATTAAAGATTCACTTAGTTTCGGGATTCCATTATTAAATCCCACTTATTAACATTATTAAACATCAAAATCATGATTAGAATCAATCAAGGACTCAACAAAATAGATCAGATACGAAAAGACATCAATCTCACCACTTAAACCTTGATTTAACAAATTTTCCATAATTAAATCATCAAATCAAGTTAGAAAACATATGTAAAGGATCAATAACTTGGGAATTTCAGTAAATAACCTTATATTAGAGGAGAAGAACAAAGCTCACCTCTAAACTTGGCTTTCCTCTTAATTGGATGAATTTTCTTGAGAAAACAAGATCAAATCAAATTAAATAGGTTTTGTTAGAAAACTAATGGGGATTCATTTGGAAATAAGAGATTGCTGAAATCAAGTATTTACATGATAAAATTGAAGTAGAAAATAGTGTTTGGCTGCAGAGAATTTGAGAGAAAAGCTTTTGGTGAAAAATTTGTTACGTAAAGTTTTCTTTTAAATCTAATTATGAAATTAATATCCCCAAACCTTTTTATTTCCTTTAAAACCTTTTTAAAATATCCAATCAAAAGAGAGAAGTCTGATATTAGACCTTGGCCAAACAACTCCTTAAAGATTCTAAGTTTTGACCCTTTTACAAAACAGTCACTAAAATAGTTTTAAAACTTTACATTTTGGTCACTAACCAAAATGCCCAATTTTGAGACACGTTTTTGTAAAATTGATTTTACCAAAATCATTTACATATTAAATAATGACTTTAGAATATTTTTCCATATTTTTATCTCACCAAAAACTATTCATTTTCATTTAATTCCGAAACTGACTCGAATCCTCTAACCAGATCCCTCAGACAATCTAATCAACCTAGAAAACTCCAAAACCGGGGCATTACAACTCTCCCCCTCTTAAGAAATTTCGTCCTCAAAATTTACCTGATGAGAATAGATGTGGAAACTGCTCTAACATGTCCGACTTACTCTCCTACGTAACCTCCTCAGCACCGTGATGTCGCCACAACACCTTAACAAGTTCAATCGTCTTGCCACGAAGAACTTTACTAATGGAGTCAAGGATTTCCACTGGTTTCTCATCATATGACAAATCTAGTCGCAACTCAACATCCTCAATTGGCATCACATGCGACTGATCTGAACGATACCTCCGCAACATGGATACATGAAACACATCATGAATCTTCTCCAACTCATGAGGCAAACTCAACCGATAAGCCACAGGACCTATATGTTCCAACACCTCATACGGTCCAATAAACCTCAGACTCAACTTTCTTTTACGCCCAAAGCACAACACATTCTTCCAAGGTGAGACTTTCAAGAAAACTTTTTCACCAACGGCATACACAACTTCTCTACGCTTCAAATCCACGTAGGATTTCTACCTATCCGAGGCCGCTTTCAAGCGATCACAAAATAAGCTCTACTTTCTCATCTGTGTCTTTCAACACATCAAGCATGGAAACATACGTTTTCCCAACCTCAGCCCAACACAAGGGTGTATGACACCTCCTACCATACAAGGCTTCATACGGTGCCATCTTTATACTTGCCTGATAACTATTATTGTATGCAAACTCCACCAAAGGAAACTGCCTTTCCCAAGTTCCTTGGAACTCAATGATACAACATCTCAGCATGTCTTCCAAAATCTGAACCACTTGCTCAGACTGACCATCCATCTGAGGATACTACGAAGTACTGAAATTCAAGCATGTACCCAAAGCTTGATGTAAACACTCCCAAAACCTTGTTGTAAACCATGGATCCCTATCTGAAACAATCGAATTGGGCACCCCATACAACCTCACAATTTCAGCAACATACAGATCTGCCAACTTATTCAAGGTATACGTTGTATGCACTAGCAAAAAATATGTACACTTAGTAAACCGATTAACAATCACCCAAATGAAATCCTTTTTAGTCGGCGTCAAAGGTAACCCTGACACAAAATCCATGGTGATCCTCTCCCATTTCCACTCCAGAATTCTCAACGGTTGCAACAACCCGGAAGAAAATTAGTGTTCAGCCTTCACACGCTAACATACCATACACTTAGCAACAAACTCGGCCACATCCTTTTTCAAACCCATCCAATAGTACTCTTCCTTCAAATCTTGATACATCTTGGTACTACCGGGATGCATAGCAAAAGGACTAGCATGTGCCTCGCTCAAAATCATTCACCTCAACTCCATATCACTAGGCACCACTATCCGATCCTTAAAACACAACACTCCATCATCATTAAAGTGAAAATCCGTAGGATTTCCATCCATGATGTCCTTGATTTGTGGTACCAATGCCTCATTATAAGGTTACTTTTCCTTAATCAACTGCGACAAATATGGCTTCACTTGCAACTCAGCCAACAAACCACCATTACGCACCACGCTCAACTTTGCAAACATAGCCCTCAACTCCTCCACAGCTTTTCTACTCAAAGCATCGGCCACAACATTTGCCTTGCCTGGATGATACTCAATTGTCAAATCATAATCCTTAAGCAACTCTAACCGTCTACGTTGCCTAAGACTGAACTCCTTCTGCGACATCAAACTCTTATGATCCGTGTATACAATACACTTCTCACTATAAAGGTAATGTCTCCAAACCTTCAATGCAAACACAACCGCAGCCAGCTCAAAATTATGTGTAGGGTAATTGCGCTTATGCACCTGAGTTGCCTAGATGCATAAGCTACAACTTTTCCACCTTGCATCAACACATACCCCAAACCAACGGAGGATGCGCCACTATAAACCACAAACTCTTTTCTTGACTCAGGTTAAATCAAGATTGAAGCTTGTGTTAAAGCTTCCTTCAACTTCTCAAAAGCTTGTTGTCTAGCTTTCGTCCACTCGAAACGTACATCTTTTTGCAACAACTTGGTCAACAGAGCAACAACCCTTGAGAACTCATCCATAAAGCGACGATAATAACCTACCAACCCCAAGAAACTATGGACTTTCGTTACTGACTTGGGTTGTTTCCAATTCATGACCACCTCAACCTTTTGCAGATCCACCCAAATACCTTCCGCTGATACAACATGGCCAAGAAAAACCATTTCTTTAATTTAAAACTCATACTTGCTAAATTTGGCGTAAAGTTGGTTATCCAATAAGGTTTGCAACACAATCCATAAGTGTAAATCATGATCCTCCTTTGTACAAGAGTACACAAGAATATCATCAATGAGCACTACTACGAATTGGTCTAAAAATTCACGGAACACCCGATTTATCATGTCCATAAATGTTGCAGGCGCATTCTTCAACCCAAACGGCATCACCAGGAACTCATAATGGTCGTACCTCAAACGAAAAGTAGTCTTTGACACATTTTTATCCTTAACCTTCAACTAATAGTATCCATATCTCAAATCAATCTTGGAAAACACTATTTCACCTCGAAACTGATCAACAGATCATCAACCCGCGACAAAGAATACTTATTCTTAATCGTCAACTTTTTCAGATGTTGATAATCAATGCACATCCTCAAAATGCCATCCTTCTTCTTCATAAATAACACTGGTGCTCCCTACGGTGACACACTAGGTCAGATGAACCCATAATCCAACAACTCCTGAAGTTATGTCTTCAACTCTTTCGATGCCATACGATACTGTGCAATCAACACCGAAGCTGTATCAGTATACGTCTCAATACAAAAATCCACCTATCTATTCGGTGGTAATCCAGGCAACTCTTTTGGAAAAACACCCAAAAATTCACAAACAGTACGGATATCCCTAGTCTGCACATTTTTCATATTCGGGTTTATAAGATAAGCCAGATATACTTGACACCCACACTCCAGCAAGTTCTAAACCTTCATTGCCGATACTACATTGGATAAGAACTTAACATTCTTGCCCATAACGACCACTTCATAATCATCAGCAAGTTTCAACGAAACTCTCTTGGTCTCAAAATTGACCACGACCTGATGCTCAAACAACCAATCCATACCCAAGATCACATCAAAGCCATGAAATGGAAGCTCCATCAAATCAGCCGCAAACATGTGACCATGTACCATCAAATGACACCTCCTAAACATCCTCCTAGCAATGACCATCTCTCCAAAAGAACTTGTTACTTGTATACCCACATCTAACATTTCTACCAATATATCAAGCAAATGCTTATGCTCATGCAAAATATATGAATGCGTAGAACCAGAATCTATTAGAGAAAATAATGACATAGACTGTAAGGTAAAAGTACATGTTATCATATTTGTGTCATTCCTTCCCTCACGATACGTATAGATCCTCGCTGGTCCATCATCCTCAGGTCAAGCCATCATTGTATGCGCTACAGTCCTCTATTCTTCCTCTCTTCTCTAAAAAGTACCTCGACCACAGCCTCCCAGTGGTGCAACAATAGATGTAGGAGCCCGCACACCCCTAGCTAACATCGGGCAATCACGCCTCATGTGATCCCCAAACCCATAACCCCAACAAGCATTATCCATAATGGGCGTAAGAGCCAGACCAACTTGTCCTACCTGTGGGCAGTCACGTCTAACATGATCCTTCGATCCACAACCATAACAGACTTTTGACGATCTCTAATAGACCCCTAAGTGTCGCTTCCCACAATGGGCACACTCAAATGGATGTACCTTCCTGCTTAACCCTCACTACGACTCAACTTAGGTCAATGCCTTCGATCATCGTGCCTCTTGTACCGGCAACCACTAGAACTAAAATTTGCAGCTCTCTTCCCACAGCCAGAGCCTCCTAGACGAAGAGTTAAACCCAAACTCTGCTCAATATCCTTCGCCCACGTAACTAACAAGTCAAAATTCGTATAATCAGTCGCCAACATATAAGTCTTAACATCCTGCTCTAATCTATAATGGAATCGGTCACAACGATGCCTCTTATTTGGCATTAACTAGGGTGCATACTAACTCAGCCTCACGAACTGCACCTCATACTCAGATACTGACATATTGCCCTAAACCATGGCCATAAACTCATGTTTCTTCTCATCCAAGTATCTAACTCCCAGATACTTCTTCTTTAAAGCAACCTGAAAGAATTCTTATGTCACAACACCGAGTTCCATGCTAGCAATCACAGTGGTCCACCAACTGTATGCATCACCCTACAATAGGGACACAACACATCCTAGATTATGAGCATCCTTACACCCCATCTATCCAAAATTTTATCTGTACTAGTAAGCTACTCCTCGGATGCCTCGGGTGCCAACCCTCTAAACTTAACTCCTCTCAGACTAAAAAAACGCTCTAACGATAACCCCATATTAATAGCAGCAGCAAGTGCCAGTACGGGTACATGAACTCTAGCCATCGCGGCCTAGAATACTTCAGTCATCGCCTGAACCAAAGGCGTCATATCACCATACACCAGACCAGGTGGTGCAGGTGGTACTTGCTCCATTCCCTCAGAAGGATTAGGCGGAGGAGGTGGCAATCCCTCTGGATGCACTATTTCACCCTCAACTCCCTACCCTCTAGCATCAGCATTTCTGCTCGATCGTAATTTTCTCCTCGATGACATCATATAATAACGTATCTAAGGCATGACAATTACACCAAAACAAAAACAATCAGGCCAGCTTCAAGCAAGGATCCATGACTTTCATTTCAAACCAAAATCATTTTATAATTGTAGTAATAAGGCAATGTGTCACAAAAATACCCCAACACGACATATATCAATCATCGTACATGTAAACAATCACCGTGAAGAGAAAATAACATTGTACATTCATCAATAACATCCCAATTTTTCATAAACCTGGCTCTGATACCACCAAATGTAACCCCCTTAGCCCGACCTAATAGAAACCGAACTAAAAGGATCATATTAGGTTTGTCGAAGCAAACTCGAGCTAATAACCTAAATAGGTCCATTTTTCCTTTTTATCTTGTCTACGTACATCAAATTAATTTCTATGGTAAGCATGCATCAGTGAAAATGTTACATTTAAATCATATTTCAAAAAAAGGTTTAATTGCTCAAATACGCATATTGGGAACTAAAACGTAATTTCCACAAATTACATGGACTTGATTTGAAATTAAGATTACCAATTTTTCATTAATCCAATTTCATGCTCATCTATTAAAATCAAGCTCAAAATATTCATCCAAGCTCACTCAATTGCATTCATAACACTTATGGACCAAACTGCATTATTTTCAAACTTCAACAGACAAACCATAACTTTGTACATTGCGTACCGATACTAGCTAACCCCGTATCAATATGATCTAACTACTTTAATGGCACTACGTACCGATATTCTAAGCTCCGTATCGATATAGTATGCTGAGCAAACCTGTACCGATACGGTTCTCCCCAGTATCGATCGCATATAGTTTATTTTTAAATCTCAGATTCCAGAAGCTAGAAGGTGTACCAGTACGGGAGCCCATGTACCGACACCAATACAAAAATTCCTCAAGGCGTACCAATACGGTAGCTAGGCGTACCGATACCCTTTGATAAAATTCGATGAAATGAGCCTTACCAAACCTAGTGTACCGACACTAGGGAGTCCGTACCGGTACGCTGAGGCCTGTAATGACCTCTAAGTAGGGGTGTGCAAAAAAATACGATCCGATTTTTTATTTTTCTGATAATTCGGATCAAATATCTAAAAATTTTAGATCGGATACGAATAGTGATTTTGCATTCATATCAGATATCCGATATCCGAAAATTCAAATTTTTTATAGATATAAATCTTGTTATATTCAACATTTTTACTTGTTATATATGAAAAATTAAAATTTTTATGGATAAAAATTTATTATATTCAATAATTTGTTGATTGTTATATTGGAAAACCTAAAATTTTCATGGATAGGACCGCCAAATTTAAAAAAAATAAATCTAGTGATAAATTTAATACTCGGATATCCGATCTGAAATTTTGGATATCTGAAAATCGGGTATCCAATTTTTCGAATCGGATACGGATCGCTAACTTACCTATCTAAAAATTTCGGATATCCGAAATGCATACCCCTACCTCTAGGTCCAACACATGACACTTTGGCTTATTCTAAACACATCCAACACATATCTAATTATCGTATAACATCAGCAGCATGCTTAACGACAACATACCAACATTTAAAGCTATCCTAACGAGTCTAACACAATCATCCACAAAGTCTATAGGCATGTTTCCTAGTCAACATCCAAAACATAAATCCATCCACAAATCAAGCACCTTGAACCTCTTACAAGTCTGAAGCAACATATAAAACTTGTACAAACATGGAGTCTATCAAACAACCCTCCCAAAACAACATTTGACACATTGCCCTTATTACTACTACGCATTGTTTCAAACCATACTTTGCAAACAAGTCCTTGGATATCCCTTATTGCTTTCTTGCTGCCCTTCAATCCACTAATTTGCATTGATGATAAAAGAGAGAATAGGCACATAAGGCTTAGTGAGGAGCGCTCAAAACATGAAACATCATCCAATGCATTTTAAAACTGGTTTATTCCCAAAATCCTTCACATACGTTTTATTTCCAAAACTATCATGCCTTAAATTCAAAATATGCACTTAACCCTTTTCCAAATCATACATATTATACCATATGCAACATGTATCATGGATTCAACAACATAATCCCATATACAACCCTCAATTTAAGCCTTTCCATGGATAACATCTCATATGCAAAGCTTAAAGAGTATTCACATATACAAATCTCATTATACAAACAATCCATCAACATGATACATTAATTCATTATATTGGCTTACAAGTGACCCTTTTCGAATATCATTACTTTCATCAAACCACATCAGATACACAAATTTCCCAAGTGATATCCCAGTCACTTATAGCTCAATGGCATGGAGTAAATGCAACACATGTTTTACCTTTACACTACCAAGGCTCATCCTCCAATTTAGAGTAAACACCTCTAATGCATCACCTCTACGGTCTCAGTTGGAGTAAAACTCCATTGAAGTATTACCTCGACAATATTGGGGTTCACATGGTTGGAGTAAATTCTATCAATACATTACCTCTACGAACCATGGGCGACTTATTATAGTGCACTTTAAATCCTATGGCCGGCCAACTATATCTTAAAACATTTCTATAACCTTTTCATACCATCGCTTGCCAATATAATCCATTTCCTTAACATTAACTCAATATTTTCATATGCATCAATAAAAACCATTTATCCAATGCATTAAAACATGCATTACCAATGTTCAACAACATTAAAAAAAACTTGCATTACCTCCAAATGCATCATCGTCATTTTATAAACATTTTTCAGCATCAAACCATGCTCAAATCATGCATATACAGTGAGTAATAAATTCATTAAAACAAGTGCATTTAAACCAATTGTTAAACCGAGTTCAAGAGAGAATTAATCATTTACTTACTTTTGAGGTTATACCAGCATTCAAGCTTGATCTAAACCCCCAAACACAACTTTCAAACCTTTGAAAAGCTGTAAAAATCGTTCTCACTCATCGACACGTAAAGCCTCGCTTGCCGATAGGGTAAACACACCTCCAAAGCTTCCGAAATGTTCATTCAAGCTTGAGGATCAACTTTCCCTATTTTATCCATACAAAATAGAGGATTCAATGCATTAAAATGAATTCCACAGCCCAGCAACATCAATTCACATAAAACCTCAACATATTCTACCCTATTTTACTCCATAACAACCGGAATCAACATCAAACATCTTCCAAACTTAACACAACCAAAAGCTAACATTTTAATCCATCAGTTAAAATCAATCAAACATCTAAAATCACATTAACATCATCCTTGTACTTCTAGCATACATTAAACCTCCACAACTCCTAAAAAATTCACAACTAACAACCTAGAAAATTAGAGATTCACTAAGTTTTAGGATTCCATTGTTAAAGCCCATTATTAAATGTACAATTAAAAAAGAAAATTCTGATATTAGACCTTGGCCAAATGGCTCCTTAAAGATTATAAGTTTTGACCCTTTTACAAAACATGCACTCAAACAGTTTTAAAACTTTACATTTTGATCACTAACTAAATGTCCAATTTTGAGACCCATTTTTGTAAAATTTATTTTACAAAAATCATTTACATATTAAATAATGATTTTAGAATATTTTCCATATTTTTATCTCACCAAAAACTATTCATTTCCATTTAATTCTGAAACTGACTCCAATCCTCTAACCCGATCCCTTGAACCGTCTAATCAACCTAGAAAAATCCTAAGCCCAAAACCAGGGTGTTACACCTTGAGTGGACCTGAAAGCTCCAAACCTCGGATAATATCAAGCACCTTCAATGTTCCTTGTGAGTTTTCGGATTGCTTGTAGGGGGACCTCCACTTTAAATGTCTTTGAATGATATTGGCACTTTAATATTTTCCTCCCCCACTTATTAAAGTTAGAGATCTTGAATCCTTGGTCAACACCAATTGCCCCAATCTGATGAAATGGATTATTCATTGGGAGCTATTATAATGAAAGATGCCTTTAAGACCAAGAGAACCATAATTTTAAGTAATAGAATAGGATGCCCTGAACGTCAAGTGCATGAGTGTCTCTGATTCAACCCTCCAATGATCATTTTAAGCATAGCATATGTCTTTGAAGACTTTGAATGTCGTTGTGATATTTTGAAATTATGAAATTTCTCTCAGACCGCTCGGTTCATCCTTATGATTATCGCATCACTTGATCCAGTCGAAAACAACACCTTTTCAATTCTCATCATTCTTCTCCATTCAGAAATGTGTTCAGGTGTTTTATACTCGCATAACCAAGGGAGTGCAAAAAAATATCTTTCTAAGAATAGAATTCTACGAGTGCATGTGTGTGCTTCTGATTGCAACTAGCCACTCTTTTATTAGCCTTTTTTGAACTTTTTCTTTTTTTACCTCAAGATTTCATTTCATTAATTTGTTTGACTTTGTTAGGAGTTGAAAATAACTCGTGAAGCCAAGGCATTGAGTAGATGGAGTATGGCTACCTTATTAAGTACTCGACCTTACAGCTACAACAGAATGCCCTCGAGGTTTTCTTTTTTACTGGTCGTACTTATTTATCTCGTGATTTCATCTCATTAAATATTTGACTTTGTCAGGATTTGAAAACCACTCATGAAGCCAATGTATAGAAAGGGTAGAACATTGCGTACTTATTAGATATTCAACATTATAGCCTCAGCGGAGTGTCCCCAAGATATTTTGAGCTATTAGTTACAATCTATGTGTCTTTGATGGGGGTATAGAAGACTATTGTTAGAATTTTAATTTCAAGCAACTCCCCTTGGTTAGACTTGCCTAGTCCATGATTCCACATTTATGAATTTCCAAGATTTTCTCATCACCGAACATCATCAAAGGTGTGGTAATCTTCTTTTTCTAACTTTGCCGACCTGAGTAGTTTGAGAGACAAATCACACTTCATCGTTTTCACAATAATAGATTGATTTTTATATCGAGATCAATGTCACAACATGCAATTGACATCCAAAGACCTATAAGGGTAAGATTGGATATATGTATATACAAGGTCTCAAGGTCAAATATGCATCTTTCCTTGAAATAAAAATCCTGCAAACCTAACTTGCGTTTTTATAAAAAGATCTTTGCTACTTTCGGGCGAAAATAGAGAAGATGATTTCACTCATCACTTCATAAATTGACTTTTACCTTAGAAACTAGGGAGAAAACTAAAACACAATCGCCATATAGATAACAACATCTTGTTGGGCTTTTGCGATTCTATCGAGTCTATCTTGAGTGTTCTAAAGCTGACAACCTATCTTCAATGGCTACTCTCGGGTTCGTGAACGAGTATTGTACTTGTGTAAAATTTTCCATTTTAATTTTTTTCAAGGAATTTACCATAATTAACCCTTTTATTATGTGTGTTTGCATGCAATGATCATAACATAAGCTAATACAAACATAAACAACACGATGCAATGAAATGCATGAATGCAAGCAAAGGGCATTGATTCCATAAATAGTTGCTATAGAAGTAGTTTTTATTGGATGAAAAAGGTCCTTATTATAAAAGATAAAGACTTATTCTATGAATATGTCTCAGGCCGAGCACCCAGCTCTTTTATTTCTTCGATCAGCCACATGAGTCTGGGTTCCACTTCCCCTATTGGCCTGACATACTAGCGAAGAGTTGTAGCTTCCTTAGCTAGCATTATCACGTGCTTAGCTACGTCTTGAACATGGGTCATGACACTCTTGTCAAACTCATCCCACTCTTGGAACCTTCTGGCATTGTCCCTAAGCTAGGTAAACCAGTAATCATTACCCCCTTTATTGGCAACTTCAAGAACTCAGATCTTCGTGTTGTATTCTTGGATCATGTCTTCCAAAGTCTCCACTTGCTTCTTTAGTGTTTCATTCTCATTATGACTAGCATGAAGCTCAATATCACAATTTCAAAATATGTGCGGTGAATGACTTAGGCTAGCTACCTTGGCTTACAACTCAGCAATAGAGGCTTAACTCTGTCTCAACTTCTCGCTCGTCGCATCGCACAGGCATTGCAACTCATACGAGCGGATCTTATTTTCATGTGTCTTTCTTTTCCATACAGTAACATTTCTCTTTCTTCCCCAAAGGCTCGCTTGTTCTTTCCACTCTTAGCTGCTTGTTTACCCTTTCTTTTCTCATTTGCAAGCATCCGCTTGTGCTTCTCAATTTTTTTACCGTGCTCTTTTTCTTTTTCCATAGCTTGCTTAATCTCTTGTCTCTATTGCTCTAGAGTCTTTCTTAAATTTGTATTTTGGATTGTGGCCTGAAACTTGAGGAAATCAACCATCTGAATTTTAAATTTCTCTTCCAGGTTCTTGTACAGTTTTACTGCCCAGTCTATCTCTCCCTTGTATTTGTCCACATTTAGGCTTACCTCAAACAAGTCTTTCACATGCTGGTTTTGCAGAGGTTCTATCTTAGCCTTGGCCGTTTTCAGTTCGGCCCTCAGAATATCAGCTTTAGACGTGACCACTTTCAAATGTTCTTTTAGGGAATTAGCTTGCCCAAAGGTGGGTGGTAGAATTGTCATTCACCCTCACATGTCTCCATACATTATAGTTGGGGGAGAACATATACTCACTGTTGTGCTCCACCTTTATGATGTAACAATGCTTCCATGAGTCATTGATGGTCTTGACCTTCTCTTTGTATTCCACTTGGAACTCTAACTCAGATGAGTCAAGAACAGTAGTGAAGGGGACAAATTGTCGAGAGCTATATTGCCACGAAACTAGTCAATGAGCACAATTGATCTTACCCAAAGGCCTAGTAACATCATATGATTATAATCCTCGTACTTCTACAAAACCTTGGTGTGGCCCATCCACGAAACTCTCCGTACGATGTCTTGATCACGACGATCTCTAAAAATGTCAACCCACTTGCTCCTCTTAGCTATTGCCAATTTTTTGCCAGAAATTTCTGGAGCAGAGAGAAGTTTGGAAAGAACACATTAGACGGAACCAGAGTTGGACACTTCTAAAAATGGCTAAGGGCCCAAACCTAGAGCAAAAGAGCACACCTTCTGAAACGTACACCCTCTAGCTTTTCGCATGCATTCAAAGAGATAAAGGCTTCTGCTTGTACAGCTAGCAACAGATTGACTTCTTTCTTCAGCTGCTCAAATAAGTCTAACATAGCCACATCGATATTACCCATCACCCTCAGAAAAGATAACCAGGCCATAGGCGCTATAGCTAAGAGATCCACTCTCTTTTTCCCTATCTGGATGAGTAGGGATTATGTCATGAATGCTCGACCAAGGGACGGAAAAGCTGCTCCCTTTCTTCTATATCAGACCTTTAACTCATCCATCGCTCATACCAGCGAAGAATTTGAGCCTGGAGTGAGCATTCTTGTTTTTAGGGGGTTTAGCATAAACCCAGTGTTGAATACTCTTCGACTGTGGGCATCATGTCTTCCACATTGAAGGTGAAACAATAATACCCTGGGTTCCAGAACTGAACCAAGGCTTTGAGGAATGGCTTATCCACCTTTACACGCAACAGATAAGCTATGTAACCATAGGTTTTGTAGAATAATTACCTAGTTGTATGATCAAAGCGGTCATATATTTCTCGCAATTCATGCACACTATTCTGTTTGACGCTGATGTGAGCATACTCCAAAGTCTCTGTCATATGATCAACTGTCAAACTATCCCCATGTGCCCGCTGGTTGACCAAGGACTAGTGACGTACATCTGCATTGTCTTCCTCTTTCTTTAGGTACCTTCTATCTACGGCAAAAAATTGTTTTCTAATTGAGCAATTGTCTTGAGAACCAATCCTTTATAAATATGAAATGATGATGCAAGAAGCAAATATGCAAAACAAGACAAAAAAAGAATGTATTAGTACCCTTGAAAAAAAACTGAAATAAGGCATAAAAGATCCAAAATAATTTCATTGTACGAATAATAACTGGGCAGCACATTCCAACATTTCTGGACATGTCTCCGCGGGCTATTTTTACAAAATATTTTTGACCGAATTCTAACTCTAGGGTTTTTAACATGGCTCTATTGGGGTAGGCTTCTAGATTCACACACAAAGGTTTGGTTCTAGAAAGGTCCACGAGCTATCATCGCTGTCCCCTACTAAAGGTGGCGAGGCCCTTGATCCTCACCCATTATAGGCTCTTATGAATCAAGTTCAACTCAAGGGGACTCATTTTCCTATGTCCATACGGGGAATCAGTATTCCCACAAAGACATAGGTCATATGAGCCCCGAAGGTACTTACTAGGCCCATACGAAGAATAAATATTCTCACGAGAGCAATAGCGTTTTCCCTCACTTAAACGGATGGGACAAAGCTCGGGAATAGAGCTTATTATGCCAACTTTTAAATGCGTAAAATGAAATCATATTCATAAATGAATAGTTAAATTAAATTTTGCACGAACTTAGCAAATTTTGACATTAAGACAAAAGTGTAATCGGCTTGTGGTTAGAATCTCTTGTTTTGTAAAAACAAAAAATATCATCAGCGGAGTCGCCAAGCTGTCGTAGCAAATACTTGATACTTTTTACTCATAATAATATCTTATAAAGCATTGATAAATAAGACTCAATTCTCCACATCTATTCATTCATATAACATAACCTTAGTTTTAAAACTTTATCATAGTCTAAAATATTCTCACTATGATTAAAGACTAGCTTAAAAATCATATAATAATTAACAATTTTATTTTATTTTAAAACATGAATTATCATGTAACAAGTCTAGCTAATCTATTATTATAGGTAAAACCATAATTTCAAGTAGACTTTGTGTATTTTTTTTTATAATACTGAAAGCTTTAGAAAAGATTACATCGAAATGTTACCATCAAACTGCACCATTCTCATAACTGGGAGAGGAGGTCATCAAACCATTTTTCACCTAAGGGTCTATCACGAGCCATCTTGACCAGTCTGCAACTCCATTCCTTTTCCACCCAACGTGGGTGATATGAACCTCCCATGGCCACTGGAGGGGAGGAAGGACTTGATCAACTTAACTAATTCTTGAGTCTGACTACTAGCAAACAATCCGACTCTTACTACTAATCGTCGTATACCCATATGCCATGCATAGAATAAACCATCATATATGACCCAAGATTTCGCGGATGCCATCAGTTTCAATATGTTTCACAATGTCACGAGAAGAATTATGGCCATCGATAAATTTCGTTCGAGTATGCTCTCAGACTCCACAAAATTCTCATCAAACAAGAGTTTATTCCTACGATACCACTAGTTCCAACAAATAATCGAAAACAAAAAACTCCAATGCTCCGAGCATTTAGCAAAATAATGTGGCGTAGACAAATTGATGGTCATTCATTTCGATAGCTCCATCGAACTAAATTCAGCAATTTTTTCCGGCTTAATGAGGGATCTCTAAATCGAAGGAGTATTAATACAATGTCGCATGATATGGCTGCAATCATTCACTCTTTGATTACATAATACACATCAAGATTTAAATTGTAATATTCAATTCAAATCAGTAAATCAAATAGAAAATTATAAAATAAATAAATAATTTGTTCAAGCAAAAATTTGAAAAAATAAGGAAAAACTACATAAATAGTACCACACTTATTCTCATGTTACTATTTTGGTACCCAACTATTATTTTTGACAAAATGGTACTTAAGGTTCTGTTTTTGTCTGTTTTAGTACCTCGACCATTAAAAATTAACAAATATAATAACGTGGCTTAGTATAATCACACTTTTAATCCAAAATACTTGTATATTTTATCAATTTAGTCCAAAATTTATCCATTTAAAACATTATTTTCATTTTGGGGTAAAATTGCAAATTACCCATGTTGATCCACACCGTTGGAGATTTCGATCTGTCCACAAAGCAAAGTATCTTAACTGGAAAAAGGGCATAAAAACATTTGCATCTCAAATTCCGTATGACTGCTAACACAAGACGCTCTGTGCTCATTTCCGATTCTTCGTCTCCGACGTGGATCAACAATGGGTAATTTGCAATTTTACCCGAAAATGAAAATAATGTTTTAAATGGATAGATTTTGGATTAAATTGATAAAATATATAAGTATTTTGGACTGAAAGTGTAATTATGCCAAGACACGTTATCATCTCTGTTAATTTTTAACGGTTGAGGTAACAAAATAGAACAAAAATATAATATTAAATATTATTTTACTAAAAATAATAATTAGAGTACCAAAACAGTAACGATTGAATAGGTGGGTAATTATTTATATAATTTTTTCCTAAAAATAAATAAGTGAATGCCTGGTGAGTTACTATATAGCAAGCCAAAGGTAGCGAAAAAGATTCATCCACGTCATCAATAACGATAAACTGGAAAAAAAAAAACCGGATATAATGAATAAGATAACAACCGCTAATCTACCAATGCATTTACGTTTTCTCTACAGTTATGCCGACATTTCTGCTTCACTTGAACACTGCAGCAGCTGTTGTAGTGGCGTCTGCAAAAATTGCTGAAAACGCCAACGTAAGTGGAGTTCAATTCCCGGACAAGATAAGGAACTCTCGGGTCCTTGTGCTTGGCGGAACTGGGCGGGTCGGAGGATCTACTGCCACCGCTCTTTCCAAGCTTTGCCCTGATCTTCGAATTGTCGTCGGTGGTAGGAACAGGTAAGATAGCGATAACCCAGTTTTCAATTGTTTGGTTGACGAGAAAATGGAAGGAAATTGGGGGGGGGGGGGTCCTTTCTTTTCTCTTTATTTTTCTGCCTTCTGGAACAAAAAGTTAACACTTTGGTATTTTCCCTCTCTTCTGTCTTGCAATTCCTCAATTTTCCTAGTTAAGTTGTTGAGTGAGTGTCGGAATTATGTAATGCATAGGGAAAAAGGCGCTTCCATGGTGGCTACGCTGGGAAAGAATTCAGAGTTTGCAGAAGTCGACGTTAACAACAAAGATTCATTGGAAGCAGCTTTAAGTGGTAAAGCCTCTTTATTACACTATGTATATTTTCTTATGTATCTATGTCATTCCTGCATGTTGTATGAATGAACAAAATTGAATAAATTTTATCTGAAAATGTTTTATTTTTTTAATGTGGCTGGATTTGGGTTTTCATATATTGCTGATTAGGGGTGAGTAAAACTCGACTCGAAAAAATCGAATTACTCGATTCAAGGCGAAAATACTTGACTCGTCTTGACTCGACTCGAAATTTCATAAACTCGACTCGAAAAAATTTCAAATAAAATTTAATTTGTAAAATAGAAACTCGAATAACTCGAAATTTTTAATAATTAATGGATTTATTTTTAAATTCGAGATGAATCCCTCAATTTTTTATTATATATATACCGATATATAAAAGTATGAAGGAATATTGCAACAGATGAAAAAATATGAAGAAATATATATATATATATGAATATCTTATATGATTAAAGAAAGTGATTTAAATTAGAATCAAACCATACTATAACATGATAAATAATTACAATTAAAATTTTATAAGAACTCGAAAACTTGACTCGACTCAAATCGAAAAAAATTCAAATAAAGTTTGAGTTGTAAAATATGAAGCGTCAACTCGAATAACTCAAAATTTTTTGACTCGACTCGATCCAGCGCTCACCCCTATTGCTGATGGCCGTGGCATGATCTAATAGGCCCCATCATGTCTTGTCCAAAGAAGGAGATCCCAAGTTCAAACTCCAAGAATTCAAACCAACTATTAGAAATTAAGTTCTATAATGTTAACTTCCAATTGTTTTATCTAGATGTTGGAGATGATGAAAGAATGGAGCCCTTTTTATATAAGTTTTAAGCATTTCCTACCTAGTTCCCTATCCTTTCCATGATTTTCGAATATAAATTATTGTCCGCGGGACCAAGTCCAGGATTTCAGAAGGAGTTTCCTTTATTTTCTTTTCTAAGCAAAGAATTTTTAGTTCGAATAGAATCCATGTATTGCTCCTTGATGCCCTTGGAAAGAACAGAACAGCTAATAGTATCAGTAACTCGTTCCCATGAAATCGAACTTGTTTAGTCGTACCAAATTCAAAAACATAATGAGAATGGTATCATATGTGTCTTCTGCAGATGTGGATCTTGTAGTTCATGCCGCAGGACCTTTTCAACAGGCACAGAAGTGTACTGTCTTGGAAGCAGCCATAGAGACCCAGGTGAGGCAAAGTTAATTGTTATGTATGAATTTCTTCTTTATTTCAGTGTCTTGCATTCTTTTTTTATGTGATGCACATTACATTCTATTGTATGGTTTAGTATAACTCTGATCCGATAACTTGGAAATTGTTCTCGCCTCTTATAACAGACTGCATATCTTGACGTTTGCGATGATACAAGTTATGCATTCCGTGCAAAATCGTTCAAGGATAGAGCAGTCAGTGCAAATATTCCAGCCATAACTACTGGAGGAATCTATCCTGGAGTGAGCAATGGTATGAAAATTCTTTATATGTTCCACAACTTAATCGCAGAAACTTTGTGAGCGTGTTCAAGCTGTGTAATATTATAGTGAAATGAAGAACCAATGCTTGTAAAGGAACCATGTATAAATATAAATGGACTTTTTTGTTAAATTAAAGTGTTTGAGGTTTGATGCTAGTCCGAGAGCTGTTAGTCTTATAGTATTACTTGTAATTGCAAACATCGTTTTGGTAACTTTCCTAGACATTTTTATCTTCGTTCTAGTAAGAAGCCTATTGCATTTGATAGCATCTAGAACTCACAATGGTAAGTCTGGCAATTATATCCCTTTCGTATGTGTTTAATATGATCGGTTTAGGATACAGGTATGGTCAGATTTTTCTAAGTTTTCTGATGTCTCAGTTAGGACTAATAAGTTTGTGACTAGCTAAAACCTCGTTGCTTTGTTTACTGTGCTTCTATCTTAATCCCAGAGATAATGCTGGTGTTTATATGACAGTGATGGCAGCAGAGCTAGTTCGTGCTGCAAGAAGCGAAAACAAGGGAGAGCCAGAGAGGTTAAGGTAATTACGCCTTGTTAACACTTATTATATTAAGTCCAAGAGTAATTCTTCTCGAAAACCAATTTCCATTTTGTTGCGTGTTGTGTATTGTACTTGAATTCCGAAATCCATTTGACATGGAACAAGAAAACTGGATGTGTGAATGTGCATTCTCAGGTTCTCCTACTACACGGCGGGCAGCGGTGGTGCTGGGCCAACTATATTAGCAACTAGTTTTTTACTGCTTGGTGAGGAAGTTGTTGCTTATAGTAAAGGTGAGTATTGAGAAAATTTTGCATCGTTTTATCCTGTTTTACTTTGAAGTTTTCACCATTTCTGTGTAGGATGCACATGATTTAAGTATTGTTTTATCAGGACAAAAAATCAAATTAAAGCCCTATACTGGAATGCTCAATGTGGACTTCGGAAAAGGCATCGGAAAGAGAGATGTTTATTTGTTGTAAGTTCTTTTAATAAAGTATTCTTGTCTTCCTACTTCAGTAAAACTTTCTTGCATAAATCTGAATCATCAGTTCATTGAATTAGTCATTTCCACTCTAATGGCATCTCGAAATTCTCTGAAAAATGCAGGCATGCAATGTGTCGAGTTTCAAATAACATATTCTAGGCAATTTATATCTTTCGAATATAAAACTTTTTTCCCTGGTATTCAATGCTAACTGCTTAGCTCAAATTGAATGTCATTTAGTGTAGTCGTTCAGCTCACATCTAGCAACGTTCTCTCCATTAAAACAATTCTCATTGAAGTACCTTTTCAGGAACTTACCTGAGGTTCGGAGTGCTCATGAGATCCTAGAAGTACCAACTGTCAGCGCTCGATTTGGAACTGCACCATTCTTCTGGAATTGGGGAATGGAAGCCATGGCAAATCTTCTTCCTGCAGTATGTTCTTATATTATGTAGTGTTCAACATTTTTCCCAAACATTGACATGGCTAATACCATCCTTGATAATGAACCTCACTTTTCTGGCTTGGAGGGTGACACAATGTATTATAAACTAATGAATATCACCAATAAGAACTCTGAGGTCCCAACCTCACCTTAAATTCTGAGAATATGATAACGACTTGGTTTATGTTCACCAGCAAATTACCGGCATGTCTGATCTGCTCAACAAAGTCTGAATTTAGTAGTTGCATTTTTATCTCCTTTAAACAAGTCCATCCCATCATTATAAAGTAAATGTTGCAGGAATATCTGAGAGACAGAAGTAAAGTCCAACAGTTGGTTGAATGGTTTGATCCACTAGTCCGAGCAGTTGATGGGATTGCCGGTGAACGAGTGTCGATGAGGGTATGATACCGAACCATTAGAGCAAACTGTAACGACTAGTATTCCAATAGTGGCTTTATAATACTCGACAATATATGCCAATAAAATATTTTCTGTTTATTTTTTTATAGGTTGATTTGGAATGTACAAATGAAAGGAGTACACTTGCTCTGTTTAGTCACAGGAGACTCTCTGTGTATGTAAATTAAAGCTTCTAGAAACATGCAAGTTTCATTGTTCATAAAGCCTCCCCTTAAAATCCCTACAATATCTAATACAATCTCAAAATGTCTTTATTTGAAGCTACCGAAATAGATATGATGCATATCGAATTCCATGTATTTCAGGGCAGTGGGAAATGCCACAGCTGCTTTTGCAGTAGCAATTCTTGAGGGTAGCACACAGCCTGGTGTTTGGTTTCCAGAAGAGGTACACAAAACGGCTAAATACTTATGTTATCTAGACTTGAGGTAAGTGTTGGATACGATGGGTGTGTGCCCGGCACAATATGGTCAATATGTGTCGAACACAAATATGCTCCCATTCCTGACGTGTGTCAGCATGGGTACTTTAGATAATATAAATAGTTTTGGTAACATAGATTAATATAATTAAATACGTAGTTTATATTTGAATGTTACTATAAATCTTACATCAAAATCTTTATATAGCCTGAAGGAATTGCAGTTGAGGCTAGAGAAGATCTGCTGAAGCGAGCAGCACAAGGAACAATAGCCTTTGTGATAAATAAGTATGTTCCAGAAGTTAAATACTTACCTATATTTCATTCACACTCTTTCTCTAACTGATTGTTTGATCCATAGGCCACCCTGGATGGTGGAAACAGATCCAAAAGAGCTTGGATTAGGAATATATCTATGAGACTGCTCGAAACAGAGTCGCGTGCTGGCCACTTTTCCGGCTTTAGATTTCCCAAAATGCATCAGAGGTACGAATCCTACTTAGCATTGTCGGTATTGATGAGTTTTCGATAACCTGTGACTCAACTGATTTTCTGAGCTTGTTTGTCAATGTCAGATGCTGGAAATTACATATAATTTGAGATCATTGCAATTTTAGGGACCTCAGCATGGGTCTTTTTTGAAAGGAGAGCAAGTGAAATTCATTTGCTTGTACAGTCTTCAATTCTTGGTTGAATCGAACCGATCTCAAAAATCTTAATCCTACTGTATTTCTATTGTTAAGTGTTGAGAATGTTCTTTCGGATACATACGAGGTAGTCAATATCACCTGTTTCTTAATTATAAAGTTCTCGACTTTGCCATGTTCTGTTCCCTTGTATTACAAGGTTGGTATCATTACCAAAATCTCTTTGATGCTTTGGTTGATTCAATTTTTTGTTTTCTAGAGAAATTTGGGGGGCTTAATGATAATGTTGAGGCCCTAGAAACTTTAAGATCTTAAATTCAAGTCTCGCAATTTAGTTTCGATCTCGTAATGATTACTTCTGGGGTAATTATTTAGATATAAATTCAAGTCTCGCAATTTGGTTTCGATCTCGTAATGATTACTTCTGGGGGTAATTATTTAGATATAATTTGAGGATGATTTATGCAAGTAACTAAAGAATCACAAAAACAAACTTTGATATACCTGAAGAAAATTGCAATGAGTCAATGTGGCTTCATTATTTTGTTGCATTTCTCTTACAAAGTGAAACTTGCTTTGTCTTTCCATGGAACACTGGATCCTTTGCAATTGCAATAGAATATTGATTATCACATTTAATCTTTGTTATAAATAATTGGGTAAAGTTCACAAACGGTAACTGAACTTTGTTAAAAAAGCAAAATGATAATCAAACTTTCAAATGTTATACAATGACAATTAAACTTTATGTTTTGAAACAAAATAGTAACTCGGCTATTAAATATTTAACGAAATTGTTATGAAACTTTATGTAATAACACATTTAATTTTTCATATTTACCCATTCAATCAATTCAGTCCTAATTTGAAAAAATTTAATACATTTGACCCTCATTACTTACACTTTCAATTTGGTCCTATTAAATGAAAAACATGAATAAAGAGAGAAAAATAGAAGGACCAAATTCTTAAACAAGCTAAAAGTGGAGGTTGTTGTCCAAAGGTATGCAATTTCTTAAACCCCTGTAAGCTGCTGTAGTTACCCATTTGATCTTTATTTATTCATTTAGTCGCTACAGTAATTTGCTACTGTCTTCTCTATGTAGCTATTCCCATTAGGAAGCATCCATTAACAGCATTTGCAATTGCAGAAATTCAATTTCTATAATTGGGTTTTCTTCGTTATATATGTTTCTCAACATCTTTGATGTTTTCCCCTTGAATTTTATGTAGTTACCCAGAAAGCTTAGATTTCATATGTTCTAAATTATGCTTCAGTTTTCAATAAAACCAGTCAAATTTTGATAGGGTACTTGCATTTGCAAAGAAAATGAGAGTAAATTTGAGTGAACTCTTGATTGTTTGGCATGAAGGTAACCACTTTGGCCATGAAACTGTTGCTGCTCCCCAGAATGCACTAATGTATTGAATTTTTTTCATTTGCAGTCTCTTTTCAACTATACGATCTCAAGCAGCAAGGTTACATTGAGAGACAGGAGGTAAGTGCTGCAATTTTGATTTGATCCTTTTTTTCCTTCTATTTTTCTCTATTCATGTTTTTCGTTTAAAATGAACAAATTAAAAGAATGTATAAATAATGAGGGCCAAAAATTCATTTCAAATTATGACTAAATTGATTGAATGTATAAATATGAAGGACTAAATGTTCTATTAAACAAAGTTTCATAGCAGTCCCGTTAAGTATTTAACAGTTGAGTTACCATTTTATTTCATAACACAGTTTAATTGTTATTTTGTAATATTTAAAAATTTGGTTACAATTTTATTTTCTTTAACAAAGTTCAGTTACCATTCATGAACTTTATCCTAAATAATTAGTAAATTATTAAATGTATAAGCAATATACAACACCATCCCATCACCAAACACCACCTCGAGCCCTCCACCTCCCTTACCAAAAACTATTCTGCGACAAATCAGTTGTGAAATGTGTAATAACGGCCTGCAAGCTTAACGCCTATTTTTACAAAAATATTGATTTAATAGAGTTGCTGCTATTTTTTTAATTTAAGTGAGATTACATCACTTGAAAATTCGGTTATTTTAATAAAATTTATTTTTTATCATTTTTAGTAAAACAACGAATTTTGGTATGCAAAACTAGAAAAATGAGTTCGGGAGTCTGTTACGAGTGTAAAAGGATAAGCACCCCCCACAACGCTCAAAGTTTGGTAGCTAGTCAATTACGTAGTGTCTCAACGATGGAATTTATGAATTCAAATTTAATTTGAAAATTGTGATCCCTGAATGCATAAAAATTATTTTGTTCAAAAATATTATACTTTAATTAGGATTAATTAGAAAATTATACCTCTTTGAGCTCGAGACATAATTTTCTTGAGATTCCCAAATAAAAGGAAATTTTTCTTAAACATTGAGATTTGATTAAAATGTATTTTATTTAGGATTATAAAAACACACGTCTCTTTAAGCTCGAGGCATGATTTTATCGAGAATCCCAAATTAAATATTTTGGTTAAAATATTATTTTTATTTAAGATTATAAAAAAACAACCACATCTCTTTAAGTTCGATACATGATTATTGAAAACCCAAATGAAAGATCTTTACTTTATTTTGATAAAAGGTTTGATCGTAAAATGTAAAATATTAATTTCGATAAAATGTACATATATATATATATATATATATGAAAAGTAATTTAATGATTATTTTTGAACAATTCTTATCTAGGGTGAGGGGGAAGAGGAAATTTACTCTTATTGGGCCTAGAACCCACAAACTAGGGGAAGGGGAGGAGTTAACTAAGAGATTTTAACTACTTGCTCTATAGGTTGTTGACATGGTATATTTAATATACTAGGTAAAAATAAAAAAATAAATAAAGAATACAAAATAACTATGAAAGGTAAAAAACATATTAATTAATATACATGTATAAAACTTAAACATATATAGAATAATACATATATATTAGTTAACATAAATATATATAACGTATTAGCATGAATGCATATATATATATACTTACATAAATATATAACGTACAATATATATAATAATAATAGTAATAAATAAGAATGGAAATAATATAAACAAAAGTAGTGACTGAAATGAAAGAAAACAGAAGTTAAATGGCACAGACTAAAGAAAAAGGGACAAAATTGAAATACATTAAATATCAAAAGGATTGAAATTGTAAATATTCCTTTTTATAAAAAACGCGAATCTTGCCCCTGATTTGGGTCAGAGCGCGAGTTACACCAAAGCCAAAAAGGCATCGTTTTGATCGCCTTTAAATAGTTTTTTTGGGCCAAAAATTTATTCTTTATCTTTGAAAGAAAAAAAAACCTCGAGAATGCTCTCAACCAGCTCTGCCTAAAGCCATTGTCGGCCTCTCTCGTCCTTTGTGCACCACAGCAAGCCACCTTTCATCGGCGATGGAAACCGTTACCTCCAATGGTCGAAGAACATGCAGGCGCATCAGTTGACTCGGGTAAGCCTCCTAAACTCGATTTTTAATCGGGTTCTTCTAAAAATGACCCAATCTTCCTAGATCTAAGGAAACCGAAAGGGTTTCTTTGAAAATTTTCCTACCTTTCTTTTTTCGGTTTTTTTCTTTATTTTTTCCTCTAAAAATCGAGTCCAAAGTCTCTTTGATTTCTATTTTTTATATCTGAATCTAAAGCCCTTGAAAAATCTCCTACTTTCTTTGTTGTTTTTTGTTTTCTTTTGCTGAATCTCCTCCTCGTTGTTTGCATATGATATGAATTTATAAAGACAATGAAGAGTTGTTGGCTAGCCACCTCAAGGAGTAACGAGGACAATAATGGGAGAGGGCGGTGGCCGTAGTCAGGGATTTGATGGAAGTGGGCGGCAGTGGCAGAGTCAAATTGGCAGTGGGTATTTTTGTAACACTCTCGACCCGGATGTCACATTTGAGCCTCAAGCCCAAACCAAAAACCATAAAATTTCTCAAGCAGGGTTCAGCCCAAACAAGGTATTTTCCAAAACATTTGAATCCAATAGTTGAAAACATAGGTAAACAATTTAAATCTTTACAAAGGAGCTCCACTTTAACTTAAAAACATTTAAGTATTTGACTTGATTAATACAATTTCAAAAGTAAGAATTACAGACTCGACCACGTAAGGTCCTATGAATACATAGCCCACTAAACACAAGTATCATACTCTGAAAACCTTCACATGCTATAATTCAGTGCTGATAGTGCTCCACGATCCCACGATCTGACGATCAACCTACGCATAGAAACAACAATTCTGAGCGTTGAGCTTACAAAGATCAGTGGTACACATCTACTCTATTATACTTTATACTAATCATAAACATAAGCATGCAAGCTAGTACGAGCAATAAAGAGAGATAAATAAGCATGTGGTGCTGCTAATAGTAGCCTAAACATATGCTCTTATCATAGAAATCAACATAAATGGCCCACAAAGCCCAATCATACTTGGGATCTCACCAGATCATCCGAGAAAAGGCACACAAGTCATACCATAAACCTGGAGTGAGGCCCAATGTCACACAGCCTCGGGAACATATACTCTGTATGAGGCCTGATGTTACACAGCCTCGGGAATGTATACACTCTCTTTGGCTGAGGCCCAATGTCACACAGCCTCAGAAACGTACACCCATACTCAGTATTCTCCTCGAGTATCATTGGATGAGGCCTGGTGTCACACAGGATCGAAAACGTACATTCGCCATCTCTAACCATGGTGTTGCAACACTCTTCCACTGGGTATTTGGATCCCATCAACCAAACGTGACCCAACCAACCAAGTGTCCAAACCGCACAGAGCATTGACACGATTACCATACGACACAGTGCGTAACTCGATCCACCGAGGATCTCCTATGGTTTCTATTACAACAAGTCACCCA
Organism: Hibiscus mutabilis; assembly: GCA_019671005.1. Lineage (NCBI taxonomy): Eukaryota > Viridiplantae > Streptophyta > Magnoliopsida > Malvales > Malvaceae > Hibiscus > Hibiscus mutabilis. The sequence continues at coordinate 23,201,487 of CM033747.1, forward strand.
ATTAAGTTTACCAACTTATTAATACATTATGAAAGTGTACATTAATCATCCTCATTAATTATCTTTATTAATCCATATTAACTAATCATCATTCCACGTCAATTTTCATCCTTTTATTAGCATTGTTACCATTCCATTTGGTGGGTATCGGTACTCAAACATGAGTACCGATACGGTACCATTAGGTACTGGTACTCATATGCGTACCTATACAGATATTGCTTACTAGAAATCCTAGATTTCTACAAGTATCAATACAGGTCGACCCATATTGATATAGCCCCCAATTGCGTACTAGTACGACCAAAGCTCCTATCGATACCATATTCACGGGTTCATACCATTTTCTTGAATTACGATTTTAAAACACTTTATTGGATCCTTAAAGCTTATGAAAGTTATTTAAGTATGTTGCTAATCCATTTAATTAATTATTACCACTTATCAGCTTTTGAACCGCTTAATCGAATATTAACTTCTGGTTTCATAAACATTTAATCGAGTATTTATCGGTATTATCTATAACCAATATTTAATCAAACATTTTAATTCGCTCAACATCACACAAGGCATCATCATATATCAATAGTCAACCAATCATCCAATAATTTCCAAATGACCCCACACGGTTTCTAACATGCTTATTATCTGTCTCCTAATTTGGAACCACTAACACGCAAGACAATTATACTTTTAATGCTCATGAAGCATTTCGGTGTTTGAGGTGTACTAACCTTAAGCTGATATCGCTAAAATCCTCATCTGAGCTTCTTGAATATTCCACTTGATCTAATTCCCGATCCCAAATAATCCTCGCATATCAATTAATACCATAAGTATCACTTAACCACATACTTTAAGGAATTCAAAAGGTTAAAAGAGTAAAAAAACTTACCTAGTTCGAATTTGGCAAAACGGACTGTGCCAATGAATCCAGAACGTAAAAAACCTTAGGGTAGGGTCCCTTAGAAAAAGTCAATGGCCAGTCAAAGCCCTGGCAATCCTGTACGGCCAGGCGCACGATAAGCTGGGTGCACCCTAAGAGCGGGATCTAATGCAGATGGGTGCATGGGAGGCTAGGTGCACCTGGGGGCTCTGATCCGGTTTTGCATTGGTGTAGGGGAAGCTGGGTACACTCGGCCCCGTAGCCTGGCGTACGCCCAAACGCATGGGTAACGTGTGGGGGCGTGTGCAGTAGCCTCCAGTGGTCGGACGGTGACAGCTAACTCTAGATCTATAGTACTCCAATCGTTGAGCACACTAGTGGCCTTAGTTTGTGGAAGTAATGTCCAGAACTTGTCGAATCATCTTCTCCAAAACGTTTCCTTCCTTACTTCGGCGAACGACGACTTTGATGGCGAACAGAGGACCACTAGTTGGCTTGTCTCATCGAGCTAGAGCTGATGGCGCCTAAAGTGAGAGCCACAACGGCTCTACTGACGGTAAAACAACCTTACACTTTTTCTCTCTCTAAAATCCCCATTTTTTCTCTATCCCCTTATCTCTTTTCCCCACTTTTTCTCTCTCTCCATAAATCACCAACCACCTTTTTAATCAACCTTATTCACTCATTTATTTTCTTTCTTTTTTTATATATTTACTATAAGGCCCAAACCCACTATCCCAGATTTAGGCTCCCAATATAAAGGCTCAGTACTCGAGTCCGAGACCCGATTCACTAACTCAAAGTTTGGGTTGTTAGAACTCTGCCCATCTTAAAAGAAATTTCTTCCTTGATATTTATACTGATAAACCAGAGAAGATATTGAGACCTTCATAACTCTCCAACGTTCTCAAACATATCCCGTTGCGCTACTCTGATCTCTCACAACACTTGTCAATTATAACCCTTATCTTCTAACGATACAAACATACCTTCAACTGATTTTTTCTTTTAGAAGGAATCTGTCTTTGCTCAGTACATTACAGATGACAAGCAAAACCCAACGATAGCCCAACAAAACTGTCACATGAATTCTTCATCAAAGAAACTTAACTTACGTTGTCGAACCCAAAATATTGTTGCACACAAAATCCTTCCACAACTCCGTATGATCTAAAAGAACAGGAGGTTACACAGCCGTTGTAACCAAAATGAGGCGATCCCTCTCATGGTGACTCCCTAAAGGAAACTCTAACCCTGGTGACATCCCTTATCAAAATCATTGCTTGCCCAGTGTAAGATTTCTGAAAATGAACGGCATCTTAACTCACCTCAAGCACTTACCTTAAACTCAACATGTTAACTCATATCGACAACAAAAATAGCACCCCAAAACTCGGCTCACGCAAGAGTCTTACACTCCAAACTATAACGTGTTCGAAAAATCACGTCATTTATACCCTCACCCGTATCTTTTATCGCATGAAATCCCACCAAAGGATAAGGTTCCATCACAAACCTCAAATCTCGTGTTAAAAGGTAACATGTACACACTGCAGTGTCGTACAACCCAACTTGCAACCAAACCAAGCAGACTTTCTATCTAATTCTCACCTTTACCAAAAATATCAAACGGTACTGTTGCGTGTTTTTAGTGCTATGCAAACGGTGCAAGTGAACACGTCGCAAGTAATAGTATAGTAAAGATATCGTCTCTACAGGATTGGTGAAAATCTAATTTCTAACTTCGTGCACTGAAAAGAGTAATGAATAGTGACGATAGGTGTTTGGAAATAACAAGTAAAATAATTAAGCAAGTAAAATAAATGGGAAATGTAATCGAATAAGAGAGTAGGTTGGGCTATCGTGAGTAGTGATGCAATGGCTGATTGGATTGTCGAGGTAGTTAATTGCTGAGGCAACTCAATTGTCGTGTCAACTAAGACCGGATGAATTGCCGTGGCAACTAGATCACAAATTATGCCATGGAAACTGGGACTGGTTCTATTGCCTTGGCAACTAGGTTCCTTTCTTCAAACTCGGCAAAGTGTTCTTCAATGTCTTCTTGTTATCCCTAATCGAAGAACTGGTTAATTATGCATGCCTTGGTGATACATTCATGCATTAACCTTGGGTGAACAGCAATCGATCTATACTCCTTTTATCCGTTGAAATCCGATCCTTATTCCTAAGGTGGATTAATATTCACCAACGATTTTTTGAATGAAAACCATGTTCATTCGTTTCTTGAATCTAACTCTCCCGAGTATAGATAAATAGATAACTCTCGAGATCCTCTCCCAATTCACTCAAAATCAAAAATAGGAATCAAGAATGAACAAACTTTGAATTTAAATTACAAACAAAAACCTAAACCATCCAATCGTTTATCACACCACAACCCCAAATAACCCCAGCCAATTTAAACTAGTTTATGGCTGGGGAAGAAGAAAATACGATAAAAAAAATCCCAGTCGCATAAACAAAAATGAAGAAAAAGATGTGTTGGAATTGTGCAATCAGCCCTCTCTCTTTCTCTAGAATCTGATTCCACCCTCTTGTGTTGATGCGACCAGCCTTAAAGAGGTGAGGAAAGCTCAACGAGTCTTTAAGGAGATTTGATTTATTTTTTTTCTTGAAGAGATACTCTAGGTTTTATTTCCTTATCTAAAGATATGGAAATAATTCAAGATTTATTCCCTTGTCTAAAGATAAGAAAATAATTCAAACTTTATTTCCTATCCTTATTTGCACATCATCCCATTTAATAAGAGATAAATCAAGATTAATGGCACCGAGATTCTTTCATCTTCATCTTCAACAGCTCGTAAATTGATTTTGGGCTTTATCTTATGTGATATGGATGAACCTGGAAAAATTCTACACTTATTTCTGACTTGCCCTGGCAACCGCTTGGCAATTAGCTTAGCAATTCCATCTGTATTGTTCCTACTTGCCACGACGATCCTTCCTGCACAAAATAGAGAAACTAGAAGCAATTTTTCCACAAAAACCAACAAAATGTAATACCAAGCTCAATGATCAAGGAAACTGTGCATAAATGCCTATCAATGCAGCTGAAATGAGCCTAAGTCTAACAATAATATGAGAAAAAAAGGCAAGAAAACAATACTTTTACACACTTATCACACCCCCAAACTCGAAATATTTCTTGTCTTTAAGCAATGCAAAATACTAACAATTACCTACCAAGTCCCTTACCACCAAAAACAAGCTCTTTACCTGACTTCAATCCTCAGATCCGTGGTATAAAAATTAAATTAACCTTCAACCATTGGCAAACATAGATAGTCACTCAAAAGCAATACTATAATACTGGAGTAAGTGTGTGAACATAGTTGTGAACAAGTCAATAAAAAAGATTCAAAGAAGACTTTTTCTTTATTTCTTCTTTTTTTAGCATATTGTCGAGGCAATTGAATCAAACCATGGCTTTTTAGGGCTTCAGCTCATCAAAACTACTTTCCTAGGCTTGGAGATAAGATGGAGCAAACAACGAACCCCATAGCCTATTGAGCAAAGTCATCCTGTAAAGTCTTTCATTCACTCATGCTAAATCGTTTTTCCTACTTAGTGTCTGCCAAGCATACCAGAATAACGTAGCAGCGGAGTGTCCTAAGCACATGGTATTTATTTAACTAGAGCCAGAAAGACACCTCTAGCATAAGTTCTCCTTTTTTCGATTAATGCTAAGATCAACAAGTCACAACCATGTGAATTTAAAACAACATCATAGCAAATTTCTAAATGAAATCTACACCAAAACTAAAGCCAAAGGTTCTCTCATCAATATGCCATGGTAATAATTTCATCATATGATATCATAGTAGGTTCAAACAGTTTCATCAAGTAAAAGACATGGCAAGTAACATATGCAATCCTAACATGAGATAAAAATGAATGCAACTAAAAATAAAGACAAACCTCCCCAAACTCGAGAGAAGCATTGTCCTTAATGCATGCAAAAATAAACTAAAAGAAAAATGAAATGCAGATGAGTTAGTCGGTGAGGTCGTCACCTGGAATGACTAGTTTCCTGCGAGCCATTTGCTTGGTCCTTTTCCAGCTCGTGGTGGTTGTTGACATGAAGTTGGTGGTGCATCTGGAACCATTGTTTTCTCAACCTCTTCACCTGGTTCATCTTCTTTTGTGGTCTCCTTGAGTCTATAAGCTAAAAATAAAAATAAAAAAAATGAAAACAATAAACTAAAGCTAAAAATAAAAATAAAAAGTTTGAAAATTAAAAATTAAAAACTCTTAGAAATAGCATTTTCATGCATCTTCTAAGGATACAGCCTCCTTATCGCGAGTTACATGAGCACCAACGTAGTGCTTCAACCGTTGTCTGTTAACCTTGAACTCATGTTCATCCACTATTGACTTCACCACAAAAGCCCCATGAGAATAAGGTTTTACAACCTCAAACGGTCCAGACCATCTTGACTTCAATTTCTAAGGGAAAAGCTTAAGGCGAAAGTTAAAGAGAATCACTAATTGCCCTAGCAAGAATTATCGCGGCAATAGCTTCTTGTCATGCCAACGCTTGGTTTTCTCTTTATAGATTTGGCCATTGTCATAAGCTAAGGCACGAAATTCTTCAATCTCGTTTAGGTCCAGCAGACGCTTTTGCCCTACTTTTTCCCGATCCATGTTCATGGTCTTGATAGCCCAATAGGCCTTATGCTCGATCTCCACCGGCAGGTGGCAAGTCTTACCATAGACAAGTCTGTAGGGAGACATGCCTAAGGGTATCTTGTATGTTGTTTGGTAGGCCCAAAATGCGTCATCAATTCTCAAAGACCAATCATTTCGCGAAAGATTAACAACTTTCGAGAAGGATCCACTTCAATTTACGATTAGAAATTTTAGTCTGCCCTTTAGTTTGCATGTGATATACCGTGGCAATTTTATGTGTCACTCTAAAGTGCTCCAACATCTTGACAATCAGTTTATTGTCAAAATGTGTACCATCATCAGCGATAATTGCCCTCGGTGTCCTAAACCATGTAAAGATATTCTTTTACAAAAACTGTTGCACAACCATTGAATTATTCTTGGGAACTGCAACTGCCTCCATCCATTTGAACACATAATCTACGGAAACTAAGATGTATATGTTTCCGAACGATGATGGAAAGGGCTCCATAAAATCGATGCCCCACATGTCGAACAACTCGACCTCAAAGATGTTCTGCAATGGCATCTCATGACACCTTGATATGTTTCCCGTTCGTTGACAACAGTCACACCCCTTGTAGAAATCATGGGCATCTTTGTAAAGATTGGGCCAGTAAAAAATGGATTTTATAACTTTGGCTGCGATATGAGTTCCTCCAAAACAGCCTCCGTAAGGTTGAGAATGGCATTATCGAAGCACATTTTGCTATTCCTCCTCGAGAACACATCGTCGTATGACCTGATCTGTACATTATTTAAACAACAGAGACTCGTCCCAATAATAATGCTTAGCATCATGTCAGAACCGCTTCTCTCCTTGGTGAGTAAGATCATAAGGTAAAATACCGCTAACCAAAAAATTTACTAGATCTGCATACCAGGGTGTTGTCGTGGCAACTAACAACTGCTCATCCGAGAATGCATCATGGATCTCCAAGGAGTCATTGTCTATATCGCCCCCGTCCAGCCTTGACAAATGATCAGCAACCCGATTCTTCGTTCATTTTCTATCCTTAATTTTGATGACAAATTCTTGTAAAAGTAATATCCAACAAATTAAACGAGGTTTGGCATCTTTTTTAGCAATTAAATACTTAATTGTTGAATGGTCAGTGTGGACAATTACCTTTGTACCAATCAAATAGGAATGTAACTTGTCAAATGCGAAAACTACAGCTAGTAGTTCCTTTTTCGTCGTGGTGTAATTCAATTGAGCACAATTAAGGGTTTTACTAGCGTAATATATCACATGGAAAATTTTACTTTTCCGTTGGCCTAAAACAGCTCCTACCGTGAAGTCACTTGCATCACACATGAGCTCAAAAGGGAAAGACCAATCAGGGGGAATGACAATTAGTGCCGTGGCAAGTTGCTTCTTAAGGGTGTCAAATGTCTTGGCGCAAGATTCATCAAAATTAAAAGCCTTGTCCTATTCAAGAAAGTTACACAAGGGTTTAGAAATCAAAGAAAAATTGTGAATAAACCTTCTGTAAAAACCTACATGTCCGAGAAACCTTCAGATCCCTTGACTGAATTTGGTGGCAGCAATCTTTCAATCATGTCCACATTGGCTTTGTCTACCTCGATTCCCTTAAATGAGATCTTGTGCCCGAGCACGATACATTCATCCACCAAAAAATGGTACTTCTCCCAATTTAACACTAGGTTAAATTCTTCACAGCGTTCCAACACATTCTCCAAATTGCCGAGGCAATTGTCAAAATGTCTCCGAATACTGAGAAGTCATCCACGAAGATTTCAAGGAAATCTTCCACCATGTTAGTGAAAATCGTCATCATACACCGCTGGAAGGTTACCGGGGCATTGCATAATCTGAATAGCATCCTTCGAATTGTATATGTACCATAAGGGCACGTGAAAGTGGTATTTTCCTGGTCCTCCGGTGCTACAGTAATTTGGTTATAAACTAAGTATCCATCAAGAAAACAATAAAAAGATTTACCTGCAAGACAATTAAGTATTTGGTCAATAAATGGTAAAGGAAAATGATATTTCCTAGTAGCTTTATTTAACATGTGGTAATCCATACAAACTCTCCAACTAGTGATAGTTATAGTTGGAATTAGTTTATTGTTTTCATTACTTACCACGTTATACATCTCTTTTTTGATACACATTGTACCGGACTTACCCATGCACTATCAAAAATAGGATATATGATACCGACATCAAGCCACTTGATTATCTCTTTCATCACAACTTTCTTCATGGTAGGGTTAAGCCTTATTTGTGCCTCAATATAGTTTTTATGGTCATCTTTAACAAGATCTTGTGCTTACACACTGCTAGACTGATTCCCTTCAGGTTTGTAATTGACCAACCTATTGTCTTTTTGTACAACGCTATCATGGCAATCAACCTCTCTTCTTGTTCAATCAACCTCTTACTTCTTGTAGTTCCCAAATAAACATATTTCAATTGCCTAGCAATGGTTTTAACTCTAAAATAAAAGGGATGTTCAATGGAAGGTTTCTTAGGTTTACATTGCTTACTTGAATAATTAAGGGATTCAAACTTTTACCTGGTCGACTTTCCATCCAATTAACCTCATGTTGTGCCTCAATGTCTGACTCGTCTAGTTCTTCAGGCTTGGCAAGCGAACTGCCGTGGTAATACTCTTTTATGTTGAAATTAAATTCTATGGTGTCCTGAATGACTTGGCATTTTTCTGGATCATCAACATGCTTTAAGGTTTTGAAAACATTGAGCATGACTTACTAACCATTCACTCTTAAAGTGAGCTCTCATCTCTTAACATCAATCAAGGTCTTTCCCATTGCTAAAAATGGTCTCCCAAGAATAATAGGTGCAAACTCATATGTTTTACAATCCAAAATAATAAAAGTCAGCGGGAAAAATAAACTTATCCAGTCTTACCAAGATGTCTTCGATTTTTCCCTCTAGATGCACATAGGTTCTGTCCGCAAGCTGTAGCATGGCTGTAGTGGGTCTTGCCTTCCCTATGCCTGATCTTTTGAAAAAATAGAGTTTGGCATAAGGTTTATGATTGCTCTGAGATCTCATAACGCCTTTTTGACATAGTGGTTTCTGATTGCACAAGGCATTGTAAAACTATCGGGATCTTTTAGTTTAGGTGGCAGACGGTTGTGCAACATTGCCATACACCCCTCCATCACAGCAACTGTCTCAAAATCTCCAAGCCTAGTTTGCTTAGAGACAATGTCTTTAAGGAACTTAGCGTAGTTCGACATTTGTTCTATTACTTCAACTAGTGGCAAGTTGATGTGGACTAGCTTCAGGATGTCAAGAAATTTCTTGAACTGGTATTCGTGTTTCTGCCTCTTCAACCTCTGTAGGAATTATGGTGGAATTCTGATCTATTTGTCTTTTCCCTTCTCATCCGATTTGGGATGCTTGGATGGACTTACCGTTGCAATTGCTGAAGGCTCATCATCAATGATAGTCGTGGTATTGTTGCTGGATACATCTTTCTAAATAGGATTACTATCATCAGATTGGATAGATCCATCTTTTTGGTTTGGATCCACTTCGGGTGGTGATCATCTTACATTGTTCATGGCCCGTTCCTCGTACAACCTCAGTGTCGCTGGGCAACCCTCCTTGTAGCCTTGTATTCAAAATCTAAGCAAATTGCCCGACTTATATCTCTAATGCTTTTAAGGCAGCTCCTTGATTTTGTATTGTCATCTCGGCCCTATTAATAAATGAATCAGTCTTTTTCATGAAATTACTATTTTCAACCATATAAGACTTATTTTTCATCATAAAATCATTTATAGATTTTTCCAAAGAACTTGATGATGTTGTATGTTGCTGCGGCATTTATTGCCATGGCATGTTCTACTAGAATCCTGATGCTTCTGTATTCTGGCGTTGCTGATTACTAGAGTTGTTCTGGTTACTCCATGAAAAATTAGGATACTTTCTCCTGGCTGGATTATACATGTTGGAATATGCATTGTTGTTTCGGTTGTAGTTTCCAACATAAAAACTAAACTCTAGGTTCTACATACACTAAGAAGAATCATGGTCAGCATTACATAAATCACAAAATGGACCTATTACCTTGACCTCCTGTGTGTTGCTAGGTTTCTGCATATTCTTAACCAAATTGGTTAATGTGGATAATTGGGCTAAAATAGTATTTGATGTCTCCAAATCAATGTCAAGGCATTTCGCCTGACAATTCCCATTCTAGTGGTTGGGAACTGATAATCATTATTGGCAAGTCTGTCCAAAATCTCCATAGCTTCCTCTAGCAACTTGTCTAGAAGTGCCATTTGCCGAGGCATCTAGCATCAACCTCGTCGGTGTGTTCATTGAATTGTAAAACATCATCACTTGCGTCCATTCTCTGAATCCGTGTATAGGGGCATTTGTGTAAAAGCTCCTTATACCGCTCCCAAGCCTTGTACATGGACTCATCATCTGCTTGACGAAAAGAACTAATGTCATTATGCAATTTATCAGTCATATTTGTAAAACTAAATCTAGAAAGGAAACATCAACATAGATTTATCCAAGATTCTAAATATCAGATTGGATACTATTCAACCATGATTTCACCCTATCCCACAGTGAATAGGGAATAATTTCAGCCTTAGGACATCATTAAGGACTTCTTGTTGCTTGAATGAATCGCAGATTTCTAAGAACGATTTGAGATGCTGTCTGGCATCCTCAGTCACTGATCCGCCAAATTGACCAACTGTACTGATCATATTAAACATTACTGGCTTCATCTAGAAGTGGACCGCTTAAATCTCAAGCGTGACAACTCTTGGAGTAAGACCGTTAAGATTTTGATCTAAGTAGTCTCGGTTGGTTATATTCTGTACGATAATAGGTTGATTTAGTAGTGCCACTCCACCTCCTGCTATGGCATTCTGATTGCCGTTGGCATTCAAATTGCCAATTGGGTCATTAGGTGGATCAGTTATTTCTGCTCTCAACTCTTTCCTTCGTCTATGAAAAACGTGTTCGATCTCCCATTCATGTGGATAATCTAGTGTTGTCGGTCTCTCTATGGTCATACACCAATGCAAAACCAAAGTTGTGTTAACCTCTTGAAACCAAACAAATAAAATAAAAAGAAACAAAAGGCAAGAAAATAAAAACAAAGCTGCTATTGCCAATCCCCGACAACGGCACCAAAAACTTGTTGCGTGTTTTTAGTGCTATGCAAACGGTGCAAGTGAACACGTTGCAAATAATAGTATAGTAAAGATGTTGTCTCCACAGGGATTGGTGAAACTCTGATTTCTAACTTCTTGCACTAAAAAAAGTAATGAATAGTGATGATAGGTGTTTGGAAATAACAAGTAAAATAATTAAGCAAGTAAAATAAATGGGAAATGTAATCGAATAAGAGAGTGGGATGGGCTATCGTGAGTAGTGATGCAATGTCTGATTGGATTGTTGAGGTAGTTAATTGCTGAGGCAACTCAATTGTCGTGGCAACTAAGATCGGATAAATTACCGTGGCAACTAGGTCACAAATTATGCTGTGGCAACTAGGGTTGGTTCTATTGTCGTGGCAACTGGGTTTCTTCCTTCAAGCTCGACGAAGCGTTCCTCAATGTCTTCTTGTTATCACTAATCGAAGAACTAGTTAATTGTGCATGCCTTGGTGATACATTCATGCATTAACCTTGGGTGAACAACAACTGATCTACGCTCCTTTTAGCCATTGAAATCCGATCCTTATTCATAAGGTGGATTAATCTTCACCAACGATTTGTTGAATAAAAACTATGTTCATTCGTTTCTTGAATCTAACTCTCCCGAGTATAGATAATAGATAACTCTTGAGATCCTCTCCCAATTCACTCGAAATCAAAAATAAGAATCAAGAATAAACAAACCTTGAATTTAAATTGCAAACAAAAACCTAAACCATCCAATCGTTTATCACACCACAAACCAAAATAACCCAGCCAATTTAAACTAGTTCATGGATAGGGAAGAAGAAAATACGATAAAAATAATCCCAGACATGGATCGCATAAACAAAAATGAAGAAGAATATGTGTTTGAATTGTGCGATTAGCCTTCTCTCTAGAATCCGATTCCACCCTCTTGTGTTGATGCAATCAGCTTTAAAGAGGTGAGGAAAGCTCAATGAGTCTTTAAGGAGATTTGATTTATTCCTTTTTCTTGAGGAGATACTCTAGGCTTTATTTCCTTATCTAAAGATATAGAAATAATTCAAGATTTATTCCCTTGTCTAAGGATAAGGAAATAATTCAAACTTTATTTCCTATCCTTATTTGCACATCATCCCATTTAATAGGAGATAAATTAGGATTAATGGCACCAAGATTCTCTCATCTTCATCTTCAACAGCTAGTAAATTGATTTTTGGCTTTATCTTATGTGATATGGATGAATCTTGAAAAATTCTGCATTTATTTCTGACTTGCCCTGGAAACCGCTTGGCAATTAACTCGGCAATTCCTTCTGTATTGTTCCTACTTGCTACGATGATCCGTCCTGCACAAAATACAGAAACCAGCAGCAAATTTTCCATAAAAACCAGCAAAATGTAATACCAAGCTCAATGATCAAGGAAACTATGCATAAATACCTATCAATGCAGCTGAAAATGAGCCTAAGTCTAACAATAATAGGATAAAAAATGCAAGAAAAATAGTACTTTTACACATTTATCAGGTATCCACCGAGGGCTACATCATTACTCAACGTAATCCCAATGAAACTGTGCACTTACAAGTCTTTTACAAAATCCACGGTCATTTGATTAATTTCCACCAATAAATATTGAAGCATCACAAAAATTTTAAGAAACTCAATGTTTGACTCCCAACTGATGGCAAGTCAAACACCTGTCACAATCTCAAACGCACGGCTTCAAACTGTCTCCCAAAACGCGTGGCAAAAGTTAGCTATAAACTGTCGATCTCAAAATTCACTATATTCTGACCACTGTACCATATAAGAAGAATATCTTCCCTTGATATGTCTTTCTCTAAAACACCCACAACAAGATCTCAAAGTTCATCAGAAACCACCAAACCTAACTTTAATCATAACACTACATCCTCTTAATTACAATCAAATGCTACTTTTTGCGGCTTCCAAAGAATATCAATCCTTAACTCGAAGCTTAACTAATGAAATACACGGATATCGATACTGATTGATTAGTACCGATACCAAATGCATCGAGTATTGATATCGTATGGAGCTAGCATTGGTACTTCCTTACACGACCATCACTTACGATCTTTGATCGCCCAACATGGGCAGCATGATACCCTAACCCAAACTAACTCTATAAAATCCATCACTTATCAAGTTCACTTTACTTATATGGTGATCAACTCACGTTGTTGTCCAAATCTTCAATTCCTTAAAGATTAAGTACTCAAAATTTCACACTGTTGAGGTGAACACCACCTTACATCTTCTAGCACAAAAATACAACTTTGACATTAAAACAAACCATCCTCGAAAATCTCAAAATCTTACTCAACTCTAATCGAGTCAGCACCACTATTGCAACGAAACAGTCTCACGTAGCTCGAATCTCACCAATGTTCCTTGGCTCATTCCAAGGAAAATGTGATACAAATCAAAAGCATTTACAAAGCCTCAAACCCTTACTTCCTTAACTGATTACACGGTAACTAACCTTTCTCCCACACAAGGTCATTAAGGTAATTATCTCGCTAACACTCATTTTTTCATATTCCTTATGCATTCACATGTGCCACACAAAACATCAAACTTACATTCCAGAGACAACATGGTGTCCCTTACCCTAACATTGCTAAAACACCTCAAACATCACTGTAGACAATAAACGTTACTACAACGTGCCCTAAAGAGAGAAATTTTCATTCCAAAATCCATTTTGAACTACTAGCATCTAACACTTTAACCGTAAACATCTTATTCTCGAACTAATCCCAAAAAACACATGGGTACTTCACAATCGGTTAAACAAGTCATCCACCTTAAAAGATAAGTAACGGTCTTTCACTGCCACTTATCAAACTATCAACGATTTAAGCATCACTCCATCAACTTCTTACTAGCAACAAGCCTAGCTCTCCCTTAGTGGAACACTTAGACAAAAGAAACCTCATTTGAGTTGTGCCCTTGCAACTAAATTTTTTACTCTCTTAACTGGGTCGATGTCATCTAATAGTGGACGTCCAACTCGGCCTGACCTCAACATCCACTCATATTCTTGTCAGGGAGGGAGTCATGGCGACTCTTCCAAAAAGCGTCAACAAACACTTGATAGTTTGAAAGTTTTCGAGTGTCAAACTATGCACATTGGCATCCACCGAATGTTTGAACATGTCTCACAACCCCGTTGTACCATTCTCAAAATGACCACTATGAAAACCAGGTAGAAAGGCGATGGTTTAACACTCTCATTACCAAAGGTTGGCTTCCCTCGAGGTCTCAGAGCATCGAGCCCACTCTCAACATTACTGGCTAACATCGCACTTGATTAACCAAAGCAATTTCCATGGTACAACAATTCTTCAGAAGGTAGCTCTATCAAACCTGTAGAACGTCTAACTTTGGTCATATTCTAACAAACTAGTGGATCCCAAAACCACTATCTCTGAGAAATACCCTTGAAAAGGGCGATGATACTTCCCAATTATCAACGAGACTCATTTTAAGCGAACAAAGGGTTTTCCAACCAAAGTAAATCCACTAATTAATTTTGAAAGCGGGTTATCCATACCCTCAACAAAATGTTATTCATATATAACGATGAAGATTCCTTGCCACAAACTCTCATAACGTATCCCAAGGCTTTAGAACGACTACAACACACAACGAAGACACCATTCAGGTGGCGGGAGAAAGACATATCCTCAACTCTGGCATTATTCAACTAACTCGTATTACAACAATCCAGGGTGACCTCGCCCCCGAAAGCGCTCTCATGAGCAGCTCAATAATTAACTCAGCCCCCTCGACCACGATCACAACCATCTTAGAATCACAACGTTAGACATACCATTAGGATTCCAATCTTAAGGAGTACAAACTTAATTTAAGGGCTTGTATTCACTAAAAACCTTACTAAAAAAGCTATACTACCCCGAGGTTTCCTAAAACTGACTAAACCTAAGCTCTAATACCACTGTTGTAACACCATCAACCCGGATAAACATTTAGATCCAATAGTTCAAAATATAGGTAAACAATTTAAATCATTACAAAGGAGCTCCACTTTAACTTAAAATATTTAAATATTTGACTTGACTAATATAATTTCAAAAGTAAGAATTACAGACTCGACCACATAAGGTCCTATAAATACATAGCCCACTAAATATAAGTATCGTACTCTAAAAACCTCCACATAAAAAATCTCGTATTGATAGTGCTCCACGATCCTACGATCTGACGATTAGCCTACGCATGGAAATAATAATTCTAAGTGATGCGCTTACAAAGCTCAGTGGTACACATCTACTTTACTATACTTCATGTTAATCATAAACATAAGCATGCAAGCTAGTACGAGTAATAAGGAGAGATAGATAAACATGTAGCGCTACTACTAGTCGCCTAAACACATGCTCTCATCATAGAAATCAACATACATGGCCCACAAGGCCCAACCATACTCGGGATCTCACCAGATCATCCGAACACACAAGTTATACCATAAACCTGGAGTGAAGCTCGATGTCAGACAACCTCGAGAACGTACACTCTCTCTAGGTGAGGCCCAGTGTCACACAGCCTCGAGAATATACACCCATACTCGGTATCTCTCCTCGAGTATCATCAGATAAGGCTCGGTGTCATACAACATTAGGAACGTACATCCAGCTTCTCTAACCATGGTGTTGCAACACTCTTCCACTGGGTAACTAAATCCCATTAACCAAAGGTGACTCAACCAACCAAGTGTCCAAACCGCATAAAGTATTGACACGATTACCATATGCACACAACATAAATTGATCCACCGAGGATCTTCTATGGCTGCTATTACAACAAGTCGCCCAATTAAGTTTACCAACTTATTAATACATTATGATAGTGTACAATAATCATCCTCATTAATTATCTTTATTAATCCGTATTAACTCATCATCATCCCACGTCAATTTCCATCTTTTTATTAGCATTGTTACATATTCCTTTCGGTGGGTACCGATACTCAAACCTGAGTACCTAGAAGGTACCCTTAGGTATCGGTACTCATATGTGTACCGATACCAATATTACTTACTAGGAATCCTAGATTTCCATAAGTACCAATCGCGTACTGGTATGACCAAAGCTCGTATCGACGCCATATTCATGGGTTTATACCATTTCTTGAATTATGATTTTACAACACTTTATTCGATCCCTAAAGCTTATGTTGCTAACACATTTAATTAATTATTACAACTTATCGGCTTTTTACACACTTAATCGAATATTAACTTCCAGTTTCATAAATATTTAATCGAGTTTTTATCGATTTTATCTCTAACCAATATTCAATCGAACATTTTAATTCATCAACAGCACACAAGGTATCATCATATATCAATCATTCAACCAATCATCCAATAATTTTACTAGTATACCAAACGACCCCACACGATCTCTTACATGCTTATTATTTGTCTCCTAATTTGCAACCACTAACACGCAAGGCAACTACACTTATGATGCTCATGAAGCATTTTCAGAGTTCAAGGTGTACTAACCTTAAGCCGATATCGCTAAAATTCTCATTCGAGCTTCCTGAATATTCCACTTGATCCGATATCGAATCCTGAATAATCCTCGCATATCAATAATACCATAAGTATCACTTAATTATATACTTTTATGAATTTGAACTGTCAAAAGTGTAAAAATAACTTACCAGGTTCGAATTTGGAAAAATAGACTACACCAATAGATCTAAAATGTCAAAAAACCTCAAGGTAGGGTCTTTCAAAAAAAGTAACAGTCGGTCAAATCCCTAGTGATCTTGTATGACTAGGTGCATGGTAAGTTGAGTGCACCCTAAAAGTGGGATCTAGGTGCACCTGGGTGCACTAGGCCCTGCATCCTGGCACATGCCCATGTGCAAGAGCGGTGCATGAGGGCACGTGCGACAACCTTTGGTGGCCAGACAGCGACGACCAACTCTAAATCTAGAGTACTCTGATCGTTGAGCACACTGGTGGCCTCAGTTTGCGGCGGTGACGACCTAAACTTGTCAAATTAGCTCTTTCAAAACTTTTTCTTTATTACTTTAGCAAACAACAACTCCAATAGCAAGGATAGAACCATCGGTTAACTCATCTCGTCGAGCTAGAGCTGATGGCACCGTCTGTGAGAGCCACGACAGCTCTGGTGGTGGCAAAATAGCCCTACACTTTTCTCTTTCTAAAATCCCTATTTTCTTCTCTTTTCCCCTTATACCCACTTGTTCTCTTTCTCCATCAATCACCAACCACCTTTTTAATCAACCTTATCCACTCATATTTTTTCTTTTTATATATTTACTATAAGGACTAAACCGACTATCCTAGATTTAGGCTCCCAACATAAAAGCCCAATACTAGAGTCGGAGATTCAATTTGCTAACCCGAATAGGGTTTAGTTTAGGGTTTGTTTTGGGATGATTTGGGTTTAGTTAGGATTATTTTGGGTTTGGCGACAACCGATAGTGATGCCTGGGACCAAATGAGCGATGATGGCTGCTTTAGGTGAGTGACGACGTCGCTAGGGTTAGGGTTAGTTTTATTTATTAAGTTTAGGCTAGATTGGGTTATTACTTTAAATTTTGGTATGGTTTGTTTATTGTAATTGATGGTATTATTATTGGGCTTAAGGGGCCCGGACAAAAATGGGTCTCTACAGCTGCCCCTCTTTGCTCATTGTTGTGCAACAGCAATGGAGCAAATACTAAAAGAGAATCAATTATGTCTAGTTAGGTTTGGCTATACTTTGTATGACGTCTTCTATCTTCGATCGATCTTCTTTTCTACTTTTGGAAACATAAACTAGGTGGCATGTTCCTTTGCATCTTCAAAGAGACAAGATCTATTGTTGTGTTCATTCCAGTGCAACTTCAGGGAGATAAACTCGATGTTGTATTCATTCTGCTACAACTTTAGGGAGATAAAATTGTTATCATGCTCATTTTGCTACAATTTTAGAGACATGAAATTATCGTAGCTTTATTTGTTCCACTACAAATTTATGGAGACAGGCTTGTTATTGTGTTCATTCCACTGTATCTTTAGGGAGATTAACTTGTGGCTGTGCTCATTCCTTTACATTTTTAGGGAGATGAGGTTGTCGTAGCTTTTATCTGTTCCTCTGTTGCATCTTCAGGGAGATAAACTTGTGGTGTCCATTTCACTTCAAATTTAGGGAGATGAGACAGTTATAGCAAAATTTGTTCCACTGCAACTCCAGGGAGACAAACTTGTTGGGTTGATTTGCTCGACCACTGATGGAGAGACGAGATCTAAAAAGAGAAGTTGATTTGTTGCACCATGTTACAGGTGATATAGAACATGCAAAAGTTAAGAAAGTGTCTGGTCAAAATTGAAAGGTTTGATCTGAATATTTGATTTGGTTGATTCACTCATTCATGTCAAGGATGTTGGATCTTTTTAACGATTGTATGATCCTTCTTAGTTGAAGGAGCCAGACAAAATTTGCCCTGCTTCTGCATGTCAAGGATACTAGAATTTGTTGACAACTATCTGCTCTTTCTCTTTGAGTATGTCATAAAATTTTTTCCTTTAAGAAAGGATCAAATATCTTTAAGAAAAGTTAGAGTTGATTTAAGAAAAGATCTTTGAGAAAATATCCAATTAATAAATTTTGTTTTCAGAAAAACATCATTGTGAAAGGATTGAATTAATAAATTCATGTTTTGAGGAAAATATCCTTGTGGAAGGATTAACTTAATGAATTCATGTTTTGAGAATCCTTTTAAAATAATGGAATTAAGAAATTCATGTTTTGAGAAAAAAGTTTCCTTATGGAAGGATGGAATTAAGAAATTCTAATTTTGAGAAAAAGTATCCTTATGGAAGGAAGGAATTAAGAAATTCCTGTTTTGAGAAAAAAAGTATCCTTATGAAAGGATGAAATTAAGAAATTTCGGTTTTGAGAAAAAATATCCTTATGGAATGAAAGAATTAAGAAATTCCTGTTTTAAGAAAAATATTTCTTATGAAATGATTGATTTCAGAAAATTTCTTTGAGCAGTGAATGCAAAATTACTTTCTGTTAATGTATTTATGCGAATGATATGCATGTGCATGTTTTCATGATGATGCAAAGATGTATTGAATTCTTTTCAGAATCTTTAAGTTATGAATGTTTTATGACAAACTAGATGTCTTGATGCATGAACATGTTTGGTGATGCAATGATGCATATGCTTCCATGTATGCCCTCAGGATGAATGAAGATGCATGGAATAGTTGCAGAAGTCTTCTTCTTCTAGTTGAGTTTAATCTTCTGATTTTATTTTTGTTCAAAATTTTCCCATCAAAAGTTTGCCTCCAAATTTCATTGTTCTCATTCTTTTCTAAATTTAAACTTTTGAGCTGAATGACTTTTGTCGACGTCATCTCTTTTCTTCTTCTAAAGGGAAAACAACTTTATCATTGATCAAAGCTCAAATGCCCTACTTACTATTAGGTCGGTTATTTTTCATTGAATAACTTTGAAAGCTTTAAACTTTTGATCTGAGTGGACACCTGCCTTAGGTCTCTGTACTTTAAATCTCTATGAAGAGTAATGCAAGAAATCTTTTTCATCTTAACAATGCAAGATGCTTATATGAATGAGCAAAGAATTTTTTCAAAAATATGATCTTTTACATAGTGAAGAAATAATCACATATAAATCAAAAATAGTTCGAGAAGGTTACTTCCCATATTCTTAATTTCTAACCATTGTGGGTGGCTCTCTTTGAATCACGAACTCCGATATTCATTCTTCCATCTTTTCTGATATCGATCAAGCATTAGAAGTTTCGACATCTTTGAATAAAGGATAACCCCATAAGGTGGAATATAGTCTAAAGACAAACTCCTTCAACTCAGGTATCCAACTTTGATTAAGATAATCTTTGGAGACGTATAATGTAGGCCAGAGCTTGCAATTATGAACAAAATGTTATTTCTGTAGTGCTTGATTTGAACTTGCTTAGATGCATTGTTTTTTTCTTTATTTTTTGGATCGCTTAAACTGCCTGTTTTCGGGTTTTCACCCTAGAGTTCATTTTCTTTCTTATACTTTAGAATTTTTCAGCTTAAGCAAACTTGTACTCTGACTTAACATCGGTGCCTTCTTTGGTTTTGCAAATGTGCAATCCTCCTAATCTCTTTTAAGTAGGGATTTATTTAAATGAAAATTCTACACTTACTTCTCCCCTGAAGGCTCCACTCTTTGATTTGACGTCTTTATTTTTCTATTTCTTTTTTTCCTTTTTTTCTATCTTTTTTCTTGATTTCGAGTTCAAGATTCTCAATTTGACTTGCTCTTCGAGCACATATTACCTCTTGCACCTGATGTAGATCATTTTATTGCATGCTCCTTGATGGACAAGTCTTCCTAGAAGGATCAAACTATTCATCTTCCACTTGAAGAAGCTTTTCTTATCTCTTGTCCTAGGGTTGCGGTGATCCTTGGTTAGGAAATCATGTCATACACAGACATCATCGAGGTAGTGTGGTCTTCAATTGGATAGGTATTTGGAGTTAACACGATATTCAAAAATCTTAGACAATAATGATTGAGAGGAAATATTCACTCAAAAATTGTGTTTGGGACCTTTCCATTGCTCTATAGCATACTCAGTTATCCTTCTGTTGGCCTAAGTAGATTCGAAGATAGGTTAAATCCCCCTTATTTTCACAGCTTTTGATTTCCTCTAAACACTTGGTTGCTCAAAATCAACCATCGGATTGGAAATGGTGCTGCTCCTGAATAATAATATACATGTATGTATGGAGAAGATTCATGACACATGCATAAATAAGTTAAATTTTGAGAAAATTTGCAAAAATACATCATTTATTAAAAACAAACAGACATGCCCTTACAAAAGATTCCATTTTTCCTTTGGGCTTAGGTAATAGGTTTGTTCTAGGCATTACTCAAAAAGAGAATTAAACTACAGAGGTGTCCTGAAAGGTTGCCTACGCTCCAGACACATCCAACATT
The DNA here is from genome assembly GCA_019671005.1 of Hibiscus mutabilis. NCBI lineage: Eukaryota > Viridiplantae > Streptophyta > Magnoliopsida > Malvales > Malvaceae > Hibiscus > Hibiscus mutabilis. Next base: position 23,222,257 of record CM033747.1, read on the forward strand.
ATCCCCTTGTCAGTTCATCTTAGGGACTCCACTGTTTAATTTTAAAGTGCCAGTTTTGTTTAAATTTTGCACCTTGTTTCTTATAGCTCTACAATTCTCGGTAGTGTGGCCTGTGCTTCCAGATGATAATCACATACAGCATTAGCATCATAACTTTCTAGGTAAGAAGGCTTTTTTTGTTTAGACTGAACATGGGCTAACAAGTTTTCCTCAACAAGCATCAAAAGCAACTTTGTATATGTCACCAGAATTGGATGGACAACTTTCTGAGACATTGTAGGTCAATGTGAGTACGGATAGTTTGATTGGCCTGAGGACCAAGGTCGGTTGGATAGATAAGACCCCACCACATGAAATTCTTATCCACTTCCTCTTTTGATGAGCGCACTACTAGGATCTATGATTTTCCCCTGTTTGATGGCTTCTTCAATGAGCTCACATGATATCACAAGGTCTTCAAAATTCTTGGTTGCATTTCCCAGCATATATTTTAGGAATGGATCTTCTAGGGTTCTAACAAAAGTAGTTATTATCTCTCTCTCTCAAGTAGTGGTGGTAGTACTTATGCCGCAACATCCTTCCATCTTTGCCCATATTGTCTGAAGCTCTCGTTGGACCTTTTCTTCTTGTTTTGCAATGTTGAATGGCCTGCTTCAATTTCTATTATATGCTTGTACTACTCCGTAAAGGCTTTAGCCAAATCCTTCCATGGTTGTATTTTGTCTTGGCTAAGCTGATTATACCACCTGGCAGTAGACCCTTTCAGACTGTCTTGAAAATAGTGAATTAAAAGCTTATATTACCAACATGCCCAATCATCTTTCGACAGAACATGGTCAGGTGAGCTGATGAAGAGCTTGTTCTTTTGAACTTTTCAAACTCTGGAATTTTAACTTTGGAGGTAACACCAGATCTGGGACCAAACTTAATTATCTTGCATCAACCTCGTAGAATGTATCTGCCCATTCTACAAATTTAAACTTTTTCTTAAGCCGCTGGAACTAATCTTGAATCCGCTTGGGTAGTTCAATCTTCGCTTTACCCACTTTATTAGGATCATGAACAGTGTGCTTACTAGGATTATTAATTCCTCTATGTGACGAAGACTCGGCTTGGGGGCCTTGTTGTTTTTCAACCAAAGAAAACACTTGCTGATGTGTTTTTGTAAAAAGAACTTTTTGACTTTTGTAGAGCCTTGTGGTCTATGACCAATCCTTTCGGCCTTTCAAGATCATTACCTGCCAACATCGCAGTTATCTTGGCCAGTAGATCCTCCTATGACAGTAAGACATGGTCGCAATTTGCTTGTTGAACCTTTTTCTAGGTTTGCTCCATGTCATTCTTTATATCTTCACATGTTTTTCAACTTTTTCCAAATGACCATCCATTTCTTTTGCTTTGCTTCGAGTGAAAAACTAATGCTGACTTGGATGCCCCAAAATTATTGTGATCAAAATTCTCTCGGAATTAGAAGCTCAACCAAGAAATGATTATACAATATGATATGATGCAAATGCATGCAAAATGAGATGTTAATACATTGCAAAAATAAAACAGGTCAGTAAGAATAGAATAATCAATAATTTATTGTAAAAATAAAAGGTATAGAACCTATGGGTTGACATGCTTTATTCGAATAAAAGCAATCATACCCAATTATGCTTTTCTACCTGCATACTTTGATCAAAAAGTGGGTCCTACGTGAACATGGTATCTTGTTACATGCTTTATTTTGCATAAAATAAATGATAATGAAACTAAAGGGCATAAATTGAAAGAAATTAAACTAAATTAAGTCTCTCTCTATTATGCACTTATTGGGTGACTCTCTAAACGGTCAGAGGTTCAGTATGGCTCTAAACATGGGAGGCTCTTGCGGTTCACTACATGTAATGTGGTTTTAAATGAGGTACCTGTACCGTACTTGCTATTGCCTACTAAGGCTAGCAAGTTCAATTTAGGGGATACATTTCCCTAGGTTTGCATGAAGGATATCTCATGAAGAAAAAGGTACAGATGTATCCCGAAAGTGATCCACTATCTTGCAATGAGGCCATACCTCACGAAGGAATAGCTTATCGTTCCCGCTTACAGGGGACGGAGCTCGGGTGCAAAGCTCATGACATGGAAAAAACCAAAAGAACAGATTTTATTAAAACATTTATGAAAATCTAGGGATCATAAATTAAATTAAATTGAATTCGTAATTTCACTGATTAAGACAAAAAGTAATCAACTTGTGGCTTGACTCTCTAAAAAAGGGTCCCTAGCGGAGTCACCAAGTTGTAATAACGGGTCTTCACGAGCTTGATGCGCTTTTTTTAAAAAAATATTGGTTTTAATACAGTCGCCACCAATCTTTTAATTTAGGTGAGATTGGATCACCTGAAAATTCAGATATTTTAATAAAACTTGTTTATTGTCATTTTTATTAAACAACAAATTTTGGTCCGAGAAACCAGAAAAATGAGTTTGGGAGTATGTTATGTGTGGGGTAGGATGATGTAATGCCCTGGTTTTGGGCCTAGGAGTTTTCTAGGTGGTTTAGATGGTCCGTTGGATCGGATTAGAGGATTCGAGTTAGTTTCGAGATTTAATTTGGAATAAATATTTTTGGATGAGATAAAAATATGGAAAATAGTATAAAATCATTATTTAATATGGAAATGATTTTGTTAAAATTAATTTTACAAAAAGGGGTCTCAAAATTGGACATTTTGGTTAGTGACCAAAATGTAAAGTTTCCAAAATAGTTTTTAGTGACTATTTTGAAAAAGTGGGCCAAAAATTTGAATCTTTAAGGAGCTATTTACCCTAAAGTCTAATATCACACTTTTCCCTTAATTGGCTATTTTTAATGATTTTAAAATAATATAAAAGGTTGGAGAATTAATTGGTTAATTAAAAAGTTTTAAACAAATTTGACGTAACTAACTTTTCTCAAAAAGAATTTTCCCTCCAATTCTCCCCAGCCAAACACTCTTTCCACTCAAATTTTCTCAGGTAAACACTTGATTTTAATCTTCTTTTGTTATCAAATGGAATTATGATAATTTCCTAACAAAATTTAAATGGTTTCTTATTGTTATGCTATGTAAATACATCCAATTAAGGGGAAAAGCAACCATTAGAGGTGAGGTTCGTTCTTCTCCTCTAATACAAGGTTCTTTATTGAAATTCCCAAGTTATTGATCCTTTTTTACATGTTTTCTAACTTGATTTGATGATTTAATTATGAAAAATTGGTTAAATTGAGGTTTAATTGGGTTAAGTGATGGATTTTTGTATAGTCTCTGTTTTGCTGAGTTCTTGATTGATTTTAATCATGATTTTCATGTTTTTTTTTATGTTAATAAGTGGGCTTTAACATTGTAATATTTTTTTTGAAGAAATAACATTGGAATCTTGAAATTATGTGAATCTCTAATTTGTTAGGTTGTTAGTTGTGAGTTATTGAGGTGCTATGGAGGTTTTATGAATGCTGGAGGTATAAGGATGTTGCACTTTTGGATGTTAATTGATGGGTCAAAACTTTGGATTGTGGCTGGGTTAAGTTTGGAAGATGTTTGTTGTTGATTTCGGGTGTTGTAGAGTAAAATTGAGTAGTGGATGTTGATGATTTGTGTTGTTGTGTTGTTGATTGCATTTTGATGCAATGTATCCTCTATTTTTTGTGTGGATAAATTAGGGGAAGTTGATCCTCAAGCTTGAACGGTTGTTTTAGAAGCTTTGGAGACGAGGTTACTATATCGACAAGCGAGGCTTTAGTGGCGGTGAGTGAGAACATGTTTAACAGCTTTTCAAAGTTTTGAAAATTGTGTTTGGGGTTTAAATCAAGCTTGAAATGCTGGTCTAAGCTTGAAAGTAGGTAAAGGATGAACTCTCTCTCGAACTTGGTTTGACAATTAGATTTTATGCACTTGCTATGGTTTAATTACTCACTGTATATGCATGTTTTGAGCATTGTTTAATGCTGGAAATTGTTTACATAATGATGTTGATGCATTTGGAAGTAATACATGTTTTGTTAATGTTTATGGACATTAGTTAATCCAAGGTTTGTTGCATTGGGTAAATGATTCTAATAATGCATATGAAAACAGTGAGTTGTTGTTAATGAAAGGAATTATATTGACAAGTGATGGTATGAAAATGTTTTGTAAATGTTATCAGATATAGTTGATCGGCCATAGGATTGATAGTGCACTATAAAAAGTCGCATTGGATGTTGAGGGGTTAATGTGTACCGAATACTCCATCCAAGTACCCTAACGGTTGAGGGGTTTAATTGTACCAAAGACTCTCGTTAGCGGGTTATACATCTATTCGATGAGTGGTGTTGAGGGATTTATGTGTACCAAAGACTCCACCACAGGTGTTACAACGATTGAGGGGTTTATGGGTACCGAAAACTCCCATGTGTGAACCTTGAGATCCTGGTAGATTGTATGTTTAGTGTTGGGGGAACACTTGTTGAATCCATGTATCCGATGTTATGTTTTGTAAAGTGAAACTTGGTTAATGATCACTTGTAAGCCAATATAACTGATGATGTATCATGAGATGGATTATGTTGTTTAATGTGGTTTAAACATGTTTTGCTCTTTAAGTCTTGCATTGGTAGTATGCATGGGAAAACTTAAATTGAGGGTAGCAAAAGGGACTTTGCTATGTAATCCATGATACATGTTGTATACGGTTTAGTATGTTGTTTTGGAAATGTTAAGTGCATGGTTTTGATCAGTCATGATGTTGTGATGTTGATTTAAAAGTGTTTTGGAAAGTGGTTTTCAAAAGGATTGTGAAATGGTTTAAAATGCATTGATGATGGTTGGTTTTTGAGCATTCCTCACTAAGCCTTGTGTGCTTATACTCTCTTTTCCAATACAGAGAATTAAAGGTTGCGGGCAACGAGAAAGCAATGAAGGATTTCCAAAGACTTGTTTTCAAAGTATGGTTTGAACATTATATAGTAGTAATAAAGGGCAATGTGTTGAATGTTGATTTGGGAGGGTTTTTCATGAACTCCCTGTTGGTGCAAGTTGTAATTTTTGTTTTTGTTTTGTAAGTGACTTAAAGTGCTTGAGATGTGGTTGGTTTTATGTTTTGGATGTTGACTAGGGAGCATGCCTATAGACTTTGTGGTTGATTATGCTAGACTTGTTAGGTTGGCTTAAAATGCTGGTATGTTGATGTTTAGGCATGTTGATGATGTTACATGATGAATTGATAGGTGTTAATGTTGTTTTGAGTGAGCCAAAGTGTCATATGTTAGACCTAGAGGTCATTAAGTGCATGGTTTTGATCAGTCATGATGTTGTGATGTTGATTTAAAAGTGTTTTGGAAAGTGGTTTTCAAAAGGATTGTGAAATGGTTTAAAATGCATTGATGATGGTTGGTTTTTGAGCATTCCTCACTAAGCCTTGTGTGCTTATACTCTCTTTTCCAATACAGAGAATTAAAGGTTGCGGGCAACGAGAAAGCAATGAAGGGTTTCCAAAGACTTGTTTTCAAAGTATGGTTTGAACATTATATAGTAGTAATAAAGGGCAATGTGTCGAATGTTGATTTGGGAGGGTTTTTCATGAACTCCCTGTTGGTGCAAGTTGTAATTGTTGTTTTGGTTTTGTAAGTGACTTAAAGTGCTTGAGATGTGGTTGGTTTTATGTTTTGGATGTTGACTAGGGAGCATGCCTATAGACTTTGTGGTTGATTGTGCTAGACTTGTTAGGTTGGCTTAAAATGCTGGTATGTTGATGTTTAGGCATGTTGATGATGTTACATGATGAATTGATAGGTGTTAATGTTGTTTTGAGTGAGCCAAAGTGTCATATGTTAGACCTAGAGGTCATTAAGTGCATGGTTTTGATCAGTCATGATGTTGTGATGTTGATTTAAAAGTGTTTTGGAAAGTGGTTTTCAAAAGGATTGTGAAATGGTTTAAAATGCATTGATGATGGTTGGTTTTTGAGCATTCCTCACTAAGCCTTGTGTGCTTATACTCTATTTTCCAATACAGAGAATTAAAGGTTGCGGGCAACGAGAAAGCAATGAAGGGTTTCCAAAGACTTGTTTTCAAAGTATGGTTTGAACATTATATAGTAGTAATAAAAGGCAATGTGTCGAATGTTGATTTGTGAGGGTTTTTCATGAACTCCCTGTTGGTGCAAGTTGTAATTGTTGTTTTGGTTTTGTAAGTGACTTAAAGTGCTTGAGATGTGGTTGGTTTTATGTTTTGGATGTTGACTAGGGAGCATGCCTATAGACTTTGTGGTTGATTGTGCTAGACTTGTTAGGTTGGCTTAAAATGCTGGTATGTTGATGTTTAGGCATGTTGATGATGTTACATGATGAATTGATAGGTGTTAATGTTGTTTTGAGTGAGCCAAAGTGTCATATGTTAGACCTAAAGGTCATTACAGGCCTTTGCGTACCGGTACGGGTACCCAAGGATCGGTACACATGGTCTTGTTAAGGCTCAAATTATTGGAATAAAACATAGAGTACTGGTACGCTTAGCCACCGTATCGATATGCCTTGAGGGAAAATACACACCAGTGTTGGTATACGGGTTTGCGTACTGGTATGATCCTTTCAATTTTAACATCTCGTATCGATAGGCGGGGTGTCGTATTGGTACGTGGTTTGGCTACTTGAATTTTGAGTTTTTAGATAATAAAAGGGGATCGGTACGGGGTCAAGGCTGTATAGGTACGGGTGGTTCAACACACCGTATCGATATGGTTATATGTGTATCGGTACAAGTAGCTGTTATGTTAGTTATACCATATCGGTACGGTCTTCCTGTATCGGTACGCTCTGTTGATTTTGTATAATCTTGCTGCTGAAGTTTGAGAATCTTGCAATTTAGTCCCTGACTATTTTGGATGCAATTGAATGAGTTTGGATAATTGATTCGGGTTGGAATTTAACCTGTGAACATAAAATTGAATTAATTAAGGTTGGGTAATCTTAATTATGATGAAAATCTTATAATTTGCAGAAATTACATTTTGGTCTCTAATGTGAATTGTTGAGCAAATAAACCCTGTTTCGCAATCTGAGTTTAGTATAATGATTCTGCTGAAGCATGTTCATTTAGGAATATTATAAAATGCATTTAGACAAGATAAAAATGAAAAAATGGGCTCGGTTTAGGTTATTAGCTCGGGTTTGATTCGGCAAACCTAATGTGAATCTTTTAGTCCAGTTTCGGCTAGGCCGGGCTAAGGGGGTTATAGATGAGAACCCACACAATGCCCAAAAATTGGTACCTTGTCAATTACGTAGTGTCTCAACGATGGAAATTACAAATTCAAATTTAATTTGGAAACTGTGATCCCTTAATGCATAAAAACTATTGTGTTCAAAAATATTTGAAAGAATAATCCTTTAATTAGGATTAACGAGAAAATTACACCTCTTTGAGCTCGAGACATACTTTTCTTGAGATTCCCAAATAAAAGGAAAATTTTCTTAAACGTTGTGAATTGATTAACATGTATTTTATTTAGGATTACCAAAAAACAACAACCATGTCTCTTTAAGCTCGAGGCATGATTTTATCGAGAATTCCAAATAAAATATTTTGGTTAAAATATTGTTTTTATTTAAAATTATCAAAAAAGCAATCACATATGTTTAAGTTCGAGACGCGATTATCAAAAATCTAGATGAAAGATCTTTACTTTATTTTGATAAAAAGTTTGATAGTAAAATGTTAAATATAAATTTTGGTAAAACATATATATATATATATATATATGAAAAGTAATTTAATGGCATATTTAATATACTAGGTAAAATATAATATAAATAAGGAATACAAAATAAATATGAAAGGTAAAAAAAACATATTAATTAATATACATGTATAAAACTTAAACATGTAGAATAATACATATATATTATTTAACATAAATATGTATATGACTACTTAACATAAATATCTATATATATTGTATTAGCATGCATGCTTTTATATATATATATATATATATATATGTTAACATAAATATACTTACATATATAACGTAAAATATATAATAATAATAATAGTAATAAATAAGAATGAAAATAATATCAACAAAAGTAGTGACTGAAATGAAAGAAAATAGAAGTTAAATGACACGGATTAAAAGAGGACAAAATTGAAATGCATTAAACATCTGAAGGATTGAAACTGTAAATATTCCTTTTGCAGATCATGTCCCTGGTTCAGGTCAGAGCGCGGGTTACACCAAGGCCAAAATGGCGTCGTTTTGATCGCATTTAAATACCGCTTTTTTGGCCAAAAATTCATTCTTTATCTTTGAAATAAAAAAATTTAAGAATGCTCTCACCATCTCTTCCCAAAGCCCCTGTTGGCCTCTCTCGTCCTTCGTGTGCCACAGCGAGCCACCGTTCATCGGCGACAGAAATCGCTATCTTCGATCGCCGGAGAACATGCAGGCACATCGGTTGACTCAGGTAAGCCTCCTAAACTCGATTTTTTACTCAGTTTTTTTTTCTAAAAATGACTCAATCTTCCTAGATCTAAGGAAACTGAAAGGGTTTTTTTTTCGAAATTTTTCCTACCTTTCTTTTTTTCATTTTTTTTCTTTATTTTTTCCTCTAAAAATCGAGTCCAAAGTCTTTCTGATTTCTATTTTTTATATCCAAATCTAAACCCTCTAAAAATCTCTACTTTCTTTGTTGTTGTTTTTTTGTTGAATCTCCTCCTCGTTGTTTGCAGATGATTTGAATTTATAAAAGTAATGAAGAGTTGTTGGCTAGCCACGTTGGGGAGTGATGAGGATAGTGATGGGAGAAGGCGACAGCCGCAGTCAAAGACTTGATGAGAGTGGGCAACAGTGGCAGAGTCAGATTGGCAGTAGGTATTTTTTTATTTATTTATTTGGATAGGTTTAGTTTGGGGTTTATTTTGGGATTATTAGGGTCTAGTTAGGATTATTTTGGGGTTCATTTACAACTGCCAATAACGTCACGAAGCGGACGAGCGACAGTGGCGGATTTAGGTGAATGACGACGGTAGCTAGGGTTAGGGTTAGTTTGATGAGTTTAGTTTTAGTTATTAAGTTTGGGCTAGATAGGGTTATTGGTTTAAATTTGGGTTTGGTTTGTTTATTGTAATGGTTGTAATGGATGGTATTATTATTGGGCTTAAGGGGCCCGGACAGAAATGGGTCTCTACAAAATATATAAAATTTTGAAAAGATAAAGAAACGAATAGAATAAGTTTCCGAGGAGAAAGGTTGAGTTTTTTTTATTGAAATATCATTTCTTTACATGATTTTCTACTTATCTTCTTGTTTAGTACCAACAAATTATTTTTTTACAGTGGGATGATTGTGCTTTGCTAACAACAAAATTGTTACTCTTGGTTGTGTCAGTAGCTATTGAATTTGGGCTTCATGTTTGACTTGATTGCATGCCCATTCTTCTCATCATATTCGTCCGGCCCCTCTTTCATGTCAAACTTGGGTCCAACTACACCATCAGATCCAACTCTCAATTTCCCTTTCTTTTTCCAATCCCTAGTGGCTCAATTGGAATCCCTAATTTCCCCCAATCCTTCATGGTCATGACATCTCTCCTGTTTTACCCGATTTTTGTTTCCAAGTATCGAAGCCTAGAAATTATGATTTAAAGATGCAATTTCATTGACTTGGATTTAGTTTGTACGAAAGACACAACTCCATTAACTTTAAAATATAATATTTGTGTTGTCTTATCTCATCATAATTTTAGTCTTGCAAACATTATTTATGTGGGGGAGTGGAACAAATTGCAAGCATTATTTACGAAGGGTTGTTGCCATGCTTATTCTGTTTATTGTTTGGCTTACCAACTACAATTAGCATTTGTCACTGCAGCAAGGGAAGCTTCTCAGATCCATGCTTTCTTTTGATATTTGATTTTTATTGTCAATGTTGTTACAAATTCTTCTTAACATCATGAATTGCAGGCTAATCATATAGCTGAAATTGAAAATTTGAAGGAAATTGAGGAACTTGTGTAAGGAAAATGTGTTAATCAAATTGGATCGTTACAACACCCAGGAGATACTAAACGGATCTCCATTACAAATCAATATGATAGTATGCTCAGAATATAGAGTGTTACCTGTACTATTGTCACTGACATAGCTATCCAAGGAATAACATTTTTTCAACGAAGAAATGCTTTGAATACAATCAAATTGTTGATGTCACATGAATTCATGTTTATTTTACATGTGGTCAAAGAGATTATTGCTAGTACTGATGGACTTTGTCATGCATTACAGCAAAAGTCCCAAGAAATTGTAACTGATGTGTACATGATTTTCACAAAAAAGATGTTGATTCATCGTTTAAGAGATGATGGTTGGGAAAATCTATTGTATAATGTTCAATCATTTTGTGAGATATATAACATTAAAATTCTTGACATGAATATTCTTTATTTTGATGCAATTAAATTTCTCTGACAATAAAAAAGACAAAAGTAAACTGTGACAACAATACATTATTACTGAGTAGAAATATTTATAACTGTGATAGATCAACAATTGTAAAAGTTGAACAATAGATTTAGTTAACAAGCATCAAATTTTGCTCTTTCAAATTCTTGGATGGATTGAAGCCATGGGTCAAGACTGAGTTAGAGCGAAAGAATGTGCATGAACTTTCCAAAGCTCTAGCAGCTAGAGAGTCTTTGACCGAGTATAGTGGCAATAAGTCTGAGAGATCCAAGTCCTTCAGGCCTTGAGGCAAGGAAAATATGAGGGAGATGAGGAGGAGCATCATTCTAGTGATGGTGATGAGTATGGCAAAGAGGAGCCATTGAGTGGGAAAGACAAATTCAGGTTCAACCGTCAAAGAAGAGATGAAAGAGGGCTGGTGAAATGTTATCGATGTAATGGTCCACATATGATCAAGGAATATCCCAAAAAGAATCATCTCAATGCCATTAGATATGATGAGCGAGAAGAGGATCTAAAACGGCGCGATTGCTTCGTACAAAAGAGTTAAGCCAAGGGTAGAATAAAAAAGCAACTGAAGTACTACTGATGCAAGGGTCCACACATGTTACGAGATTTCCTAGATCAAGTCAAGCAGTCTAAAGAGGATAACAGGCCCGAGAGTAGTGAGGCTTTAAAGCTTGGTTTGATGTTGTTGAGTTCTAATAAGGCAAGGAAGGGAGAGAATTAAAAAGGGTTGATGTACTTGGACAAAGACATTACAAGTCAAAGAAGAAGTGCTCTTATGGAGACATGAGGCTTTTACTTGTTCATATCACAAAAAGCTGTCACAAATTGGGTCTGAAAGTTGAAGATAAAGACCATCAATTCCAAAGGTGTTCTAACCGTAGGAGTAGCACGAGGCATGGAGTTGCACATTGGAGAATGAAAAGGCGAGGAAACATTCGAGGTAATTCACATGAATGACTACAAGCTTGTCATTGGTTTAAATTTCCTTAACTGGATTAATGCACTACTAGTCTATTTTGCCGTTTTTGTTTGCATTTTGGATCCTCGCAAATAGTACATCATTTTGGTTCATCGAGACACAAAAGTTGAGACCAAGGTGTTGAATGTTGTTCAGCTAGCCAAGAATGCTGACATTGTAGTTGCCACTAAGGAGATGACCTTGGACGGGTTAGAGGAGCCAAAACCTTCCCAAGACATGAGATTTGACAACTTTTAAGGGAGACTACCACAAATGGGTAAGGTGGATGGAGCATTGAACTTCATGGGCAAAGAAAGTTCAATGTGAAATGGTACATTGAACTTTAAGAGAGAATAAGGGTCGATGTGTGAAGAGTTGTCAGAGGACGATGGTGCATCAAACTTCATGGGCGAATGATTGATGTGAGTTAGAGTGAAGGCCACAAAGATCAAACCGAAGAATATACATGTTAACTCCTCAAAAATACTGATTTTGACGCTTATTTCACAATGCTTTTGCTTGTCTTTAAGTAGATATGTTCGTATTTAGTTGTCAAAATCTATGCATTTGCATAAGGAGTTAGGGGTTATTTTTTTGTCAGGATGAAGGGTTGTTTTGCTAGTTTTGATGCAGGACATAGGCAGGCATGCATGGCAGAAAGGAGCTGGCAAAGAACACAGGAGAAGAAGCAAGAGAATTGCCGACTAACAGTTGGCATGGACGGACTACGAAATGCTAAAGCTCAGCTGGCAAAGGATTGATGCCCTTTGATCGGTCAAGGTAGTCGTTGGACCCTGTACACGTTAGCCCTAGGATTCAAATCAGGATAAGAAGATACTGCATCTTAGCCCTTTACGCGTTCAAATTTTAAACTCAAGAAGCTTATCCTAGGGTTTCTACGTAAGCCAATTTAAAAAAGCTCAAGCCATCATTTGAGGGGATCGAATCGGAGGAGGCTGCATCGTCGTGAACCGAGAGGCGTCGTGGTCCGACCAGCTAAGACCGAGAGCTCTAGAGCAACCGAAGGGCTGCATTGACGGGTTTCCTTCGTGCATGTTCTCTTAGTTTTAATTTTATTTGAATGGTGATTTTAAGATACGATAATATTTTATGGATTGACCCCCCAACCATGAACTAAGCTTTTACAGTTGGTTGAGGGATGTTTACGATGATCGCTAAATTTATGTTTAGTTTTTAATAATTTAAAATGCATTGGCATTATTTTCTATCTACTAGTACTCAATTTTCTCAAATCCTTTGCTATACAACAATTGACATAGTGTGCTCATTCCACCTTAATATCTTAATAGACTTAAGGGGCAATGATCAGTTGCTAGATACTAAGGCGAGAAGTTTTGACAGAAGATGTTCAAGTAGATGAACTTACTTCGAAAGTGAGTTTACCCCTTAGGAGTAAAGGTTGACACTTAATCAAATTAATTAATGAAAAGCTTCACTATAGACATATAGGGGTTTATTTATGGTTAACTTAGGGTATTGTCATCGACAGAGGCAATACTACTTTTAATCTGCTCGGCAATAAAACCAAGGCAGGACATTATTAAAGGCTAGCATAAGTAGCGTGAAATTCAGGCATCCCTTGCCAAAGCTCATCATTCACTTGAACACTTTCGTTGCCAGACTGTTTTCATTTTTCACTACTTTGTTTTTGCTATCTTTCGATCAAAAACCCAATTTATTCCAACACTTCATTTTTCCTGAAAACAAGTAAACATTAAGCAAATAAGTTCTTGGTCAATCCCTGTGGATTCGATACTCAGCTTACCGTTGTATTACTTGTTGACGGTGTATACTTGCACGTATAAGACTCACCTAGGCATTGTTTTCTTGCACTTTTACACTAAATATTCAATCGTTTACCAAGTGTTAGCAAAAGTCGACAAGTTTTTGGCACCGTTGTCGGGGATTACGACAAAATTTATTGTTTTGGTTTTTACTCGTTTTATTTCTTTTATTATTTATTTAGTTTAACTGGTGTATGACCAGAAACCACCCTGTGGTGGAAGATTGGCCATATGACCCAGAAATTAAAAGAACCTTACGGAGATTAAAAAGAAAAGCTTGAGAGATGGCACATCGTGGTAATGGAGAAGATGATGGTAACTCAAACAATCAGAGAAATCCACCACACCACAATGGGATACCGGCCGCACCTACTGCCTCAATCGTTAATGTGGAGGAGGAGAGACCTATCCGAGAACACTCAGCACCGAACATAGACAATTTGATGCCATGACTAATTCGTGTGGAGGTAAATACACCAAATTTTGAACCGGTAATGATACAAATGCTTTTGAATGTAGGACAATTTGATGGAGTACCTATAGGAGACCCGGGGCAACACTTGAAGTAATTCATAGAAGTTTTCCAGCTATTTCAGCAGCCTGGAGTTTGTAAAGGTACAGTGAAGCTGAAATTATTCACATTCTTCTTGAGAGATAGAGCAAAAACGTGGCTTAGTTCTTTGCCACATGGATTTGTCACCTTATGGGGAGATCTATGTTAGAAATTTTTGCTGCAATTTCAACCACCAAAACTCACTACCAAGCTGAGAAGCGAGATCATTACATTTAGGCAGGCTGGTGACTAGACCTATATGATGCATTGGAAAGATTCAATGACCTATTGAAAAGATGTCCCACGCATGGATTCCCAAACTGGACCTAGATGGAGACCTTCTACAATGGACTCAATACACATGCCATAACTATTGTTGATGCGTCAGTAAATGGTTCGCTGCTGGACAACAGAGGCAGTTAGCATCCTTTAAAGGATCCCAACTAATGACTTTGAGTATCCTACTGCCAGACTAGGGAATGGAATTAAAACTGGAGGAAAACTAGCACTATATGAATTAACATCCATCCACGCTGAGATTTCCAATCTTAATAGCATGGTGAGAACTTTACAAAAGGGTAAAGAGGCTCAAGAGATTAAGGCATTGGACCCATTCTGCACCATATGTGGGGAAGATCATTATATGGAAGATTGCCCTGCCAACCCAGAGTCGGTAAATTTTTTTGGCAATTTCGATCATAATTATAATACAAATTCTAGTACATACAATGCAGGATAGAGGCAACACTCGAATTTAGCTTGGGGAAATCAATGGGGTAATCAACACAATGGCCAACGTCAAAATAGCAATGGTTAGCAAAGATTCCATCAGAATGCTATGCCACAGAAGACACAAGTAAATTTTTATGCAGGACAAAGAAACAACTAGGGGACTTTGACATAATATATGGAGAATAATGATGCAACTGTTCAGAGTTTGGCACCATCTATGCGGAACCTGGAGATTTAGATTGCACAAATTGCCAATGCACTTAGCAATCGACCCCAAGGGGCATTGCCAAGCGATACAGAAGATGCTCGACAGAGAAGCAATAAATAGTGCAAAGTTGTAACTCTTCAGAGTGGCAAACAATGCGAGGCTGAGATACTTGTCAAGAAGTCATCTAATTACCAAGAGGAAGAACTTGCATGTGAACCAAAAGAAGCAGACAAAAGTGATGCCAAACCACTATTTGATGTTAGACTTCAGTCGGATGCTCACTTGTCAAAGCCAGTAGAATCAGCATTTTCTTGCCCACCTCCACCGTTACTATAAAAATTACAGAAGCGCAAGCAGGATCAACAGTTTAAGTGTTTCTTAAAAGTTCTTAAGGAGTTGCAGATTAACATACTGTTAGTAGAAGCTCTTGAGCAAATGCCCAATTACATTAAACTCATGAAGCACATCCTATCTAAAAAAGGAAATTGGGTGATTTCGAGACTGTAGCTCTCACTGAGGGATGCAGTGTAATGATACTCAATCGCTTGCCACCTAACCTGAAGGATCCAAGAAGTTTTACTATCTCGTGTACCATTGGCAACAGATTCATGGGTAAAGCACTGTGTGACCTGGGAGCAAGCATCAATTTAATGCCGATGTCTATTTTCAAGAAGCTCGGCATTAAAGCAAGGCCTACCACCATAACACTTCAATTGGCAGACCGATAAATTTATATTTCTAGCTAATTTTATCATTTTAGATTATTAGGTAGAAAGAAATATCCCGATCATATTGGGTAGACCATTCTTTGCCACATGTAGAGCCTTAATTGATATTCATAAAGGTGAATTAACTAACTATGCATGAATGACCAGCATGTTACATTTAATGTGTTTCAAGCTCTTAAATGTGAAGATGAACAAGAAGAATGCCATGTTGAGGAGATGATGAAGTCTATTTTCACTTTGGACGTGGCACAGCTATGCCAAGACATGAAAGATGAGGCTAGAGAATGGGTTGATGAGATTAAGACGAGTGAAGACACTAAAAGACCAATGTTGGAGAACAAAGTTGCTAATTACTTTGGCCTGTCAAGCCATTAGAACTGGTGGGTAGAGAAATCAAGGCACCTAAGCCATTTGTCGAGGAGCCACTAGAGTTGGAACTAAAACCATTGCCAGACCACTTCAAGTACGCTTACTTAGGTAAATACTCTACTTTGCCAGTAATCATTGCTACTAATTTATCTAATGATCAGGAAGAGAGATTGCTGGAAATCATAAGCAAATATAAACAAGCTCTGGGATAGACCTTGGTTGATATCCGAGGTATAAGCCCCACTATTTGCATGCACAAAATAATCTTGGAGGAATATCATGGCAAAACAATTGAGGGCCAGAGAAGACTAAATTTGAGCATGAAAAAAGTAGTAGTAAAGAAAGAAATTATCAAATGGCTAAATGTCGGGATAATCTATCCCATTTCTGACAGCTCATGGGTTAGCCCAATGCAATGTGTGCCAAAAAATATGGCATGACCGTAGTTCAAAATAGCAAGGATGAGTTGATTCCTTCCAAGACTATTACCAGATGGAGAGTATGCATGGACTATAAGAAGCTGAATAATGCCACAAAGAAAAATCACTTTCCACTATCCTTTATAGACCAAATATTGGATAGGTTGGTGAGCAAAGCATACTATTGCTTCCTAGATGGTTATTCAGGGTATAATCAGATTGCCATCACTCTAGAAGATCAGGAGAAAACCACATTCACTTGTCTATATGGGACATTTGCCTTTAGAAGAATGCCTTTTGGACTGTGTAATGCGCCGACAACATTCCAACAATGTATGATGTCTATTTTCTCTTACATGATTGAGAAACAACCTAGAAGTTTTCATGGATGATTTCTCAGTGTTTGGCAAAACATTCGAGGAATGCCTTCAGAGTCTAGAGCTTGTTTTGATGAGATGTATTGAGACTAACCTAGTTTTGAACTAGGAAAAATGCCATTTCATGGTGAAGGAAGGCATAGTTCTCGATTATAGAGTAACCAAGAGAGGTCTGGAAGTGGACAAGGCAAAGGTTGAGGTAATCAAACAATTTCCACCACCCACAAAATGTAAAAGGTATCAAATTTTTTTGGGAAATGCAGGCTTTTATCGTCGGTTCATTAAAGAATATTCAAAAAATTCTAAACCTTTATATTTGTTTTTAGAACAAAATGCCACTTTTGTGTTTGATGATTCTTGTCTAAAAGCATTTCAAGAACTTAAGGACATATTGATTAATGCCCCTATAGTCATGGCACTAGATTGGAATGAGCTTTTTGAGCTCATGTGCGATGCCAACGATTATGTCGTTATAGCTTTGTTAGGACAAAGGCGTGGCAAGGTTTTCCATTCCATTTCGGACGTTGAATGAAGCCCAACTCAACTATACCACTATCGAGAAAGATTTTCTCGTGGTTGTATTTGTATTTGATAAATTCAGATCTTACTTGGTAGGTAACAAGGTTGTGGTATATACAGATCACTCGGTATTGAAATACCTCTTAGCAAAAAAAGATGCCAAGCCTAGAATGATTCGATGGACATTTTTGCTGTAAGAATTTGATCTCAAGATTAGAGACAAGAAGGGGGCAAAAACTTTATAGCTAACCATTTATCACGGTTAGAGCATCACCTTGAGGAAGAGAGAGCCCCAACCATTAGAGATGAATTCCCTGATGAATATTTACTTTAGCTCGGTTATTTACCATGGTACGCACTAACATAGTCAACTATCTGGTAAGCAATATTTTGCCACCAAATATGGCAAGTAGTGTTAAAAAATAGTTTCTACGTGATGCTCGGCAATATTATTGGGATGAACGAATTTTTTTCAACTAATGTGCCGACCAAGTGATCTATCAATGTGTGCCAGAAGAAGAGCAGCACAACATTTTGTAGTTATGCCATGCAGCACCATATAGAGGATACTTTGCTGAAATAAAGACCACTGCCAAGGTGTTGTAGTTCGAATTCTTTTGGCCTACGCTGTTTAAAGATGCTCATTACTTTACCAAGGCATGTGATTGATGCTCGGGGACGGGTAACATTTCTAGCAGACTTTAATTGTCGCTTCAGAATATTATGCCAATATAGCTTTTGACTTATGGGGAATAGACTTTATGGGTCCCTTTCCTCTGTCATTCGGGAACCTATATATCTTTTTGGTTGTTGACTACGTTTCAAAATGGGTAGAGGCAGTAGCTTTGCCAACAAAAGATGCTAAGGCTATTGCCAAATTCCTTCACAAGCATATCTTTACTAAATTTGGTGCCCTTAGAGCCATCATTCATGATGAAGGAACGCATTTTAAGTGTAACTTAATTTCTAATGCTATGTGCAGGTACAGATCCAGCAACGTATTGCCATAGCCTACCACCCCTAAACAAATGGTCAGGCAGAGATCACAAACAAGGAGATCAAGAACATTTTGGAAAAGACTGTGAATCTGACAAGGAGGTACTGGTCTTTGAGACAAGATGATTCCTTGTGGGCTTACAAAATAGCCTTTAAGACTCCGTTGGGAACCTCTTCATATAGGCTCGTGTTTGAAAAGGCATGTCACTTGCTAGTGAAATTAGAGCATAGAGCTTATTGGGCAATCAAAAAGCTCAACATGTAGTGGAGAGCTGCTGGTGTAAAATGCTTATTGGACATAAATGAACTAAAGGAGTTCAAGACACAAGCTTATGAGAATGCCAGACTCTAAAAAGAAAGAACAAAATGATGGCATGACAATAGGATATTGTCGAGACAATTTGAAGTAGGCTAACATGTCTTGTTGTTTAACTCGAGGCTAAATTTGTTTCCGGGTAAGCTCAAGTCTAGATGGTCAGGACCCTTTGAAGTGGTGAAACCATATACTTATGGAGCAGTTGATATCAAGGATATAAAAACGGGAACAATTTTCAAAGTAGACGGCCAAAGATTGAAGCACTACTTGGAAGACACCCGCAACGATGCCAAGGAGGTTGTCCTCTTGGCAGAGGTTCTATGAACGTCATCATCATGGTTTGATTTTTGTATATATTAGGTTAGATGTTTTTTATTTTTCGGTATTTCTCATATATTTATTTTTTTCATTTGTTTTATTTCTCTTTTGCTGCATTGAAAGGTTTTGTTGAGTGGATACAGGAAGGTATTGCTAGGAATAATGTCAAGGAAGAGGACTGGTAGTGGGATTAAAGAAAAACTTATGAGAAGAGTTTTTATCTTAACAACCCAAGGGTTCATGAGCTCGGCCCAAGAAAAGAGGAAACCTTCTTTGTTATATGTTGAATTTTACCCTAGCCGCCCAAGGTGAAAATTTGAAATTCAAATTTTAACCTTATCCTTCTATCTCTTCCCGCACTGTCTTATCATCTTACCTCTTATCACATCATAATTTATTTCCCCAAAACACGTTAAACCCTTATCACTATCCCTACTTAACCGACCACATTAGAAATACCATTTTAAACACACAATCGTTCTACCTCTTCATCTACTTAAACTCTAACCGAATCTTAGCTGAGCCTTTCTATTCTTTCCTCACTCTCATAAATTCCCATCTTCGAAAAGATCACTCAAGAAATCTTCATAGCATTGTCTTCAACGTCTTTGAAAATATTTTTCAATGAAGAAATCCGTAAAAAGTATGAGGATAATTTCGCATCAAAAACCTTCTGCTATGAGAAGGGTTTTGAGTTCAAGAATGAACCCAACTTGGGTTACTCCCTAGAATTTGTCAAAGTGATAGACACATAAATGGGAAAAGAATTGCCAACAACCAAAGGAAGTACATGCCAACGTCGTTTGGGAATTTTATGCTCATCATACGACAAAAGATTCATCCTTCTTGATGGTGTGAGGTAAGTGTGCTCGTTTTGATGAAATGTATATAAATAATATATTTTCTTGGATGAAATAGAGGACGAACACACCAAGTTTGTGGAATCTTTATATGATGCCAAGAGGAAAAGATATTGAAGAAACTGTGTGAGGCTAGCACTCAATGGAATATCTCATCTAAAGGGCATCAGACTGTGAAACGGTTGACGTTAAAACCTCAGTTGCAGGGTTGGCATCACTTCTTGAAGGCCAACTTCAGGTCGACTACTCATAGTGAAACAGTTTTCGAGGAAAGATTGGCACTACTATACTTTATAATGATTGGCCGCAAGATTAATGTTGGACAGCTTATCATCGAAGAGACTTTTAAATGTGCTGGTAAGAGCAATGGGAGTTTACCTTTTCCTTCTCTAATTTCTACCATTTGCATGCAGTACGGCGTGCCACATCTCGACTCGGATAGCATTCAAAAAAGTAAGAAGACCACCATAATTCATGCCCTATGGAGACAGTTAATACTACGGAGGCAAAGGAGAATAGCAAACAAAAGATAGCAGAGTCTGTGCCAAAGGCAAAGGTGCAAAAAGCAAAACCTGTGACTCTGACGTCAGCTGGATCAATGGCAATACTTTCAGAGATCTACCAATGCTAGGAAATCATTCTCCAAAAATTTAAGAAATTCAAGGAGCAGAACTCCATGTTCTGGCAATATGTGTATGTCTGAGACAATGCCATGAAGAAAACCCTTGAAGGCATATCCATGCAAACACTATCAGCGTTCCCTAAGTTCCCTGCCGACCTCCTTGCCAAGGATGACATGCCAGCCAGTCCTCACTCTGTCCATACTCTGACATAATCTAATGCCACCATCCCAGTCTCTCTAGTACAAGTTGAATCTGCCATAATTGATACATCACCTAAATCCAACGATGAAGGAATTCAAAGCCATGCCAAAACTACTGTCACACCTGCAGCACCTACCTCATCTGCTACCACTGATATCATGGTTGACTTTGATCCGGTAAAGATCGTTGAGGAAGTTCTCTATGACCTTGGAGCCTCCACAGCCGTATCAAAACCCAACCTTAAGCGCAAGAAACATATGGCTCCCAGTCGAGGGAGTTTCATCAAAAGAAAAACACACATGTCACGGCAAGAACCCTCCGAAGGGAGTCCCCATCCTCTTAAACTCATTGCATTTCATTTTATTCTCATGCTCATGCATTTTTAATTTTATCTGTATATATGTGTCATTTTCATGCATTGATGACAATATGCATCTTAGGTTTGGACGTGTGGGTTGTCTGGCATCTATTGCCATGACATTCATGTTTATATTTTAGTTTACATTATGTTTACCATGTAGGATTTAACACATGCATACCAAACCGTAAAAAATTGCCTCGGTCAATTTTATACTTGTTACCAACACTACTAGGTTAGGAGAAGTTGTGCTAGATCATCTGCATGATAAAGAAAACTGGAATTTAGAACTTCTATGCCAGCGGGTTAGCATTGCCAAGTAGCTTGGCAATTAAACTCTAGTTTAGGGAACTTTAGTTTCACTTCACACGTGGTATGTATCTAGTCTGCGAAGCAAACTTAGGTCCGCTTGAATCTAAGCTTTAAAAAATTGTCAGGGTAAAAAAAGAATGAATAAGGCAATAATGTTTTGCCAAAAGCTGAAGAAACTTTAGAACACTCATATGCCTTATAGAAAATAATTAACTTGGGTCTTCGTGGTTTGCTCATTTTTAGCTCTCAAGCCAATATAACTCTAGGGTATGAGTGTAAAGGGTTAGCTTGGTGATATAATCTAGATTAACGTGGGTATTCATGGTTTGCTTCCTCTTATATCTCATGCCTAACAGTGCATGACACAACCCTAATTAAATGCCAACATATATATTTTTAAAAAAACTTGGCAAATAAGTGAAATTATGAGTTTGGATAGTAGAGTTGTCTAAGGGAGTGACGTAAACAAGATGCATACTGCCCACACATTCTATGACCCTAAAATAGAACTTTATTGCTGCACTTGGATTTGTTTATCTGCCTAGCATTGATACACTGAATATCTGAGGACAGACCTAGGATGATATTTTGCTAGCTGGTAGGTGTTGGGAACCATGACAATTCTTGCCGATGTACCTTTTTCTGTTTTTCTAGATTTTTAGTTGCATTACTTGAGGACAAGCAATGAGCTAGGTTTGGGGGTGTGTTAACTCCTCAAAAGTACTAATTTTGACGCTTATTTCATAATGTTTTTGCTTGTCTTTAAGTAGATATGTTCGCATTTAGTTGTCAAAATCAGTGCATTTACATAAGGAGTTGAGGGTTATTTTATTGCCAGGATGAAGGTTGTTTTGCTGGTTTTGGTGTAGGACATAGGCAGGCAGGCATGGTAGAAAGGCCCTGGCAAAGAACACAGGAAAGGAAGCAAGAGAATTGTCGAGTAACAGTTGGCATAGATGGACCTGGCAAGCCAAAGCTCGGCTAGCAAAGGATTGATGCCCGTTGATCGGTCAAGGTAGCCGTTGGACCTTCTACACGTCAACCCTAGGATTCAAATCAAGATAAGAAGATACCTCGTCTTAGCCCTTCGCGCGTTTAAATTTTAAACTCAATAAGCTTATCCTAGGGTTTCCATACAAGCCTATTTAAAGAATCTCAAGTCATCACTTGAGGGGATCGAATCAGAGGAGGCTGCATTGTGGTGAACTGAGAGGCGGTGTGGCCCGACCAGCTAAGACCAAAAGCTCTAGAGAAACCGACAGGTTGCATCGACGGATCTCCTTTGTGCCTATTCTCTTAGTTTTAATTTTATTTGAATGGTGGTGTTAAGATACGATAATATTTTGTGGATGGACACCCCAACCATGAACTAAGTTTTTATAGTTGGTTGGGGGATGTTTGCGATGAACGCTAAATTTATGTTTGGTTTTTAATAATTTAAAATTTCTTGCCGTTATTTTCTACCTGCTAGTACTCAATTTTCTCAAATCCTTTGCCATACGACAGTTGGCATAGTGTGCTCATTGCACCTTAATATCTTAACAGACTTAAGGGGCAACGATCAGTTGCCAGATACTAAGGCGAGAAGCTTCTACAGAAGATGTTCAAGTAGATGAACTTACTTTGGAAGTGAGTCCACCCTTTAGGAGTAAAGGTTGAGACTTAATCAAGTTAATTAATGAAAAGCTTCACTATAGACATATAGGGGTTTATTTATGGTTAACTTAGGGTATTATCGTCGACAGAGGCAATACTACTTTTAATCTGCTCGGCAATAAAACCTAGGCAGGACATTATTAAAGGCTAGCATAAGTAGTGTGAAATCCAGGTACCCATTGCCAACGCTCATCATTCACTATAACACTTTTGTTGCCAAACTGTTTCATTTTTCACTATTTTGTTTTTGCTATCTTTCAATCAAAAACCCAATTTATTCCAACACTTTATTTTCCCTGCAAACAAGTAAACATTAAGCAAATAAGTTCTTAGTCAATCCCTTTGGATTCGGTACTCAGCTTACTGTTGTATTACTTGCTGACCGTGTATACTTGCACGCATAAGACTCACTTTGGCATTGTTTTCTTGCATTTTTACACTAAATATTCAATTGTTTGCCAAGTGTTAGCAAAAGTCGACATTACATCTCAAACATAATAGTAGTGTTTTTCAATTTGATATGACTAGTTTGTTGGGCATAAGATGTAGAAAACCTAACCCACCAAATAGTGGATTTGCCAAGACTTGGCGAGGAAACAAACAACCTTTTAGAATTATAAGATGAAATCTAGAGTTATTGACGATCCTAAGAATCTATTTAGTGTTCAACGTGGTAGTGTCCAGGTCTTTGCTCAAGGATCAAGAGGGCCTGAATCAAGATAGATTACAACTGGTACGAAAAAGCTCTTACGATCGAGATGTATGTAATGATGGTGAGCGACGTGATATTATATGGCGGCATAGGTTAAGCTGAGCAGTTTTGATGGAGGAAACCTAGCTTGAGTCGAGCGCTCTTTATGTAGGAGTCGTCCTTGTGGGAAGACATCGTTGCCCAATTCTGAGTTGGGAGCAAGCCAAGGTACCGAGGGAAATCCAACCAAGTCAAGCTCATTTTTAGTCAGTGATAAGGGTATCGCTGGATTGAGGGGAAGAATGTCACATACCACCTGACCTAGCTCGATCGTTAGAGACTGATAGAAGGCCTGATCACATTGAGAATGGTAAATTAATAAATGGCATCTTATCAGGAAATATTCCAAGGGATAAGAATATCCACCAATGTGAACATCCATGTGAATGCGAATCTAAGGAAAGTATTCTAGGGTGATAGAGTTTTCTTAGTTAGCTAGGATTTGGTATGTGGCTTTCAATCTTAGCCATTAATATAAATTGATCTCGGTCATTCATTGTATGGGGATTCAACTATAAATAGAGGTCTCCCCACCTTATTTTTAATCATCCACCAATTGATTAATCAAGTTATGTTCTTATTTGATCTTGAGTGTTCTTCTTTTGTTCTTCATTGTCTATCTCTTTTGTTTGCTTCCACTCAGAACGCAGTTGCATTTCTAGTGTCTAGAATGAGTTTGATCTTCTAAACAAAGAAATTAGGCTAACTTAGGTGTTTATCTCGAACATCGTCTAAAGACGCGCGATTCGTTAGGTTGAAAATCTAGCCTCGTGACACATGTTTTCAAATAGTTCAAGCCATGGTGGGAGGTTTTCGAATCCTGGTGGTCTTGATGTTGTGTTTTTCATTGTTGGCCTTGGTTGAAATAGGTTGTTCATTTGTATCAATGTTTGGTTGGGAAGCTTTTGTTTGTTACGTTATAGGTGTTGCGGTGATGCCAATCTTGGTGTTTTAGGTTTTAAGCTTTGTTAGCATCAATTTGGTGAATCTTTGCTTGGATGTGTTTTATCTCCTGAAAATATAGGTCGTTTGTTCTTTCTTTTTTTTTGCTCATCAAAAAATATAATTTAAATTAAAGGAAAGCAAACTACCGTAAAAGTGTTTGCAAACGAAATACAAAGACCCACCACAATCATCTAATATCAGCATCTAGGAGAGCAAAAACAGAACATACAGACCAGATTGAAAATATTGAGTATAAGGCAGTAAAAATTAAAAGATTTTACAATTTCTAAAATCTCCATAAAGACCTTAAATCTGATGGTTGAGCTCGTGTATCCATGATCTTTAAGAATCAAGGAGCAATCAGACAAGAACAAGCATCCTCGTATAAAATCTTTAGGTATAATAGTCTGCAGCATCAACAACCCAACTATCAGAGGAAGAAACTCTAACTCCACGCTCAAAGCCAAGTCAAAATCCATGCCACTAATAACCTCAAGAAGATAAATGCCATAAAGAGAAAATAAGAAAGGCCGAGAAAGGCTTTCCATAAAAATCACATAACACTGCTACATCCCATAAACAGACTCACCACAAGAAATTTATAATATTGTAACAAAATTATTTTTCGCTAAAAGTACTAAATTTGTCACTATATATTTATTTTGACAAAATTTGTTTGTTACCATGTTCGTTAGAACAACCCCGTCATGTAAAGTATATTGTGACAAAATTGTGTCCGTTATCATTTTATATTATTTATTGTAACAATGAAACTCCGTTACTATAATTAATTTATCATGACAAAATATTTGTCACAATAAATTAATTATTTTATCACGAGAAGTACGTTTTGTCACAACTAACTTGTATTTTAACATCAAATATAAAAAGGTTTTGTGACAAAAATACATATTGCAACAAAAATCAATTTCTCACTACTTCTATTTCGTTAGTAAATGTAACTTACATAGACAAAATATTTGCTAGAATAAAATATTTATTTCATCACAAAAAGTAAATTTTGTCACAATTAACTTAAATTTTAATATCGAACGAAAAAAGATTTTTGTGAACAAAAATGCATATTACAACAAAATATAATTTTTCGCTACCGTTATTTCGTCACCAAATAGTACTTATATGGACAAAACCTTTGTTAAAATAAAATATTTATTTCATAAAAAAAAAATATTTTGTCACAATTAGCTTGGATTCTAACATCGAAAAAATTTATTTTGTGACAAAAGCAAAAGTTACAACAAAGTTTATTTTCTCACAATATGGCTAAACTACTTAAACAAGTCTAAATCTTGATTTGCGCCATAGATCATGCATTAATTAAACTAGTCTTAATTGACATTCTCCTTCATGAAATTGTCACTCTTGGATTGAAGTCTTTGTCTTTTCTCTATTTTAGTAGCTCTCTATGGTCTCTATGCCTTGTGTACGCCTCAAAGAACTCATTATCCTCCTTTTCCAACTCATTCCACATTGTAACTAAAACCACATACATTGAGATCATAGAAAAAGAAGAAAAGTTAATATAAAACCATTAGTTTCTACTCATTCTATCACATAATCTCCATTTTTATAATATGCCATGTAATAAAGAAAGAAATAAAATGAGTTGAACCTGTTCAAGTTATGACTGGCTTAAAACTTACATGCTTAGACAAAGTTTCCATGCACTCTTCTTTGCTCAACGCACCATAAATTAAAAGTGAAATTGGATTAATTTCCCACGTAAAATTGACAAAGTTCAACACTAGTACTTAAATCTGATTGATCAATCTTAAATGTTTTTAAAATAAATTTAATTTATAATATTAAATTTCTAAAAAAATGGGCCAATTCACATGATAATCTATAATTCAGAAAGATAATTAAAATATACAAACGAAATATAAATTATGATAGTAACTATTATTACTTTCAAGGATAGAATCTAATCATTAATTGAAATTAAAGAAATAAATTGCTATATAAATAAATAAGTATATATATAAACAATGACTTTGCAAATTGTAGTCACTTGGGTGGAGGTACCCGCAGAACTATGACGATGTTGAAAGTTCTCCCAAGCAGGGGAGCTAAGCTAAATCCATGAAATTCGGTTTTAAATACATACATACATACGTATACATACATATTTATTATTATTATTTATTTAAAGAAAACGTTCAAAAAGACATTGATAATATAAAAGAAATGAACTCACCTAGATTATAGGCGTGTATTGATTGATGGAAAAAACTTTGATACACGTGTCATTTAGTTTTATGGGTTAGGGTTTTAGTTTAGGGTTTAAAGTTTAGGAGTTTACGTTGGAGGGTAGAATTTAAGGCCAATGTTTAGAATTTAAGATTTAGGGTGTGGGGTTTAGTTTTTTAGGGTTAGGGTTAGGAATTTAGGATTTGGGTTTTTATAGTGTAAATACACAGGCTTATGTAAAATTAATTTTACACAACCTGTGTATCAAAGTTTTATCCTTGATTGATTGGCTAGGTGAACGAACAAAGCATGACTTCGTTTTGATGAAAGGTAATATTTGATCGGGTGCACGATTTAAACAAAAACAAAAGGGCAATGATGCAGATGAGGGATGAACGATGAATGGTTAAAGGTGATGGTTGGGTTTCGAATGTGGAAGCGATTGGTGGCGGCAAGGGTGATGGTTGGCTCATATGATCGGAAGGTTTATTGGGAAGAAAAAATTCACACGCGGCTAGGGTTTTATGAAGAAAGCCAAAAAGGCTGAAAAGAAATACATGTGCATATATATTGACAAAAAAGGAAATATTCAAGTGTCGGTCCCTTGTTTCTCTAAGGATCGTAGCTTAGTCCCAAAACTCTAATTAATACCCTATCTTGTCCTAAAATTTTAACTACTCCCTATTCGAGTCTCAAACTTGACTTTTCATAAAGAAATATTTTAATAAATACTAAAATTTTTAGGGTAATTCTCGTATGTGGGAAATGTGTGAATCTTATTATTTGTTGTGACAATTTTTTTCTGTAACAATAATTATAACTTATTGTTACAAAATTTATCACTATATAACTATTTTTGGCACCAAGAAATGGAGGGAAACGTCAATGACAATATATTTTGCCACTATAATTAAAATGTATAATTACAAGCATAATTTGTCACAAAATTTGAATCTCATTATTTGTTATGACAATTTGTTATGTAACTATAATTATAACTTATAGTTATAAAGCTTATTACTATATGAATTTTTTTACGTCAAAGATTGGAGGGAAACATTTGTGACTATACATTTTGTCACTATAATTAACATGTATAACTACAAACATAATTTGTCACAAAAACTTGAACCTCATTATTTGTTATGATATTTTTTTGTAACTATAATAATAACTTATAGTTACAAAACTTGTCACTATATGACTTTTTTGCTCTGAGAAATAGAGAGAAACATTTGTGACTATACATTTTGTCACAAGAAAAAAAACTTTAATCTCATTATTTGTTGTAACAATTTTTTTAACAATTATTAAAATTTATAGTTTCAAAATTTGTCACTTTTTTTTTTGCTCCAAAAAATAGAGGAAAACATTTGTGACAAAAATGGTAACAAAATATATTTTGTTATCATATGTTACACAAATTTACTAATTATGAAAAAATATTATGACAATTTTAGTTTTTGCCACAATTTTATATGTTTTTCTAATTTAAAGTGACACTTATTTATTTTGTCACAATAAAAGTACTAATAGTTACAAAAATAATTGTTAAAAATAAATTTATCACAGCAATAGAAATTTCTTGTAGCGACTATCCATGAAGCCCACTAAAACCATCAACATTCATGATACCAACCCCTACAAAATTCAGCAATCAATAGATAATACCTATCAACCGTATGTCGTATGTGCTACTTCTCTAATTTTGCCGTCCCATGATGAGGGGTTTAATTTTAATTGTAATAAAATTTATCTTTGCTTTGCTAAAATTATATGCTATTTTGTCTAGTATTTTCTGCATTTACCGCTACATCCGAATAAATTTTTTCAGCCATTAAACTCGTAAAAACAAACATTTGTAGTCAAATGGAAGATGACTTTTAGAGAGGTTATTTATTGGTTTATATTGAAAAGGAGATTGCAAAGGCACTTACTGATGAGATCACTGAAATTTTTTATTTGATCAATTAAAGACGAACACAATTCAAATGAAATCTAGCATAGTATGTATTTATTTAGATTATTTTTATACACTATTGCTCTTGTCTCTTTTTTTTTTTGTTTATATTGAACTTTTGATAACCCATATGAAATATATATTTCTCATTTTTAATGCTAATCATATGATAGTTTGAGTCAATTTCTTAATCCTATTTTAGTCTTTCGTTTAATAAATTCCTAGATTCACCCTGGTTATCCTCTTGAAAGGGTAATAACTAAGAACCAAAGAAGGATAACACAACAAGACCAAATATTTGTCTTGGCTTCCATCATATCCTTTCTCGCATATAACTTCAGGGCAACATATGTTTCCTAAAAACATAAAACAAAAGCTTTAGGTGTTGCTCGATAGAGAGTAAAGAAAATTGGAAGGATAAAAAAATAGAAGAGTGAAAAATTAAAAAGATGAAAAAAATTTCTTTTCAGCGATATGCTTGGTTAGGGGATGTAAAATTAGAAAAAAATATGTTTCTTTCCTCTCTATTGCTTGGTCAATAGAAAAGTAGAATGAAAGATAATTCACTTTACCATTATACCTTAATATTTATATTTCTTTTATTGATAATTTTTATTGTGATATTATTTAATTGTTATTTATATTAATATATTAATTTATTAAATCTTGTAATATTAATTATTATTGTAATCTTGGTTGGTATAATAGAATGATTCATTTGTAATGAACTCAATAAAATAATTCACTTTGCGAGTCGTACCATCTTCTCCCTTTTACAATAAAATGATTCAGTTGTAATGAATTCCATGGTACAACTCGTAATGATTGATTATACTAACAAGAGGTGAGTATTTGATTAGGTTGAATCTAGTAAAAAAAATTAAGTTGCTCGAATTAACGAGTCTTATTTTATTACTCAATTTTTTTTGAAATTTTTTTGATATGATTCGAGTTTATAAAATTTGAGTCGAGTCGAGTTATTCAAGTTTTTGTTCAAATTTAATTGTAAACATTTATAATGTTATGGTACTATTGATTCCAATTTAAATAACTTTCTATAACCATATACAATATATATATATATATATTTCTATATATTTTTCATATGCAATATGAAAACCAATTCATATATATATATATATCATACATAGTTGAGGGACTTGTCTTGAATTTGAAAACTAATTCACTAATTGGTTGAGCTATTCGAATTTTTATTTTAGAATTAGAACTTAATTTGAATTTTTTGAGTTGAGTTTATGAAATTATGTTTTGAGTCAAAAAATTTAAATTTTTTCGCATTGAGTCAAAAATTTTAAATTTTTTAAGTCGAGTCGAGTTTTATTCACCCGTAATACAAACAATGAAATTAATATCAAAATAGAAATTACTCACCCTTAGACGGTAAGTAAATTAATATTTAAGAAAAACTTATTAAACTAATTTATTCATAAATACAAATGAATTCGATTTAATTAATTTATAAAAAATATAAAAATATTATTATTTATTTTGATCATAAGCATAAAAGAAAAGAACACAGTGAAAAACAAGTCATAGACGTGCGACGTATGACAAAAAGAACAACGACCACTCCGATGCAAAGCCAATTATCTTAGGCTTAGTTTGACATTGCTTTTAAAAAGTACGGTAGAAAAAATAATTTTAAAAGTATGGTAAAAAAGTAGCTTTGAAAAATTAGGTTAATGTTTGTCATTGATGTGAAAAAAGTAATTTTAAGAAGACAAAATATATATTTTAGACATAATATTGTAAAGTAAAATAAGTGAACTTGAGTGATGTTCAAATTCGTTAATATTATGATGTGTGAAATAAATTAACTTAAATTATAATAAAAATTTTAATTTAAAAATATAAACTATAATAAAAAAAATTATTCGCAATATAAATAGTATAACATATATGTTATTTTATAATTATGTATAAATTTAGTTTAACAATCAATTATAATTAAATAATAAAGGGTAAAAAAGTAATTTTACTTTTTAAACTAGTTTATCACCACAAAAGCCATAAAATCTAGCTTTTTGATTTGGGTAGAAAAACATTTTTAAAAGTAATCAAAAACACTTAATTTGTTTTGAAAGCACTTAAAAAAGTATTTTTATGTTGCTAAAAGCAAATAAAAATACACCCTTACATTCAAGGAACACATAAGGGGCAAATTCGTATTTTTGTTTAAAAATGAGTTTCAATGCATTTTCTGTTGTATTTTCCACCCAATTTCGGGAGGATGTGAATTTATACAGTGAGAAAGAACACTCTCCCATTTTTCTTTCCTTTTTTATTTTCTCTTATGCCAAGCAGCCATTTAATTTATTTTCCTTCCAGTTTTATTTTTCTCATTCTTTTTTTTTTTCAATCTTCAGTTGTACCAAGCACAACTTTAGGAAAAAACATAAGCCTGTGTTCCACAATTTTCGTGTAATAACCCATCTTGTTTCACCTTTAAAACCCATCTCGTTTCAATGAAAAAGCATTCACCAAAATATGAAAATTTTAAGTTCCTTCTTCATTTAAGAGCAAGTTCAGTTCTATAATCATAATGGTAAACCCTAAACACCCCATCCAACTCTGTAATTTTTTTTGGAAACAAGACAAATTGAATGAGAAGTAATTTGTATTACCGAAAGAGAAAAACTTATTAGACGGATCTAGCTCACCACGTCATCTATGGTCTCATCCAATAATAATTTTCTATCTCATTTTTTTAACGTGAATCTTCACCTCTTTCCTACATGTCATTAAAAAATAATAGTTATTTGAAAGTTACGCTGAAATGAATGAATCTCATTAGATGGACCATGAAAGACGTGATGAACTGAATTCATCTAATAATTTTTCCCGAAAGAGAGAAATAAACGGAATAAAAATTAATGGTGTCAATTGACTCATAGTTAAAAAAATTAATTAATCCACGTGTCAAGGAATAAGTGGGGGCACTTAAAGGGCACATTATAGGCAGAGTTTTTTTTTTTCTTTCTTTCAAAGGGGACATATTACATAATAGAAAACATATTCCTTTTCCGATGACCTATTTATATCCTCACGTTAAAAAAATTAAGTTTAAAGTTTAGGGTCATAGTTTATGATTAAGATTTAGGAAATGAAAAATATTTTAATACACAAGTTTACACAAGTCATTTAATTTTAGGGTTTAGGATTTAGGTTAGGGTTTAGGGTTTAGTGAGTATAGTGTAGAATTTAAGGTTTATGGTTAGAGTTTAGAGTTTAGATTTTAGGGTGTTTGGGTTAGAGATTTATTTTTTAGATTTTATAGCTTAAATATAAAGGGTTAGGGGCAGGGTGTATTTGTAAGGTTAAGGGTTTAGGATTTAGAATTTAATGTTAGGGTCTAAAAATTATTTTTTAGTGTTGGGGCATGGAGAGGGACACTGAAAAAGGCGCATGCGATTTTTTTTCATATTACACTTTCATTGGGATGTATACGAACTGAACGTTCAGCGAAACGTTTGGCAGTAAGTTCGTTTATTTATTAAAGGAACAAACATGAACAAGATTTTATGTTCGTTTAATTAAATGAATGAACACGAACAAATGGCTCATTCGTTCATTACATTCGTGAACGTTGGTAATTCGTTCGTTTATGTTGTGTATTTCCCACCTAGCAGCTCATTATCCCTTTCATTTATGCATGCTTTTGTTGTTCTTGAACAACTTAACTCTGAAGTTGCAGCTTATAGTAATGAATTTTATGTGGTTACTGCTGTTGTGGTTTATGTTCGTTTGCAATCTTATATCATTTTAATGAACAAACATTGACGAATACGAATAACCTACATTCTTTAACGAACGAACACGAATAAGAATTTATGTTCGTTTAACTGTTCGGTTATAATTAAACGAATGAACATGAACATACCATCATTCGTATTCGTTTGGTTCGTTTACATGTCTACGCTTTCACTTATATATATTTTTTCTCAATTTGCATCGAATCAGAAGTGTGTTATTATAGGTTATTCATACAAAGACGGTAAGCTTGAACAACAATTTGATTTTTTGTTGCAACAGCTCTATATATTGATTTATTTTTTACCAGTATCTCGGACAGTATCAACTGGTTCAAGCACTACTCTAAAGAATGAGACCAAACTTTTTTTAGGCGATTGCATTGGCATCTCTTGTTTAGAATTTAGCTTGACTTCTGATCTATTTCTCGTCACTTCTTATTTCTCACCGAGCAAAGTTCCCCGGACTTTCAATGATAGAATTTAAATTCGAACACGATAATATCGGAAGAAATAGTCCTTGACCTTAATATATTTTTTTTTTTTGTAAAACACACATGAGAGAGAAAAAAAGCCTAAAAGAAAATCAACCTCTATATTTTCTAATAAAAAATTTGACAGCATGCCTCGGACTTTCTTGTTTTCTGTTACGAATAGTTTGGCATTTCATAGCCTTAAGGATAAGTCGACCTGACTAAACTCCTCCTCAACGTTCTCAGTTCTGTATTCGATGGAAACGTAGTTCACGTCCCTTCTTCCATAGCTCATTTCTCCACCAAACCCACCAGCTCGACCTTGTTGTTCAAACGGAGCCATTGGTGACTGTAGACGTTGACCATGAGCCCTGAAAACCGAGCTTAGCTCTCTGCTTTTCTTGGCAAGAGTCCGTTCTAGTTTGTGCGCATTTTGGTGGCCTCCAAGTGCCTGTGAGCTATGAAACTTTCTTTTGCAATAGTTACAAGAGAAAATTCGAGCTTCGGCTGGGCTGCGGGGCGACGGCGATGGTTCGAGGACAAGCTCTAGGTTGAGTTGGTTGTTGGGTAGGCTTAGACGAAGAGAGGTGTTAGGCTGATAATCCATTATGTGAGAGTGGGAATTGAGCCAACTTATGATAAACGGAATTAAGAGAGATCAAATAAAGCTAATAGCTTAAAGTGAAGCAAGAGAATGGAAGAGTTTATAGGCAAGCATTATACTAGGAGGTGCAAAGGTTCACTGTTCCTGCAACCACAAATAGTACTATGGTCTATGAGTAAAACAAGAGAGAGACGGACAGTTATGTGCAAAGATCAGTGGGGAACCGAAGGGTTGTCGCCTCCATTAATTGACAATATTCTAATCCTTTGTTGTCGGTCCAAGCAAATAAATTTCATGGTGTTTCACAGTACACTTTTAATATAATCATTGGAAGTTCTATGCTTAACCCATACCCTCTCCTTTATTTGGAACTCATATTTGGATGATGCACTAGTCAACTTTCCAAGAAAGGTTTTGGTTATAAACAAGATGAATTGCACTCGACATTTTCCCAGTAGTGCACGGAGGTGATTCAAAGATTTAGAGGCCCGGTACAATTTACTAAAATGAGTTATTAATTTATAAAAATTAAATATTTGTTTACTTGATGTATGCATTGTATATTAATTTTTGAGTATAACACGGCCTAAAATTTATAAAGTATAATAATATTTTTTTCTCTTTTTGTTTTACCACAAGTTTATAACTAATATTTTATTTTTCTCTTGTAAGCATTTAATTTGGTTCATCTTGTGGTCATTTTTTCTAGACCATATACGGTTTCTCTTATTACAATGTCCAAAACCACCCTTGGGTGCATTGAACAACTTTACAAGATTAGACATGTTCCCACTACAATGATCCACTCAACAGTTTGATCAATTAATGTTTCTCTACTATTGAACACGTCTTAAGGATCAGACGACAGACAACCAGATGGGGGCATTAAAATCTAAACTTCTTGGGCACTCAGATGAGTTCAGCCCTTACCTCATTATTTGATCTCTTCTTTCTTTAACTGTCCAAGTTCGAAGTTCAGATATGTGTGCACAAATTTCATGACATCAATAACAAGAGCGAGGAATAAATTATTTAATTCATATTGATGAGAGAACAGTGTGTCTCTTCGGGAGAGTGATAGAGCTATCTTTAAACAAATGTAACTAGATACATAAAGACATGAAAATAAACATAATTGTTCTGCATGCGTGTGGCACGCCTTAAAGAAGCGAAGAACATTAATGACACGGTTTTAAAATATAAAAGCGGTTTCGTTGCTCATTTTATGTATATGGTGCCAAGGTTTTAAGAACTAGTCATTTACATCATGTCTTATTTGACTTGTCAAAATCTCCAACTCTCATCAGCCTTTCTATATTTTTTGACCTAACTTAAACTGAGACAAGCACATGGGGCATGGGATTTAAAGCAGACAGATGAGATCATCCACTATGCTGAAGTCATAAAGATTCCCAAGCTCTACAAACATTAATTCCCTAGTAAAGAACATACTGGTTTCAATTATTATGAAATGAATCTGCAGCTGAATTCCATGTGTTCTTCTGTACTTACAACCCACGAGACAAGGAATCATGAACTTCAACCCCCTAGCCGGCCCTTATACCTAAATATTTTCATGTAGCGATGACTGTTCCTTGTACTTTCCCTTGGTCAGTTAATTGGACCTGACTTGCTTTTTAATACTAGTCATTTATTATTATTGAATACACTCACATTTGCACTATTGAATGTAAATGTACTCAATAATTAGTAGACAATGGATAATTTGACGGTAAGATAAGGAAGAATGGAGGACTGAATTTATATCAATATCCTTTGATTTATTAATCTAAAGGAAAAAGACACACAAACTAGCCCTTGCTCATTTAATGAGAGAGAAAGAGAGATTCACATGGTAAACTGGGACTTTTAGGTGAGAGCAGTGATGACAGAAATAGGAGAGAGCCCCCTGGTTTTGCCTACACAAAAGTGTGTATATATAAATTAATGGGAAATTATCCTATGTAGACACTGAGAGCGGTGATTAGACTTTCGAGACTCGAATCGATTTATTTGATATTGATTTGAATTTGATCCAAAATCTGAAATAAACGGAACTAAAATCAATCCGAAATTTAATTGAACAAAAATAACTTGAGCTTATTTTAAACCGAACTGAATGTTTTCAAACCGATTTTATTCAAATTGATGCCAACCTGAAATAAAAAAAAATATTAAAATAAATAAAAATAGGACGTGAATTAGTGACTTTATAAAGTCATATATGAGTGTAAAAAATTGACTTGACTTAAAAGTTCGACTGAAATCGTTTGATCTCCTACTGACCTGACCTGACCTAATATTAATCGACCAGATATGACTTGGTCTGATGCTCAACTCGAATTATCATAGACTCGAACTAAAACTAAATATAATTAGATAAAAAAATAATTCGAAGTAAACTCGAATCAAATGACCGTTTGTCGCTTCCAGTAGTGATGAAAGAAATGATAGCGGCGGACATGTTGGTGTCTTGTCGGGTTAATTTAATAAACATTAAAATGTTTTGGGAGGAACTCACCATGAAGATCCCTGCTTCTCTTTTATGCCAACACCTGGACAATAGACTTCACCGAGATTGGTAGCAGTTCCATATCTCCCACCCCTATTATGTGGATGTGGCTAAAACTTCTACGATATATATTTATCATCAATCATGTACCTATATGTACGTAACTGTATGTCTAATGTTAGGGTTGGGTGCTCGATCGAGTTGAGTTAAGTCAAAAAATTTTGAATTGTTTGAGTTTGTAAGTCTTATTTTACGATTCAAACTTTATTTAAATTTTTTAGAATCGAGTCATAAACTCGACTCAATTCAAATAGAGTCGAGTTTTTGATATGTAAAAATTTAATTGTACATATATATTTCTATATACATATACGTAGCGGTGCACATATATATTTCTATATGCATATACTTAGGGTTGGGTTGTGCACTTATTGATTCCAATTTTAACAACTTTCTATATGCATATACGATATGCATACATATTTTTTCAGATTTTCACACGTGATACACACAAGATATGAGGAGTCCTTAATATAGTCTCATTTTAGTATCTATAGTACGAACATTTGCAGTGTTTATTAAGTGTTCTATTGACATTTGTAGGTTTTTAGTTATTTCATATTTTGTGTGTATATTTTAAATATGTTGCGATTTTAGTACTTTTATTATGTTTTCAGTTATTTTTAATAAAGTGTATTTTAGATATGTTGATTTTGGTGATTGCATTTATAAAATAAATGAAGTTGAATCCAACGATGCTCTAAGATGAAAGGAGTTGGGCAAATGCTTAAATTGAGAAAATAGACTCAATAAACTCGTACTAAATTTCTGCACTCGATATGTTGCACGGTTTTAACTATAACTTGAGTTCTAGAACTCGAAAATTGGCCCATGAGATACCGTTGTAAATTATTGAGTTTACTGCATTTTCAAAGTAATTGGGAAGTCAAAACAAATATGGAAATGCCCAGAAAATGCTGAAACTAGAATCTTACAAGTGATGACTACATTATGACAACTTTTGACATTTTAAGGATATCATCATATATAGAAAGACTTTTAAGTGAAGAAATATGGCTGAAAACCCACTCTGCGTTGTCATCTAGCATCACAAATTTCCTATAAATGGGCTTTAGTTTTGCCTTGTAAATCATCTTGGTAGCTTTGTTGTAGCTTTGTATTTGAAATCAAGATCTCTTTTTTTTCTTTCATCTTTTAATTTTCTTTTTCATCTTTATATTTTCTTTCTTTTTAGTTTTTCCTTGTAAATCATCTTGGTAGCTTTGTATTTGAAATCAAGATCACTTTTCTTTCTTTCATCTTTTAATTTTCTTTTTCATCTGTATATTTTCTTTCTTTATGATTATGATGTCTTTCTAAGTCAAGTTGCTGAGGTGAAAAGATGAAGCTTTTGGTATATACTAAAGGTAAGTTTGAAATTCTCAAAGTATAACTAAATTAGTATATGATTGTTAAATTCACTTGCTAATATTCATATTGGTAAATTAAGAACCTTGATTCATTGTAGACAAATGATTTGGCACAATAAATGCTTGGTTTAATTAACTTGATTTATTGTAGACAAAACAAATTGACATAGTGAATACTTGGACTTGTTTATTAATTTTGATTGCACCAATCCATTTAACACCATATGCTATACCTTTGCGCTTTTGGACATTGTTTATTGCACTTTGGACTTTGATTATGAACATTGGACTTTGGACTTTCATTGCAAGACCTTTCGATTGGATTTTCTTTCATCATGTGGACTTCAATTAAGTAATAAAATAAATAAAAATTAATCTTAGTATAATACCAAGAG
The DNA here is from genome assembly GCA_019671005.1 of Hibiscus mutabilis. NCBI lineage: Eukaryota > Viridiplantae > Streptophyta > Magnoliopsida > Malvales > Malvaceae > Hibiscus > Hibiscus mutabilis. Next base: position 23,260,091 of record CM033747.1, read on the forward strand.
TGGATTCTCAAAACCTCAGCATCTTTCTTTTATATCGTTGTTTATTTATTCTTAATCAATTATCCTCTTTGTACAAATTTTTATTTGAATTTATAATCTTGTAATTTCTAAACAAACTTCCTTGCGGATTCGACCTCCGACTCCCAAAAATTAGTACTTGACAACAACCTGCATTTGGGTATACGACTAAAAAGAGCCGGTCAAGTTTTTGGCGCAGTTGCTGGGGGATGTAAGATTTAGAATTCAAGTTATATATATATATATATATATATATATATATTATTTAATGGACGATTTTAGAACTTATTTATGTGCATATTAGTTTTTTATGTCTGTTTGGCAACGTGATTTTGATTCTCGTCGTTTAGTTAGAAATAATTTTAAAACTTTTTTGGAAATTTGTTTGACACACCTTCAAATTCACCTACTGTGGCTGAAAATCAAATTGTTCTCAATGAAAATGAGAATCTACAAGTGCGCTTGATGCGTGACTACTTGCAACCCCCTCAAACTTTGTTACCTTCATGTTTCGTCTTCCCTCCAAATGCAAACAATTTTCGATTTAAATCGGGTATGATATCTTTACTTCCTACTTTTCATGGCATAGAATCTGAAAGTGCTTATATTTTCCTTAAAGATTTTGAAGATGTATGTGTCACTTTTAATGACCAACAATGTTCAAATCAAGTTATTAAATTAAAATTATTTCCTTTTTTAAAAGATAAGGAAAAAAAATTGGCTTAATATGTTGAAACCCAGGTCAATTGACACTTGGCTAGAAATGCAAACTCAATTTTTAAAAAGTTTTTTCCAAGACATAAAACTAATGCTTTAAAGAAACAAATTCAAAATTTCATTCAGAAGCCAAATAAAAAGTTTTTTCAGTGTTGCAAATATTTTAAAGATTTATTAAATTCTTGCCCACATCATGGTTTTGAAGAATGGCAAATAATAAGCTTTTTCTATGATGGTTTGACTCTTGAAAGTAAACAATTTGTTGAAACAATGTGTACTGGTAATTTCATGAGTAAACAACCTAAAGAAGCTTTTGATTACTTAGATCATTTAGCTGAAAATTCTCAATCCTAGCACACAGATAATTCTACAGAAGGATCTGTTAAATCTAATCTTGTGCATAATAAAGGAAAGTATCACCTTAACCAAGTGATGATTTAAATGCTAAGCTTGCTATTTTGTCTAGGAGACTTGATGCCATGGAAACTATAAAATAAAAGAACTCAACTCGATGAAAAGTCAAGAGAGTTGTGATATTTGTGAGATCATGGGACACCTTACTCTTGCATGTCCTAACATTCCAGTTTTTAAAGAAATGTTTCATGATCATGCAAATGTCATGAATACATCCTCAAAACCTTTTCCTTCTCCATATTCTGAATCTTATAACCTTCAATAGAAAAATCATCCAAACTTTAGTTGGCAAAATAATAACCATCCTCATGTACCCCAAAATCAAAAGCCCTCATACAATTCATCTAGTTTATATTTATAGGTAAAAAGTCTTGAGGGGACATTGCAAGTTTTCATGCAGGAACAAAAAAAATTTAATATTCAAACATCACAAGCTATCAATGAAATCAAGACAACACTTTCAACATTGACAGCTGAATTGCGCACTCAATAAAAAGTTAAGTTTCCTGCTCAACCTCTTCCAAATCCTTCTAATCAATGTCTTGTTTCTTGTTCTAGTGAAACTCAGCAAGAATATGTAAATTCTATCACAACCCTCCGAAGTGGTAAGAATGTTGATAAACTATTCCATCCAAAATTCAAGAATTTTTATCTCCTTCAAAAGCTAAAGGTGAGAATAATGGTAAGTCCGAAACATTGACATAGAAAAAGAGAAATGTGTAATTCCTGCCCATTTCCTCAAAGACTACAACCAAAAAAGAATTTGAACGAAAATACTAAAATCTTAGAACTTTTCAAACAAGTTAAGATTAATATTCATTTGTTGGATGCAATCAAACAAGTTCCTTCATATGCCAAGTTTTTGAAAGATAAGTGTACTATCAAAAGAAAACATAATGTGCAAAAGAAAGTGTTTTTAACAGAAACTGTAAGCTCGATCATTCAACATCTTACCCCACCCAAATACAAAGACCCTGGATGCCTGCCAATTTCATGCATTATTGGTAACACTATAATAGAGCGTGCTTTGCTTGATCTTGGTACTAGTGTTAGTCTTTTACCTTTTTCGGTATATCAACAGTTAGGTTTGGGTGAACTTAAAGTAACGTCTATTACACTCCAACTTGATTATTGTTCTATCAAAATTCCTTGAGGGGTGGTAAAAGATGTGTTAGTTCAAATTGATAAATTTTACTTTCCAACTGATTTTATTATTCTGGACTGTTTCAAATACAAATGCACAAATTCTTGTTATTTTAGGTCGCCTATTTCTTGCTACTTCCAATGCCTTGATTAATTGCAAGAATGGTGTTTTGAACCTTTCTTTTGGGAACATGACTTTAGAATTAAATATGTTCAATGTTTGTAAGCAACCTGAAGAGAATTCTGAAGTACATGAAGTGGATTTTATCGATGAACTTGTTCATGAACAAATCAACATTTTTAAGCTTTTTGATCTATTAGAAGCTTATTTTGCTGATTTTGAAATTGATGATGTCTTTAAAGCTTTACATGTTAACTCTTTAAAAAATCCTTTGCAGGAAAATGATAATCATTATTGGATACAAAAGTTTGATAAACTTCCATCAATACCAACTGCTTTGGTATCATCAAATGGTGAACCACAAAAAGTTGGATTTGAAGCTACTACCATCTCACCTAAAATATTCATTTTTGGGTAATAATGAAACTTTTCTAGTTATAATTTCTGCAACAATTGATGCACTCCAAGATGGTAAGTTGTTAGAAATTTTAAAACTGCACAAGAATACATTAGGATGGACCATAGCAGACATAAAAGGAATTTGCCCATTGATTTGCACTCATAATATTTATTTAGAAGAAAATACTAAACCTTTTAGACAAATGCAACAAAAGATTAATCCTAATATAAAAGAAGTAGAGAAAATTGAAGTCATTAAACTGTTGGATAATGGAATTATTTACCCTATTTCTAATAGTAAGTGGGTAAGTCCTACTTAAGTAGTACCTAAGAAATCTGGAGTTATAGTGGTTAAAATGAAAATAATGAATTAATTCCAACTAGGACTATTTCTGGTTGGCGTGTGTTCATTGATTATAGAAAACTTAACTAAGTAACTAGGAAAGATCATTTTTCATTTACCCTTCATGGATCAAATCTTAGAAAGAGTTGTAGAACATGAATATTATTGCCTTTTAGATGGATACTCTAAGTACAATCAAATTGCAATTGCACTTGAGGATCAAGAGAAAACTACATTCACATGTCCCTTTGGAACATTTGCATATACAAGAATGCATTTCGGATTATGTAACGCTCCAGCCACATTTCAAAGATGCATGTTAAGCATTTTTAGTGACATGGTCGAACGTATTATGAAGGTAGTTATGGATGACTTTTCTATTTTTGGGGATTCCTGTGACGATTGCTTGTCAAATTTAGAAAATGTATTGGTTAGATATGAAGAAAAAATATTGTTCTTAATAGGAAAAATGTCATTTTATGGTTACTAATATTATTGTCTTGGGTCATTGTTAACTCCTCAAAAGTACTACTTTTCATGTATATATTGCCATGCTTTTGCTTGACTTTGAGTAAATATTTGTGCATTTAGCTAGTAGACTCATGCATTTGCATCTAGCAGTTAAGGAATGCTTACTTTGCCAGATTGAATGGGTATTTTCCTTGTTGTGCTAGGCAGGACGGGAGCAGAGGAGCAAAAAAGGAATGTTGAGTGCCATTGGCAAAAGTAGGAAAAGGATTTCCAGACTCGATTGGCAAAAAAAAAGAAGTTTGATGCCTGGTTAGTTAGTCGTTAGTCAAAGACCAGGTTATCCATAATTCAAAAAAAAGGATAAGAAGATAACACGCCTATCTTGGTGCATAACAAATTTTCAAATCAAAACCTTATCTAGGGTTTTCACGAGCGCCTATATAAAGGAAACCTATCGATGAGCCAAGGAGGCTACGCCGTGGTGAAGAAAGAGGTAGAGGGAAAACTGTGGTTTGACCAGGCCAAGACCGAAAGCTTTGGATCTACTGAAAGGATGTATCAATGGATCTCTTTCTTTGTTGATGGTGATGTTTACAAATGATGATTTGTTGATTGTTTGCCTAACCATGAACTAATTCTTTTAAGTTGTCTAAGGGTGTTTTGCGATGAACGCTTAGCTTTTTGGGTTTTTAATAATTGAATGCTTGGCATTTTTGTCTATTTCGCTAGTGCTTAATTTTTTGAAATTCATTGTCATACGATAGTTGGCATTGCATGCTCATTATCCCTTAATATTTTAACAGACTTAGGAGATAAAGATTACTTGTCAAGTATTAAGGAGAGAAACTTCGAAAGAAGATGTTCAAGTAGATGAACTTACTTCGGAAGTGAATCTACCCCTTAGGAGTAAATATTAAAACTTTGCGAAGTTAATTATTGAAAAACATCACTATATACATATAGGGGTTAAACATAATTAGCTTAGAGTATTGCCATCGACAGAGGCAATACTAACTTAAAATCTGCTCGGCAATAAAACCAAGGCTGAAAGTTATTAATTGCTGTCTTTGCTAGCGTAAAACCCAAGCATCCCTTGCCAACACCAACATCCATCTGAATACATTTGTTTGCCGATCCGCCTGAATTTTCACTTCATTTTCCTTAGTTATTTTCTCAATTATCCGATCTCAATCACCAATTTATTCATTTCAATTCACAAGTAAATATCATGGCATTTAATTCCTGGACAATCCCTATGGATATGATACTCAGCTTACTATTGTATTACTTGATAACCGTGTATAGTTGTACACAAAAAGACCTAAATTTGGCATTATTTACAAGCATATTTACATTAATTCTTTAATTGTTTGCTAAGCGTTAGTCAGTCGACAAGTTTTTGGTGTCGTTGTCGGGGATTGCAATGGAATTTATTGTTTTGATTTTTACTTGTTTTATTTCATTTACTTATTTTGTTCTGTTTGGTGTACGACCAAGAGCCGCATTGTGAAGGAAGATTTCTTATATGACCCAGAGATTTAAAAAACCCTATGCAGGTTAAAAAGAAAACTTCGAGAAATGGCTCGAAACAGAAATGGTGGAGTAGATAATGTCCTAAACAATGAGGAAATCCACCAATACATGATGAGATACCGCCTATTCCTACTGTCGCTGTAGAGAATCTTGAAGAAAGACCTATTAGAGGACACTTGGCACCGAACATAGACAATTTAATGCCAGTGCTGATTGGTCCAAAGGTAAATGTAGTTAATTTTGAACTTAAATTGATAATGATTCAGATGTTATTGAATGTAGGTCAATTTGATAGATCACCTACTGGAGACCCATGGCAACACATGAAGCAATTCATGGAGGTTTGCCAACTATTTCAACAACCTGGTGTGGCTGAAGAAATAGTAAAGTTGAGACTATTTTCATTTTCCTTGAGAGTAGAGCAAAATTGTGGCTAAGTTCTTTGCCACATGGTTAAGTTAATTTGTGGGCAGAATTATGCTAGAAGTTCCTTATGAGATTCCATCCACCTAAACTTATTGCCAAGCTGTGAAGTGATATCATTACTTTTAGGCAAGCTGATGATGAGACTTTATATGATGCCTAAAAGCATTTCAAAGACCTGTTGAGAATATGTCCCATGCATGGATTTCCTACTTGGAACCAGATAGAGACCTTTTATAAAGAACTTAATGCTCATGCAGGATTGTTTTTTATTCTCCGGTAAATGGTTCTGTAATATCTCAATTTTTGGCTAGTGACCAAAATGTAAATTTTGAAAGTTCTGTAGCTAACGTATAAACTTTGGAAAAGTTTAGGGATCAAAGTGTAATTTTCAAAAGTTGTGTATTTTAATCCCGTAAATGAATAGTTTACCTCCAAGAATGGCGTTTCCATGTTATTCGGATTTTTCGGATGAAGTTTGTATTAATGGCTATAAAGCGATAAAGTTCAAAAAATATTCGGATAATCTGATCGAATCGAATATTTAGGATATTTTGAAGGATGATATGACAAGGTTAATTATGCCATTTTACATGTCTAAGATATTTTCTTTGTGTTGGAAGAATATGAACCCTTGGATTTAAGTTGATTTTCCATGTTAAATATGAGTCGTTGGATAAAAATTGGCAAGATCGTAATTTTGGAAAATTATAAGGGCAAAGATGGTAACTACTAACTCAAGATTAAACCTAGGCCTTTGGATGAAGGATGATGACATGTGGCAAGATGAGAAGCATTGGATGTTAAGGGTGAAATAGTCATTTGACTATTAAGGAGATTGTTATTATAAAATATGGTTAAATAATGCCATTTGGCATGAATTAAAGAAATAGAAAAGTGTGGATTTTAGCTCATCTTTCTCCTCCATGGCCATGAGTCTCCAAGATAAGTAAGAAAAATTTTCAATTCAATTTTCGATCTTGATTTAGTTATTTTTGGATTAAGTCATGAAATAAAGATTTGATCTCCATGGAATTTTCTTTCTTTTGATATAAGTTTTGCAAAGTTTCCATACTTCTAAGTTATTCTTAGTGATTAAGTTGGATGAAGGACATGTTGGGAATTCATGTTTTAAGATTTATTTATATTGGAAATGAGGTTGTGGTGTTGTTTCTATGCTTAAAGTGATGAAATTTCTATGGTATATGGTTTAGGGACCATTCGGCAATTAAAGAAAATTAGGGGGAGACATTGCAAAAATTTCTTTAGAGATGGAAATAGTTTGAATGATGTTCTTTATACTTGATTATGTAATTGAAGTTAATTTAGAGTGTTGGAATGGTTACAGAGTGATAAAGATTAGAATGATGAAATCTGCCCAGAATTTAGTTTTTGGCAGTGAGTTTGGAAATTCACCATAAATTCTACAAAAATAATTGAAAATTGATCCTTATATCAGTGTATTCATGGTTCAGTCTAGTTTCTTTTAAAACAAGCGGTGACTGATTTTGATTTGTATATCAAAAGATATGAATTTTTAAGGGATGAAAGGTCAGAAAACGGAGTACCACTCTGCTTCGAATTTCAGCACTGTAATTGACTTTGAAAATTCGTCATAAATCGTACGAGTTGAATTTGTGCTATTAAATTATATGGTTGAAAAGCTTATCGAATCTAGTTTCTTTAAGAACAAACAGAATCGAATTCCAAGTTGTAGATTATTTTATAGAAATAAATCTTTGAAGGTAGCGCAAGCTGTCAGAAAATGGATTGTGAAACTTTTTGTATTTAAATGTTAGTCAACAAGCTCGAAAGAATTAATGGAAGTTCAAATTGGCCACTAAGGACCATAATGAGTTTTTGAACATTACAAGGAAGAAAGAGAAATATTTGGGAATTTTATATTCGAATGATTATATTAGACAACATGTTTAAGGTATTGGTAGATTTGAATCTAACAAATATTTTATTTTATTCATGTGATTAATGAAGTCAAGTTCGAATCAAAGAAGGTTCGAGGTACTATGAAAGAAAGGATCGAACTAGGACTTAATGAGGCATTGTGTTAAGTGGCCAAGGTGAGTGCAAATGCATACATATCATGACACATTGATGTTTTATACATCATTGGGATGGCTTGCGATTAGCCTACCCAAATTTTATTGTCATTATATTTATGTCATGGAGCATATGATTGGCATATTTTAAATATGTCAAAAGTATAAATGCATGGATCACTAGTTATATATGATATTATATTATGAATGTTATTTCGGGTATGAACTGCCCAATGTTAAATTATGTTGATATACATTACCATGTATGAAATAAATATGGAAAATATGCCCAAGTAAGTCATTGAGAGACAGGGTATAGTTGGCATGCCATAGAGTCCAGCGGTTTAGCACTTTTTGCGGGCACTATAGTGTATATAAAAGACACTTAGTGCATATGGTTAGCACGAATTTATGTGCGGATAAGGACGACCTTATGTCCATTATGGTTAGCACGGCCTTATGTGCGGATAAGGATGACCTTATGTCCAATATGGTTAGCAATACCTTATGTCTATTATGGTTAGCACGACCTTATGTGCAGATAAGGACGGCCTTATGTCCATTATGGTTAGCACAACCTTATGTGCGGATAAAGACAACCTTATGTCCATTATGGTTAGCACGACCTTATGTGTAGTTTTGACTCGCGTACTCAGGGCCCTCAGGGTTTATTTTGGGCTATAATTTATTGGATAGTAAATGGTAAACATGTTAGGGAGCATATGAACTCTCAGAGTAAATGGCAAGTATATTGGTAAGAAATTTATATGTGATTTATATCATGTTAATATATGAATAACATGATGGATTATATGTCTAGTGATCATGATGCATTTATGCATATAAGACATATTATGACAAATAAACAAGTATAAAAGTCTTATGACATTGACATATAGTAAATCATTACTAATGCAATGTGAAAGTTGATGCATTGGCATATATCATGTTATATAAACATAGCAATGAAGTCGAATAAAGTTTAAATTATTGTTATTAACTTCCTTTATTGCCTCACTAAGTTTGTACTTAGCGTGTGTTTGATTGTGCACACGTAGGTAAATCAAGATGAGAGTGAGAAGAGCATTGCATCAATATTGGAAAGCTAAATAGGTAATCACAGTAATGGCATCCTAATTGAGGTTTGATTATTATAGTGGCATGTATACTTGCTAAACCTATTTGAGTTGTGATTGGCCATTAAAGTTCGTTATGGTTTCATGATAATTGGTGTTTCTAGAAAGATTTAAAGTTAAGAGTAACCTCAGGTGATGAGTTGCATGCTAAGATAATTGATAGCATGTATGTTTTATGATAGTCAATTATTCCCTATAAGTATACATAACAATTGAAGACATTTGGAAATTGAATTAGTATGAATTAAAAATATAAAAATGCAAGAATGTGCATTTTAGGACAAGGTGTACCAGTATTTAAGATTTGGGATCAAAATTATCAAAACTTGAATTTTGTTTCAAATATCATTAATATTTAAGGATAGTAAAGTTGTGACATTCCTTATCCGTATTCGTCGTATGGATACGAAAAGGGGTGTTACAGGTTCGTTACTGAACAAGAATTATACTAAGGTATTTGACATCCTTGAAAGGATTGCCACCAATGATCTCCAGTATCCTACTTCTAGATTAAGAACTAGGACGAAAGTAGCTGGAAAATTGGAGCTTGATGCATTATCATTTATCAATGCTCAAATTTCCAACCTCACTAATATAGTGAAAACAATACAAAAACCCACTGAAGTTCGAGAAGTAAAGGCTCTGGAACCATTCTGCACAATTTCTAGAGAGGATCATAATGTGGATGAATACCCAAGAAACCCTGAATCGTTAAATTTTGTTGATAATTTCAATCATAATTTCAACCTATATTCCAATACCTCTAATGCAGGTTGGAAGCAGCATCCAAACTTTTCTTAGGCGAGTCAAGGCAGTAACCAATATATTGCCCAACGTCAGAATAATGTACTGCTAGTTTTTAATCAGAATGTGATGCTACGGAGAACACTAAACAATTTCCATCCAGTGCAAAGACCTATCTAGGAGAATATTTTAACAAAATACATGGAGCAAAATGATTCAATTGTTCAGAGTTTAGCAGCATCCATGCGAAACTTGGAAGTTTAACTAGGGAAAATTGCCAATGCACTCAGTAATAGACCCCAGGGAAATTTGTCAAGTGATACGGAGGATGCTCGGCAAAAAGGGAAAGAATAATGCAAAGCAGTCATTCTTCAGAGTGGAAAATAATATGAGAATAAGAAACTTGTCAAACAGCCAATTATTTGCCAAGATGAAAAGTTGGTGACAATAGATGAATCCAAGGAAACAGAGAAAAAGAAGTTGAGCACAGATGATGCAGACCTAAATTGGATGCCAGCACCACTTTGGCAAAACTAGCAAAACTAGCATTCGCTTATCCACCACCACCTTTTCCACAGAGGCTCCAAGCAAGACCAGCAGTTTAAGCGCTTCTTGGAAGTCCTTAAACAACTACATATCAATATACCATTAGTAGAAGCTCTCGAACAAATGCCCAACTACGTTAAATTCATGAAGGACATCTTGTCCAAAAAGAAAAAGTTAGGTGATTTCGAGATTGTCGCTCTCACTGAATGATGCAGTGCAATGATAACCAATAGATTGACTCTAAAACTGAAAGATCTGGGAAGTTTCACAATTCCCTGTACGATTGGCAATAGATTCATGGGTAAAGTACTATAGGACTTGGGAGCCAACACCAATCTGATGCTAATGTCAGTAACACTTCAGCTGGCAGATCGATCTTATGCACATCCCAAAGGTAAGATTGAGGATGTGTTGGCAAAGGTAGATAAATTTATATGCCCAGCTGGTTTTATTATTTTGGAATATGAGGTTGATGTTAATGTCCCAATAATTTTGGGAAGACCATTTCTTGCCACAGGTAGAACTTTAATTGATGTTCAAAAAGATGAGCTTACTATGCATATGAATGACTAACAGGTTACGTTTAACGTATTTCAAGCTCTCAAGTGTACAGATGAACCTAAGCAATGCCAAGCTGTTGAACTGATAGAATCCATTTTCAATGTGGAAATAGTAAAATTTTGCCAGGACGCAAACGATGATGCCATAGAGCTAGACGATGAAGATATAATGAGTGAAGAATCTGAAGAACTGACCATGTTGAATGTGGTCATGAGCTATTACAGGAGACCTGAGCCACTTAAGTTGGCTGGCAGAGAAATCAAGGCACTCAAACCTTCTATTGAGGAGCCACCAAAACTAGAGCTAAAACCTTTGCCTAGCCACCTTAAATATGCTACCTGGGAGATAACTCAACTTTGCCAGTGATTATTGCAGCCAATTTGATTGATGACCAAGAGGAAAGATTGTTTGAGACACTAGGCAATCACAAACAAGCCTTGGGATGGACCTTAGCAGATATCTGAGGGATAAGCCCAACCATTTGCATGCACAAAAATTATTTTAGAGGATTACCATGTCAAAATAATCGAGGCCCAGAGGAGACTGAATCCCAGCATGAAGGAGGTGGTCAAGAAAGAAGCCATAAAGTGGCTGGATGTAGGGATAAATTATACCATTTTTGATAGCTCGTGGGTCAGCCCGGTGCAGTGTGTGACAAAGAAAAGGTATAATGAGCGTGGTTCAGAACAACAAAAATGAACTGATCTCCTCGAGGATCGTGACAAGATAGAGAGTATGCATGGACTATAGGAAGCTAAATAATGTCACTCAAAAGAATCACTTTCCACTACCCTTCTTCGATCAGATGTTGGATAGATTGGTAGGGAAAGCATTTTATTGCTTTTTAGACAGCTATTCAGGCTATAATCATATTGCCATCGCTCTAGAAGATCAGGAGAAAACTACGTTCACTTGTCTATATGGGACATTCACTTTTAGAATAATGCCCTTTGGATTGTGTAATGCCCCAGCAACGTTTCAGCGTTGCATGATGTCAATTTTCTCATATATGATTAAGAACAACTTCGAGGTCTTCATAGATGACTTTTTCGTCTTTGGAAAAAGTTTTGAGGAATACCTTTAGAGTTTGTAACTTGTTCTATGGAGATGCGTTAAAGCTGACTTGGTCCTGAACTGGGAGAAATGTCACTTCGTGGTGAATGAGGGCATAGTTCTCGGATATAAAGTGACCAAGAAAGGATTGGAAGTAGACAAGGCAAAGGTAGAGATAATCAAACAATTGCCACCACCCACAAGTGTTAAAGGTATTAGAAATTTCTTAGGACATGCAAGTTTTTATCGTCATTTTATTAAAGATTTTTCAAAAAAAATTAAACCTTTATGCTTACTTTTGGAACAGAATACCACTTTTGCATTTGATGATTCTTGTTTGAAAGTTTTTTAGAAATTGAAAGACAGGTTAATTAATGCCCCCATAGTCGTGGCACCAGATTGAAATGAGCCATTTGAGCTCATGTGTGATGCCATCGACTATGCTGTCGGAGATGTGCTAGGACAGAGGCGTGGCAAAATTTTCTATACCATTTATTATGCTAGCTGCACAGTGAATGGGGCCCATCTTAACTACACAGTAACTGAGAAGGAGTTCCTTACAGTTGTTTTTGCTTTTGACAAATTCAGATTGTACCTCATGGGTAGTAAAGTTATGGTATACACAGACCACTCGGCACTCAAATATCTCTTAGTAAAGAAAAATGTCAAGCCCAGACTGATCCAATGAACACTTTTGTTACAAGAGTTTGATCTTGAGATACGAGATAAGAAGTAGAGTAAAAACTTGGTGGCAGATCATTTGTCTCGTTTAGAATACCACCATGAGAATGGTAATGTCGCTACCATTAAAGATGATTTCCCTAATGAATATGTATTTACAACCACTATCATTCCATGGTATGCTGACATAGTCAACTACCTGGTCAACAAAATATTTCCATCGGACTTGTCAAGCAATTCCCGAAAGTGATTTCTATGGGATATTCAACAATACTATTGGGATGAGCCATTTTTGTTCAAATAATGTGCCGACCAAGTCATTTGTCGTTGTGTGCCAGAGGATGAGCAACAAAATATTCTTTAAGTCTTCCATGCAGCACCATGTGGAGGTTACTTTACGGGAGCCAAGGTGTTGAAGCTAGGATTTTTTGGCCTATACTATTCAAAGACACCCATTATTTTGCCAAGGCATGTGACAGATGCTACAATACTGGAAACATTACCCGCAGACATCAATTGCCACTTTAGAATATCATGCCTGTGGAGCTGTTTGATGTGTGGGAGACAGACTTTTAGGGTCTTTTCCCCCATCATTTGGCAATTTATACATACTTGTGGCAGTAGACTACGTTTCAAACGGGTTGAAGCTTTGCTCTTCCAACAAACGATGCCAAGACAGTTGCCAAGTTCCTACATAAGCACATCTTTACCAAATTCGATGCCTCTAGAGCCATCATTCATGATGAAGGTATTTTTTTTAAAAGCCAGTTAATTAGTAGAACTTTGTGTAAGTATGGAATCCAACAAAGAATTGCCACTGCCTACCATCCTCAGAAGAATGTGTAAAACTAATATTTGCTTTTGATATAACAAGAAATTTCAAGGACCAATTTGTAAAATTGGATAAATTTTTAAGTACTCAAAAATACTCACAAATTGATAAAGATTCAAACTTAAAAATATTTCTAAGTCAAAAACTTAAACCCTAAATATTTTCTAAGTGTTTTGGTGCTCGAAATAGACAAGTTTGGTCCAGGAGTATCGGTACGCCTTTGGACGTATCGATACGGTTTTTAGCTACTGGAATTTCAATTTAAACGAAATGGTTATAGGGTACCAATACGCATACAAACGTATCGATACGACATTCAACCTAGGAACAAAATTGGTCTTTGAGTATCGGTCTAGCTATATGCGTACCGATATGGGGTGTTAAGATTTTTCAAATCTTTTGTAATAAATATTTGATCGTTGCCTTGTCAGTTTATTGGAATCACAAACTTTGAAAATTGGTTATAACGTACCGATACCCTCTTAGGCATATCGATACAATTTTTCATTCACAACTTTCTTAGATTCCAGTGAGCAAAATCGGTACCGATACGATACGGGTTGTACCAGTACGCCTTTGTAAAATGAGCTCCTCGTATTGATATTTATTATCACGTATCGATACCCTTTTGTACAATAGCTTTTTTCTTCTTACAGCAGGTACTGATACCGAAGCCCGAGTATCGATACCCAGTGTTGGCAGACAACATTTATTGCATGAAAAATGCAGCCCAACGGCTCTATTAATGATCTCAGCTACCCAAATTGGAATTCAAATGAAGGGATATAAATACATGTCTCCAAAGTTTTAGCAACAACTATTCATCAAGTCTAAAGCATTCAAGCACATATCTAACAATCTTTGAGCCATTTAGAGTCAAATCTTGTAACCCACTTGAGAGAGCTTATTTGTAATCTTTTGATTCAAGTTTTGGGGTTTGAATGAACTTTGTATTGGGCAAACATTCTACCTTTAAGAGGATTTTTCAGTTTTCTATCTTTCTTCTTGTAAAAGAGTATTTTTCTCAAAACTTTGGGGTAGAAGCTTTGAGTGTGTAAAGGTTTCCTTTTGAACCTAGAAAAGTGAAGAAATTCTTAGTGAATTTGGGAAAATCCTTAGAGGGAAGCTAAGGTAGTGGATGTAAACCTTGTTAGAAGGTTGAACCGCTATAAATCTCTTGTGTTCAAATTTTTTTATCTTTCCAATTTGATTCCACAATTTTTAAAATTACCAATTCATCCCCTCTTGGCCTTTCACCATTGATTGATCATCCCAACAATTGGTATTAGAGCTACACTCATTGGAAGGATTAACACCCTCTTAAGTTGATCCTAAGGTGATTCAATCAATCGTCGATCAAGCCATGACCTCTACTTCCGAAACCAACCTCTACGAGTCACAATCCATCACCAAGCCACCCTTCTTCGATGGGGTAAACTATCCCTATTGGAAGAATCGGATGAGGCTCTTCACAAAGTCCATTGACTACCTCCTATGAGATGTAGTAGAAGATGAGCCATCCATTCGATAAAGCAAGAAGGAGAAAGACAAGTCCCCCAAGACAAGACAAGAGTGTACCGATGAAGACCGGAAGAAGTTGTAAATAAACGACAAAGCTATGCACATACTCTTTTTTGCTGTTGGACCGGACGAGTACGCAAAGATGTCTTCTTGCACAAGTGCAAAGGAGATACGGGACAAGTTCGAGACTACCTATGAAGGCACAAACGATGTAAAGGAGACCAAGATTGGACTCCTCAACTTGAGCTATGAGAATTTCAAGATGGAACCAGATAAGGACATCACCAAGATGTTCGATATATTCTCCGTCATCGTCAACTGGCTTAAGGGATATGGAGAAGTCATCCCGAAAGACAAGCTTGTCCATAAGCTTATTTACTCTCATCCCGAGTCATGGGATGGAAAGAGAACCTTCATCATCGAAGCCAAAGATCTCAAGACCTTGAAATTTGGATGCTCTTTTGGGGTCTCTTCTCACTCATGAGATTATGAAAAAAAGAGAAGAAGAGAAGAAGATGAAGAAGAAAGAAGTGGAGAAGAAAAAAAAATAAAAATTACTCTCAAAGCTTTACAAGAGGAGAACAATTTTAGTGAGAAAAAAGATGAAGAAATGGTTATGTTAGGCATTTATAATTTTGTTAGTGAGCTACTAAGTTCATGGCTTGATTTAGTAGTTAATTGGGCATTCACTCTTTCTTAGTAGCCTATGTTCAAATCCCAAAATTACTTTTTTTTAATTCTTCATTTTTAAATCAATCGATGGTACGTTGGGATTAATTTAATAAATGAGTACAATATTTTTTTACATTCATTATGTAACATCATTAATAAATCACATGTAGATTACCGTTGATCATTAGACAACTAATAATTTTTATCTAACAATAATTATTTAATTTAAAAAATAATAAAAGCTAAAAATAATTATTTGATTAAACGTTAAGAGCAAATTTTAATATTATGTTAGGTTTCATCAGTTTCGACATTCAAAATTGAAACAAACCCAATTAACCCGTAAAAACAGATCATCGCAACCGAAGAAAAACTAAACCATGGTACCGACCTAAAAGATCAAATTAATTCGATTCGGTCAGTTTTTTTAGTTCCCTTTGCTTCGTCCGAATTTTGGAAATCAAAGTGTAACTTTTTTAACTTGACCAAGGCCACTGCTTGCTCCTGGTTTTGCTTATGCTTCCAGTAAGAAATCGGGGCTGTGGTGAGATTAAAGCAGTCAAATGAATCTCACATTTGCTACCCAAACTCATAACCAGTGCAGCGAGGAAAGAATATTCCTCAATATTCCATCTCACCATGGCTACTTTTGAATCCAAAGGTTTCTCCGTGTCAGAGATAGACTAAGGGGTTAGAGGGGACAATCACCCTTAAAATTTAAAATTCCTATATAATTTAAGAATTTTTTTATGTATTTTGTATTAAAAACCTATTTTAACCTCTAAAATTATATGAGTTCGCCTTTAAAATTTTACAAGTTTGTTATCTAATATGAAATTATGTGTTCGTCCTTGCTCCGCGCTATTTTTTTCAACTTTGTATGATATTTTGCACAGAATACAGAAAGAAGCTATTACAAAAAAAGGCAGAAGTTTTCTAATGATCTTGGATCACTATAAATCAATTTCCCCATGAGGACTGTGAAATTAATGAGCGACATGTTTCCAGGGTCAATGGCACTTTCTTTAGATTCAAGCATAGGGCGAGTCGGTGGGCATAACCAAAGGAAAGGTTCGAGATTTGCCATGTTCTTGCAATTGCGAATCCGCCTACTTATCAAAAAGGATAAATTACAAATTTCATCACTGAATATTTTTCTTATTCTTAGTTTGATCAGTAAAGTTTCCAATTTAATTATTAAATTTTTTATTTGCTCTTATTTTAGTTATTCAGGCGTTTTCAGTAGCCATGTGTAATGATGTGGACTGTATATTTTTTGCTGTTATGCAATCATGTGTCACCCACATTATTTTTCTATTTTATTTTATTTTCTCCCTCAAAGATAAAAGTTTTACACTTTCATCCATATTTCACACTGACGTTGGAATTACCATTTTGTGGTGTCATCTTCGACCACTCGAGACATGAACAAACTCACATAATTGTCTTTTATCTCTCTATCAGTTTAGATTCCCCCAATATTAATTTAAAACTAAAGAAACTTGACCAAAAACCTAAAATACGTAAACCCCAAATTACTTTGGTCTACAATATCCATCTTCCGATCTGTTGGGATTTGGAAGAAGATCCTCTATCTTTAGTTAAATCAAACGTGATCTGAAATTAGTGATTTGTTCACAAAAAATAAGAAAGTTTTGGGGTCATTCCAATTTTTTTTAAAAAGATAGATGTTCAGTCATAACGTTGTTAACGGAGTATCCAAAATAAGAGCAAATCAAAAGTTTAATGATTGAATTGAAAATTTTTAAACATTAATAACTAAAATAGAAGTGAGAAGAAAGTTGAGTTATGAAATTTATAATTTACCCTTATAAAAAAAAACTTGACTAAATTCAACTTCGGCTAGATACCGGCCTTGGCTAAGCAAACTTGTCCAGCTAACTTTAGGCCTAAACCCACTTCAGGAACATGTTATGCTCAATTGGACTATAGTGGGTTTGAAGTTTGAACGGTTTACGTTCATCCCCCGTCTCGGTTTTACGTTCACAAATCACACCTTCCATGCCGTGCTCCTCAATATATTCAACCTTTTTCCCCTCCATCACGTTGTTAGAACCTTAAGTGGATGAAAAGTCAATTTGTTAGTCCAAATAGCACGAACTTACACCCGCTCCATGCTTTGTATCAAAGGAAACGTATTGATTTGAATCCTGCAGCCCTCCCCTTTCATAAACTACTCTCTCCACAGGAACCAACACATGACAATGAAGCCTTCTTCGAGATCATCCGACGGGAAACGCTTCGTTCTCTCATGTGTCAGCTTCATCTTGTTCCTCTGTGCATTAGCTTCCTTAATGAAATCAGATTCGACAGCTTCTTGAGGTTCGGGAGGTGCACTTTTTCCGATGCCCCTCCCGATCCATCGTACAACTCGTCTTCACAAACCTCCCTTGCATCGAACGATACGTCCGAGGACCTTCGGATTCCGATCGGGATCCTGACTCTCCCCGATCAGTACCCTCGCCGCCATTTCCTTCGTCTCGTATACGGTACGCAGTCCCCCGTGGGGGCACAAGTAGATGTGAAGTTCGTTTTTTGTAACCTCACAAATGAAGACCAGAAGGTGTTGGTTGCACTCGAGATAATGCGGTACGATGATATTATAATCCTCAACTGCAAAGAGAACATGAACCAGGGCAAGACTTACACTTTCTTTTCTAGCTTACCGGAGATATTCAACTCCTCGGAATCGGATATGCCGTACCCTCCGTACCATTACGTGATGAAAGGAGATGACGATACGTACTTGAGGTTGGAGAGCTTGGTGGAGTCGCTAAGGCCCTTGCCAAGACAAGACTTGTACTACGGATATGTGATTCCATGCCCCAGCATGGACCCTTTCGTTCATTACATGTCTGGCATGGGATATTTGGTGTCTTGGGACATTGCCGAGTGGGTTAGAGAATCAGACATCCCTAAAAACCATTTGGAAGGCCCCGAGGATAAGGTGTTCGGCGAGTGGCTCTGAGACGGGCATAAGGCTAAGAACAGGTTCAATGCTAAGTGGTCGATGTACAATCATCCCGATCCTCCCACAGGGTGCACGCATGAGCTCTGGCCGAACACCATCGCGGTGCATCTGTTGAAGACTCGGGAGAAGTGGATTCACACCTTGCAGTATTTCAATGTCACCAGCAATTTGAAGCCATCCAAATTATATCACATACCCTAGTTACCTACATAACTCTTTCTTTCTTCTTTTTATTATTCTTTTGATTTGCCCGCACATAAATTTTGATTTTGTTCACCCATTCTTCAAGTTTAAATAAAGAAAATTGAGCTAGCTCAACGCATGATTTTAATGTTTCCATGCATAGTTTAAATTTTTGGATTGAACATAGGATATAATCTAAGCTGCATCGGAGATTGCAGTCGCATAGAAATCCTCTATTCCTTTTCGATCTAACACATCTAAAACTATTAAGAATTATAATACCCGCTTTTAATGGATGCATAGTATATAGATGACATGTACATTTAGTTAATAGTTCTATCATTTTATAAATAGTTGGATTAAAGAATTTAGCATCCCCTAGTTGGGACCCGAAGCTCCCTTTCTGGGCAGCAATCTGGAGGTTGCAAATACAGCAAAGACTTCGTCTCTTCTTATGGCTCGCATGTAAACAACGTCTGATGACAAACGTTGAGAGATGCCGATGATCAATGTGCTCAACTCCCATATGTTCCTGTTGCCATGCCGCTGATGAAACAATCTTACATACTTTATGTGATTGCCCTGAAGCTCAGAACCTCTGGAAGTCCATCCTGTCGCCCACGACTGCTGTGCGTGTTTTCGCACTTGATGTACATCAATGGCTCCATCTCAACCTTAGTTCGCATGATCTGATAACGGAATGGGACATTCCCTGGAATACTCTCTTTGCATCGATCGTTTGGCAGCTATGGAAGGGAAGAAATGACTTTGTTTTCAATCTTTCTTTCTGCCCAGCTGAGACTACGCTCCATCGAAGCATTACGTGGGCTCGATATATAAAGACAGCTTCTCACCTGTTCCAACCATGGCAAACTTGGCACCGGTGAGTTTTCAATGGCCACGTCCTGATCCTGTTGGTTTTGTTTGAATATTGATGGAGCCACATCCCCATCTACAGGAATGACTTCTGTGGGTGGTTTGATTCGGGATCATGTCAGGAATTGGATACTGGGATTCAATAAGCTGATAGGCGTAGCATGCCCACTGCAGACTGAACTTTGGGCACTGCTTTAGGCCTTCGTTTCGCATGGGACAATGGTTTTGAAGTGCTTCTGGTGCAAACAGAATCTCTCAAAGCCACCAAATTGGTGAACGATTCGAAATTTCGAATGCAAGCTCAAATACACTCTCTCTGGTTCGCGCTTTTGCTAAGCTTCGTGGGAAGGCATAGATAACTGAAATTCTATGGATCCCGCGCGAAGGTAGCATGGTAGCTGATGCTCTTGCTAAATATGATTTCTTATGACTCGCCGCCACCTGCCCTGCAGCCTCTACTGGATAGAGACATCTACGGCCCCCTATTATAAGCCTTGATAATTTCTAAGGCGCTTCATTATCAATTCTAAAAAAAAAATAGTGAATGTTGAATCTACTTTGGTCAATGGATTAGAATTTACAAAATTCTTAAAACTTTAATCGATTATTGTCGACGATGATCGTAGTCCGTAGATGCTCCGGCGTCGAATGTAACAGTAATGGATCACGCACACACTTCTGGCATGACTTGCGAATTGATAAAATCGTTCACGTCGCACCAATGAAACCACATGTTGAACACAACGAATCTTTAAAAGTGACATCGAAAATATTCGCCGCCGAGATTAAGACACATGGGAAAACAAATTTTTCTATAAATTCCTCTATTAATATCCCAGCTTTCGTCCAAGCTTTAATTGATGAGCAAAAGGTAAACCCTCGAACACCCGCGTAGAAGATGGAGAGGATTAAGTACTTTTTTTTAGGGTTAAGGGTATAAAAAGTCCTTAAACTTTTGAAAAAAGTCAATTAAGCCCTTAAACATTTTTGCTTTCATTTAAGTCCTTAAACCAAGAAATTAAATCAATTTAACCATTGAACCAAGAAATTGAAGCAATTAAACTCTTTGACCAATTTTGACCATTAAATCTAGACAGTTTTTCAGAAGTTTAAGGGCTTCTTACACCCTTAAGTTATTTTTAATAAAATATTTTTCATTTTCAATGTAAATAAGTAATTGTTTTCTAAAACAATGTCATATGCCATGTATTAATTGGTTAAATTTTTTTTAACAGATCGATAACTACTTCATTTAAGACATAATGTCAAAATATGTCCTTAATGTTTCAAAGAATAATCATATTGGTCTCTATCTTTTTTGAAGCACTTTAACTCTCAACATTTTATTTACAGTTAAAATCGTCATTCGTTGGACATAAATCATTAGTTGACTAATGGTCAACGTATCTCGCTGACTAAGTAAGTACACGTGTACTAAAATGATGACGTGACATGTTCATGTGTCCGTAAATGATGATATTGTAACACCCCGATTCGAATATGAAGTGCTATATTCGGGTCACCCAAAATTCCAAAAAATCCATTTTTAAACCATAGATTTAGCCATTATATAAAAACATTAAACCATTCATAATCTATGTAAATAAATAAGAAGTATAAATCGCGTTACAAAATAGGAGCTCTAAGTTAAAACGTTGTATATCAACATAATATTTCAAAATAAAGTTACAGACTCGGCCACGTAAGGTCCTATGAATACCCAGCCCGTTAAATACAAGTGTCGTACTCTGGATATCACCGCTTGATGGAATCTCATACTGATAGTGCTCCTCAATCCTGTGGTCCAAAGATCAACCTACTCATGGAAACAACAATTCCGAGCGCCGAGCTTACAAAGCTTAGTGGTACATATCTACTAAGCATACAAGCTAGTACGAGCAATAAAAAGAGATAAATAAATATGTGGCGCTACCACCAGTCGCCTAAACACATGATCTCAACATGCAAGCCATCACACATGGCACACAAGGCCCAAAAATATCTGGGATCTCACCAGATTATCCGGAAAAAGCACACAAAGTTTTAACCAAAATAGTGGTAATCAAACATGTTTAGGCTGGGATCACCTAGACATCAGGCTAGTATCGTATGTACTCGGGATTACCTGGACATCGAGTACCTACCCTCACTACATACATGGAATCACCTAACTATCAGGTATGACTGATCGGTGTGAAAACGTCACACTATTTAGTGCAAGCTACACTATTGATGCAATAATAGAAAGAAAAAAATCTTGTTTGAATATCGATCCCAAGAGGATGATGTATACGCTTATACTTATGTGACTACAATACAATATTACGATTATGGTAGCTATGGGTGTAACACCCTTAACGTATATTCGTAGTACGAATACACTTTGAGGATGTCACAATATTATTTAACAAAGTTCTAGACTTGTAAATTTTTTTATTTAAACATCTGACATAAAAACTAATTTATAAAATAACCCCTTCTCGATTTTCGAGGTATTCATAGCCTATTTGCAAATTGTTAGTTTTGACCCTGAATTGGTTTATAGAACATGTTAGTCAGCTATTAAAATATGTAACTCAGGGAGAAAATTTGGTACACTGCCTAGGCCTTTTCTTGAGTTTAAAATGGTTATGCTATAAACGATAAATAAAATGTTACCCGATTAAAAATCATCACCGGTAATTCTTTAACCATACGAATAATTCATATTTATTTGACTATTAATCAAACTTATACCTTTAAAACAACTAACGAATAAATTGACACATGCCCACTAGAAAATATCATAAATTAGAATGTCTTACTGATGTTTGGCAGATTGCAGCCTGATCAACATGCTTGACTCCTCTTTCGATAAGTTTCCAATAACCTATGTGTGAAACAACACACGCTAAGTATTCACTTAGTAAGGCAACTATAATTTAAAGTAAAGCGTTTCAATGTATAGAATCATATAAAATAGACTTATCAAGTCATTCCTCTATCATATAACAGTGCAATACATTTCCTGCAAAATGGCAAGTGATTCCAGTACAACTTATATCATATCATAAATCAAGTATAAATATCATGTTATCAGTCATCATATATTCATTTACAGTATAACCTTCTTTTAAAGATAGACCAAGTAAATAATATAAGATCAAGGTACGTGAGTCATCTTGATAAGACACCATAGTGTCTAACATAACGTGAACATGAGTACGTACTCGAGGACGCTCTTTGCTCCTCATAAAAGCACCTCGTTAGTGCCATTAGCACTATGGGCTTGGATCCCCAGGGTGCACACTAAGGGCTTGGGTCCCCAAGGTGGAATTGACACCGTAGTGCCTAACTTGAACATGACAGATGAGTACCTATTAGAGGATGCTCTTTTCTCCTCATTAAAGCACCTCGTTAGTGCCGTTAGCACTATGGGCTTGGATCCCCAGGGTGCAACACCAAGGGCTTGGGTCCCCAAGGTGGATGTAACACCATAGTAGTCACAAAACATGTAATCATATCATAACTTGTGTGATGCTATGCCAACTGTACCATGGACTCTCATAAATAAATACTTGGGCATTTCTCTTCATTATCAATCAATCATCATCATTCATGTAAACAGGCAAATCACATCCCATATTTCATCATAATTTTTTATATGTACTTGCCATTATTGTATTATGCATCAATATAAATCATGTAAGTCTATATTAGGCAGTTCATCCCAATATCTAAAATTTGATTTATCTTGGATAAATCTTTATACCATATCAGTGTATCACATATGCCATTTAATATTTCATGCCATTTGCATAACTTTGATCAACATACATTTCATTAATATCAAGGTCGACTTATCACAAGTATTCCTCATATCATATATATATAATAGGTAAAAATGCACTCACCTTGGCCACTTAACATGATGCCTCACTAATTCCTAGTTCGATCATTTCTTTCATAGTACCTCGAACCTTCTCTGATTCGGACTTGAATCTTACTCTAAACCTTTTAAAAATGCCTTGAAAATTTTTGTTTTCCTTTTTCTTGGAAACCCACGGTTTGCACAAGGAAAAGATGGACAAATTCCTTCAATTTTTGACTCATAATTTTGCCTTATGACTAAACTTTCCACTTGTAAAATTAAATGAATTTTAAATTCATTTAAATAGTAAAATTACCAACTTAGCCTTTAAATCCAATGGCTAATTAATCTCATCTAAAATCAAGGGCCAAGATTAAATCCATGTATATTTTATCTTCCAAAAATGTCCCTAACATTTCAAAATTGCCATCCTTGCCAAATAACCAATTTGCCCTCCAACTATTCTTTATTCACTAGTTTGTTTCAAAATTGCCATCCCATTACAATCTAACTAAACCAGTTCCTTCTCAACTGGCAACTATTCCATAAATATTATTTCTACTGTGATTTTACCTTTACCAAGCTATCAGATTTATTTCGAAAATTCTATAGTTCCATATTCGGAAAATAAATACTATTATCTTATAAAAACTTCATTTCCTACACTGAATTTTTCTAACTCAATCTATTATTCCGATAATTATCGAAAATCCTCATCGAGTAAAATTTCTCTTAGAAATCCTTACGGATATTCTCTACTCTTACTGAGTCCAAAATATCAATCAGAAATACTTTTATGGGACCTTCCCAAAGGTCACTCATCCTAGTGTTTCCTTGGTCTGAGCACACTTAATAATAGGGTTCGATCAAAATTCGATACCTTATACTGCATTTTCATTCCCGGGACCTATATCAGATTTTTACTCACTGGCTGAATTTATCCATCTATAGGATAAAATTATTTATTAAGAAAATCCTTTATTATAGATTTAAACTTTTCCTTTCTTTGTGATTTAGTAACCAACCTTTGAAAAATTTCATTTTGGTCACTAAACTTTAACCTTCAATTCTCATTCCAATTTGTCGGATTTCAACCAAATTTTTGCATGCTCCCTAATCTGTTTATCCTCTATCTTATGATACCTTTAAACCTCAGAAATTCCTTTTCTAAAGCTCCTAATTAAAGAAATCCTAACTTTTCTATTTTTGTCATTTTAGTCACTAAGTTAGCTTTTAAGCTACGAACTAGTAACAAATGACCTTAATATTGTTTAACGAAATTTTGGGGAGTTACAATTCTCCCCTCCTTTAAGAAAATTCGTCTTCAAATTTTCAACTCATGCTTGATCCACTATTACAAGTACTACTCATGTTAGATTTGTCCCAATCTTTCTATTGTCTTTCTTTCCTTGAGAGAACTGATACTAATAGAATCTTCTGATTTCTTAAATTTTGGTCTTTAAAAACCCATCTTACTATTCATTCAGAGAAAGTTTAATTCACCTTTCCTACTTGAAAAACTTACCTGAGATGTATCTTCTTGATACTTGACTAATTTTAATATCATACGTCAATTTAGCTATTGACATATATCGCTTCTAAATTCCTGAAATTTCAATAATACACATTCTAATATGTCCTTGCAGCTCCCTTATCAACTATCTCAGCTGTATCATTGTTCTTCTTATTCAGTCCTTATTCATAAGTATTAGTAGCATAAATATCTTACAATTAGATACTACTGAATCTTTTTCATCATACTCTAAACACCCATACCCTCAGCTTTTATTTCAAGCAAACTGCTAGGTTACTTATGTAGTAATCTCTAGCATTTCAAGTCTAATCATCTAATATATACATATTTCTAGAATAAGAATACTTCTTCTTCTTCTTCTTTTTTCACATTCACATATCCTATTTTATCAAAGACAATCTCAATATCATTTAACCATAATTTCACCGTCCTACGACTGTCTTTTACCTTAAAATGTGTATGAGCCCTTACTATATAAGTTTCTTTGCATCTTATACTATTATAAATATAAATATAGGTGTTAAGGACTAACATCTTATAATTACTGTATCAGTTCCTTCCAATGCAAATAACTTAACTTGAACTGAAGTTGGCTACAATTCTTATTTTACTTTATTGTATTCGTTATGGGTCTTTTCTTGATCCCAAAATTCGCCAATTAACAAAATCCGGCATCATCTTACTTTTTTATATCAGCCTTATGCCAACTCATACTATTGAGGAGCAGCATCAAGTCATGCAATCAACCCATCAGTAATATGACATCCTAGGGGCATGTATTTACAGACAAACTTGTAATAAATATAGTTTAGCAACCAGAACCGGCTAAACCTGTAGCTCTGATACCACTAAATGTAACACCCTTAACGTATATTCGTAGTACGAATACACTTTGAGGATGTCACAATATTATTTAACAGAGTTCTAGACTTGTAAATTTTTTTTATTTAAACATCTTACATAAAAACTAATTTATAAAATAACCCCTTCTCGATTTTCGAGGTATTCATAGCCTAGTTGCAAATTGCTAGTTTTGACCCTAAATTGGTTTATAGAGCATGTTAGTCGGCTATTAAAATAAGTATGTAACTCAGGGCGAAAATTTGGTACAATGCCTAGGCCTTTTCTTGAATTTAAAATGGTTATGCTATAAACGATAAATAAAATGTTACCCGATCAAAAATCATCATCGGTAATTCTTTAACCATACGAATAATTCATATTTATTTGACTATTAATCAAACTTATGCATTTAAAACAACTAACGAATAAATTGACACATGCCCATTAGAGAATATCATAAATTAGAATGTCTTACCGATGTTTGGCAGATTGCAGCTTGATCAACATGCTTGACTCCTCTTCCGATAAGTTTCCAATAACCTACGTGTGAAACAACACACGCTAAGTATTCACTTAGTAAGGCAACTATAATTTAAAGTAAAGCGTTTCAATGTATAGAATCATATAAAATAGACTTATACAGTGCAATACATTTCCTGCAAAATTGCAAGTGATTCCAGTACAACTTATATCATATCATAAATCAAGTATAAATATCATGTTATCAGTCATCATATATTCATTTACAGTATAACCTTCTTTTAAAGATAGCCCAAGTAAAAAATATGAGATCAAGGTACGTGAGTCATCTTGATAAGACACCATAGTGTCTAACATAACGTGAACATAAGTACGTACTTGAGGACTCTCTTTGCTCCTCATAAAAGCACCTCGTTGGTGCCATTAGCACTATGGGCTTGGATCTCCAGGGTGCACACCAAGGGCTTGGGTCCCCAAGGTGGAAGTGACATCGTAGTGCCTAACTTGAACATGACAGATGAGTACGTATTCGAGGACACTCTTTTCTCCTCATTAAAACACCTCGTTAGTACCATTAGCACTATAGGCTTGGATCTCCAGGGTGCAACACCAACGGCTTGGGTCCCCAAGGTGGATGTGACACTGTAGTAGTCACAAAACATGTAATTATATCATAACTTGTGTGATGCTATGCCAACTGTTCCATGGACTCTCATAAATAAATACTTGGGCATTTCTCTTCATTATCAATCAATCATCATCATTCATGTAAACAGGCAAATAACATCCCATATTTCATCATAATTTTTATATGTACTTGCCATTACTGTATTATGCATCAATATAAATCATGTAAGTCGATATTAGGCAGTTCATACCCAATATCTAAAATTCGATTTATCTTGGATAAATCTTTATACCATATCAATGTATCACATATGTCATTTAATATTTCATGCCATTTCCATAACTTTGATCAACATACATTTCATTAATATCAAGGTCGACTTATCGCAAGTCTTCCTCATATCATATATATATATAATAGGTAAAAATGCACTCACCTTGGCCACTTAACATGATGCCTCACTAAGTCTTGGTTCGATCTTTTCTTTCATAGTACCTCGAACCTTCTCTGATTCGGACTTGAATCTTACTTTTAACCTTGCAAAAATGCCTTGAAAAATTTTGTTTTCCTTTCTCTTGGAGACCCACGGTTTGCACAAGGAAAAGATGGACAAATTCCTTCAATTTTTGACTCCTAATTTTGCCTTATGACTAAAATTGCCACTTGTAAAATTAAATGAATTTTAAATTCATTTAAATAGTGAAATTACCAACTTAGCCTTTAAATCCAATGGCTAATTTAATCTTATATAAAATCAAGGGCCAAGATTAAATCCATGTATATTTAATCTTCCAAAAATGTCCCTAACATTTCAAAAATATTTCAAAATTTCCATCCTTGCCAAATGACCAATTTGTCGTCCAACTATTCTTTATTCACTATTTTGTTTCAAAATTGCCATTCCATTACATTCTAACTAAATCTGTTCCTTCTCAACCGGCCACTATTCCATAAATATTATTTTATGATTTTCCATGGCTTATGGAACAATCTCTGAAATTTTAATTCGATCTGAATTCCTAATATTCATTAAATATTTCTACTGCGATTTTACCTTTACCGAGCTATCAGATTTATTCTGAAAATTCTATATTTCCATATTCGAAAAATAAATACTATTATCTCATAAAAACTTCATTTCCTAAGGACTTAGACTGAATTTTCCTAACTCAATCTATTATTCCGATAATTATGAAAATCCTCATCGAGTAAAATTTCTCTTAGAAATCCTTTACCGGAAATCCATACGGATATGCTCTACTCTTACTGAGTCCAAAATATAAATAAGAAATACTTTTATGGGACCTTCCCGAAGGTCACTCATCCTAGTGTTTCCCTGGTCTGAGCACACTTAATAATAGGGTTCGATCAAAATTCGATACCTTATACTGCATTTTCATTCTTGGGACGTATATTAGATTTTTACTCACTAATCGAATTTATCCATCTATAGGTTAAAATTATTTATTAAGCAAATCCTTTATTATAGATTTAAACTTTTCCTTTCTTTATGATTTAGTAACCAACCTTTGAAAAATTGTCATTTTGGTCACTAAACTTTAACCTTCAATTCTCATTCCAATTTTGTCGGATTTCAACCAAATTTTTGCATGTTCCCTAATCTGCGTATCCTCTATCTTATGATACCTTTAAACCTCAAAATTCCTTTTCTAAAGCTCCTAATTAAAGAAATCCTAACTTTTCCATTTTTGTCATTTTAGTCACTAAGTTAGCTTTTAAGCTACTAATTTACTAACAAATGACCTTAATAATGTTTAACGAAATTTTGGGGTGTTACAGTGGGTGGAATGGTGGTTGCAATAGCAATAATAAAAGGGAAAGTAAATGATTCAATATGGTAGCAAAAACAAAGTGTAATCAAGGATAGAGAAATATAAAAAATAAGCCTGGATCTCCTTGGTTCAGCTCGACAGAAAGATCAAATACACTTCAAGGATAAATAATGGTTCAATTAGAGATGATGTGGTTAGCTTGCGTATTAGCTGCTATTTAACCTTCAACCATTGACTCAAGGATATAGATCGACTTCAACTTTTGTCGTAAGTCAATACTATATCCCTTAGAACAAGTGGACCAACTTTTGTTGCATCCTATCAAATGTCATTGTAAAAACTCATTAATCTGACTCGTCATTGCATCCGTCGATGCCAATGGCTGGTTTAAGAAAAAACTAATACTGATATATATTAAACTGAAGAGACAATTTAAATACGTTCAACAAGATCCAGAAAATTAAACCATTGTAAAGATGAGCAAAAATACAAGTAAATCTCCAAAAATCATCAAAATAAAGATAAGTTTAAGAAGATAACAAGATATTTCCTCGATTCAGCACTTGACTCCTTATTTCATTGGATAGATTTGCCTTACTTTACCTCAGATCTCCAGAAATAAGTTTAAGCCGCCATGAGAGGAAAGTAAAAGCTTGGAGGTTAAAGATGGTGTGAAAAAAAAAGAAAACCATGACTCTCTCTCACCTCCCAAATAATCCTTTTATAGGACACCTAAGGGAGGACACATGTCCTGCAGGTTATTTGCGTGCCAAGCGTCGTACAGAATTTGTTGTAACAACCTGGACAATTGTCATATTTGTTCTTATCCTTTAGTAGACTGGACAACTGGCAGATACAATGTCGAATTGGTTGTAGTGGCAAAAACTTCCTCTTCAGGGACATTAGTAATGCAATGACAACAAGGTAAAAATAGGCAGAAATATACAAAGCACGAGCCACAAGAACTAAGTTAGAAAAAATGCAGAAATATACATGAAAATGCATAAATGGATGCAATGAACACCAATGTGGGGACAATTAGACCTATTAATCAAGGGAAATACATGCTCTTTAAAGAGTTATCACACCCTCAAACTTGATTTTTTACTTTTCCTCAAGTAAAGATCAAAACAACAAGGTCCCACAAAAGAGCATGGGCATTCTAGATATTTGAATTATTCTAATCAAGCAATAAATCATATGCATTGACATGAGAGATAATTGCCTAACCAACTCCACATCAATAGATAAGTAAGCAATTCAAGAATAGCTCACATCATCCCTATCATCTTAGATTCAATCCTCGTATCAGCATTTATTTAGCACCACACATAATAACATATATATATATTTCATATTTTTCTCTTTTTTATATAGCAAGGGATATCGTGCAATGAATGCACCCTAGACCCTGAAAAGTAATACGTTGTGCAACGAACCGCCAGGAAGTACTTCATTGTAACAACACACACTCATACAGCGACAGCCTTTGGCCAGATTCATTTTTCTAACGCACGCAGAGAAGTGTTCCCCCTTGAAGCTAATTTATTTATTTCATTGCACTCATATTGGAATGCCTTTATTTATACTTAATAAGATATACAAATATATATATATATATATAAAACATGCTACAATAGGAGAAGGTCATCCAAAATAAAAGGAATGATGCAAGCTATACTTTAATAAAACCAACAGATATATCAATACATAATTAAGAGATACAATTATCCATCAAGTATATTCAACAAACTTATCAAAGATTAGCACAATTTCAGATTTACACATTGAATGCAAGCAAAAGAATTTTTCAAAACAAAAGAACCTTGTATTTGTATAGATAAATTTTCTTGAAATTTTTGAAATGTGGGTGCATTTCAACTCCTAGGCGTATACCCCCAAACTTAAAGGTTACATTTTCCCTAATGCAAAAGAAAACAAAATGGAATGAAGGAATGCAATGACAGAATGTAATGACAAAATGTAATAATAGAATGTAGCTACAATGATGAATGTAATGCAATTACAACTATATGCTATTACAATGGTAAAGTGAATGCAATGACAATATAGGAAAATAAAATAAAGCTACTACATGGAATGCATGCCTACAAAAACTAAAAACTAAACTAACTCTGTTCTTTGGCTCATGGGAGGATGAGGTGGAGCGTCTCTTCTTTTTCTTGCTCAACTTCTCTTCTTGCTTCTCTTCTTCTTAGACTTGGAGCATTTTCTCTTCTTTTCTTCTTGGGAAGAGGAGTCTCTTCAATATCTTGTTCAACTTATTTCCACCGTACAAGTTTGTTAGAGAAAAGACAAAATGAAGAAATTTTTATTATGCAAAAAAGAAATAAAGGGGATTAAAAGAAAAACAACGAATATAAAATCTAAACCTAAGAAAAAAATTAAAGAGATTTTAAAAAAAAAATTGACCAATTTAATGGTCTCAATATTTCCAGGATCAAAGTCACCACAATAGCGTTTGAGTCTTTGGCCATTGACTTTGAATGGAGTTTCTCTTTTTGAGTCTTTGATTATGACTGCACCGTGTGGAAATGCTTTCACAACTTCAAAAGGTTCAGACCATAGTGATCTCAATTTTCCTAGGTGCAGTTTCAGTCTAGAATTGAATAGCAAAACCAATCGTCCAGCTTCAAATTGCCGGTGCAAAATAATCTTATCATGTAGTGCTTTCTCTTGTCCTTGTAAATAAAGGCATTTTCATAAGCGTTGCATCGAATTTCCTCTAATTCATTAATGTTTAACAAACGCTTCTTTCCTATTGCCTCATAATCAAGGTTAACTTGCTTCAGTGCCCACAAGGCATTGTGTTCAAGTTTAACTAGCAAATGGAAAGATTTTCCAAACACTAATTGATATGGTGACATTCCCAACGGATTCTTGTATGCAGTACTAATAGCCCATAATGCATCATCTAGATGAGAGGACCAATCTTTTCTAGTGGTGTTCACCACTTTTTCCAGAACATTTTTATAGCTCTATTAGACACCTCTACTTCTCCATTAAACTGAGGATGACACGTAGTAGCCAGTCTATAATTTACTCTGTAGCATTTCAATGCAGTAACCACCTGGTTGTAGTGGGTATATTTACCCTAATCCTTGATTAATGCTTTTGGTGTTTCAAAGCGAGTGAGTATGTGTTTGTGAAAGAACTTCATGACTATCGTTGCATCGTCTTTAGGCACTGCAACGACTTCTATCCACTTTGACACATAATCAACTGCAACCAAAATGTATAGATTTCTGAAAGAGTTAGGGAAGTGACCCATAAAATCCAATCCCCAAACATCAAATAGCTCAATTTCTATTATTGGCTGCTGTAGCATCTCATTTCTCCTAGATATCAATCCGGTGCGTTGACATCTGTCATAGCATTGAGCGAACTCATAAGTATCTTAGAACAAAGTCGGCCAATAAAATCTGGATTGTAGGACTTTTGCAGCCGTTCTCAATCCACCAAAGTGCCCTCTATAGGGAGCATTATGACAATGTTGTAGAATAAATTTCATCTCTCCTCAGGGACACATCGTCGAATTATATTGTCATTACAAACCTTGAACAAGTAAGTTTCATTCCA
The DNA here is from genome assembly GCA_019671005.1 of Hibiscus mutabilis. Lineage (NCBI taxonomy): Eukaryota > Viridiplantae > Streptophyta > Magnoliopsida > Malvales > Malvaceae > Hibiscus > Hibiscus mutabilis. Next base: position 23,292,255 of record CM033747.1, read on the forward strand.
ATGATATTTAGTAGCATCTCTAAGAAATCTAGGCTTTTAGTGCCCAGTTATGCCAACATGAGTCTTTCCGCAAACCAAGTAATTCATTATATCAACGCAACATGGTGTTGTATTCATAATGAAAAGCTTTTCATTTGGGAATGCGTCGATAATTTGCAACTTATTGTCGTTTTCACTTTCAACTTCTAACCATGAAAGGTGATTAGCAACTTGATTTTCTGACCCCTTGCAGTCTTTAATTTCAATATCAAACTCTTGAAACAATAAGATCCAGTGGATTTGTCTAGGTTTTGCATCTTATTTCACAAAAGGAATCTTAAAGCATAATGATCAATAAAAACTGTAATTTTTGCACCCACAAGATAAGAACGAAACTTATCAAAAGCAAAAATTACTGTTAATAACTCTTTCTTACTAGTAGTATAATTGATTTGAGCTTCAGTTAAAGTCTTACTAGCGTAGTAGATTGCATGAAATACCTTATCCTTGCGTTGTCCCAAAACTGCGCCCACAGCGAAATCACTGGCGTCACACATAAGTTCAAACGGTTGCTCTCAGTTGGGTGCAACAATGATCGGTGTGTTCACAAACTGTGTTTTACTTTTATTGAATGCATCCATACATGCATCATCAAAAACAAATTTTCTACCTTGCTCAAACAATAGGTATAAAGGTTTGGTGATCTTTGAGAAGTCTCGAATAAATCTCCTATAGAACCCAGCATGGCCTAGAAAACTGCAAATACTTTTCACATTTGTTGGTGGTGGTAGTTTTTCAATTACATCCACTTTGGCTCTATCAACCTCAATTACAGTATTTGAAATTTTGTGGCCTAGACAATCCCTTCAATGACCATGAAGTGATATTTTTCCCAGTTTAGAACCAGATTAATGTCTTCACATCGCTGAATACTTTTTTTCTAGATTATCGATGCAATGGTCAAAATTATTCCCATATATCAAAAAAGCATCCATAAAGATTTCAAGGGAATTATCAATCATATCTTAAAATATTGCCATCATGCACCTTTGAAATAAGGGTACAATGCAAAGACCGAAAGGCATGCGACGAAAGGCAAATGTCAAAAAGGGCATGTAAAAGTAGTCTTTTCTTGGTCCTCAGGTACAATAGCAATTTGATTGTAGCCAGAATATCTATCTAAAAAACAATAATATTCCTTGCCTGCAAGTTGATCTAACATCTGATAAATGAAAGAAAGATGAAAATGATAATTCCTTGTGGCACACTAGAATTTCCATGAAAGAAATTATTCTAGAGCAAAATACTCCATGTTGTTGTGTAGGATTAGAGTTACTCCAAGACTGTTTATTAGCTGTGTTGTAGGATATACCCATGTTGTTACCTCGTATGTTGCTGACATAACTAGCATTTTCTGCATGTTGTGGGCAATCCTCAAAATTATGGTTCCTCCCACAAATCTTATAGGAAAACACATGGGTGGTTGTTTGTTGAGCTAGCTGAATATGAACAACTTCACTTGTCCCCTCCATATTATTGATTTTGTTCTCCAATGTAGATATATGAGCCTTTAAAGAAGATAGATCATCAAGCTCAAACACTCCTAATGTAGCTTTGCATGATGCAGCTCTAGAGATAAGATATTGTGAATCGTTTTGAGAAAATTGTTCCAATACACCAACAACAGCATTGTAGGTGCAATCAAGTAATGGACCATTAGACGATCCATCGACAAGATGTCTTGTGGTTGCACTCAACCCATTATAGAAAATTTCAATCTGAGTTTCCTGTTGAATGCCATAGTTTGGACATCTTCGCAACAAAGATTTATATCTCTCCCATATAGTGTGAAGAGTCTCGTCATCTAACTGGTAGTAGGTTGTAATGTTATTCCTCAAGAGTGAGTTCATTGTTGGTAGATTAAAACCCATAACAAATTGCATTGCAAGATCATTCCACGATGTAATAGGGCTGACAGGTAATCCTCTAAACCATGTGCGAGCTCTACCCTGCAATGAATAAAGAAACAATTACATTCGTAAGGCATCATCAGGAACGCGTTGCTGGCTAAATAAAGCACAAATTAAAAGAAAAGATTGAAGATGCTCTCAAGCATCTTCATGCGATAACCCTACATACTGCCTATTAAAGTTGACCATTTGGAACATAATCGGCTTCAACTCAAAGTTCCCACTCTGAATAAGAGATCTAACAATTCCCGTTGCAAATCATTCAATTTGGGAACAACAACCTCGTGAATTGTTCTGTTCTGGGCTAATGGGTGCAACGGTGGGTTTTCTTGGGCATGAGGAATTCCCTCATTGATGATTGGTTGTCTGGCCATTCCACTATTTTCACGAATCCTTCTTCGAAAAGTTCTCTCAACTTCTAGTCATACAACACCTAAAAAAGATAAAGAAAAGAAAATGAAAAACAAAATTAAAGCTATTAGAAACGACTACAAACTTAAATAAAGAAAATAGAATTGCAAGCAGAAACATAAGGACATAATAATGTCATCCCCGGCAACGACGCCAAAACTTGATCGGTGTGAAAACATCATACTATTTAGTCCAAGCTACATTATCGATGCAATAATAGAAATAAAGAAATCTTGTTTGAATATCGATCCCACGAGGATGGTGTATTACGTTTATACTTATGTAACTACAGTACAATACTGTGATTGTGGTAGTTGTGGGTGTAATGGTGGTTGCAATAGCAGTAATAAAGGGGAAATAAATGATTCAATGTGGTAGCAAAAACAAAGTGTAATCAAGGATAGATAAATATAATAAATAAGCCTGGATCTCCTTGGTTCAGCTCAGCAGAAAGATCAAATGTACTTCGAGGATAAAGGATGGTTCAATCAGTGATGATGTGGTCAACTTGTGTATTAGCTTCCATTTAACCTTCAACCATTGACTCAGAGATATAGATCGACTTCAAGTTTCATCGTAAGTCAATACTATAGCCCTTAGAACAAGTGGACCAACTTCTGTTGCATCCTATCAACTTTTGTTGTAAAAACTCGTTAATCTGACTCGTCACTGCATCCGTCAATGTCAGTGGTTAGTTTAACACTCTCATACAAAACATAATCAGATCCAACAATTAAAGCTTAAGAAAAAGCTAATACTGATTTATATTAAACTGAAGAAACAGTTTAAATAAGTCCAACAAGCTCCAGAAAATTAAACCATTGTCAAGATGAGCACAAATACAAGTAAATCTCCAAAAATATCAAAATAAAGAGAAGATAACAAGAAATTTCCTCGATTTGGCACTTGACTCCTTATTTCCTTGGATAGATCTGCCTTACTTTATCTCGAATCTCCAGAAATAAGCTTAAGCCGTCATGGGAGAAAGGCAAAAGCTCGGAGGTTAAAGATGGTGTGAAAAAAATAAGAACACCATTGTAACACTCATAACGTATATTCGATATTCGAATAAGCATTAAAGATGTTACTAACTGATTTGACACTGATTTTTAGACTTGTAATTTTTTTTATTAGTATGCAAAACTAATTTGATTAAACAACCCTTTCACGGTTTTCATTAAATTACAAATCTGTCTAGAGTCACCTAGTTTCGACCCTGAACTGGTTTATAAAATAATTTAAGCAGATATTAAAATGAAAATATAATTCAGGGTGAAAACTATGTGTGCCGTCTAGACCCTTTCTTGATTTTAAAATCGCTACGCGATAATCAACCAACTAAGTTTAAAATCATTTGAAGTATCTTTTCTAATATTCTTAATTCCTCAAACTAAGTCATGCTTCTAGATTATACAAAATAGCTACGTATTTTACATCTATACATGCCCCACTGTACTAGGATGTGGTGATACTTACTGATAATACCGACTAACTTGATCCAATGATGTGCAGCTCCTCCTCTGCTATCTATTCCAAAGTACCTACGCGTGATACAAAACACACGTTAAATATAACTTAATGAGGCATAATCATAATAATGTAAAACAATGATTATAATAATGCAGCTTTGCAGATTGGCAAGCGATTTCCAATTGCAGTTGATAACATTTTAAACATGTGTAGAACTACATTGTATGTATAATTTATTTAACCAATATAATATTCAAATCATAGGATTCCATCTATCTTATCAGTCTTGTATATATTAAGCTTTTTAGCTTAACTAATTGCATACCTGCATTTCAAGTATTATGGCCAAAGTATAAAATCATGTCATATGTAATGCAGGAATAATCATATATCATGACTATCTTAAGAATCTTGATATCAATGGTTCATGATCATCAAGTAGTCATGTTTTCATTACGCAATCATTCGCATATCATATTCTCTAATATAGTCATACTTTCATCATGCAATTATTTGCATTTCATATTCTCTAATATAGTCCAGAGTACAAAATCATGTGATGTCATAGTACGCGAGTCATCTCGACACCGTAGTATCTACAACACTGTAGCATCTGCATCGACGAAACGATTGAGATGAGTACGTACTTGAGGACGTCCTTTTGTTCCTCGCACAACACTTTAGTGTCTATCTCAGCACCGTAGTGCCTACATTATCTCATCACCGTAGTGCCTACATTGTCTCAGCACCGTAGTGCCTACATTGTCTCACTAGTACTTGGGCATAACAATATAATACTTTCACCTTCAATATCCAATTCATCAATACTATCAACCATAATTCGATAATGAACATTTCATACCCAAAATCTGTAATCCGATTTATCTCAAATAAATTATTATGCTAAATCCCTGTATCACATATGCTATTTAATATTTCTTTGATCAACATACATTTTCATTATTATCAAAGTTGATTAATTGCAAGTCTTCTTCACATCATATATATATATAAACAAATAAAAATGCATTCATTCACCTCGCATATATAATAAATAAATAAAAATTACACTCACCTGGGCTATTTATTAGCATGCCTCACTAAATTCTACTCGATCCTTTCCTTCATAGTACCTCGAATCTTCTTTGATTCGGATTTGATTTCATTATCCACAAACAAACATTTGTTAGATTCATTTCTAAAAAAAATTCAATCAAGTTATCTAATCTTTTAACATAAAAAATTTCCATAATTAACTTCTAATTTATACTAACTTCTTCTTATTTTTCTACTTGTCAATTTAGTCCCATTACTTCAAACCACCATTCATCATCTTCTTCATCAAATAGTTATTCAAAATAATTCTCTCTAATTTTCTTTCTTTGCCAAAATAGTCACTAAAATGCAAAGGTAAGGATTCAAACTTCTTAACTTTGCAATTTAGTCCTCAAATCAACATTACTACCTTAATTCTATTATTTTATCTAAAAAATCAGATTTAATCCTCATCCAAGAATTCATTTTCCTATTTGGTCACTTGAGTCACTAATTTGATTCAACATCGGTTTAGCATTCTAACATCAAGTTCACATCTCCAACATCATTAGTTACATAAATACACTTCAATTTCATAAAATTCAGATTCGGTCCCTTAACTTTGAAGCTTGCCGAATTGGTCCATATGTATTCTAATTTTAATTCTAACTTCATACAACATATTCGATCCATAAAATCTCATAATCATAATTTTCATAAAATTTTCCCATTATTCTTCCATGTGGCCGAATTGGTCACTTGGCTTCTCTAGGCTCATTTTTCATCCAACAACATTCTAACATACTTAAATAAATTTTCCAACTTATATTCTTCATTTCCAAGAATTAACATTTAAATCCCCAATGTATTCCTACTTGCCAAATTGGGTGTCTAAACTTTTCAAAGACTTTATTTTAGTCCAAATGCCATAATCAAGATTCTAAATTCATAATCTCTTCAAATACATCACTAGCATAATTTTCACAATATTTTCCCTAATTTACCAAGCATGCCAAAATAGTCACTTAAAGGACTAGTTGAGGATTTTTCATTCTAGCATCAAAATCAAGCTTCTAATATAATCAATCTTTCATTTTCATCATCAATTTCAAAACCCTAAATAAAATCCCAAATTCTAGGGTTAAGGGTTTTAATCCTTAAACATGAAATTAATCACAATCTAAGTTTGATTTCATCTCTACAACACTAAATTTGCATAGTTCAAGCTTCAATCTAAACATGGAACATGAAACCCTATTTTCTCTCTCTTCAAGAACATAATCAAATCTTCATAACTCTTGATAAAATTACTATCAAATGAAAAAGAATTGAAAATAGATCAACTTTCTATCAAAACATACATGAATCTTGTTCGGGAGCCTTCAAAATGCCTAGGAAATTTTTTTGTGTATTTTCCCCCATTTTTCTCTATTATTTCGAATTGAAGAGGAGGAAGATGAACATTTTTGTTCATATTTTTTTAATTTATTCCACATGTAATAATAAATTAAATTTTTTATTCAATTTAATCCTTTTTCCAAAATTAACCTCCAACTGAATCATAATTTACAACTTACCATTCTAGTTCAATTCCAACAAAATTCCATTCAACTCTAACCAAACTAGAGTAATGCTTTCACATGGGAAATTACCATATTACCCATGATACTTTCAAAATATTTCAAAATTGCTATTGTGACCAAATTACCAAAACTAGTCACTTAAATCACTAATTTTGCCATTTTGTAAAAATCCAACTATTCTAGTTAGATCATAATCCACCAATTAATAATTTATTCATAAAACAATATTTTATGAATTTTCCGTGACTTATGGTGCAGTCTCTAAAATTTCAATTCGATCCGATTTCCCGATATTCACTTACTACTTCTGCGATTCCGCTTCACCAGGCTATCAAATAAATTTTAAAAATTCCTTATTTCCATATCTGAAAAATAAATAATATTATCAAATAAAATATTCCATAATTATGAAGTCAAACTTAAAATTTTGACTCATTCCAATATACTGATAATTTTACCCGAAATCTTTATCGAATAAAAATTCTCTTAATAATTTTTTATCAGATATCCATACGAATAATATTAACTCGAATTGATTCCTTTTTATCAGTCTCAAGTACTGACATAAGACCTTCCCAATAGGTCACCCATCATATGCCTTGAGCACGCTTAACTTTGCAGTTCAATCGAAATTCGATATCTTATACTGCATTTTTATTCCCGGGATCTACATCAGATTTTTCTCCATGATCTGTTTAATCTATGTACAGGAAAAAATAATTACTCATAAATTCTCCAAATATTCATAAAATAATATGTTATAACTCTTCCAAAGTTTATAGAATCATCTCCGAAATTTTAGCTTGATCTGATTTACCGATAAATGCCAAGAATTTTATCGGTTACTAATTAAATTCCTTAATCAAAATAATTATAGGATTCATCCTGAATCGAACTAAAATATTTCCAACACTTGGAAATGACTTTTATAACCTTTCTCTATCGTATGGTAAAATTTTATAATTTTTCAGTTCGATTCGGGTGTCCAAACTCCACTTAAACTTTGACTGCGATTTTCCAATAATCGAAATATCGGATCAAACCAGTAATTCCTCATTCGATCAACACCAATGGATGCTGTATCTATTTATGAAATAAAACACCTAACTTTTGGGAAATTACAATTTTGGTCTTTCAACTTTTCATATTTCAACTTGTACCTCCCAAGTTTTAAAAACTTGTCATTTTGGTCACTAAACTGTAAACCTTGAATTCCCATTCAAATTTTCCTTGGATTTTTAACCAAATTTTGCGAGTATCCTATTTTACTCATTCTTTATCACATGACACCTTAAAACCTCATAAATTTCTTTTCTACAGTCCATAATTGAGAAAATCCTAACTTTTGCATTTTTGTCATTTTAGTCACTAAGTAAGCTTTTAAGCCCTTATCTTAGTACTAAACGACCCTTAATCAACATAGCGAATTTTGGGGTATTACAACCATGACTCTCTCTCTCACCTCCCAAATAGTCCTTTTATAGGCCACATAAGGGAGGACATTTGTCATGCAGGTTATTTGTGTGCCAGGCGTCGTACAGAATTTGTTGTAACAACCTGGACAACTAGGATATTTGTTCTTATACTTTATCAGACTGGACAACTAGCAGATATAGTTTTGAACTGGCTGCAGTGGCAAAAACTTCCTCTGTAAGGACATTAGTAATACAGCAACAACAAGGCAAAAATGGGCAGAAATATACAAAACATGAGCCACAAGAACTAAGTTGGAAAAATGTAGAAATAGACATGAAAATGCAAAAATGGATGCAATAAACACCAATGTAGGGACAATTAGACCTATGAATCAAGGGGAAATACATGCTCTTTAAAGAGCTATCAATGAGCTGAGGTCATCTACTCAGGATCACCTAGACATCGGATAAGGAAGAGTATCGTATACTCGAAATCACCTAGCCATCGAGTAATAAGTGCCACTCAAGATCAACTAGACATCGAGTGCACGTAAAGAAGAGAACGGGTACTGCAGTATAATTCTTGGGTATCCGAATCCCATACCAAATCAGTCATAAAACAACCAAGGCATAAAAGGCTCATCTACAATACAAGGCAAGAAACAAACATTTAAAATGGCATCCAAAGTCATAGTTCAACTAAATGTTCAATATTTCATTTATCATATTCGATTTTATCGCATTAAAGTCCTTACCAAAAAATCCATCATAACACGCGAACCAATATAGAAATTACTTACTGAAAATCTTAAATTTCCTAAGTATCGGTATGAGTCGACCCATACTGATATGGCCTCGTATAACGTACCAGTACTAGTTGAAGCCTATATCGATACCCTATTCTCAAGCTTATAACATGTTAGCGAATTACGACATTGCACAACTTTAATCGATCCCTAAAGCTTATAGAAGACATTAAAAATTGATTTCTAACGCACTTAATAATAATTACTGAGTTATGATTATTTATTTGGATAATTTTCAGTATTAATCCATAAGCATATTTTCTATCAGACACATCAATTTCATACTACTAGCATCCAAGCATAACAACATATAAATCAAATAGTCATCAAATAATCATACGAACATTCGAATGACACTACACGGTCTCTAAAGCCCATACGAAACACGTCATGACCTTACACATTATCGTGCACCCCATAAATATCGAGTCACGTATGGTCGGTCTCTAACATGCTTAATTTTCCTCTACCTATTTTGCAACCACTAGCAAACATGGCAATCACATTTATGATGCTTATGAATCATTTTAGAGTTGGAGATGTACTAACCTTGAGCGCTAGCGATAAATCCTCATATAAGCTTCCCGATTACTCCACTTGGTCCGTTATTCGGACTCGAATAATCCTCATATAACAATTAATACAATATATATTAATTAATCATATACTTTAATTTACTCGCAAGGTCAAACACGTAAAAATAGCTTACTGAGTTTGAATTTGGTGAAACGGACTGCGCAACGAACTCAGAACATCGAAACCCTCCATAGTAGGATCCCCAACAAAAAGTCAATGGCTAGGTCAACGGTTAACGCGACTTGATCAATGGCCAACGCGACTCAGTCAATGGTTTGGCTTTATAGACCAGCTTGGCCTAGCTAACCAGACCGGCTCAACCAGCTGGCCTAGCAGCCAACCCAAACGGCTTGGTCCAAGCTGGTATTAGCTGTCCACTGCAGCTGGACGTCGCCCACGCGGTAACGGCACGTGTGACGTATGCGGCGGTGTCTGACGGAGACAATCAAACAACGAGCTCAAGTCTGACCTTTTAACACCTCTTAAGCTCGATGGTAGTGGTGGTGGTTTTTGTGGAGGAAGGCAGATGATGGAGTTTCAAAGCTCAAAGCTTCGCCGGATCTTTCTTCTTCTTACACCGGCGAACGACTACTCCAAAAATGACAAACCAACCTCCCATTGAGTCGTCTCAGATAGGGAAGTCCAACGGTGTTGATGATATCAAAGGCGAACTACCAGACGATGACGAATCTTGGCCAAACCACTTTTTCTCTTTAAAACTCTAATATATTCCCTCTCTCCTCAATTATTTCAGAACCCACCACTCCGCCGAACTCTTAATTTCAGACAAAATTTATTCTTTCAAAACAAAATGGTCAAATTGCTCACTTAGACACTTAACTTTTCAAGGGTTTATACTTTTAGCACCAAACTTCTACCCGCCTACAAAATGGTCACCAGTTCTCCATAAATAAAGCTTCCAACTTTGAATTCTTTAAATTGAATCACCAAAATATAAGACCCACAACCCGAATCTGAGACCTAATATATGAACCCGAAAATTGGGTTGTTCAAGTATGATATTATGCCACGATAGTAATTTTTTTTAAAATAAATAATTTTTTGAATAGTCTAAAGGTGATTACAAGGTAGTATATGTTCATAGATATTCTTAACCCTTTGACAATGCACACACCTTGCAGACAAAACGATTGAACTCAGGTCTCATAGAATAAACATCATCCGCTTTTCCACTTAAACCACTTGTTGAGTTTAATTATAAATAAATATTTATTAAACTAATAATAATAATCATATGATGACACACGTCATCATTCAATTAATTTAAAATGAATTGACTCTCAAACCCAAACACCTAAAAAGTTTTAAGTGTGACTGTGTAACCACCGGACCAAATGTCAACTTTTTTTATTTTGTACAAAATATAATATATACTAAAAACTGGAAATTCATTAATTAAAACAAACAAAACGAGGTATTTGACCCTTGATATTTCTATGGAAAAATAAGGCATAAAACCAAAAGATATCATGTTTGATTGTATAGTTATTTTGGTCTCTATATTTTTGAAGTAATTTAATCTTTAGCGTTTTATTTTAGGTCAAAATGATCTCATCTGCAGATGAAAATTATCAGTCAACAAGAGCTTGAAATGACATGACAAACTTACATGGCAGTGCATACTGAAATGACAGTGCAATATAGACAAAGGTGTTGACTTGAAAGAAAATCACATCAGTAAAAAAAATAATTTTATAAAATAATATAAAATTAATTTTCTGATTATGTGTCATTCTGTCAAGTCATTTTAAACTGTTTACCTTTGGTTGACTAACAATTTTCATCCATATAAGGGTCATATTGAAAAATGAGACGCTGTGGGATAAATTGTCTAAAAAAGAATAGGGATCAAAGTGACTATTAAGTCAAACGTTATGAACATTTTTTAACATTATGCCAAAAAATAACGAGTTCCAATATTTCTTTGGAATGATATTGATAATGATCATGACCATGAGTATTAGGGGTCAATGTTCAATCAAGTCTAGTTAGTCAAGTTTATGAGTCCTATTTTACGGCTCAAATTTTATTTGAATTTTTTTTATTCAAGTTGATTTTGAGTTTCCGTACAAATTTAATTGTAATCATTTATAATGTGATATACATATATATTTTTCCATATTTTTCACATGTGATATACATATACTAGACATAATTAATGGACTTGACTCAGACTTGGAAATTGATCCACTAATTATTAAAATTTCGAGTTATTTGAACTCTCATTTTATAACTCAAACTTTATTTAAATTTTTTTAATCGATCGAATTTCTACAATTACAAATCAAGTCATATCTTGTCGTATTTTTTTGTCGAATTAAATAAAAAATTGATTTTTTTTAATCGAGTCAATTTTTATCGACTCCTATTGCGTATTATGAGTAATTGAATATGATGATTACCTTGCGTGATATGAAATTTTGATAATATGGGATGAGTCTTAATCCCACAGTACGTGCAACAGGCCCATAACCTGGGAAGGCCAATCAAATCAGATTCGAATCACTAACCTAGAAAAACCTGACCGTCAAAAATTTCCAAAATATTTTTAGGCCTGGGCTTTCAAAAAATTCCAACCCAGAAATTCAAGAAACTAATAGCTTCCTCTGAAGCGCTGTTGGTAGCAGCCGCTGCGCGGTTTCATCATCCCTTCTCTTCTAGTCCCTCGATCTTTGTTGTAAGTTCCGATTTTTGAAGTTTTTGTTTTTAATTGTTATGATGCTAAAGTATTGAACTAAATCTTGGTGACAATGCTAATCGAAACCTCATTTTCACACCAAATTTTGCATATTTTTATTAATATAAGCCGTCGTCTCGTCGTTTTCTTTTTGAACTGTTCGATTTCTTGCTTTTATTTATTTATTTTATCAGCATTTCGGCCTTGAAATGAGTTTCGAACTAGGAAATGTGCTTTATTAACTTCCCATATGCATTTGCTCTATGATCTGTTCCCCTATTTTTCTTTTCCTCTGAAATGATGATGTTATCTTTGTGGTATTTCCAGGCTTTGGTTGATTGTCCTTCTATCAAGATGGTTGGACCAGCACCATTTGTAGATATGGGCAAAAAAGCCAAAGGTATGAGTTGCATTATCCTTTACTTTTTTTCTTGTTTGGTTTTGTATGTTTAGATATTGTTTGATATGCTTGCCCTTGTCATGGTCTTTCTAGAAATTACTGTTTATTGACAACTCAAACTGATAAGCCGCTTTTCAGAGGCTTGGTGATGGTTGGGCAGAGGAATTGAAAATGCTAATGCAGCTAGATTTTTAAAACTCTTAATAAACCAAAGAAAATGATTATATTTATGTGATAGAATATAGATAACCAAAACAAGTTGTTCGTTAGTCTGTCATGTTACAAAACACAGACTTCGATACCTGCTTTCTTTTGCTTCTATCTTTCATAGATTCTAATCATTTCTAATCATGTTTATGCAGACCTCCTGACAAAAGATTACAACTTTGACCAGAAGTTTACTCTTTCAATGCTGAGCTCCACTGGAATGGTAGTGTTTTCCCAATAGAACTTGTTGACCCTTTTTATTGAGTTACTTGATTGTAATTTTTGGACAGAGCTTAATTAATGTACTTGGAAACTTAAATTCTGGTTTGCCATGATTTTATATCCCATTGATGCTATGGCCTGAGAATAGTTTGTTAAATGTTAGCATAGTGATTATCTGTTAGGTTTTCACATGTGAACATTATGCGCATAGGATGGTTTGTTTGGTCTTTGATATTAATTGCTTTCTCTTAAGCAATCTTCTGCAGCAAATTACGGGCAGAAATTGTTTGTGCAATGCGATATTTGAGATGTAGGGGGAAAACAACGTATTCTCGCTAGATTTTCATGTACATTGAACTGTTTTTTTGAGTGATGTTGCTTTCTGCTACACCCTTGTTTTGTTCTTGTTGTGCATTTATGTCTGAAGGAATCCACACAGGATGCCCCAAATTTCATACTTATTTAAAATTTTCTTGCGTCAAACTGGATGAAACTAGTAATTTGTGTTAAACTGGATGAAACTGGTAATTATGTCATTATGTGACCATGGGTTGTTGAAGTTTTCATTGAAATGGATGATGGCACACTTAAAGATTCGTGTGGCTGTTGTAACAATAACCACCTATGTTCTGTCCTTTCAATTTCCCTTTCTTTGATCCCTCAACTTTCTGTTTGCTTTCTTCCAATATGAGCTGAACTAGTCATATATACTCATCCCTTTATTTCATTACCCAACCTTCATTTTCCCTTTAGTACTCACCAGTGTTAAAAGGCTGGACTGGACAGGTCAACTGGGAACCAGTGGTCTGTCCATTCTGGTACATATTAGAAATCCGAGCCTGTGGTGAACTAGTAGAGAAAATCAGTTTAACTGGTAAAAAATTAGCAAAAACAGGATTATAGTGATCTTTTCATTATTACTTTTTTGCATGTGTTGATATTTTAACCTTTAACCCTTTGTGGTAATGCATTGAAGACCATACCATACCACTAAACCAAATGCATATTTTTATTATCCAATTACCTTATATAATTCTTATTGTTTTTCAAAATCTTATACCTAATATTCAATAGTTAATATATTCTTTAATTTAACAATCCTGTTGATCTGGTGACTCTGAGATCTCACCAGTTAGACATCCAGTCCTGTTTTCTATTCACCGGTATTAATTTCCATGACATATTTGACAGGTACAGGTTTGGTTTTCTGCCTCCAAATCGTAGGAAAAAGTTTAGAAAAATATGTGTTGAACATATTATTAAGCTTAGAATAAAACAAAGTTGGAGAACCAGGGAGAGCAGGAGACATGGAGGGTAGAGGGGGTCAAATTGGGAGGCCTAAAAGAACTAAATACTTATTTATTTTATTAATTGTTTTTTATACGTAGCCTGAGAGCACTTGAAGATGGAAAAAAATATTTACTTTCAAGATTTTGCCATTTTATTCACTTTTACCATCAATAGATTCTAACATTGTCAAAAAAATGTACTGCTGATAACTTTCCTTAAAAATGAAGAGAGCTCTTATGGATTATTTTTTTTTTAAAATACTATATTGATCTGTGCTCGAATTTGATTGTTATGTGATCTAATGTCATTCTTAAAATGTTTTGCAGGGACTTACAGCCACAGGGATCAAGAAGGACCCAATTTTTTTTGGAGACATAAACACTGTGTATAAGAGTGGAAATACTACTGTGGATGTGAAAGTTGATTCCTATTCTAATGTATAGACGATTTCTCTTTTCTAATTTTTTATTTGTAACTTCTCCATATTTGTGATTCGGTTTAGTGTACCACCTTTTTGTATTTGGAGGTTTTTAAATCCTGATTGTGTAATCCCCAATAACTTTGACCCTTTTCCTCTATTTTTCATTTGTTTTTCTGCAGGTGTCCACAAAAGTGATTGTCAATGATGTCTGGCCATGTTCCAAAGCTGCTCTAAGTTTCAGGATACCTGATCACAAGTCTGGCAAGGTCAGTGCATGAATGTTAACAGTATATATGTAAAATGACAGTTGCAATTTCTCATAGTAACCAAGGTATTCCCCATCTTCTTCTTAATTTGCCAGCCATGCACTTTTCATGTGCTGCGGGTTGTGTTTATGCTCTGTCGATCATTCCTATTCTCTTGCTTACTACAGATTTACCAAGGCTATAGTTGATATGAGTGTTGTTTTGTTATGGCTCCTTTTCATGCATGGTACCTAGTTCTACTTTTTGTGTATCACTTTGTATGGAAAAATGTTAATTTGTGAAAGTAAATCAGTTTGTTGGAAAATTACGCTCCAATTCTCTTGTTGGTTCAAAAGAAAGATCATTGACAGCCACTTTCGTAGAAAATTATATTACCAAACACTTCAACCTATTGGTTAATGGCAGTAAACTAGCAATTTCTTGAAGTGTTGGTAATATAATTTTATGTTTGAGAAACAGAATCTTTGACTCTTTATATGCTTCATGTCTCAGTTGGATGTCCAATATCTTCATCCTCATGCTGCCATTGATTCTAGCATTGGCCTGAATCCAACTCCCCTATTGGAGCTTTCAGCAACAATTGGCAGCAACGAGCTTTATTTGGGTGGTGAAGTTGGATTTGATGCGGCTTCTTCTTCTATTACCAAGTACACTGCTGGGATCAACTTGAACAAACCAGATTTCTCTGTTGCTCTTTTGCTGTGAGTATTTCAAGATCATCTACCTTAGGAGATATTTTTCCTTATAGGTGCACATCTATCTGTATCTTTTTTATGCTAACACCTTCAGGCTTCAGTTGGGATCATGAGTGGTTTATAACATCTTGTTAGCATTTTACAAAATCTAAAGTTGGATTAAAATGATCCTGAATGTTGTTTGCATATTATACGATCCTAACCATTAATAAAGTTTTCGGGCAAGCCTCAAATACTTTAGATTTTGGTAGTCTACTGATAGTTATTGGACTCTTCAAAATGATTCTTGATCTCTAAACTTGATTTCTACCCACAGGCTCCACAAACTTTGTATGTCATAAAACCCAGTATTTCACCTTATCTTTCAGTAAACACCGACAGTTAATTTGTTTGTCACACTACTCTTTTAGGCAAAATTTTGTTTCTTGGCTTAATCTGAAATGGCCCACCCCGTCTTTCAGTTTCTGCTCACTTTGGTCAAATTAAAAGTGATCAAGTCTGGTAGCTCATACACGCCCAGTAATCATTGGAAACTTTTTCAAAGAATCACAAGCAATTGAGCAAAATGTCTACTTTGCATGCATATTTAGCTAAGAAGTTTCTGTGACCTAAATAGATTTGGGGGTGGCATAGAGAGAGCGATAGTTGAACAATTAGAGTCAAGGGGAGCGCAGTTAGTTAAGGGGCTGCTGGAGTAAGGACCATTGATTAGTTTGAAGGAAAAAGGGTGATCCTATTTGCAATATGTTTTGGGTTCTTAAAATCAAATGTCAATTATCATGAGTTTGGATGGAGGATCCACTTGTAAGTAACTGGGACTGATCTGTATTGAAGGATATCGAAGAAGAAAAAAGGAAAGGAAAGAATAGCATACTACCTATTGGCATCAAGTTGGATGCTGACTGATGATGTGTCTGCCATATCAACTCTGTGTTTTTCTTTGTAATGCCAGAGTGACTTATTCCTTGCATATTGAGAATTTCAGGTGGAGCTTCGAAACTTAATGAGTACCACAATGCCCTTTTAGATGCCTTTGAAGTTGATTCAGAATTTCAGTGACCTAAGTTTCTGCATCATGGAGATTGGAGGAATAGCAGTAGAGAATGCAGTATTGATATTTCGTGTGTTGCATGGAACTTTGAGAAGGGTTTAAATATATTACGATCATTATTTTTCTTTTACGGCTTACGATCATTATTATTTATTTATAGATATAACAATCTTTATTATGGTAAACCATAATTTGATTCATTTGATATATTTAAAGATGGCGTGTGAGGTGATCATTCAAAAGACAAAACCATGAATATTAAGCAGTTTGGAGAGACTTTAAGATGCATGGGAACTATTGGGATAAATTAAAAAACTAGTTTTCCCCAGAAAGTTTAAGAACTCCGTTTCCTTGGACTATGATGAACATTTACCAGTGAGAATGATTAAAAGTGTCTTAGTCTCTGTAGGTTAAATTCATATGGCTTAACCTATTAGCTGTCAACATTTTATGCTCCTTTTCTTGTTGTTTTATGTTCTTTCCCTCTGTCATGAAGGCCTTGCTTTAAATTTTTCAATGCATGTTTTCTGTTTTTAGGACTGACAAAGGACAGGCATTGAAGGCATCATATATCCATTCCGTCAACCCCTTCACTTCTGTTGCTGCTGAAATGGCTCATAGATTTTCCACCTATGGAAACACTTTCACCATTGGAAGTTCTCATGCTGTGGACCCTTTCACCGTGGTAAAAACACGGTTTTCGGACAATGGGAAGGTTGCAATGCTCTGCCAACGTGAATGGAGACCCAAGTCACTCATAACTTTTTCGGCAGAGTATGATTCAAAGGCCATGAATTCATCCCCTAAGATGGGACTTGCCCTTGCTCTCAAGCCTTGACCGTGAAGATGTCATTTTGGATTTTCCATAATTTTAAATTTTGATATGGTTTTCCCCCGGAATCCTGGTGGGAGTTGTCATTTACCCAGATTGTTTGGTATCGAAAGATTATAAAAGCAAAATGCTAAGATAATGAGTTGATGAATGTTTTCACCACAACATTGGTGGAGGAATTGAACCAAGATTTGCCAAATTTTATAATGATAACAGCACATCAGTTTTTGTTGCTGAATGCTAATAATGTTCAAGTTGTGTGATGGGGGTGCTTCCCCTAATGTTGTATTGTGGATTTGTGGTAATTTTTTCATCTTCATTTGTCAACAGTGCCTTTGCCTCTTCCAAGTTGAGGGACCATTATAACCTGGCTTTCAAGTTTATCAAAGCACTGCCTTTTCCGCCTTAAGTGCCACTTTGATTTTCCGTTCTCAAATGGTAGCCATTAAAAAGCAGCAAAGGGAAGACAGGAGGAAGCTTGAAAGAAACCTAGTACACTCTTACAATGTCATTTTTCTTACATGATTGTAAAGAAAGCGTTATTTGGATTTATTTATTTATTTATGGTGCTATTGGTCAAATAGAAAGAACACATTAACAAAAATAAGACATCATATCTAGGGCCAGCAAACAGAAGGTTTTGCTAAAGCTGCACTGTTGGCAAGGTCTGAATTGCAGATTTTGGTGAGTTTCATTTCTTCAAGTGTTTTGATGCTTGTCGCCACCAGTTGCAGTTTCCAGTCAACTTTCGACACTGTTGCTCCATTTTCTATCAGTGTTGAGAAACCTTCTGCATATAATTATGGAGTTCCCCTTTGGTGTCGATTCCGACTGCTGCGATTCAATACACGATCCCCGTTTCCTTTTTCCACTGCCAAAATCATACTCGAATCAGCAATGTCTGTCTGCAGGGCTGCAGAATTTTGATGGTTTTGCCTGGGTCTAGAGCTGAATGCATTGATGGTATGACAAAACATATCACTAGCTCTGGTGTAAAGCTTTGATTTGTTAAACAGAGCATCATTCAAGTTTTTCCAAATAATTTACAGTCATTGCCTTCCACTTCTGGAAGCCTAGAACCGATTAATTCTGAAGTTTAAGCTGAGACCCGAACTACATTGCTCTAGAAAGGGGGTCTTCATTTTCTGCTCCCCTTCTTCTAACATACACCATATGCACCATGCTTCGGTCTTCATCCACCATCACCTGCCGCTCTCGACCCCGAGGTGAACTTCCTTCGAACACCGGCTCCCACTTTATGCCGTAAAACAATAAGTTCCTCTTCTTCCCAACAAAAGGAGCCTTATTTCATTTTCAGCTTTCCCCCTTCTCCCGGCATACATTTTACCTCCGAAACAAACCATGCTTGGGTCTTCATCCACCAGTAGGGCTGGGATCGAGTTGAGCCAAAAAATTTTGAGTAATTCAAGTTTGCAAGTCTTATTTTACAGTTCAAATTTTATTTGAATTTTTTCAAATTGAGTTGAGTTTATAAAATTCGAGTGTCAAATCGAGTTTTTGAGTTTCTGTACAAATTTAATTGTATATATATATATACTTAGGGCTGGGCGATACACATGTTGATTTTAATTTTAACGGCTTTCTATTATATATACGATATACATATATATTTCTTCATATTTTTGCATGTAATATACATAATATATTTTGTAGAATTGACAAACTCGACTCGAATATGAAAACTGATAAACTAATTGCTAAAATTTTTGAGTTATTCAAATTTTTATTTCATAACTTAAACTTTATTTAAATTTTTTTTAGTCGAGACGAATAATTTAATTTTTTTGAGTCGAATCGAGTTTTGTGCACCCTTAATTACTTGTGGCTCTCAACCACGTGTTAATGAGGTGAACTGCCAACGAACACAGGCTCTCACTTCGTGCATGAGGTTGCTATTACCTCAGTATTCCCAAGTTCATCTTTAGTAGGTATGCAATTGTTGTAAACCTTCTGGACGAAATGATTATCTTAACGGGAAGATTATCATTTGAAAAAAAAATATAAAAATAAAGATAAATAAATCTTTTTACACTAAATAAAATTTTCGTCTAACTTTTGAATGACTAAGATTAATGACAAAAAAAGAAAAGATTGTCGCATGCAAAAAAAATAAATAATATTAGTCATTTATTTACCTTTATCCAACGGTTCAAAAAAAGTATAAAAGTAATTGAATTTTACATAATGTAAGTGAATCCTAACCCATATATATCTCTTGAAAAAAAGAGAGTAAAGAGTTAATCTTAGCCATCCATTTTCCCCATCCAACGATTTAAAAAACGTGTAAAACTCTTAGTTTTACATTCAATATAAGTAGATCATATCTCATATATATATATATATATTTGTGTGTGCGCCTGCATATATGTATGAATAAAATCATTTAGTTTTACACTGGACGAGTGTAAATTGATAATTGAGACTATTCGCTTTTTTTTACTTCTTAATTTTTTTAATATTTCAAAACAGTCAAATAAGATCTAAGCTTTTTGAATTTGTTCAAATAATAACGTAATCTTTCAAACAATTAAATAAGAGTCTAATGTTTTCATATCTGCTCAAATAATGACTTAACACTTTCGATAACAATATTTTTCTTCTATTATTTGAGTTGTTTCGAAAATTTTATATTCTTATTTTAACAGATTCAAAAAATTTAAACCCTTATTAAACTCGGTTAAAGTTTAGACTTTGATTTAAGTATTTTTGAAATATTAGACTCTTATACTAATAATTTATGAAAGACTAGACCTTAATTTGGACATTTAACCTTTAAAGTATGAATAAGAATGTGTGTGTGTGTGTGTGGTGGGGTGGGGGGGGGAGGAGATGACTTTGGGCTGACCGAAGAATCTCTTCAACTTTACATTGATATTGGTATAGTTGTGGTTCATGAGGGCATCATCATCACCATTAATTCAACCAGAGATTAAAATAAAAGTCTGCAATTATAATAACGGTCGTTATATAATGATAGAAGCACCGTACGAAACCGCAATACTCGTAATATTTATTTCCACAATAACGATAAACGTAACACGATAAAAAATATGACCTCAACCATAAATTAAATCTCCGATTTCAACTTTCCTTCAAGTTTCTATTAGCTCTGTCTCTGAACACTTTCCCCATTGACATCCTACATCAGCAAGCAACACTGCAACATGAATGTGATTCTGTACGGCCGTTATGAAATTTAACACATGAACCGAATCGAGCCGAGCGAGAACGAACGACTGAGAATAAAAAGAAAGATAACTTTGTTTCGTCGGGTGTTTAGGGATTTAATTTAAGGAAATAGGGTATATTTAAAAATATTTAAGAATTTATGACAAAATGAATAGTGGGTGGAAGACGTCACTGATATTTTTTAATTATTTTTTTCCAAAGTTGTCATGCACTGAACAGTTTACGTTATAAAAAATATTAAACAAACCTAGGATGTCACCTGCAGGTGGCGCCTTCTACCTAAAAAAACATTGGCCCTGTTTGACAATTAACAGATAGCTGTTAGTAGATTACATTAGCTGATAGTTGGTTGCTTTAACTGATTTGACTAGCGGATTGTATAAGATGATTGTATAAAAGTGTTTGGTAAAATTAACTGATAGCTGATAGCAGTTTGATTATTTAAACAAGCAAAATGACATATAAGGACATGATTATATATGATACTTGTTTAAATAGTTTATTAGTTATCAATATTATTTATATATTAATATTAATTAGATTATGAAAAATATTTTTAATATAACATTACTAAGCATATTTGAATGATATATATATATATATTAATTTATTATTTATACAATTAGTTTTAGGGTAAACTACATAGATGACCACTTAATTATGGGGTTGGGTTAATTTGACCACTATACTTTCAATTTTGTCGAATGTACCACAAAACTATTTAAGTGGTTTCAATGTAGCCACCTACCGTTAAAAAACAGAGAGGTTGACGTGGCTGCTAAATAAAATTGGTATAATTACATATTTGGTCCCATTATTTACACAATCTATCAATTTGGTCCTAATTTTAATAAAATAAATTAATTGTTCAATTAGATAGTGAAACGTGTCACCACCTTATTGTAGGACTTTAGCTATTTTATTTAATTTAATAAATTTATTTTTCTCCTCCAATCAGACGGTGACACGTGTCACCTGATTGGAGAAAGAAAATAAATGCAAGCAAATTGGATTTAGAGGAATCAAACCTGGGCAAACTAGGGGGAAGGGGCATGGCTTTGCCACTGGGTCAAGCACACTTTTGTGATGTTAAATACAAATATATAATATATGTCTTAGTTAGTTGTTTATGTAAGGGAAAAGCATATAAATATAGATTAAGGGGATTCGAACATGACCTATTTAGAATGCATAAAAACATCTAAACCAATCAAATAAATCTAACAATTAAATTAAAGTTAACAACATTTTATATATATTTTAAATTATAGTTAGTGCACGATTTAAAATTATATTAAATTACTATATATACATATATATATAGTAAAGCCACAAACATAATTCAAATGAATTGATATTTTTAAAATTTTGAAATTTTTAATATATTTTTATTTGATTTATGTGAAATTATAATTTAAAATTATATCAATTCATTTAAATTATGTTCGTGAGTTTGGATTCGCTAAATGAATTAATATAAATTTAAATTTAATATAATTCCATATATATATAGTAATTTAATTAAAATTTTAATAAATGTTAAAATTATTAATTAAGTTAAAAAAATCAATTCAACGATTATATATGTGAAATTATAAAATAAATTTGAAAAGAAAAATATATTAAATTTAGTTTAAAAATATAAAATCTTAAAACTATTTTTATTTTAAATCATATCATAACTATAATTTAAAATATATACAAAATGTTGTTAACTTTAATTTAATTATTAGATTTATTTCATTGGTTTAGATGTTTTTATGCATTCTAAGTGTGTCATGTTCGAATCCCCTTAATCCACATTTATTTGCTTTTCCTTGACATAAACAACCAATTAAGACATATATTAAATGTGTAACACCCCAAAATCGGGCCTAGTCGGAATTCAATTTCGGCAACTGAAATTTTTGCATCTAAAAGTCAAATTATAGCATTGACCTTTGACAAAGTGGTTAATTATTGGATTATTAAACCTTAATTAAGTATTGTTAGTGATCAAGGACCATTTTGTAAACATTAAAACTTGACCTAGTGACTAAATTGTGAAAACTGATGTTTGGGGGCAAAAGTATAGAAAGTGAAGCGTTGAGGGACTAACCTTGCGATTAGCCCCTCCTCAAGATTAATCACCACTTACGTGGGCAATTGGGGTGAAGTTTCTTCACCTAAAGGAACGCTTAAACAAAAAAAAACAAGAAATAAAGAAAAGGCTTACCCGGTTAAGTTTTAAGCTAACACTCCATATCAATCTTCATCTTCTTCCTTAGTGACCAAGCACATACCTCCATTAAAGCTTTAGTGAAGCTTTGCTTTCCTTCAAGTTGTCATTTCCAAATTATAGCAATTGATAGGGTAACAAAATCCCTTAAATGGTTCATCGATTCCATAGTTAAAACCATGTTTAAATCCAAGTCCAAGAAGTTAAGAACCCTAGAATTTCCTAGGGATATCAAGGCTCAATCTATATTGTTTTTCACAGCTATTAAGTTGCTATGAATCTATTATTGATGATGAAATCCTTGTGTTTTCTATCTCTTTTGTAGCTCAAGAGAATCAAGGTAAAGAATCACCAAATCCATCAAATTCCAATAGGTCAAAGAATAAGGGAATTCAAGGGAATTGTCATCCTAGAGCCCTAAAAGCTTCAGGAGTATCGGTGAGTGTAGTCGAAGTCTAGGGACTGGCTAGGTGCCATTTCTGATTTCATTGACATTGTTATTGTATTTCTATCAATGATTTCAATTTACGATTACATCAAAACCTCGTAGGAGGTACCATTGGTAAGCTTTCGTAAGCTTATTGCATTGATATATGAATTATTGAATCATAGTATTGTTATTGATATCATTGAATAAGGCCATATTGATTATTGAACATTGTTATTGAAACATTGGACCATTGATGATGCCATTGATATTGTTATTGGCCTGAGTATTGAATCCTTGGATACAAATGGACATGGGATACAATTGGCATGCCATAGAATTCATGAGCTCATTGGTACAGAGTGGACTATGGTCCTTGAGCTAAGGTTCTATTTGGCGATATTGACCGAATGTATTGGTTTTGGTCTTATTGGCGATGTTGGAGGATATTGACAATTTATTGTTGGCGATGTTGGTTAGGAATTCGCTTATCCACATTTACATATTGATCCAAGGAATTAAGTTATCAAAATTATTGCTAAAACATGATTTGAGATGCATTTATATTGTTATACATGTTATTGATATTACTAGCTTCCATGTTATTATTGTTGACTACCTCACTAGGCTATATAAGCCTAACGCATCTCATTTCCATGCATTTTCAGGTTAAAAGCGTGTCGGATCAAAGATCGGAGCTAGGCGAGTTTTGAAGCAAGTCACACAAGTTATAGGTAATGTAAACCTAGCCTTTGAACTCCTAGTATGGTGGCATAGTGTCTAGACATGTTAGTTTAGCCCCATTTTGTATGTACATATGGTTTACCATGTTTAATGAGTTAAAATATAAAATATGGCTTGTTAGTGATTTAGCAAAATTGGTAAAATGGTATAGAATGCACTAATAAGTAAAAACATAGTAAATGGTTCCATATTGATATGAAATTTGACATGCATTTAGATTTGATGTTTATAAGGTTGCTGGTAAAATTTAGTAATCATTGGACAAGGTTAAGACCCCTAATTTGACTAAAAACCAGACAAGAAATGTCATTACAGACCTAGGCGTACCGGTACATGTGGTGTCGTATCGGTACAAATAAGCAATTATGGGCAATGTTAACTCAGGCGTATCGGTACATGTGGTGTCGTACCGGTACTAATATGTAATTTTGGTATTGCGAATCAAGGCGTACCGATACTACTACGGTGGTACTAGTACACCAAATTAACACTGGAATTTTACTGTAGCAAGGGTACTAGTACGAGTGGTGTTGTACCGATACCCATTAATGACTCAATTTGGAAATTTAGGGTTAGCGTAATGGTACGGTGATGGACCCGTACCGATACGAAGGGCATCGAATCCTCGTACCGATACAACATACTGTGTACCGATATTGGATTCAAGTTTGAAAGAAATTATTTTAATGGCATACAGATACGGCCTTATGAGTATCGATACTGATACAAGTGAGTTAGTTAAAATTAGTTATATGGTTTTAAAAATCTTGCAAGATGGTCACTAAATTTTGTAAGGCTTAACTAAAGGTGTAATTGAACTCTGAACTCATTGAAAATTTATAAGTAAGACACTCACACATTGAATTTTACATTGGTAACCCTAATTATCGATAAGTCCCTATAATTTTCTAAAATTACAATTTAGTCTCTAAATTTGCTATCCACACTAAGGATTTCTCAAATCCACTAGATTTGCTTTCCTTTTAAGGCTAAAGGAGATAAACTTACAACTCTCTTAAGACTTATACCCCAAAGTCTTAAAAATCCTCGCAAAGAGAAATACAAATAGAGCAAACTGAAAATCCCTCACAAGGTTAATTGTTTGCACAATTCTAGGCTCACTCAAACTCCAACACTTGAATAAAATTGATACAAATGAAATCACTCAAGTGAGTTTACAAGATATTACAATAAAGGCTCAAAGATTGTTGGATGTGTGCTTGAATGTTTTAGACTTGTTGAATAGTTGTTGTTGGAGCTTTGGAGACTTGATTTCATACCCCATTTATTGATTTCTAGCCATTTGGGTAGTTGAGATATTGATTATAGCCGTTGGGCTGCTATTTTTCCGCAGTAAATATTGTTTGGTGGCTAGTGGTATCGGTATTCGAGCTATCGTATCGGTACCTGCCATAGAAGAAATAACCATTTGCAACAAAAGGGTATCGATACACGTGAGGCCGTATCGATACGGAGTGTGAATTTATAAGGGGTATCGGTACGGTCCGTTCTGTATCGATACCAGTTTTGCTCACTGGAATCCTGATAAGTTTTGCACAAAAAGTCGTATCGATACGCCTATATGGGTATCAGTACGAGTTAACTGATTTTTAAAGTTATGGTTCCAATAAACTGACAAGGCAACGGTTAAAAATTAAATGAAAAGATTTGGAAAATCTTTAACCTTCGTACCGGTACGAATGAAGCCGTACCGATACTCATATGCAATTTTGGTTACAGTTTTAACAAGGTATACCGATACGGCTACACGCATATCGGTACCCTATAGCATTTGTTCTTAAACATCTTATTTTCTTTCCGGATGAGTTGGGTAAAGTTGCAGCAAACATGCCATAGAATTTGAGTTTCAGGAGATCACCAAAAAGTCAGTATGTCGTCTCAAATAATTTTTCAGCTTTTACTAAAGAAGCAAAAACAAGGTGATTAAATTTTGCAGGGTAATTGTATGATGTATTCTAAACTGCATACGGATACACCTTTTTAATTTATTTGTCTTTCAAATTTTTCTAGATTATAGTTCATGAAATGAAATGATTAAACAGTTGTTGCAATTTTATCCAACAATGTAAATCTTTTTCCTGCTGATTGTAATCATCTCTTATATGTCTCAATGTTCCTTCTATTGATTGCTTTCATCAATGATAGAATTAGTATTTCGTCTGCTCACGAAATTGGAAATTAAGAAAAGGTATAATGCCTGATCTCGATGGGTGAAGTCAAGGCTTGAAGCAATGATTCCCATTTTTCAAAGTCACACGAAATTGAAGGTTTCAGTACCCCCAAGGTGGACACTGGAGGAATTCATGGCGGATGTAGCAGTTCCCCCTGGTAATGTAGGGAGTGAACCGAGTGAGAAAGACACTGAAGTGGCTAAGCCCGAACAACCTTCGCAACTTGCACCATTGGCAGACTGCATTAGAACACGCTGGCCTCGTGCTGTTTGTAATTGGATTGGTGACCTTCCCAGTATAGTTTGAGTGTCAAGGAACATGCTGGAACAAAACTTAAATGGACAAGAAAGTGGTAAATCTATCTAGTTGATTGCAAACTAGGAGGCAAACTTAATTTCCTGGCTCCGTTCGTTTCAGGTTCTGTTGTGTATTTTCTATAATCATTGGCATTCAAATTCAGTTTTCATATATTAATTACTAAACACCGAGGAGAAAAAAAGATTTTATGTCAATCAAATGAGCATTCATTCAAGTTTGAGCATTCATTCAAGTTTGCGTTTGCTGTTAGTGGGGAAGCATTTTACCATGCAAATGTTATAATCTTTTTTTAATCACTGCAGTTTATGAATCATTTGTCAATATCTTTTTACAACATTAAATTAAAAATAATCAGTTAAGTAGGTTGAAACATGTGAATCAATGCAAAGCGATTACAACGGTAGTCTATACTATTGAGAATAAAAATATAGCATTTATATAAGAGAGTAATCTTGCCCAATAATAGCCTAGAATTTCATGTCCAAATAGTTCATGTTTGAACTTGAGCAGGCAATGAAAAATAGTTGTTCCATTACCCTTGTTGTCCGAAATGGATGATCATACAAAATTAACGGTGATTTCCATCAACATGTAGCCACAATCTTTGTGAGGGACAATGATACAACAACATCAATAACCGAGTTTAAGAAATTTGACAAAAGGGGATCGATTTCTCATAAAGTGAGATAGAAACTTTCTTCTCCTAATCAAGCAGTCGGTAGGGGTACAGAAACCAGTATGACTCCATCTCCCCTCACAAAAAGAAATGGAACTGTGCGCTTTGTAGTCTGCAATGAGGATAAAATAGGGTCATCATCCAAAAATATGAAATTAAAAAAACACTATTTTCCCTCTAAACCAGTCAATTTAAACAAAAACCTTAAATTCATGTTCACTTGAAGTCTCCAGTTTAATAGGATAAGCCCGAGTTTGCTTCAATCGCAAATCCATATTCTTGAACTAACGAAGATAAAATAAGTTGATCCTATTAATCACTAAACAAAAACTTTTACGGTCTTACATTGGTACTGGCAAAGAATAACAGTGAAAACTATTTATAACAAAAAGTCAGCATAACTGTGGTTTCAGTTCACAATGAAGCATCTCTCTTCTAATTCTAATGAAAGTAGAAAAAGTTAAACGACTCTGTATTGTATTTGTACTACTTACACCTAATAAAACAAATGCTTCCTTATGAATAAATGCAACTGCTAAGGCTAATAAAACAAAAGCAAGCATTCTTCATTTTAACATGGGGTTAACTAAAACGACATCAAAGTTACCGATGACATGCCTTCAACCTCTAGTTCGTAAATTAGCTTTCAAAACAAATATTACTTGAATCGAAAAGGAACAGAGATATGATAACCTACCCGAACAATCTCTTCATAGGTTTCATCATCTATTTCAACTGTAGTAACAACCTCTTCAACATCCCCTAGAATCATATTCAAATGCTAATCATAAGCCTGCAAATCACATTAGAGAAGAACTAAGCATTAAAATGAAAGAAAATCGTCTATTACTGAGGAAGAAAAAACATACGAAAATAGTATGAGAGAAGCTAGTTTACTTATATGTTTAAAGAGACGATTAAAAGAGAGAAAAGGTACAAGGCATAAACATGTAGAGTTACTTCAAAGGGGAAAGAAAAAAAAAAGAAAAGAAAATAAAGTCGGAGGTCAGTATCAGCAACATAACATCTTTATTAACACTGTTTGGTAGCAAACAACTTCAAGCAGCTGCTTAAAATGTTGCTAAATCAGTGTGACCAACATATATCAGGCAGTAATTAAAAACAAATAGATACAATGAGAAGACTAGAATAGAACTTAGACTATTGGTATCATAAATAAGATTAAACATTTAGAAATCATCCAATAAAAAGACTTGGAAACAATGATTTAGAAAATTTACTAATAACCCAAAAATTTGCATCATTGCAGCATATAAAACGGACAAGTTATGGAATTTGAGTGGAAAAAGATCACCCAAGATTTTGATTCATCATGTTTAGGCATATTTAAGCATACTCATGCAGTTGATAGCAATTCAAATATGAACATAGAAGTCGGAATATTCTCAAGGGTTGCCTACTAATACTACCTGAATTAACAAACCCTAAATTAAAAGAGGGAAAGAAATAATACCCAAATTAAAGAACCCTAAATGGAATTCGAAGATTAGAACATTGAAACATAAAAGTGGTAGAAAAGGGAATGTAAGGAGCCTATTTTGTATTGACATAAAACTACACCGTTTTATTGGTTAGTTTAAGTAAACTACAGCGACTGCATCTTCGACACCTTCAACGGCATCACCGTGCTCTGGGAACACGTCGTGATTCAAAGGCAATCCCAGACTCTTACTTGGCGACCATTGCCTGAGGAGAAGAGAGACAAGCCCTTGATTATCCATTCCTACACTCTCCGGGTCAATAAGAAAGACAAGCCCTTGATTATCCATTCCTACCTGGACTACATAATGGAAAAGTCCGACGAAATCCAACGGAAGAATCAAGACGGGCTTTTGTACACGAACGCGGCGGGTCTTTGGAATCCAGGGGACATCCTTGGGAATCCGTTCCGTTCAAGCATCCGAGCACCTTCGACACATTGGCTATGCACCCGGTCAAGAAGCAAGAGATCATGGCTGATCTCAGGGATTTCGCCAACGGTCAGTCTTTTTACCAAACACCGGGAGAGCCTGGAAAAGGGGTTACTTGCTCTACGGTCCACCCTGGACGGGGAAGTCCAGCATGATCGCAGCCATGGCGAATTACTTAAGCTATGATATCTATGATCTTGAATTGACTGAGGTCCATAACAATTCTGAGCTGAGGAAGCTGTAGATGAAAACAAGTTCCAAATCGATCCTTGTGATTGAAGACATTGATTGTTCGGTTAACTTGACTAACAGGAAGAAGAAGAATAACAAAACCAACTATCGTGATCCTTAACCGAGATGCGCGTCCGCCGGTGAAGATGGAGGGAACTCCATCACTCTCTCCGGGCTGTTGAATTTCACCGACGGGTTATGGTCTTGCAGTGGGAGTGAAAGGATCTTTGTGTTCACAACAAACCACGTTGAGAAACTTGACCCGGCATTGCTCAGAAGTGGGAGGATGGACATGCATATTTACATGAGCTACTGTTCGTATCCGGCATTGCTGATACTGTTGAAGAACTATTTGGGGTACGATGAAACTGGTTTGGATTGCGATGATTTAAAGCAACTGGCGGAAGTCGTAGACAAGGCGGAGATGACCCCGGCCGATATCAGTGAGATTCTAATCAAGAACCGGAGCTACAAGCAGAAGGCCGTCAGTGAATTGTTTGAGACGATGAAGACGAGGGCCGAGAGGAAGCTAAAATGTGGGAATTTGAGTCAGAAAATTTCAGATGATATGGAAATGGAAGATGAAGATGAAGAGCAGGAGAAAAGGGCTTTGGAGAAGTCCTAAAGATGGGTCTGATTTCGAACAGCCTTGCAAGAAAGAAGAAGCGAAGATGAAATGATAATCCCCCATAATATAAAAGTCCAAGGTTTCTTTTTTGTTTTTTTTTCTTCTTCGGATAAAAAAAGATAA
The DNA here is from genome assembly GCA_019671005.1 of Hibiscus mutabilis. Lineage (NCBI taxonomy): Eukaryota > Viridiplantae > Streptophyta > Magnoliopsida > Malvales > Malvaceae > Hibiscus > Hibiscus mutabilis. The sequence goes on from CM033747.1 coordinate 23,322,280, forward strand.
AATATGAAATGATGTTCCAAATTTTGTGTTCGGTATATCGTCCGAGCAGTTTAATAATCTAATCAATAAGCCATATTGATTTACATATGTGGGACTCTGTGTTGGTATGTAAAATCATGTTGATGAATGTTCTGCAAATAACCAACCCTTCAATCCAGGGAAGCTGCAAATAAACAACTTGTTGGTGTTTGTGAACAGTCAAAGTGCACATGCCATAGAGGAAATGCTCATGGTTTGGGGACTTTGGGTAAGTTATTAAGAAAATAGTTTCTTGATTTTTTTATTAATTAATTATACGGGAATATATGTACATCTAATTTTTTTATACTAAGTAACATAATATATTACAATAAATACAAATCTTCCTATACTAGGTAACATAATAAATACAATATATTTGGTCTTATAACCGGCGTAAAGATTAGCCTACAAATCTGTAGCAAACCATAATCAACACTCCCCCTCAAGCTAAAGTCCCAGCTTGGATGTAATGTAACACCCTGATCTCGATCCGAATCCGAAGTACTACATTTGAGTCATTCAAAAATCGACCCAACAAAAATTTTATTTTTAAACCATAGATTTAACCGTCATATAAAAAATATTTAACCAATTCTTAAATCATGTAAATAAATAAGAAGTATAAATCGTGTTACAAAATAAGATTTCCAAGTTTATACATTGTATATCAAAATAATATTCAAAATAAAGTTACAAACTCGACCATGTAAGGTCCTATGAATACTCAGCCCACTAAATACAAGTATCGTACTCTGGCAATCACTAATCCCTGGAATCCCAAACTGACAATGCTCCTCGAGTTCCCGATCGATCAACCAAACTACGCACGAATACAACGATTCCGAGAACTGAGCTTGCAAAACTCAGTAGTACAATTTTACTGACTCTACTATACTTCATGCCAATCATAAACATAAACATGCAAGCTAGTATGAGCACTAAGGTAAGAATAATAAACAGGCGGTGCTACCACTAACCGCCTAAACACATGCTCAAAACATGTAAGTCATCATACATGGCACACAAGGCCCAACCATACCCAAGATCTCATCAGATCTTCAAGGTAAAACACACAAAGTAGAACCACAAACCTGGAGTGAGACCCGAGGCCAAACAACATCAAGAACATACGCTCTGTACTCGGAATCCCCCCAACTATCTTAGAATGAGACCTGGTCTCACACAGTGTCGGGAACGTACATTCGGTATCTCTGACCATGGTGTTACAACACTCTTATTGGGTATCCAAATTCCATCAATCAAGGTAACTCAACCAATCATATGCCTACCCGACATACAAGCAACGTGATCCCAAGGATCACCATATTGTCGCTAATCATCACATCATTTATTTTACATTACTGAGTTGTTAATACATTATGGAAAAGTATATGATTAATCTCATTTATTGTCTCCATTAATCCACGTTATCTCATTTATTAAAGCATACATCAATTATTTATTTATTCACATCCATTTCCATCTTTAATTTGTATTTATAGATTATTTAGCGTATCAAGTACTGATACTCGAACTCGAGTATCGATACGGTACCTTCGAATATCGGTACTCACACGTGTACCAATACTGAAATTACTTACTAGAAATCTCAAATTTCCCCGAGTATTCGTACGGGTCGACCCGTACCGATACGACATCGAATAATGTACCGGTACAGCCAAAGCTCGTATCGATACCCCACTCACAATTTCTACCATATTAGATAATTGCGGTATTTAGTAGACTTTAATCGATCCCTAAAGCTCATGAAAGTCATTAAAGTTTATTTGCTAGCGCATTTAATTATTTAATATCAATTCCCGACTTTATGATCATTTATTCGAATATTATCAATTATTAGCCCATTAAGTATAATTTCCATCGAACATGCTAATTTCATATCTCAAGCAACACAACATGTAAACCAACCAATCAGATAATTATACGAATATTCAAACGACCTTATATGGTCTCTAAAGCTCATACGAGCCTCGAAATATTTTGAAACTCATATACATCTCATAAATACCAAGTCTCATAATACCGGTCTCAACGCATGCTTATTTCCATCTACCTATTTTGCGAACACTAACAAGCAAGACAATTACACTTATGATGCTTATGAAATATTTCAGAGTTCAATGTGTACTAACCTTGAGTACTAGCAATAAATCCTCATATAATCTTCCCAGTTACTCTACTTAGTCTGATATTTGATCCTGAATTGTAACATCCCGAAAAACAGGCTAGAAGATTCGGGTGAATTATCGGAATTGGGTTAGAATTTTTAGTTAGGCTTTAGCTAATTAATTAATTCTGAAAAATAATTTGGGTTGATTAAATTGGTTGCCGATAAATTTATCGTGGCAAATATTTTTGGAAAATATATCCAATGGGTTTATTAAGGGATGAAATTTAGTTTTGAGTAATTCTTAAATGTGTCGATTTAATATTAAATTTAAAAGTGACTATTTTGCAAAAAAAGTAAAATATTAATAATGACAATATTGTAAAAAGGTATTAAAGTTATATTTTATTGGGATTATTAAACCATTATTAATATATCTTTTCCCTTTCATTTTTAACAAAAGAAGACGTTTCCCAAGGATGAGAAAAACACATCCAAGCTTTTCTCTCATTTTCTCTCTAGAATCTGCCAAACACAATTTAAAGAACATTGATTTTTCCTTCTTGATTTTCATCCTATTTATATCCTAAATGATTGCTAATCATCAATCTAGCGAGAGCTAGTAGTCTTCATCAAATCTTCTTGGAATTCACGTTCAATTGGAGGAGGATGTATTCAACTTCTATTTTTCCTATCAATTGGGTAAGCTTTTGGTTCTTAAAGGTTTTCTAATTGTTTTTAATTGATTAGATATTATTTCTATTGAAGTTTATGAATTAAAACTGATTTAATTTGATTTGTTTGATTTTTGGATAATAAATGGTGATTGTGATTTGATAGATAAAATCAAAATGTTTTGATTGGATTAATAGTTAATTTTATGGGTAAGATGAAATTTAATATCAATTTTATAAAATTGATTCCTGAATTAATCTAATTGGTTGAGTTTCGATTTAGGTTCTTGGTTGGGGTGCTTGTAGAATAGTTGATTTAATTATTGGTTCATGTATTAATGTGCATTGTGAGTGTTCGATGAAATGCACGTAAGGAGTTGTTAAAGCCGAAAAAAGGGTTAAGTGGCACAAAGCAGAGCAGGGGGCTGCTGCTGCCTTGCGTGAGCTATATATGGCTATAGGCTAGTCAAATAAAAAAGGGGGGAATTGGAGGAGATTGGAGCAGTGGCGTGGCAGCTACTGTCGATCCAATTTTGATATATGTTGTGGTTTGGAAAAAAAGAAGAAGAAATTAAAGGGGAAGAGAATGTGAAGCAGGGCAGTGCGCAAATAAGAAAAAAGAGAGAAATAATGGAATTGAAAACAAGCAGTGGCTTTTGCAAGCCATTTGTTGGCAGTAGGATATAAGTTAAGTAACGTGGGAATGGTTTCGAGTAGCAGTGATTTATGGGGATTTAATTGTGATATGGTAATGCTATAGTAAAGGGGTTACCTTGATGTGGTCCTATTTGTATCGACCCTTGCAATTTCTCATGGAGGTTGGCGAGTGTTTGGACGATTTTCGGATAGGCGTTGGCGTCAAGGCTTTGGCATCAAGGCGATAGCAAGTTAGTGAGTGCAAATGTATTTTGGTATTATAAAGAGGTTTGAATTACGGATTTGGGGTTTAGTTAAAGCCTAACAAGCTTAGCTAAGCTCGAAAGTAAGTTTTTCTAATTTTGCCATTCGAATATCGGTAATTATGAATGTATGTTTACATGATTTGATTTGAAAGCATGAGCTGAAAGTATTTACTATTTTTATGCATCATTAACTGATATGCTATGATTTATCAAGCATGGGGTTGCCTATGTGCACTGTTATGCGTTTCCAAAAAGGGAACGTAGTAGTTGCCAAGGGCAATGTTATTTGAATACGAAATCGATTTGAATAAATGCATGAGGATGAAATTTGTTGTTACAATGCACCTTAATCATGATTTGCCATGTTTATAAACATGAGATTTGGTTTGAATGAGTAAGCATGATATGCTACCATCGATTTAAATTCTATAAGCATGATTTTGAATAAAGTGATGAAACGAGTATGTGTAGCATTGAAAAAAGTAAGTTCCCATGCATGTATGATTTATATTGGCTATGTGACACGCTAAAAGAAAAGTATCGGATATAGTTGGCATGCCATAGGATGAGAGTGCACTATAAACATAAAAGGGCTTTGAGCCTAATCGATCGTCCCTCCACCTTGAGGTGGTTGAAAGAACTATCCAGGTTTGAGGTGTCTCTCAGCCTTAGGTACTTGAAAGAAATTATCCGAGCCTAGAGGAGAAAAAGGTAATTGAAAGATTATTACCACCGTTGAAAAGGAGATTGAAAGATTATCTCCACCGTATCCGTGTATCTGATAAAGTTATTGGTGAATAGAAAATTTAAAAGGTCACTAAAAATGTCAATATATTAATATATGATGGAAAGAAAGAGTATGATATGATGCATATGATTTGACAAAGCATGTTTTATTAAACGCTTTGAGCATGAAAGGATTGTTATGAAAACATGATGTTTATGTTTCGAACAAGCATGATTTATTTAAATGCTTTGGGAATAGTGAGTTTGAATTGCTTTAATACGGGTTTCTAATATCGGTTTCGGTTTTGAAAATGCATTGATGTTTACCCTTTTGAGCACACTCACTAGGTGTTATACGCTTATGCTCTCTTTTCTTCAGTCAATGCAGTGAGTCAAGAAGGTGCGGGGTTGTGGTTCGAGGCAAGGAGTGATCCCAAGACAAATGTTCTAAGGAGTATGTCTTAAGGTGTTATCATTATTTGTAATAAGGCAATGTGGGTTAATCGTTGGGATGTTATTTTGTATAAGGCTTGATGATATGGTTGAAGTTTATATTATGTAGGATGATGACATTATTTAATGTATACGATGTTGATTTTATTAAATGCCAAGCACATTTGATGTTTATGATCTAATGTTTTAAAAATGACTTAAATAATGATTGGATTGATTACTTGTGTGCTAAGTGTACACATGGTCATGTGATTCTATTTCTTAGTTGATCTATAGCCTATATTTGAGGTATTGACCGTTTGGTGCTTATTGGATAATGCTTTATATTGTTAGGAAGCATGCCTCTAGATTACTTGTATGAATATGAATTGAGTTGAATATTTGGCATGTAATTGTTTGAGTCTACTTGTTAAGTGATGGTATAATATTAGAAGCATATCAATGTTGTTTGTAAGTAATTTGGATATGCTCAGTTTGGGATTCAAATCCCTAAGACGTAAATCAGTGCAGCTAGTATCAATACACTTAGTGCCGGTATCGGTACGCGGGGTCATTTTAGTGACCAGTAATAAATGTGGGTACTAGTACACAAGACCGGGTTTCGGTACACGTAGCAAAGTACCGGTACGCCCTGTTGTGTACCGATTCCAATATTTCTTTTGATGTTTGCCTGTAACGATATGGTATCTCATGTACCAGAACGGCCGATAGTTTAGTTAGTTAATGAGCTTTGCCAAGTTTAAGTTCTTTACAGTTTGGTCCCCACATGTTCATGCATCAATTGAATGGGTAAATGTTGTCTGTTTGACCTGAGATTTTGCAAGCATGCTTTTAATGTATATCATTGATGTGAGAAGCTTTTATAAACGTGTTAGTCCTTGTATTTTGGCAGTTTTATGATTTGGTCCTTAATTTCGTATTTTGCTAAATTGGATGCTTATTTGTTATCTGTTGGAGCTGAAATTGGACACGTTAGCATGAAATATGATTAATTAAGTATTGGTAACTTAAAACGTGTATAATTCCATGTAATTATTTTGGATTTGCATTTTGGTCCCTAAATTACTTGTGTTTGCAATTGAGTGCCTTATCGATGTTTGTGTCGGATAAAAATTGAACTGTTGCTTGTATGTATACCATAGGTTTTAACGATATATCTATATAAGATAATAAAAAATGGGCCTGAATTCGATTAAGTTAGTTCGAGTTTACTTCGGCAAACTAATGTGATCTTCTTAATTTCAAGTCTAGTGACTAGGCTGGGTCGAGGGGGTTATATGAATAATCCTCAAAAAAATAAAATACCACAATATTAATTAACCTCAAACATTAACTAACCTGTAAGGCCAAACGAGTAAAAAAATCTTACCGGGTTTGAATTTGGCGAAACAAACTCAAAACGTCAAACCCCTCCCCCACATAGGGTCCCTTGGAAAAAGTCAACAGCTCAGTCAACTCTGTCAACGGTCAACATGGCTCAGTCAATGGTCAACGTGGCTCAGTCAACAGTTCAGCTTGATGGACTGGCTCGGCCTAGCTCACCAAATCAGCTCGGCCGGGCTCACCAGATCAACTAAATTGGCTGGCCCAACAACCAGTCCAAATGGCTCGGCCCAAGCTGGTAGGTAGCTAGACATCGTGCACGTACAACAGACAACGCGTGTGGCATGTACGACGGCTTTCGTGGTAGCAATTGAACGGTAAGCTCCAGTCTAGTACTTTAACACCTCCCAAGCTCGATAGTGGCGACAACCTTGGAAGAAGACAAAGTTTTGAAGCTCAAAACTTTACCGAAACTTTCCTCCTCCCACTTCGGTGAACGACCACCCCAACAACGATGAGATAATAGCCATTTGACTTGTGTTGGATAGAGGAGTCCAACGATACTAGCGGTGTCGAAGTTGGTTCATCGGATGATGATGAAACTTTATTCAAACATTTTATCTCTCTAAAACTCCCTCTCCAATATATTCCCCCTCTCTCTCCTCAATTATTTCAAAACTCCCCCTCTACCAATACATAAACTCAGACCAAAAGTTAATGCCTTTCAAATAAAAATGGTCAAACTACACACTTAGCCTCTTAATTTTTCAAAGCTCCACACTTTCAGCATTAAACTTTTACCCGCCTACCAAATGGTCACAAATCTTCTTAAATTAACCTTCCAACTTTAATTTCTTCCAATTTTATCACCAGGTTAAAAGGCCCACAACCCGGATCCGAGATCCAGTTCACCAACTCAGAAATTGGGTCGTTACATGTAAGCTCGTCAAAGGTCACTCTTGGAAGTGCCTTGGTGAGTGCATCAGCTAATTGTTTATGAGTAGGAACAAAATTTAGCTTGACAACCTTACTAGTAATTTTTTAGAAATAAAATGTTTGTCTAGCTCCACATGCTTGGTTCTATCGTGACGTAATGGATTGTTTGCAATACTAATTGCAGACTAGCTATCATAGTGAAGTTTAAAATATTTGTTGTTATTTAATTTTAATTATGAGAAACTAGATTCCTTCACAGATTCCATTTGCTAATGCTCTAAATTCTACTTTTGTAGTATTTCTCGAGACCACAGACTGTTTCTAACTTCTCCAAGTTACTAAATCTCCTCAAATTATAGCACAATAACCACTATTAGATCTTCTATATGTCAGCTCTCTTGCCCAGTTTGCATCTGTAAAAATCTTTACTTTTATGCTATTATTCTTAGTAAAAAATAATTCATGTCCTGATGTCATTTTCAAGTATCTTAGAATCCTCATCATTACCTTTAGATGTTCTTCCCTAGGATCATTCATAAATTGACTAACAACATTGACTGAAAAAGCAATATCAGGTCTTGTGAGTGATAAGTAGATAAGCTTACCAACCAGTCTCTCATATTGTTCTTTGTTAGTGGGAATTCCTTTGTTGTCAGTCCTAAACTTTAGGTTGTGCTCCATAGGAGTCTCGGCAGGCTTGCAGCCTAGCATCATTGTCTCTGAAAGTAAATCCAGTATATACTTCCTCTAGTTTATCACAATTCCAGAGCTTGATCTTGCCACTTCCATTCCAAGGAGGTATCTTAGATGTCCAAGATCTTTTACTTCAAACTCAGTGGCCATGAATTCTTTTCACTTTCTGGTTTTTTTATCATCATCACTTGTGATTATTATATCATCAACATAGACTATTAATATAGTCATTTTGTTCTTTGAAGAAGTCTTTACAAACATTTTGTGATCAACTTGGCATTGAATGTAGCCAAATTTCGAAACAACTTTAGTAAACCTGTCAAACCAGGCCCTAGGTGACTGTTTTAGACCATACAATGATTTTAGTAGTTTGCACACTTGGTTCACGCTTGAATTTTCACTTAGACCAGGTGGTTTGTGCATGTATACTTCTTCCTCTAGAATCTCATTTAGAAAGGCATTCTTTATATCAAGTTGATGAAGTGGCCAGTCTAGATTTACAGCAAGAGACAACAGAATTCTAACTGTGTTGAGCTTTGCTACTGGAGCAAACGTCTCTTGATAATCAATCATATAAGACTGATTGAATACCCTTGCAACCAACCTTGCCTTCAAACTTTCAATACTCCCATATGAATTGTATTTAACTGTAAAAATCCGTTTATAGCTTATTACCTTGTTTCCTGGAGGTAAATCAGTCATCACCCAGGTTTTATTTGCCTCTAAAGCCTGTATCTCATCTTCTATAGCCTTCTTCCACCTAGGATCTTTGAAGGCTTCATGCATTGTCTGGGGAATTTGAACCTTGTCAATTTTAGCAGTGAAATCTTTGAAACATGGCATTAGCTTTCCATAGGCCACATATTTCTGTATTGGGTGACTTCTACATTTCCTGACACCTTTTCTTTTAGCAATAGGTAAGTCAGATGTATCAATAGTAGGATTATCATTTACAATTTTCATATCTTCCTCTTCCAAAGAAAATGGAATTGGTTCCATTTCTTGAGTAGTCCTAGGTTGTGTAGTTTCCTAAATAGGCCTCATTTTCTTCCTTGTATAAACACTTAGTTCTTTAGTTCCAAGTTGGGTCTCTGAAGGAAAATTTTGTGAATTTATAGGTAAATTTTCAATTGCAAGTAATAAAGGTTTAAGGGTAGATTCTTTGTAGCAATATGTTCAGGGATAGAATCCATTTTTAATGGAATTTGGTGTAGTAATAGATTTGGTTAAAGGTAATTGGATTTGTGGAGGCTGAAATTCATCTCAACTCTCCCCTTGAATTTTAGAAACTAAAAAATAAGGTGAAAATTTATGAAATATGACATCCATAGATACATAAAACTTTTGATTGATAGGGGAATAACACTTAAAGCTTTTCTGAAGTGAAGAATATCTTAGGAAGACACACTTAATGGCCCTAGGATCTAACTTACCCCAAAACTATTTGTGAATATGGAAAAGGCAGTGGAACCAAATAGTCTAATAGGTAAAGTACAAGACAAAGGTTTTAAGAAGGGAAAGGTTTGAAGAAATACTTCCTTATGTGTTTTGAACCCCAAATTTCTACTAGGCAACCTGTTTATGAGAAAATGTAGCATTTAGTAAAGCCTCCCCAAAAAATTCTTAAGAACATTAGAAGAAAATAATAGGGATCTAGCAACCTCTAATGTAACCCTCTTGATTCGGTTTAGTCGCAATACCGAATAGAGCGAGCTACATTAGGGTTTACAAAAGTAAACCCCGATGAAGAGCATTAGAAACGGTCCATTTTTTATTTATCTTTTCTAAATGCATTTTTAGGTCTTACGGTGATCATACAAATTATTGTTAAACTTACAACTCAATCGAGCGTCATTTCAACATCCAATTACTAAAATTCGCATCATATGGACTAAAATGTAATTTCCAAAATTTATAAAGACTTTTACAGAATTAAAGTTACCAAACCTCAATTAGTCATGTTTCATGCCTTCACGTTAAATCTCATCTCAAAATAACCATTCAACATCATTTAATTGCATAATTAAGAAACAAAGACCAAAATGCAAAGATCCCAAATATCAGACATCATATCAACTGATTTAACGGCCAGTGTACCAGTACAGTGACTTGCTGTATTGAAACAGTGCTAAAGTGAAAAGGAGTACCGATACGGTCCCTAAGCGTATCGGTACAGGCTTATGTATTTTGAAAATCAGGATTCCAGTAACCATTGACCGTATCGAAACGGTGACCCCTGTACTGACACCTTCACTATTTTACAACTGCGCGTACCGATACAGTTACCAGGCGTATCAGTACGGCTAGACAAATTTGAACACCCTAAGCCAAGACAAGTCCCCGCATACTGACACCTTGAGGAGCCGTACCGGTACGATAAGACCTATATTGACCTCTAGGTCCAACATATGACACTTTGGCTCTATCTAACACCCTTAATTTAACCTCTAATCATCATATGGTAACACAAACATCCAATCATCAAGCATGGAAACATGTCAAGAGGTCACATCAAGCATAGCATAATCAAACATTCCTCGCATGATTTCTACCCAAGCATGCTTAATGTCTCCCAACCCCTCAAAAACAAGTATAAAACCTCATACAAGTCCAAATCAACAATCCAATCTTATATAGTCATGGAGTAACTCAAAACACATTTCCCAAAACAACTCGGTCACATTGCCTTCTTATTACTACTTAGAACATTTAAGGCCATACTTTGAAATGCAACGATCTTTAGATTCTCCCTTGCTCACATGTTGTCCGAGAAAGCTACTTCTCTGCATTGATGAGGAAAAGAAAGTGTAAGCTATATGCTTAGTGAGGGATTCGTAAAAACACTCATCAATGCATTTAAAACCATTTAATTCAAATCACATGTAATTATCTCATTGCAAAACATCTCATGTTCTCATGTCATCTCAAAAATGCACATTTAAATTATTTTCAACACATGTATCGTGGATTCAATCTCTACCTCAATTTAAGCTTCACAACACAACTCCCTTATAACAAGCTTAAAGAGTACACATGTATAAATCACATTATACAAACATAATCCATTTCTCATGATACATTATCTCATATATAGGCTTTCAAGCGACTCAAAACCAACAACCTTACTTTTCATAAAACACATCGGATACACAAATTTCTCAAGTGGTTCACACAACCACTTCACATACATACCTCAATTGGTGTAACGACACACTTGCCCACCCCAACGGTTCAAACTGAAGTAACGGAATGTTTACCCACCTCTACGGTTTGGATGTATAAATCCACCAGCGGGAGAAAACGGAACATTTACCCACCTCAATCGCTGTGGTTCTCATGGTGGAGAATTCAGTCACTTAACACCCCTCAACACACATGAGGTGACTTTTTATAGTGCACTTTCAATCCTACGGCCGACCAACTATATCCGATAACATTTTAAACACAACCACTTGCCAATACATTTAATAAACCGACATTACCTCACTATTTTACATATGCATCAAAACAATCCAACATAAATACGTTGAACCATGTATTTTCTTATTCTCAAAAATACTTGCATAAATCATATTCCATTCTCAAAAGTAATCATCAATGATCATTTGCAACTTTTTTCACTTTTAAAACATGTATAATATAGTGAGTAATAAGAGCCATAAACATGTGCATGAGATTTTATTTTGCAAAAATTGAAATCGAGAAAAGCTCAACCGATACTTACTTCTGAGCTTAGATAAGTGTATCAAACTTTATCTAGACTACCACAACTCCTTTTCAAACATTTTAACAGCAGAAAAACACTTCTCCACTCACCAACAATCCAATGCTTGCCGATGCGCGAATCAAGCTTTCACAACTCCTGCGCCTTCTTCGAAAGGTAAAGGATTAAGCTCTCCTGCTTTACCCAATCAAAACAGAGGATTATCACACAACTCTGTATCACAAACCTCCAGCAACCAACAAACACAACCTCACCTCCCAAGAATCCATCAAACACCTTTCTAAAACTATCAAGAACACCACCAAACCTTACTCAAACAAATCCCAGCCAACATCTAATGATTCTAACACATTAACAACATCAATTAACATCAAAAAACAACCTAATCATGTCATTATATCTCTTGCAACACAACATCAACCAGATCTCACCAAAAACCAACTATAAACAACCTAGAACCTAGCAATCCATATAGTTTCGGGATTCCATTGAGTAATTAATCCTTTCAACATTAAAACACATCCAAATTGGGATATAAATCAATTAAATCCATCACCAAAACAGATCCAATTCAATTTTCAACAATTTTCCAAGAAAACTCAATTTAACTATCAAATCATTGTTTGAATCATAATTCCACAATATAAATAAAAAAAGGATCAAGAACTTGGGAATTCCATTAAAGAACCTTTAATTAGAGGAGAGAAATGAAAATCATCTCTAATTGTTGATTTCTCCCTTAATTGACCAAGCTTTGATGAAATCCAAAGAGATTTTGCAAAGGAATTTAAAGTAATCAATTAGAAATCAAAAAGAAATTCAATGGAGATTGATTCCTGGATATTTTGAAGTAGAAATCTTAGTTTGGTTGCTGAGAAAGTTGAGAGAAAAGGTTAGGAGAAAAGTAGTTACGTAAGAAAGTGTTTTTGGCAAATTAAAGATCTTTTTAATAAATCCCCATTTATCTAATTATTAAACCATTTAAAAATACTTCAAAAATATCCTAAATTAAGAGAGAAATATGTTAAAAAGATTGGTCAAATAGCTCCTTAAAGATTCTAAGTTTTGATCCTTTTACGATTTAGTCACCAAAACAGTTTTGAAAACTTTCAATTTAGTCACTAGACCAAAATGTCTTAAAGTCAAATTTAATTACTTCAAATTGACTTCACCAAATTACTTAAAATATTAATTAAGTAATTTAAAACATTTTTCCATATTTTATTTTACCCCAAAATCAATTTTATAAATTTATTTTCTCGAAACTATTCGAGTTGCCTAAACCGGTTCTCTTGAACCATTGACCCGATCCGGTCCACATCTAGGCCCATTTTCTGGGCGTTACAACTCTCCCCCTCTTAAGAAATTTCGTCCTCAAAATTTACCTGGCAGAAAAAGATGAGGGAACTACTTCAACATACCTTTTTTGCTCTCCCAGGCAGCTTCCTCCACACCGCGGTGCCGCCACAACACCTTTACCTCTATGGTCTTTTCGTGGAGTACTTTGCTACTCGAATCTAGAATCCTCACCGGCTCCTCATCATAGGTCAAATTAGAATTCAATTCAATCTCGTCGACAAGCATAACATGCGAAGGATCCGATCTATACCTCCGAAGCATCGACACATGGAAAACATCATGTATCTTTTCCAACTCAACTGGCAACCTCAATCTATACGCAACTGGAGCGACACGCTCCAAAACTTCATACGGTCCAATAAACCTAGGGCTCAACTTTCCCTTCCATCCAAACCTCATCACCTTTTTCCAAGGCAAAACTTTCAGAAACAAGCGATCGCCAACCGTAAACTCAATTTCTCTTCGTTTCAAATCAGCATAGGATTTTTGCCGATTCGAAGCTGACTTCAAACGATCACTAATAAGCTTTACTTTCTCATTAGTATCCTTCAACATATCCGACAAAGAAACATATTTCTCTCCTGCCTCCACCCAACAAAGTGGCGCACAACATTTTCTACCATACAAAGCCTCGTATAGAGCCATTTGGATAATAGCTTGATAACTGTTATTATAAGCAAATTCCACCAATGGCAACAGCTTTTCCCATGATCCTTGAAAATCTATGATACAAAACTGCAACATATCCTCTAACACTTGGATAACACGTTCCGATTGACCATCCGTTTGTGGATGATACGAGGTACTGAAGTTCAACCGTGTACCCAAGGCCTTATGTAAACAGTCCAGAACCTCGCGGTGAAACGTGGATCTTTATCCGACACAATACTTAGGCACCCTATGCAACCTCACGTTCTCAACAATATACAACTCTGCCAACTTATCCAGAGTATACGTCGTATGCACAGCCAGAAAATGTGCACACTTTGTAAACCTATCCACAATTACCCAAACATAATTCTTCTTTAGCGGCGTTAAAGGCAAACCAGACACAAAATCCATGGTGATTCTCTCCCACTTCCACACGGGAACCCTCAACGGTTGCAACAATCCCGAAGGAAACTGATGCTTCGCTTTAACATGTTGGCAAACCATGCAATGAGCCACTAAATCCGCGACATCCTTCTTCAAGCCAACCCCAAAATACTCTTTCTTCAAATCCTGATACATCTTCGTACTCTCTGGATGCATAAAAAAGGAATCGAATGTGCCTTGGTCAAGATAGTGTACCTCAACTCTTCATCCATCGGCACCACCACTAGATTTTTGAAACACAAAATCTCTTCCTCTTTAAAACAAAATACGTTTGATTCCCATCCAAGATATCCTTAACATGCGGCACCAACGCATCATCATAAGGTTGCTTCTCTTTAATCATCTACAACATCGAAGGCTTCACTTGTAACTCTGCTAACAACTCGCCATCTCACGACACACCCAGCTGCAAAAATATCACTATTAACTCTATCGCAACCTTTCTACTCAAGGCATCCGCTACCACGTTTGCCTTCCCCAGATTATACTCAATTGTCATGTCATAATCTTTAAGCAACTCTAGCCATCTTTGTTGCCTACGATTTAACTCCTTTTGAGACATCAAGTATTTCAAACTTTTATGATTAGTGTATACAACACACTTCTCACCATAGAGATAGTGTCACCAAATCTTCAAGGCAAACACCACCGCAACAAACTTGAGATCGTGCATAGGGTAATTACGCTTATGCACCTTCAACTGCCTAGATGCATAAGCTACAACATTTCCTTCTTACATCAACACGCATCCCAAGCCCACGTAGGACGCATCACTGTACACAACAAACTCCTTCCCTGACTCAAGTTGAATCAAGATTGGAGCATGTGTCAAGACTTCCTTCAGCTTGTCAAAAGCTTACTGCCTAACTTCCGTCCACTCTAAACTCACATCTTTTTGCAACAACTTTTTCAACAAAGCAAAAATCCTCAAAAACCCATCCACAAATCGTTGGTAATATCTGCCAGCCCTAGAAAACTACGAACCTTCGATACAAACTTCGGTGGCTTCTAATTCACAATGGCCTCAATTTTTTGTAGATCCACACAAATACCCTCGGCCGATACAAAATGACCAAGGAAAACCACCTGCTTGATCCATAACTCACATTTACTTAGCTTGGCATAAAGCTTGTTGTTCAACAAAACTTGCAACACAATTCAGAGATATCGATCGTGATCTTTCTCGGTACGATAGTATACAAGAATGTCATCGATAAACACTGCCACGAATTGATCCATGAATTCATGGAACACCCTATTTATCATATCCATGAACACTGCTGGTGCATTTGTCAAACCAAACGACATCACTAGGAATTTGTAATGCCTATAGCGTGTGCTAAAAGTTATCTTTGGCGCATCCTTATCCTTCACCTTCAACTGGTAATACCCCGACAGTAGATCAATCTTGGAGAACACTGTATCACCCCGGAACTGATAAAAAAGATCATCAATCCTTGGCAAAGGATACTTGTTCTTAATCGTTAACTTGTTTAGTTGCCGATAATCAATGCACATTCTCATCGTGCCATTTTTCTTCTTCACAAACAATACTGGTGCACCCTACGGTGACACGCTTGGCCGAATGAACCCGTCTTCAGCTCTTTTAACTCATTTAGTGCCATACGATACAGAGCAATTGACGCTGGAGTCGTATCTGCGTACGTCTCAATGTAAAACTTCAACTCCCTATCCGGCGACAAACTAGACAACTCTTCTGGAAACACTCCTGGAAAATAGCAAACGATGCGAATATCCTAGGCAGGCGCTTTCTTCATATTCTGGTTCATGACATAGGCTAGGTATGCTTGACCCATAAACTCTAACAACCTTCATGCCTTCAACGCTAAAACCACATTTGACATGAACTTAACATTCTAGCCCACAACCACAACTTCATAATCTTCGGCAAGTTTCAATGAAACTCGCTTAGCCTCAAAATCCACAATAGCCTTGCGTTGAGACAACCAATCCATAGCCAAAATCACGTTAAAATCGTGAAATGATAACTCCATCAGGTCTGCTTTAAACACATATCCTTGAATCATCAAGGGATAACTCCTATACAACTTCCTAGCTACAATCGTTTCACCAAAGGAACTGGTTACCTGTATTCTATCATCTAACAACTCAACAAGTAAATCCAACATGCATGCATGCTCGTGAAAAATGTAGGAATGCATAGAATCAGAATCAATCAAAGATAACAAAGGTATAGAATGCAAGGTAAAGGTACCTACAATCACGTCAGTATCATTCCTCCTAACACGGTGAGCAAAAACCCTTGTCGGTCCACCATCCTCTAGCTGAACCGCTACGGTATGCGTTTTAACTCTCTGTCCATCATCACTACCCTGGAAATGTCCACGGTCGTGCCTACGACCTCGCTGCGCTCCTGCAACAGGTGCATTAGCCCGACCCTCTCTAGCTAATTACGGACAATCCCTTCGAAGATGATACCTCGACCCACAACTCCAACAAGTGCCTACAGCACCCCAACATTCCCCCGAATGCCTCCTACCACATCTCCTACACTCGGAAACTCCATCATAGGTATTTTGTCCCTAAAAACCACGCCCATCACCATGTCCTTCACGCCTCTGATCCAGATGGTACCTTCTGTCTCTATGTCTTTTACTATGATCCTTACCAATATCAAACTCTGTACTCCTCTTTCTTGACGAGGAACCCCCAGAATGAACAGACAACCCTAAATTTTGTTCTATACCCTTTACTTGAAACACCAGGACATAAAACTCTGTGCAGTCCGTAGCCAGCATGTACGTCTTCACTTCCTTGATCAACCCGTAACAGAATTGATCGCACCTCTCTCGCTCATTCGAAACCAGTTCAGGAGCATACTTACTCAACCGAACAAACTGTATCTCATACTCACACATTGACATACTTCCCTTGCAAGTTCATCCGCAAGTGTGAACACATGTATGCATGATTTCCTATATGCCCTTGCAGATGTCTGTGCACATGAATGCAAAATCTCTAATGTCATGCCTCAATGAATGCATGTAATGACATATTTAAATATATACATATAAGTGTTTTGTCATGTACATGTTCAACAGTTCACACTTACTAACAACACTCTCAGACCGAACTTACACAACTTGATCGTATCATCAAAACACAAAGATACCACCACCTTTGCACTTCCTTAACACTTGCCATTACAGCTCAGAAGATTTCAGGAGCCATACCAAAGTACGTCTCGGTATCGAACCTAACTTCACAACTAAAAGAAACTCCTAACATCATCTAAAACATTTCAGGACATGATCCCTAACAACACAACTTCAGGAACCCAAACATCCTCAACCCCTGTTTGATTCATAACTCACCATTCTTATCAAGGTATGAAAACATATTTGATCTCATATCTTGTATCGTTTGCATACTCAAAACACAAATTTTAAACATTATAATGCAATAAATCAAAACAATCAGGCTAGCTCATAGCAAGGATCCAAGTGACTCTTGTTTAAAACAAAATCATTTAACTAACGTAACACCTCATTCTCGTATTCGATTACCGAATATGAGTCAGAGATGTCATAGAAAAATAACATGATTTTTATTCAAAAATTCTATAAATTTAAACCTTTGAAAATATTTATATCAACTAATAACAAAATCGGACCTCCTTTATACATGCCACTAAAATAAATTAAAAACCTCAAGTAGGATGTCATTACTATGATAGCTTGGTAAATTTTTCTGAACTTGATACAACGCATTCCTTACTCTAATGATTCGAACCACCTACGTGTGCACAATCAAACACACGCTAAGTATAAACTTGGTGAGGCAATAAAGGAAGTTAATAACAATAATTTAAACTTTATTCGACTTCATGGCTACATTTATATAACATGATATATGCCAATACATCAACTTTCACATTGCATTAGTAATGATTTACTATATACCAATGTCATAAGACTTTCATGCTTGTCCATTTATCATAATATGTCTTATATGCATAAATGCATCATGATCACTAGACATGTAAATCCATCATGTTATTTCTATATTAACATGATATAAATCACATATAAATTTCTTAGCAATATACTTGCCATTTATTCCAAAAGCTCGTAAGCTTATTCACTTGTTTATCATTTATTAATCAATAAACCATATCCCAAATATAAGCCTATGAAGACCTGAGTACACGAGTCAAATATGCACCAAAGTGCTAATACACATAAGGTCGTGCCCACCATATGCACTAAGTGTCCTTTATATACACTATAGTGCTAAACCGAGTATGCAGCGTGCTGCTAGACTCTATGGCATGCCAATTATACCATGTCCCTCAATGACATACTTGGGCAATGTATATCAACATAATTTAACATTGGGTAGTTCATACCCGAAATAACATTCATAATATAACATCATATATAACTAGTGATCCATGCATTTATATTCAACTTTTGACATATTTAAAATCTGTCAATCATATTCTCCATGACACAAATATAACGACAATAAAATTTGGGTAGGCTCATCGCAAGCCATCCCAATGTCAATGTGTCATGATATGTATGCAATTGCACTCACATTGACACTTCTTATCCCAAACTAAATTGAATAACTTAGGAAAACTTCAAGTTTGATCCTTTCTTTATCTACTGAATTTTTTATTTCTCGTGTTTACCGGAGTGCTTCATATTCATACCTTACATGCACAATTAATAATACCAATAAGACATTTATTCTATAATCTGTCAGTCTGCGCTACCTTCAAAGAAATATTTCGATAAAATAATTTACAACTCAGAATTCAATTCCATTTGTTCTGACAGAAACTAGATTCGATAAGCATTATAACCATATAATTTAATAGCCCAAATTCAACTCGCACGATTTATGACAAATTTTCAAAGTGAATTACAGTGCTGGATTTTGGAGCAGACTTGTACTCTGTTTTCTAACCTTTCATCACTTAAAAATTCATATATTTTGATATACAAATCAAAATCAGTCACCGTTTGTTTTAAACGAAACTAGACCGAACCACAAACACCATGATATAAGGCTCAATTTCTAATTATTTTTGTAGAATTTATGATGACTTTCCAAACTCACTGTCAATGACTAAAATTCTGGACATATTCATAATTCACATCTTTAGCATCCTTTAACTATTCCAACACCTCAAATTAGCCTTCAATTACATAATCAAGCATAAATGACATCATTCAAACTATTTCCTTCTCTAAAATAATTTTTACAATATTTCCCCCCAATTTCTCTATATAACCGAATGGTCCCTATACCACATACCATAGAATTTTCATCACTTTAAGCATTGAAACAACATCACAACAACATTTCCAACATGATTGAACCTTAAAAAATAAAATTCCAACATGTTCTTCGTAAACCTTAAACAACAACTTCAACTTAGAATCAAGAAAAACATGAAAATTTATATCAAATGAAAGAGAATTTAAAGGAGAACAATTTTACATCTAATGAACTAACCTTGAATCCAACTCTAAATGCTTGAACCCAAGCTTGAAAATTTCTTTTCTTCTCCTCAAATATCCCACGGCAGCAAAGTGGTACAAAGACCAGATTTTCTTTCTTTATTTTGCTTTTATTTTATGCCAAATGTCATAATTTTCACTTATTTAACTTAAAATATCTCTTAAATAGCAAAATGACAATTTTACCCACTTGATCTAAGGCTCCAAAGCTTGACACTTGTCAAAGTATTCATCCAATGGTAAAAAATAAACCAATAAGTTAGCAGTTACCAACTTTGCCCTTATAATTTTCCAAAATTATGATCGTGCCATTTTCCATCCAACGACTCATATTTAACATGAAAATCAATTTAAATTCAAGGGTTCATATTCTTCCAACACAAAGAAAATATCTTAGACATGTAAAATGACATAATTAACATTGCCTTATCATCCTTCAAAATATCCTGGATATTCGATTCGATCCGATTATCTGAATATTTTTCATAAATTTATCGTTTTATAGCCATTAATACAAACTCCGTACAAAAATCCGGATAACACGAAAACATCATTCTTGGGGGTAAACTATTCATATACGGGGTTTAAAATACATAACTTTTAAAAATTACACTTTGGTTTCTGAACTTTTCCAAAGTTTATACTTTAGCCACAAAACTTTCAAAATTTACATTTTGGTCACTAGAAAAAAATTGGATATTACAATTCTCCCCTTAAGAAAATTCATCCTTGAATTTTTAATACGTACCTGGTTCAAAAAGGTAAGGAAACTATTTTCTCATATCTTTTTCTCTTTCCCAAGTCACTTTTTCGACTTCATGATTTCGCCAAAAAACTTTAACAAGTGAGATTATCTTATTCCTTAGTTATTTCACTCCATGTGCCATAATCTTTACTGGTTCTTTCTCATAAATCAAATTCGACTGAATCTCTATTTCCTCTAATGACACGTAAAGGATCTGATCGATATTTCTTGAGCATTGATACAAGAAATACATTGTGAATCTTGTTCATTTTCAGAGGTGAGGCTAGCTGATAAGCCACTGGACCAACTCTTTTCACATTCTTATACGGTCCAATAAATCTCTGACCCAGCTTCCTTTTTTGTCCAAACCATAACACATTCTTCCAAGGTGAAACTTTTAAGGAATACTTTATCCTTAACTTCATATTAAATATCTTTTCTTTCAAGATCAGCATATAATTTCCATTATTCTAAAGCAATTCTAAGATTGTTTCGAACTATTTTTACTCTATTCTCCACATCCTGGACTGAATTAGGTCCAACCACCTTTTAGTTCTCTTTTTAACTCATTATCATCGGGGATATAAATTATCCCTTGATAATATGAACATCCTTTAGACTTAACATCAAAGTCTTTAATTTCCCCTTTTCACCTTACTAAATTCTTTCCAAGCATATCTTATCATTCATCTATAAATCTTTGATCCAATTTGTCAAAATAGACTTGAGATGAAGCTATGTAATCAATACACTATTCTCTTCCAAAGATAGTTGGACATTTAATGCTTATAAGGCAAAGAAAGACTTTCGGCTAAATACATCAGCCACCACTTTAGCCTTATTACATCAATACACATCCCAACCTATTATGGGACATATCATTAAATAACATGGAATCCTTATTAATTTCAGACTGTACTAATATTAGTGCTTCCATTATAACTGTTATTGTAAGAAATTTCATCTAGTGCCACATGCTTTCCCCATGAGCCTTCAACTCAATCAAATAGAAACTATACATATCATTCAAAATAAGAGTTAACCTTTTAGATTGTTCGTCATTTTATGGATGCAAAGCAGTGTTAAAATTATGCCGAGTCCTTATTGCTTTATGCAAGGAACTCCAAAATCTAGAGATAATCTTAGATCTTAATCACTCATAATGAAAATAGATACAACATGTAACTTTACAATATTTTTAGATTTATAGCTCAGCATATTTATTCATTATGGATTCAGTAAACCTATTTATAATTACCCAAATCAAATCATTTTTACTTGGTATCAGTGATAACCTAGTTACAAAATCTATCGTAACTCTTTTCCACTTTCACTAGGGGAATGGAAATATGTTACCACATTTCTGATGGTACTTGATGTTTTACTTCTAGTTGCTAGCCTGCCAAGCATGTAGCCATAAATTCAGTTGCTTTCCTTTTATATTTGGCCATCAATATTTGCTCTTCAGATCTAGATACATCTCATTCCCTTCTGGATGCATCGCCGAAGGACTATAGTGTTCTTCAGTAAGACTTTCTAGTTTCTACTCATCATCATCATCAAGAACATGATATTTTTTCTCAAACATCTGACATACTTAACTTTGAATTCTTTATTTTCATCATTTTCAATTTGTTTTAACCTTAAAAATATTTTTCATCTTTCAACTAAAAATCTTTAATCCGACCTAAATGAATAGGTCTAAGCTAAAGTTCTATAATTAACATATCATCCACTTTCAAAAATAGTTGCACATTCAATGCTCTTAAAGCAGAGAATGCCTTCCAACTAAGCGCATTGGCTACTATATTAGCCTTTCTTAGATTGTAGCCAATTACAACATCATAATCCTTAAGGAGTTCTATCCACCTCCTCTACCGCAGGCTCCGATCCTTTTTGGTTCATCAAGCATTTCAAACTTTTATAATTCCGAAGACATAACATATTTCACCATATAAATGATGACGCCAATTTTTTTAAAGCACATACCCCTATGTCTAACTCTAGATCATTAGTCGAATAATATCTCATTGTGAGTCTTGATTTACCGTGATGTATATGCCACTATTTTTCCCCTTTTTATCTATACGTATCCCAATCTATTGTGGGAAACATCACTGCAGAGTGTAAAATTTTTCTGTACTAATATTGGAACTTTCGTTAGAATCCTTTTTTTAAATCCAATCAAATTTCATTTGTCTCGGCAATATAGCCTAAAAATGCGACGTCAGATATCCAAAATTCATATTTAGACGTCAAATATCTAGAATCCATACTTGAACAACTTGGCATACAATTTCTTTTCTTGTAAAAATTCATAATACCACCCGGAACTAAAAATCATAATCTTCCCTAGTCTTTGGGTACTCAAAATATCATCATTAAATACCACGGCAAACCGATCTGAATACGATTAGAACACTCTATTTATCAAATCCATGAATGCTGCTAGAGCATTAGCATGACCAAAAAGGCACCACTATGAACTCATAGTGCCCAAACCGTGTCTTGAAAACAATTTTAGGAATATTCTCTTCCTTGACTATCAATTGATATACATCGATTGAAGATTACTTTTGGAGAAAAATTCTTCTCCATTCGATTGATTAAAGGGATCATCAATCTATAGGAACAATTATCTATTCTTTACTACTACTTTATTTAATTGACGATAATCAATACATAATCTCATTGAACCTTTTTTTACAACCAATATTGTAATTCTCCAAGGTAATATATCAAGTCGTATTTTACCTCAATCCAATATTTAATGTACTTGAACCTTTAATTCTTTTATCTCTGTGAGAGCCATTTTGTATAGTACCTTTGATATAAGTTCAATGCCAAAGAAAACCTAGCTCCTAAATTTCACTTCACAATCAAACGGTAACCAGGCAATTCCTAAGAGAACACATCCTGTTATTAATTGACAGTTGGAATACTTTCCATGTTCACCTTTGAATACTTATATGTTCACAACATAAGCTAGAGAGTTCTTACATCCTTGTGATAGCAGTTTCCAAAAAAATGCTATTGAATCACATTGATCAGAAAAATTTGATTTTCCCTCATTATTGCAATCTCCAAACTTTCCAGTTCCTTTCAAAATTATTCGTTTCAAGCGAAAATTCATAACTACATAATAGGCAGATGACCAGTCAATGCCTAGTATAATCGCAATTCATAAAGAGGCAACCTCATTAAGCTTACTAAAAATTTGATTTCTTTGAATTACTATCGAGTAATTCTTACAAATTTTACTTACCCTTGTGTTATGTCCCAAGGGTTAAGTTACTATCACACCGGGCTTTCCCGAATCATCAGAACGAAGCCCTTCTAGCATCATTTTTATATTTAATAAACCAATAGTATATCGAAATTGGTTTTCCATCATTACCCCACCTGAAGTCCAACACTTCAAGACTTCTCATCTCTCTAGCAAGAAAAGTCTAAGGAACTTGGGGTTGAATTTCATCTAAAATCATATCCAAGGTTCGAAATAATAAACCTTGGTTTAGCTAGGCATTTCCAACTACACCAGCACATGAACATCATATTGAGCGAAAAGCGGCTAATGATTAACATTGTTACTACTTTTATGGGCCTCATTCTTACCCAACTATTCGATCACTCGACGCGAACTCTCAATTTTGGACATCTATAACTTTATACAATCAATTTAATAAGCAGTTGTATCAAGTCACTCAAGCATCAAAACAGAAATTATGACATCCTAGTGGCATGTATACAGTTACTGACTGATAACAAGCTCAGTTTGGATCCAGAACTAGCTAAACCTGTAGCTCTGATACCAATAAATGTAACACCTCATTCTCGTATTCGATTACCGAATATGGGTCAGAGATGTCACAGAATAATAACATGATTTTTATTCAAAAATTCCATAAATTTAAAACCTTTGAAAATATTTATATCGACTAATAACAAAATCGGAGCTCATTTACTTTAAAAAAAATAAATCTGATTGTTCAAAAAATATTGGACGTTGAACTAAAATAGACAAAATTATCCCATTTATACATGCCAATAAAATAAATTGAAAACCTCAAGTAGGATTTCATTACTATGATAGCTTGGTAATTTTTTTGAACTTGATGCAACACCTTCCTTACTCCAATGATTCGAACCACCTACGTGTGCACAATCAAAACACGCTAAGTACGAACTTAGTAAAGCAATAAAGGAAGTTAATAATAAGAATTTAAACTTTATTTGACTTCATGGCTACATTTATATAACATGATATATGCTAATGCATCAACTTTCACATGGCATTAATAATGATTTACTATATGTCAATATCATAAGACTTTCATGCTTGTCCATTTGTTATAATATGCCTTATATGCATAAATTCATCATGATCACTAGACATATAAATCCATCATGTTATTCATATATTAACATGATATAAATCACATATAAATTTCTTAGCAATATACTGGCCATTTATTCCAAAAGCTCATAAGCTTATTCACCTGTTTATCATTTATTAATCAATACACCATGGCCCAAATATAAGCCTATGAGGACCCTGGGTACACGAGTCAAATATTCACTAAAGTGCTAATAAACATAAGGTCGTACCCACCATATGCACTAAGTGTCCTTTATATACACTATAGTGCTAAACCGAGTATGCAGCGTGCTGCTGGACTCTATGGTATGCCAACTATACCCTGTCCCTCAATGACATACTTGGGCATATATTCCATATTTATTTCATCCATGGCAATGTATATCAACATAATTTAACATTGGGCAGTTCATACCCGAAATAACATTCATAATATAACATCATATATAACTAGTGATCCATGCATTTAAATTCAACTTGTGACATATTTAAAATATGTCAATCATATGCTCTACGAAATAAATATAATGACAATAAAATTTGGGTAGGCTCATCGCAAGCCATCCCAATGATGTATAAAACATCAATGTGTCATGATATGTATGCAATTGCACTCACCTTGACACTTCTTATCCCAAACTAAATTGAATAACTTAAGAAAACTTTAAGTTTGATCATTTGCTTTATGTACTGAATTTCTGATTTCTCGTGTTTACTGGAGTGCTTCACATTCATACCTTACATGCACAATTAATAATACCAATAAGACACTCATTTTATAATCTGTCAGTCTGCGCTACCTTCAAAGAAATATTTGTATAAAATAATTTACAACTCAAAATACAATTTCGTTTATTCTGACAGAAACTAGATTTGATAAGAATTTTAACCATATAATTTAATAGCCCAAACTCAACTCGTACGATTTATGACAAATTTTCAAAGTGAATTACAGTGCTGGATTTTGGAGCAGACTGGTACTCTGTTTTCTAACCTTTCATCACTTAAAAATTCATATATTTTGATATACAAATCAAAATCAGTCACCGTTTGTTTTAAACGAAACTAGACCGAACCACAAACACCATGATATAAGGCTCAATTTCTAATTATTTTTTTAGAATTTATGATGACTTTCCAAACTCACTGTCAATGACTAAAATTCTGGACAGATTCATAATTCACATCTTTAGCATCCTTTAACTATTCCAACACCTCAAATTAGCCTTCAATTACATAATCAAGCATAAATGACATCATTCAAACTATTTCCTTCTCTAAAATAATTTTTACAATATTTCCCCCCAATTTCTCTATATAACCGAATGGTCCCTATACCACATACCATAGAATTTTCATCACTTTAAGCATTGAAACAACATCACAACAACATTTCCAACATGATTGAACCTTAAAAAATAAAATTCCAACATTTTCTTCATAAACCTTAAACACCAACTTCAACTTAGAAGCAAGAAAACCATGTAAAAATTATATCAAATGAAAGAGAATTTAAAGGAGAACAATTTTACATCTAATGAACTAACCTTGAATCCAACTCTAAATGCTTGAACCCAAGCTTGAAAATTTCTTTTCTTCTCCCTAAATATCCCACGGCAGCAGAGTGGTACAAAGACTAGATTTTCTTTCTTTGTTTTGCTTTTATTTTATGCCAAATGTCATAATTTTCACTTATTTAACTTAAAATATCTCTTAAATAGCACAATGACCATTTGACCCTCCTGATCCAAGGCTCCAAAGCTTGACACTTGTCAAAGTATTCATCCAATGGTCAAAAAATAAACCAATAAGTTAGTATTTACCAACTTTGCCCTTATAATTTTCCAAAATTACGATTTTGCCATTTTTCATCCAATGGCTCATATTTAACATGGAAAATCAACTTAAATTCAAGGGATCATATTCTTCCAACACAAAGAAAATATCTTAGACATATAAAATTACATAATTAACCTTGCCTTATCATTCTTCAAAATATCCTGGATATTTGATTCGATCCAATTATCCAAAAAAAAATTCGAACTTTATCGCTTTATAGCCATTAATACAAACTCCGTACGAAAAATTCGGATAACACGAAAACACCATTCTTGGGGTTAAACTATTCATTTACGGGGTTTAAAATACATAACTTTTGAAAATTACACTTTGGTCCATGAACTTTTCCAAAGTTTATACTTTTGCCACAAAACTTTCAAATTTTACATTTTGGTCACTAGACAAAAATTGGGATATTACAACTCAAGTAGTAATAAGGCAATGTGCCCCAAGGTTTAACTCCCAAACATACCACATCTCAACAAAATTTCAGAAATTCAAACACCGTACATGTCAAACAACATATGCATATAGAACCAACCATACAATCAACCATAACCCACCTCCCAACAATCATAACCTGGCTCTGATACCACCAAATGTAACCTCCTTGATCCAGTATAGTCGCAAGACCGAACTGAGCGAGCTATATTAGAGTTTATCGAAGTAAACCCCGATGAAGAACATTAGAAACGGTCCATTTTTTCTTTATCTTATCTAAATACATTTTTAGGTCTTACGGTGATCATACAAATTATTTTTAAACTTACAACTCAATAGGGCGTCATTTTGACATCCAATTACTCAAATTTGCATTCTAGGGACTAAAATGTAATTTCCAAAATTTATAAAGACTTTTACTAAATTAAAGTTACCAAACCTCAATTAGTCATGTTTCATGCCTTCACGTTAAATCTCAACTCAAATTAACCATTCAACATCATTTAATTGTGTAATTAAGAAATAGGGACCAAAATGCAAAGATCCCAAACATCATACATCATATCAACTGATTTAACGACCATCATACTGGTACAGTGACTTGCCCTATCGAAACGGTGCTAAAGTGCAAAGGCGTATCGATACGGTCCCTAAGCGTACTGGTACGGGCTTATGTATTTTGAAAATTAGGATTCTTGTAGTCATTGACCGTATCGAAACGGTGACCAGTGTATTGACACCTTCATTATTTTACAACTACACGTACCGATACGGTTACCAGGCGTATCGGTACGGCTAGTCAAATTTGAACACCTTGAGCCGAGACAAGTCCCCGTGTAACGATACCCTGAGAAGCTATACCGATATGGTAAGATCTGTATTGACCTCTAGGTCTAACATATGACACTTTGCCTCAATCTAACACCCTTAATTCAACCTCTAATCATCATATGGCAACACAAACATCCAATCATCAAGCATGGCAACATGTCAAGAGGTCACATCAAGCATAGCATAATCAAACATTCACCTAAGAGCATGATTTCTACCCAAGCATGCTTAATGTCTCCCAACCCCTCAAAAACAAGTATAAAACCTCATACAAGCCCAAATCAACAATCCAATCTTATACAATTAGGGAGTAACTCAAAACACACATCCCAAAACAACTCGGTCACATTGTCTTCTTATAACTACTTAGAACATATAAGGCCATACTTTGAAATGCAACGATCTTTGGATTCTCCCTTGCTCACGTGCTTTTCGAGAAAGCTACTTCTCTGCATTGATGAGGAAAATAGAACGTATGCTATAAGCTTAGTGAGGGATTCACAAAAACACTCATAAATGCACTTAAAACCATTTAATTCAAATCACATGTAATTGTCTCATGGCAAAACATCTCATGCTTCTCATGTCATCTCAAAAATGGACATTTAAATCATTTTCAACACATGTATCATGGATTCAATCTCTACCTCAATTTAAGCTTCACAACACAACTCCCTTATAACAAGCTTAAAGAATACACATGTATAAATCACATTATACAAACATAATTCATTTCTCATGATACATTATCTTATATATTGGCTTTCAAGTGACTCAAAACCATAAACCTTACTTTTCATAAAACACATCAGATATACGAATTTCTCAAGTGGTTCACACAACCACTTCATATATATACCTCAACCGGAGTAACGACAGACTTGCCCACCTTAACGGTTCAAACTGGAGTAACGAAACATTTACCCACCTCTACGGTTTAGATGTATAAAACCCCCAACGGGAGAAAACAGAACATTTACCCACCTCAACCGCTGCGGTTCTCATGGTGGATAATATAGATACTTAACACCCCTCGACACACATGAGGCAACTTTTTATAGTGCACTTTCAATCCTATGGTCGGCCAACTATATCTGATAACATTTTAAACACAACCACTTTCCAATACATTCAATAAACCAACATTACCTCACTGTTTTACATATGCATCAAAATAATCCAACACAAATACATTAAACCATGTATTTTCACATTCTCAAAAATACTTGCATTAATCATATGGCATTCTCAAAAGTAATCATCAATGATCCTTTGCAACATCTTTCACTTTTAAAACATGCATAATATAGTGAGTAATAAAAGCCATAAATATGTGCATGAGATTTTATTTTGCAAAAACCGAAATCGAGAGAAAGCTCAACTGATACTTGCTTCCAAGCTTAGATAAGTGTATCAAACTTTATCTAAACTCCCACAACTCATTTTCAAACCTTTTAACAGTAGAAAAACACTTTTCCACTTACCAACAATCCAACGCTTGCTTGCCGATTCGCGAATCAAGCTTCTACAACTCCCGCGCCTTCTTCGAAAGGTAAAGGATTTAGCTCTCCTGCTTTACCCAATCAAAATAGAGGATTAACATACAACTCTGTATCACAAACCTCCAGCAACCAACAAATACAACCTCTCCTCCCAAGAATCCATCAAAACATTTCTAAAACTATCAAGAACACCACCAAACCTTACTCAAACAAATCCTAGCCAACATCTAACGATTCTAACACATTAACAACATCAATTAACATCCAAAAACAACCTAATCACGTCCTTATATCTCCTACAACACCACATCAACCAGATCACACCAAAAACCAACTATAAACAATCTAGAACCTAGCAATCCATATAGTTTTAGGATTCCTTTGATTAATCAATCCTTTCAAGATTAAAACACATCCAAATTGGGATATAAATTAATTAAATCCATCACCAAAATAGATCTAATTCCATTTTCAACAATTTTCCAAGAAAACTCAATTTAACTATCAAATCATTGTTTAAATCATAATTCCAAAATATAAATCAACAACAAAGTATCAAGAACTTGGGAATTTCATTAAAGAACCTTTAATTAGAGGAGAGAAACAAAAATCACCTCTAATTGCTAATTTCTCCCTTAATTGGCCAAACTTTGATGAAATCCAAAGAGATTTTGCAAAGGAATTTGAAGTAATCAATTAGAAATAAAAAAGGAAATCGATGAAGATTGATTCCTAGAGATTTTGAAGTAGAAATATTAGTTTGGTTGCTGAGAAAGTTGAGAGAAAAGATTAGGAGAAAAGTAGTTACGCAAGAAAGTATTTTTGGCAAATTAAAGATTTTTTTAATAAATTCTCATTTATCTAATTATTAAACCATTTAAAAATACTTTAAAAATAGCCTAAATTAAGAGAGAAATCTGTTGAAAAATATTGGTCAAATAGCTCCTTAAAGATTCTAAGTTTTGATCCTTTTACGATTTAGTCACCAAAATAGTTTTGAAAACTTTCAATTTAGTCACTAGACCAAAATGTCTTAAAATCAGATTTAATTACCTCAAATTGACTTCACCAAATTACTTAAAATATTAATTAAGTAATTTAAAATTTTTTACCATATTTTATTTTACCCCAAAATCAATTTTATAAATTTATTTTCTGAAAACTATTCGAATTGCCTAAACCGGTTCTCTTGAACCACCGACCCGATCCGGTCCACATCTAGGCCCATTTTCTGGGTGTTACTTCTAAGATGTGTATATTCTTTCTCTCGGCTACTCAATTTTGCTGAGGGGTATCTACACAGGAACTAATGTGAAGAAAACCTTTTTTCTTTAAAATAATTCCCCAGAGTATTGGTGAAAAATTCACTCCCATTGTCACTATTGAGAATTGTTATCTTGATGCTAAACTGGTTTTCAACCATCAAATAGATTTTTTTCAATATACCCTCAGTTTCTGATTTATGTTTCATGAGAAATGTCCAAGTCATTCTAGTGTGATCATCAATGAAAGAGACAAACCATCTAGCCCCAGTAATATTCATCACATTAGAAGGAGCCCAAATGTCATTATGAATAAGTGAGAAAGGTTGAGAAGCTTTATAGGAAGAAGGCTGATAATTGGTTCGTTTTTGTTTGGCAAATTGACAAACATCACAAGAAAAAGAAGCTGAATCTTTATTAATGAATAAAGTTGGAAACGATTTTTTAAGATAAAAGAAATTAGGGTCTCCAAGTCTAAAATGCCATAACAAAATCTCATTTGAACCTAAACTAGAAACATGGGGTGATAAGCAAACTAAATTAAATGTTCAACTTGGTTGAACTTGTCCCTTAGGAAGATGTTTACCTTCAATAAGATATAGGCCATTACACAGGTCATCACTGCCAATCCATTTCCCTAAATCCACTTCCTGAAAAACACAACCAGTAGAATCAAATTTTTTGAAATAATTATGATCAGTACATAATCGACTCACTGATAACATATTACACTATAAATTAGGAACATATAAAACGAGAAAAGAATGAGATACTTGTAAATAAGAACTGTTCATATCCCTTCCACTTTAATTATCGAACCATCATTTATCCTCACATTCCTCTGACAAGGCTGCTTGATAAGAGTAAGGAAGAGATTCTTATCTCATGTCATATAGTCAGTAGTACTAGAGTCGACTATCCACAAATATTTAATAGTTGTTTGAAAACAAGAAATACTACCATTCTGAGTAACAGTAGGATTAGTGGTGGGTATCATCTGGGAAAGTAGTTTCTACAAATCCTCCATATGATGTTTGCTAAAACTTACTAAAGCATCTACTGCCACTGTATTGGCTGGAGGTTATTTTTGTTGTTGTCGCAGTCACTGAGGCTTCCAATTAGCAGGCTTACCATGCAATTTCCAACAACTTTCTTTGACATGACCCATTCATCTACAATGATCACACCATGTTTTTTCTGGCTTTGATTTATTGGCAAAGGTGGAATGATGTTGGGATTGCATGGAGGGATCGCCTGTGCTCCGCTTTTAGTGTCCCGACAGTTCGGATCACGACAGTTCATTCCCAATACCACCAGATTAAGCCAAACTGAATTTCTTTTCAAAGGGGAGTTCAAAGGAAAAATTCAGACCATCATGAGGGCCTGGGACCATTGTTACCGGATCAGGGTGGAAAGAGATACCGAGCATATGACTACCCCAGACTACGATCTTTGGAGACGTTTGAGGGTTAATAATGTGATTCCCGAATCTGATCAAGGACCAGCAGTGTCACTCGAAGAGCTTACAAGGGTGGTACCGTCTGAAGCTGACATCTTAAGGAATGAACTCGAAGAAGTTAAAAGGAAAATGGACATCCAACAGACCCAACATGCGAGCGAGCTCTATAAGGCAAGCTTAGAGGTTGACGAGCGGGACGGGATCATTAGGCAGTTGAAGAAATTAAATGCATATTTGAACGACAAGAACACTCTTTATCAAAAAGATGCCCTTCTACTACAAGCAAAAATATAGAAGGCCCATCGGAGTCAATTCATAGCTGTGGAAAGAGAAAGAATGAATGGTATCCGTTTGGTGGAAGAAGAATGAGAAATCAGCAAGAGAGCAATCGAGAAAGAGATAGAAAGCTGCCGGTTGGCTATGGAAGAAGAAAAACGGTCCTCCAAGAAGGCCATTGATCAGGAAAAGGAAAGGTTCAGGCAAGAAATCAGCAAGGGAAAACAAGCTGTCCATCATGAGAAAGAAAGCGTCGCCGTATGGAAAAGAAAGTCTATGAGTAGCCGAAATAGACTGTTAGAGATGCAAAAACTGTACGATAACACTATTCAAAGTCTGGAGCAAAGCCAAAGTCAGAATGGCGAATTAAAAGGAAGGGTGGCGGAAGTTGAACACTCCTTTCGAATGTATTGCCACAGAAATGGTTTCACTGAGCTTCAAGAAAGAGAGCGCGAAGTAAGCATGTTACGAGCACGAATTGAGTCCCTCAAAGCAACTATTGAGGATTACAAGGAAAGAATTAGTGTGTTCGAGGAGGCTGCAGCCGGAGGGGACACCTATTGGCAAAAGAGATTGCGTGACGCTGCCCGGATGGTACAGGACAGGGACCAGTATTATGCAAACTTGATGGTGGACATACAGCGAGTCGCCAGGCATGTGAATGATTTGGCTGTCGAGGCCAAAACGCTCCGACCTTTCATAGTCCCGGAAATGGAAGAAGCTCCCAGGTTCCTCAAGCTGCTCAGGGCAATTGGAAAATTAGGAGATAGAGCTAGAGCTTATCTATAGGACTCTGTGTTGTAATTAGGTCCTTTGTATTAGGGATCTTTATTTTGTAATACGAACTCTGTTGTAATCTAGACCTTTTAATTCCCGTGGAAGTAGTTCAAAAGGGTGATTACCAGCGGAATCAGTACCTTATCTGTATACATTCTTGCATTTGCATCATGACATTCGCATCATTATACATGCATTTATTTCCCACAACCATATTAACATTATGAATATTGTGGCATTGTGTGTAGTTAACCCGCAATCATTCATCACCCATACTTTACCCGGTTACAAAGCAAGCTCATGGAAGACAGGATAATCAGCCTAGAAAAGGGCAAAAAGAGCTCAAGACAAGACTTGAAGAGGCCTAGAGAAGCCTCAGTGATCAGATTGCGCGGTCGCAAGCATCTATAGTATCCGACATAACCGCATTGTTGGCTAAGAGTCTTGGAAAAAGAGTGGAAGGAGAAAACGTTCAAGAGCCAGAGGGTACCCCAGCTCACTACAAGGTTCAACCAACTGCACCAAACCCGACTAGAAAGGTGTATATCGACCTTGCAGGAATGTCATCTAGTTTTCAAATAGGGGCACCTGAGACTCAACCCCTCGATGCTGAAGCACTCTATGAAGAAGAGGTGCCAGACCTGAACATGGTTGAAAGGATCAGGACTGAGGTAGAGAAAAAGTGGGAGGAAAGGTTTCGGCTCATGGAGGAAAAATTTAAAACGTTACAATCTAATAAAGAATCAGGAAATGACGCTAGCGACTTAAGTCAGGTGTCCGATCTTGTCTTACTGCCAAAATTTAAAACGCCAGAGTTCGACAAATACGATGGAACCACGTGTCCTTCCGCACACATAACAATGTACTGTCGAAAGATGGCGGCCTACCATAAGGACAAAAAGCTACTGATCCATTGTTTCCAGGACAGCCTAACTGGAGCGGCGTTGCGGTGGTACACCCAGTTGAGTAAGGCAAATGTTAAGACATGGAAAGATCTGTCAAGACATTTACTGAGCAATATAAGCATGTAACAGACATGACCCCCAGTAGAATTATGTTGGAAAATATGGGGCAGAAGTCCAACGAAAGCCTGCGGTAATATGCCCAAAGGTGGCGGGAAGTGGCCGCCCAAATTCAGCCACCCATCCCGGAACATGAAATTACGTCGTTATTTGTTAATACTCTGAAAGGGGCACTCTTTGATCGCCTCATTAATAATACAACGCAGTGCTTTGCTGACTTAATTAGGACTGGGAGTCCCTTGAATTGGCAATTAAGAGTGGTAGAATTGATGGCGGGGAAGGGTCTCGGAAGTATAGCAAGAGAAATGAAGTAAACACCACCAGCACTTATACCGCCCCGAAGAACTTCACAGTCTCACAGCCACAAGTACCTGTGGGTAAAACACAAAACTCGAATCAAAGAGATGAGAGAATCGCCAGAAAAGAGAAAGAGAGAAGAACTTTCACTCCCCTACTTTTTTCATACTCAGAACTTTATTCCCAGTTGTATGAAGCAGACCTGGTCCGTCCATACATCGTTACTCCTGTCAATCCGCCCTTCCCTTCTTGGTATAATCCGAACGCGCATTGCGACTATCACGGCGGTACCCCTGGACATGCCACTGAGAACTACCTTGCATTCAAAAAACTTGTGCAGAATTTAATCGATTCTGGGATATTGAAGTTTGAAGAACCGAATGTAGCCAATAACCCGCTGCCTAATCATGGGAGCAGAGGGGTAAATGTTATTGAAGAATACTCTACCAGGAGGATTAAGGATGATGTATCAGAAATCAAATCTCATTTACGATGGGTATTTCAACAGTTATGCATGGCCTGCATGATTGACAAAGGCATGATAACAAGGCAGAAGGGATGTGGAGTGTATTGCAAATTCCACCAAACTGAAGGGCATGGTATCCAAGAGTGCGATGAGTTCAAGAGATTGGTACAGCAATTAATGAATGAAAAACAAATAGAATTCTTCGAGGAGCCCATGGGGAAGAAGGGGTTGGACGTACACATGACAGATAGCCCCAAATCTAAATACGAGAAGGATAGACCTTTTATCATCTCTCCCAGGCCAGGGAATGCAGGTGCCTCCCAAGGAGAAACCAGCAAGATAAATCCCAGGATCATCATTTCAGCACCATCCCCATTCCCATTCAAAGATATGCGGTAAACCCCCTGGAATTATGTTGTAAATGTGACCACGCCAGAAAAACTAGAACATGGTCAAGAAAAAGAGCCTATGCTGAAAGACCAACAAAGCCAGAGCGATGTAAACGTTGGTGAGGCCGGCCATTTCACAAGGAGCGGCAGATGTTATTCCTCCGAGGCTTTGAAAGCAGCTGAAAAAGATAAGGGGAAGAATACAGCAGTTAGCCCCATGCAGATATTTGGAGAAGAACCTCCTCCAAAGATAAATGAGCCGGTAACTGAGGCCCAAGCCAAAGAATTTTTGAAGTTCTTGAGACATAGCGAGTACAACGTAGTGGAACAACTACGAAAACAACCGGCCAGGATCACAGTGCTGGAATTACTCTTGAGTTCAGAAAAACACCGGGAGATGTTATTAAAAGTGCTAAATCAGACTTTTGTGCCCCAGGACATTTCTGTGACAAATCTGGACATGATAGTGGGGCATATCACTGCCTATAATCATATAACGTTTAGTGATGATGAGATCCCTAAGGGAGGAATGGGGTCCACCAAAGCCCTTAACATCACTACCCACTACAAAGGGTATGTAGTACCTGGTGTACTGATTGACAACGGGTCAGCATTAAACGTCTTGCCTATGGTGACCCTGCAAAAACTGCCAATAGATGGTTCGCAGCTAAAGCCCTGCCACAATTCGGTAAGAGCCTTTGATGGTACGCAAAGAGGAACAATGGGGAAAATTGAGGTGCCCCTATTGATCAGACCAACTGAATATGTGATCGATTTTGTGGTGATGGACATAAAACCATCTTACAGCTGCTTGTTGGGAAGACCATGGATCCACTTCGCAGGAGTTGTCCCCTCATCGTTGCATCAGAAATTAAAATTTGTAGTCGAGGGTAAATTGGTCACAGTAGAGGCTGAGCAAGAGATTGTTGCCTCCGTGACATCAGACGCCCCCTATATTCAAAATGACGAAGATGCTGCAGAATGCTCGTTCCGAGCATTGCAACTAGTAAATGCCACATTTGTTTCGGAGGGAAGTCGGATCCCCTACCCCAGGTTATCTAATTGTACCAAGATGACTGTCGCAGAAACTTTGGGCCGTGGAGCCAAAATAGGAAAGGGGCTGGGGAAGAAATTACAAGGAAACCTAAGAGCCAAGAATATGATAACCAAGAAGGATTGTTTTAGGCTGGGTTATCAACCAAGTGTCCAACAGAGGAAAGAGGAATATAAGAGGAAGGAAGAGCAAAGAAAAGCCAGATCTAAAGGAGAAGACATTCCGTGGAGACCAATGTCCTTTCCTAGTTTAAAAACCACTTTTGTCTCCGGAGGATTCTACCAGCCAGGTCAAGGGGTTGAAGAAGCAATTAAGGAAAACGACGTACTCAACTAGGAGGAGATACTCAGTGAATCATTTGGAGGGATGTACATCAACATGATAGCTGGAAAAGACCAAGGCAGCAAATTGTTGACCAACATCCGCCCTTGTCGTCCCGGGGAAACACTCGATAACTGGAGTTGCATTGATCTACCTATAGTTTTAGGAATAGATCAGAGTAATGCTCCGAATCAACCTTTTGTTTTTGCCCGTAGACAATGGGGATCTCTTGTACGGGGCACCTATGTTAACTTTTTGATTGAAATGAAAATATCCCCACTTTCCTAAATGACCAAAGTTTCATTTGTTTCATTCATGCATTCTTCATGTTCATTTCCTTCATATAAAGCCATCTCTTTTCCAATACAATTCGTTCTCATTTAATGTAGGTCGCTCATGATTGACGATATGAATGATACCGGATCCAATCCTGGAGTGAATTTTGAATGCCCTGAGGTCTCAGAGGGAATTGAGGAAGGATATGATGAGATAGAAAGTGAGGTCCCGAAAGAGTTAAAGAGAATGGTGGCCAACGAAGAAAGGCAGATCATGCCCCACCAAGAAGAAACAGAAGTTGTAAACTTGGGGACTGAAGAGGAGAGAAAAGAAATAAAAGTAGGAACGACGATTTCCTCAAAAACCAAGCACGAACTGATAACCCTGCTTCAGGAATTCAAGGATGTCTTCGCCTGGACTTATCAAGATATGCTAGGGTTGAATACAGACATAGTGATGCACAAATTGCCAACAAAATCGGAGTGCAAACCAATACAGCAAAAACTTCGGAGAATGAGACCAGATATGTTGTTAAAGATTCGAGAGGAAGTGAAAAAACAGTTTGATGCTGGATTCTTAGAGGTAGCCAAATACCCCGAATGGGTTGCAAACATTGTACCAGTACCAAAGAAGGACGGGAAAGTTCGTATGTGTGTAGAATATAGGGATCTGAACCGAGCCAGCCCTAAAGACAACTTCCCTTTACCACATATTGACACGCTGGTTGACAACACTGCAGGACACTCATGGTTTTCATTCATGGACGGCTTCTCAGGATACAACCAGATAAAGATGGACCCTAACGACATGGAGAAAACTACGTTCATAACCATGTGGGGCACTTTTTGTTATCGAGTGATGCCGTTTGGGCTAAAGAACGTATGGGCAACATACCAAAGAGCAATGGTGACCCTTTTCCATGACATGATGCACAAAGAAATAGAAGTATACGTGGACGACATGATTGCCAAGTCCCAAACAGAGGAAGAGCACCTACAGAACTTGAGAAAACTATTTCAAAGACTACGGAAGTACCAACTGAGGCTCAATCCTGCCAAGTGTACTTTCGTCGTTACTTCTGGAAAACTCCTAGGGTTCGTGGTAAGCAGAAGAGGGATTGAGATTGATCCAGATAAAGTGAAAGCCATCCAGGATCTCTCACCACCCCGCACTCAGAAGGAAGTTCGCGGTTTCCTAGGGAGGCTGAATTATATCCCTCGTTTCATTTCCCAATTAACCGACCAATGTGACCCGGTCTTCAGACTTTTTAGAAAGAATAATCCTGGTGTGTGGGACGAGGAATGTCAAAGAGCCCTAGAAAAGATCAAAAAGTACCTGACAAATGCTCCAATTTTAGTCGCACCAGTACCAGGTCAACCATTAATTCTCTATTTGACAGTTTTTGAGAATTCAATGAGATGCGTATTGGGGCAACACGATGAGTCAAGAAAAAGGGAGCAAGCCATCTATTACCTAAGCAGGAAATTCAATGATTATGAAACACGGTACTCGCGAGTGTAGAAGCTGTGTTGTGCTCTAGTTTGGGCTACCAAGCGGCTTAGACAGTATATGTTATACCATACTACTTGGTTGATATCCAAGTTAGACCCATTGAAGTTCTTAATGGAAGCGCCAGCACTAACAGGAAGGATGGCCCGATGGCAGATGCTCTTATCTGAATTTGATATTGTATACGTTAACCAGAAAGCCGTAAAGGGGAGTGCCGTAGCAGATTTCCTAGCTAGTCGTGCTTCGGATGACTATGAGGCGTTGAACTTTAATTTCCCAGACGAAGACTTGATGTGCATTACAACCGAAGAAGAGGTTTCAGATAATAAATCATGGAAGCTTTACTTCGATGGAGCCTCTAACGCCCTCGGACATGGGATAGGAGCAGTGCTAATTTCTCCTGAGGACGTCTATTACCCTTTCACCAGCAGATTGGAATTCTTCTGCACTAACAATATAGCTGAATACGAAGCTTGCGTTATGGGACTGAACTCAGCTATTGAGAGAAAGATTAAGGAACTTCGAGTATTCAGAGATTCATCCTTAGTAATTTACCAATTGCGCGGGGAATGGGAAACCAGGGACCCGAAGTTGGTCAAATATTATGAATTGATTCAAGAGCTCACCAAAGAGTTCGAAAAGGTCAGTTTCAATTACCTGCCCCGAGAAGAAAATCAGATGGCAGACACATTGGCAACCATGTTCAAAACAAACACCGGGGTAGAAATGAAGCCCATTGAGATGCAGACGTTTGAAAGGCCTGCTCATTGTTGTAATGTACAGGAAGAGATGGATGGAAACCCATGGTACTATGACATCTTGCAATATGTCAAGCTTCGAAAATATCCAGAAGGGGCAAACGACAATGACAGAAAAACACTCAGAAAAATGGCAACAAGATATGTCCTAGATGGGGAGATCCTATATAGGAGAAGTCATGATCAGACTTTGCTGAGATGTGTGGATGCCCGAGAGGCGAAGGAGATTTTAGCCGAAGTACATGACGGGCTCTGTGGAACGCATACCAACGGGCTGTCTATAGCCCGAAAAATTATGAGATATGGTTATTTCTAGTTGACCATGGAGGGAGATTGTATCGATTACGCCAGAAAATGCCACAAATGCCAAATCTACGCTGACAAAATTCACGCACCCCCATCGCCTTTACACACCATGAATTCTCCGTGGCCTTTTGCGGCATGGGGAATGGACGTCATTGGGCAGATCCATCCGAAAGCTTCCAATGGACACCGTTTCATTTTGGTCGCCATAGACTACTTCACTAAATGGGTAGAGGCAGCGTCTTACGCCAACATCACAAGGACTAAAGTATGTAAGTTCTTAAAGAAGGAGATTATTTGTCGATACGGACTGGCAGAAAAGGTCATCACCGACAACGCTTCCAATCTGAATAACAAAATGATGACGGACGTGTGCACTCAATTCAAGATAACACACCATAATTCCACAGTCTATCGTCCTAAAATGAATGGAGCAGTGGAAGCAGCAAACAAGAACATAAAGAAGATCATAGCAAAGACGACTGATACCTACAGGGATTGGCATGAGAAGTTGCCGTTTGCCATTTTTGCCTATAGGACGTCCATTCACACGTCAACGGGGGCAACACTCTACTCCTTGGTGTATGGTACCGAAGCAGTACTCCCAATCGAGGTAGAGATCCCGTCTCTCTGGATCTTAAATGAAGTAAAATTGGAAGAAGCCGAATGGGTACAGGCCAGACTCGACCAGCTAAATCTCATTGACGAAAAAAGACTAAAGGCCATTTGTCATGGTCAGATGTACCAAAAGCGGATGATGCAGGCATACAACAAAAAAGTGCACCCAAGAGAATTCAAAGAAGGGGATCTGGTGCTCAAGAAAATCCTCCCTATCCAGAAAGATTCTCGAGGAAAGTGGATGCCCAACTGGGAAGGACCGTACGTCGTAAAAAAAGCCTTCTCAAGAGGAGCCCTGATCCTAACAGAAATGGATGGAGACGAGCTGAAAAACCCTGTAAATTCTGATGTCGTTAAGAAATACTATCTTTGAAAAAAATGGAGAGCTCAGGGCGAAAAACCGAAACCGGACATCTTGAAGCAAAGAGAGGACCCGAGTTGAAAACCCGTAAAGGGCAGCTCGGGTAAATTGAAAAGTTGAATATCCGAAGAGAAGGGTATCCCCATGAACATCATGAAGAGGAGGCTTCGGGCAAAAAGTTCTACGCCGGTTGACAAGATCATGTATCATTCATATCGAAGATAATGAGGGATCTCGTATTTCATACTTAACTCTTCTTCTTTCTCATGTGTGCCATACCTTTCTTCTTTAAGATGTCTCAAGCCCTTAATCGTAATAAAACCGTGTTTTTGAGCATCCATTCCTTGCCTTATTATTATTTCAGTCAAATAAGTTAACATAGGCTTATAGTGAAACAAGAGATTTCAGAGCATTACTGTGATCTAACCTTAAAAATGCAGGTGATCAAAGAAAACGATGTTAACTCCGCCCTCTAGTTCCCTACATAATGGCTGTTGATAAGGAAGGTAGAAAGCTTCAAACAACCGGATAGGATGACCAATGGCGTACGTCCTGTCTATTCAAGGAAAGCATGCGAGATAACAAGAGAGATCTCTTGGGTGAAAACCCAGAAGGGCATCCCTCAAAAAAACTCTCTCTAAAGTGAAAACCCGAAAGGGCACTTTAGAATTCCAAGTCGTAAGTGGAGAAAAAGAAAGGTTGGAATGGTTGAACCTGACAGTGAAGCGGGGTATCGACGCCCGTGTGAGAAAGGAAAGTGAACAACGAGATCGAATAAGGACCAAAACAAGCCCACCAAGATATTGACACTCATGCATCATGAATAGTCAGACATCACTAGGATTAGGAGCATGTCAATTTATTTGTCATAGCATTTTGTTTTATCTCAGACAAGTATTTGCGGATTCAAAGAGACATCGATGGCCATCGTGGTGTGAATCCCAAATGAGAAGACAGTGTTTTCACATACAAAAGGCATATGTTTCCAAGCTCCAGAGAGAGGTTCTATATAGGAAGAATCCTCCGCTCCTAGGCTTCAGAAGCTGAAAGTTCTATATAAGAAGGACTGACAGCTCCAGGGTGAAGACTAGCAGTTCTATATAGGAAGAACTCCCAGTCGAAGGAATTCACCCATGACACACAAGATTATATAGGAAATCCTGTTATGTCGAAAGCGAATAGTTCTATATAGGAAGGGCTCCGAGCTTCAATGTCTTAGAGTAAAATATTCTATATAGGAAGAATCCGTAGCTCCAAGATTTCATACGCCAAAAGTTCTATATAGGAAGGACCGACGGCTCCAAGGTGAAGACTCGCAGTTCTATATAGGAAGAACTCCCAGTCGAAGGAATTCACCTATGACACACAAGGTTATATAGGAAACCTGTTGTGTCGAAAGCGAAGAGTCTTATATAGGAAAGGCTCCGAGCTTCACTGTCTTAGAGTGACAGGTTCTATATAGGAAGAACCTGTAGCTCTGAGATTTCAGACGCCAAAAGTTCTATATAGGAAGGACTGACGGCTTCAGGGTTTGAAGACTAGCAGTTCTATATAGGAGGAACTCCCAGTCGAAAGAATCCATCAGCGGCGCAAAAGGTTTTATATAGGAGAAACCAGCGTTGAAGGCGAAGAGTTCTATATAGGAAGGACTCCAAGCTTTAATGTC
Organism: Hibiscus mutabilis; assembly: GCA_019671005.1. Classification (NCBI taxonomy): domain Eukaryota; kingdom Viridiplantae; phylum Streptophyta; class Magnoliopsida; order Malvales; family Malvaceae; genus Hibiscus; species Hibiscus mutabilis. The sequence continues at coordinate 23,364,377 of CM033747.1, forward strand.
TCGAAGTGAAAAGTTCTATATAGGAGGGACTCATAACTCGAGGCTTCAGAGCGAAGGGTTCTTATAGGAAGAGCCTGTAGCTCCAAGATCGGAAGGTGACGAAGCTCTATATAGGAAGAACTTACGAGCCTGAAGATTCAGCTAAGGAAGGGCGGAGAGTTCCAAAAGAACACGTGTTCCCAAAGCTAAGTCTGATAAAAATGAGTGCTTATGAAATCTTTGCTTTGTTCACATTCCATGAGAACAAGCAAAGATGGGCAACTGTAATCACTCATTTTTATCTGGTCTGTAAATACATATTAGTATAATTATTAGTATACTAGTGTTGCATGTATACATTGTAATATACTATGCTATGTGTTTATTATGTGCATAAGTGTTACTAATATATATAAAATGTGTGGTGTGTATATTATAAACTATGTATGTATACGTATTAAATACGGTGTATGTGTGTCGCGTATGCATCTATATTTAGTACGAGCGTATTTGTTTTTACGGTTAATTATGTGTATGATTATATGTATGTATACTGGTATGTTATAATTAATGTTTGCATAAGTATATACGTTTGTTATCGTATGTGTATTGTTGTTATACTATTAATATTATTATTGGGCTAATATATATAATGAAATCCAAAAAAAGAAAAGAAAAGAAATATGTTAGTTATCAGTCCAGATCTTCAACCACCGCGCTCAGACATGTCAAAACACAGCAAGAAAAGAAATATGTCAGTTATCAGTCCAGATCTGAAAAAGAAGCAAATATTATATTACTTGTACCAAACCAAAGACAGATATATATGTACAAAACAAATATTTTGTAAACAGACAACAAGTTGTAATCGAACGAGTCAAGTTATAATCGAAAGAAAAAAACAGTCCAGTGGTAAATACTCGTCTCCTTTCTTATTTTTTGTTGCATGCATACACAAAAATATAGGCAGTAAAATAAAAAAAGAGGGTAGGAAGTCGTACCATCGTCGTCTGTGGGTCTTCCCTCACCAGTGATAAGCCTTTTCGGCTTTCCCAAGTCGAACGTGGTGAACTGAAAGGAGTGGGAGACCCCTTTGTGGTTTTGTTTTGGGTTGAAAACAAAAAAATAGGGGGTTTTTCGTTTCATATTTCCTAGATCTAGGGCAAATGGAGGCTTTTTCTCTGAATCCAACCTTGGATTCGTGTCGAGGGTAAGGTGGGGGTTATTTTGGTGTGTTTTTCGAGGCTTGCCGGTGCCGGTTAGCGGTGGCCGGCGACGTAGAATACGGCGGCCGGCCGCCGGATTCTGGGTTCATAGGGAGAGTTGAGAGAAAATGAAAGGGAAGGTTATTATAAAACTGAAAAAAAAGAAACAAATGGCCGAAAATTTGGTTCCGGCCTAAAAAAGGGGTTTTATAGCTATTATTATTTCGTGAAATGGGGAAATTACGTAATAAATCCCCCCGCGCTTTCAATATTTTCACTTCTGTCTCGCCACATGGTATATTTACAACTCTGGTCCCCCTTGTATTTCAAAATCTTGCAATCCAGTCCCTAAATTACACCGAATCAGTTTTTACATGGTAAAATTACCCCTTTAACCATCCCGCATTTTTGAATTTTTCATTTCGGGTCTGCCCCTTGGTCTAATTACAGTTTTGATCCTTTAAGGTTCTGTCTATTTTGTATTTTCGTCCTTAAATTGCATTATTATCCTTTAATTTCTGCCACTAATGTTTATTTCTTTTCATTTCAGTCCTGTTTCCATGTAAATATTCATGTTCGTATTATAATCGTATATGTTGATGTAGTCTTTTACCTTATTATATATCCCTCGTATAAGCCTTGTATTTTTGTGTCTATATGTATATGTGTGTTAAGTTTATGATAGTTATGTATCTTTTTGTCCGGTTATTCGTATTAAGCATGTTATGTTCTAGTTGGTTCGTACACGGCATGTTTTGTATTTTTATATGTATTGTATGTTCTCTTGATCTTTAGGTTATGTGTTAGTGTGTCTTCTTTTTATGTATAATATATTGTTCCATATATGTTGAAATATATTTTATTTCTAATATGTATGTCTTCTTGAAATATATGTTCATTTACACACATGTTTATTCCTGCCTTGTTATTGTGACATGTTAAATTTGCTTTTATCTACTATTAAGCTTGTTATGTATATGTGTGTTTTAATTACGTATTTTATTTATGCTAGATTAGCATTCTGTTATGTGAATATTTATTGTCTTTAAATTATCTGTCATGTTTTATATTTTTGCCGCTAAGATTGCATATCGAGATATAAATTGTTAATGCGGTGTCCTTTTATCCGAGCGTAAACGGGGCCAGTATCAGGCGTAGTGATAGTGGTTGGGTGTTTACTCTCGGATAACGGAGCCCTTAAAATTTATTTGCAATTATGACCGAATTTTAAACTAATCGTCACTTTAACCCGGAAAATTCAATATTAATAAAGCGGTAATTATTAAAGTACCATTTTTGGGCGGTGTGGGGGTGCTAATCCTTCCCCATCCGTAACCGACTCCCGAACCCAATATTTTTGAATCTCTGGTTTTATGGTGTCCGGCCTACCTAAGTGGCCGGTGGCGACTACATTTTTTAAAATGCGGTTTTTTTAAAACCCCACGGAATAAATATTTTATATCCAAAAAAATCACAAACACCTTCGAAAAACCTTTCGTTTTTAGCGAAAAAGACATCGCTACAAGAGGAATGTGAGGTTGGAGAAGATGATTCCCCATAAGTGGGGGTTCCCCTTTTATCTTGCTCTTATGTTAGCTTATAGTTGATGACTATTAATGTGATGGGTTGACACTTCTCCGATTTCTTGTAGTTAATTCAAGAATCATTTTCTACATAAAGCATAAACTATTTTTAAAAAAAAAAACTTCTATGATATAGCTTTAGTTTTAATGACCTTCGATTTACTTTTTATTAAATTATGCGACAAGTCACAACCGCTTACTTCTATCTTTTTTTCCTTTTTTTGACCGACAGCGGCATCAGTATTGATTAGAGATGTAAAATCGGGTACTCGGTTAGGTCAAATCAGATTAGGTCATATCAGATTTAGATTATGTCAGGTTAAGTCAGTGGTTCGACTCGAGTCGGGTCGAGTCCAGGTTGACTTGAGCTCGGGTCAATATCGGGTTGATCCCAACTCAGACTCGGTTCAGGTTCGAGTCAGGTTAATACCAAGTTCGGTTCCAAAAGGTTTGGGTCCAAGCGGTTAATTATCGGGTTAATTTGGGTTCAAATAAAATTCAAGTTCGAATGAAATTCAAGATATCATGTCAAGTTCAAGTTGGGTCATGTCGGTTTCGGATAAAATTCAGGTCGAGTTAATTTAGTTTCGGGTGGACTTTGAGTCAGTTTAATTCACGTCAATTTTCAGATAAAATTCAATGAGTATATATATAATTATACTAAAAAATTTAAAAAGTATATGAATAATCTTTAAAAAATATTAAATAACATTACACATCTTAAAAAAATTATGAATAATATTTAAAAATTTTAAAATTTAAAATTTAATTCAATGAGTATATATATGAATAATCTTTAAAAATTATTAAATAACATTACAAATCTTTAAAAATTTAAAATTTAAAATCTTAATTCAATGAGTATACATAAAATCTTTAAAAATTATTAAATAACATTATAAATATTATAATCTTTGAAAATTTAAAATCTCAGTACCATGAATATATATATATATAATTCTATTAAAATTAAAAAAATTAAAAATCATATGAATAATCTTTAAAAATTATTAAATAACATAACAAATATTTAAAAATTATATGAAAAATATTTAAAAGATTTAAATTTTAAAATCTTAATTCAATGAGTATATATATATACTTTAAAAATTATTAAATAACATTACAAATCTTTAAAAAATTATATAAATAATCGTTAAAAATATTAAAATTTAAATTCTTAATTCAATGAGTATATATAAAAAAGTATGTTAAAAATTAATTTTTTAATATATATATATATATATATATAAATAATATTTAAAATTTTTAAATTTTGAAATCTTAATTTTATGAGTATACATATATGGATATTTTTTAAAATTATTAAATAACATTAAAAATCTTTAAAAAAATTAAAATTTAAAATGTTAATTATTTGAGTGTATATATAATTATATTAAAATATTAAAACTTTAAAAAAATTTAAAAATAATCTTTAAAAATTTTAAAATTTAAAATCTTAATTCAATGAGTATATATATATATAACACCCTTTTTCTTTCTCAACTCTTTTCTACAGCCACCCTCTCCCATCGTGGAAGAACAAAGTATTTAAACCTATTTTCTCATTTTCTTGCAAACCAGACATTCCACAGTGGAAGTTCTGCTTAATGTACTTAACATCTTTGTAATTGGTTGCGTGGTTTTGAACTGGAGGAAAGGGATGAAGAGTATCTTTGTATGGTTAAAGATTCTTCAATTTTTGTTCTAGTAGAAAAATGACTTCTGGTTTAATTGTTAATAGTTTAGCATGTGCTCTTTTTATATATTTACTTCAATTTTTATTGATTTTGTTTGTTCATTAATATTTTAGATTGTTTGCTCCTTAATGAATTTCTTTTTTTGTTTTTTGAATTTATTGGTTGGTCTATTGATTTATTTTATATGTTCTAGTTATTTTGTTTAACTTTGCATGTCGTTCCTTGGACAATTGGGATGATAACAGGTCGGGTCTGTTACAGGTCGGGTCAAATCGGATCTCGGGTCATTTCAAGTCATATTATATAAGATATTTTTCAGGTTAATTTCAGGTTCAAGCTCATATCAGGTCAGGTTCGATTATCAAATTATCAAGTTCAATTCGAGTTCGGGTCGTTCTCAGGTCAAGTACAGGTCAAGTTTGGATTCAAAATTATTGGGTCCAATTCGGGTTCGGGTTAACATCAGGTCGAACTCGATTGAGTTTGGGTCATCATCAGATCGGGTCACAACCAGTTTAGACTCGGGTCGATTTCAATTGGGTTTCCAGGTCAAGTGTAACCCCCTTGACCCGGTCTAGCCGAAAGACCGAACCGAGCGAGCCATATTAGGGTTTACTGAAATAAACCCCAAAAAGATTACAACTAGAACGGTCCATTTTTTCTTTTATTTTATATAAATGCATTATTAGGTCTTATAGTGTTCATACACGCCATGGTTAAAATTACAACTCAATCGGGCGTCATTTCGACATCCAATTGCTCAAAAACGCTCTACAGAGACTAAAATGTAATTTCCAAGATTTACAAAGACTTTAATGAAATTAAAGTTATCAATCCTCAATTAGTCATCTTACATGCCTTCATGTTAAATCTCTACTCAAAATTATCATTCATTCACATTTAATTGCACAATTGAGAAATAGGGACCAAAATGCAAAGATTCAAACTACATATGCTATTACAACTGAATTAATCGAGTTCAGCCAGCTCAGATAAGAGAGAGATAACTTGGATAAAATTGAATTTGCAGAATGATCATCAGAAGCTTTCCTGAGTGTTTAAGAATATCAAAATAGATGAACGGTGTTGTCCAGTTGAAAGACGACTCGAAATATTGAAAGAAGAGAAACTAGTCAAGCAAGAATCAAGTCAGGATGTTATCAGGTAAGTTTGAAGGAATTGGGAATAGGTACGACAGTCTCCAGAGATGAGCTACAGAATAACTTAGCCATTAACAAGAGTTTTGGAAACAAGTTTACGACAGAGCAATGACAATTCAACACCCTTCAGTTGGAAAGGGCAACTTCCAAGCTACGAAAGACTAAGCAGGGGATAGATGAAGACCCGAAGATCGATATTACTCGAGCAGGTAAGGCGGCTCAACAAGGTGGCAAGCTTTTTCAGAACATGGATCAAGTGTTGGACTACAGAGGCAAGCTGACCGGACTACTGGATGAAGTTAAGAAAGTAGGCACTGAAGCTTATCAGTAACTGTAAATATCTAATATCTGATATAATGAAACCTTTTGGCCTCAATGAACGTCGTTCTATGGGGATCACTTTTGGAATCAATACCTTATTGCATTCATGTTTATATTTTAGGATTGCTTTGCACGATCCTGGCATGTTTTACATGACATTATCATTACCTTGCATTATTATTACCTTGCATAAATTTTATGAGGAGTAATTCAAAAACCAATTAGGGTTTTATCATGGATAAAAGAATTGAAGACACTAAAAAAAATCAAGATTCGAGTAGTTAAAAGATGGGCTCGAGAGAAAAAAAGAAAGGAAAAAGAAGTTTGATGTATTTGATGCAAGAAAGCTCTGTTTGAACCCTGATTTGGTCGTTCCTCCGGATTCCAAAGACTCCAGATTTGCGCATGATAACGGAACAAGATGCCCCAAGATTCACTCGACCATATTCTGCAAAAAAGATGGAGGGCTGCATTGAAAAATTGTCGATCCACTACTTTCCCGACAGTATAGCAGGACCTACAGTGATATGGTACAACTGTTTGAGTAGAGACCAAGTGTAGTCATGCGGAGACTTAACCTACGTCTTTATGGGCAATACATATATACTTTAGACCTATCACCAAGTCATCAGTATCTCCAAGGTACGAAGATGAAACCTGATGAAGGCTTCAAGAAACGTGCTTTGAGGTGGCTGTGTTTAGCAACCCAGGTACAGCCTCCCGTAGATGAAGAGGAAAGTGACTTACATGCCATTTTTAATAAGATGCTCTAGAAAATAAAGGCCACCTTTGAGGACTTAATGACAGACGGAGAGAGAAACGAACATGCACTCTGAGACCTAAGTTTAAAGACCAGACCTGTCTAGGAGCAAAAAGAAAGAAAGAGATAAATGGGTACCACTTTCAAGCTTCTCGTGATCGTAAGAGAAGAAGACAGGTAGATTCCTCCGAATCACCGAGAAAAATTCCTCGAACAAGTACATATTTAGAGATATTCAGAGTATTCCATATGGCCTCATCTGGTCAAGGGTTAGTACCTTACCTCCGGGCCGATAAAGATTACACCCTGCTAATCTGCCCACAGTTTTAATCCATACAATGCATGTGAGTTCTACATTAAGGCACCGGGGCATGGCACCAAGAAATTTGAGGTTGTTAATAGAAGAAATCAAGAAGTTGGTTGACGAGGGAGCCATGACAAGAATTGACCCAGCAAGGAAAAACAATAGAAGTGGCACAAGCCTACACTACAAAGGACCGAAATGAGTTAGTACTCGGGAGGTAGTCCGGAGGTCCCTATGGATTTCCCATCAGTTCACAAAGAAATGCTCAATGCTTTGAAAAAAGAAAAAAGAAGAAAAAAAACTCTCAAACAGATATTTTTAGAATTAAAAATCACATTTCCATTTAGAAAAGCATTTTTACATTCTTGATTCTTTAAACATTTTATTTTTATAGGGTAGTTTTGTTCTCCTATATGCATATACACGCATTTTTTAATGGACACATGTATATATCATTGCTATACTAGGTCCTCGAATTTTGAATGCAACAGTGCATCTGCTTCAGACTCAAAGATCAACTCTAAGTTGCATATATTTAGAAGAGATTGAATGTTGTGGGGATACTGTAAATGTGAGTATCTGCTAGTTTACTTAGGCCAACAGAGGAGCAAAAACGAGTGTTTAGACAATGGGCAGTTCCCATTTTAAGAATTTATCTTCTCAGGCACTTGTCGTTTAAGATCCTTGAAACGAAAGTTGACCCTAAACCTCTTACCCCTGAAGGCATTCTCAGGACATCTGTGAATTTGACAACGAATGATATTCTTTTACTTTACCAGAAGACAGAGATGAGTCCAGACAGATTGGATACGAAGATCAGAAAATCATCAGAAGAAAGTGGTTGAAAACATGGATATGTCCAAACGAAAAACCTAAAAAAAAGAGAAATGGTAATCAGAAGGCCGAAGCAATCCAGATCGAGTAAATATCAGAAGAGCTGCAGAGAGGCAAATAACTTCGAGCAGAAGATATCATCAATACCAGTATAGATACGTGTTGATTCGAGGATACATTTATAGACTCGAATAAGAAGAAAGAGATTCAAGGCTAAAAACCCAAAATGGGCAGTCTAAAACAAAAAGAAAAACAAAACAAAACAAAAAAAGAAAAGAAAAATAAAAAAGAAGAAAGATAGAGAAAAAAAGAGAGAAAAGGAAAAGGAAAGAAAGAAAGAATATTGTATATGCTTCACACACAGATCAAACAATACAAGAACAAGACTTCAACTATGAGCAAGAGACACAAGGAATCCACATTTCAAGTAAATATCAGTTTTGAAAATCTGTATAGAAGCTCGAATTGAAGCCAAGTCAAGACAAGTCGGCCCGAAGATTGCCAATTTCGAAAAAGGAAATGACCTCTAGGGTGAAAACCCAAAAATGGGCAGTCTAGAGTGATCCTGAAAATGAAGAAAAAGAGTAGTCTGTCTGAGCCTGCTGGCATCAATATCCAACCAAAATACACTGAAGGAAGTGACCTCTAGGGTGAAAACCTAAAAATGGGCAGTCTAGAGCGATCCAAGAGAAAATGTGAAAAAGAAGAAAAAAGAGAAAAAATAAAGAAAGGATAATATTTCATCTGGGCATGCCAATCACAATAATTCCAGAAATGTATTTGTAGTCTTTCATTCAAGAAATCTCAGTTTCGAGGAGTATTGGAGGATCAAACATTATTGAACAGAAAACGAACATCGTATATAGCCAGAATGCAAGGCAGCCTACAGTCAAAAGAAAGGAAGTGAACTCTAGGGTGAAAACCTGAAAACGGGCAGTCTAGAGTGATCCAAAAAGGGGAAGGAATAATGGGCATATCCAAGTTACACAAGTACAGAAATACTGTTTCACTTAACCATAAACCAAAGGCCTACATTGCAAGCCCCAAAGACCATTCTGGTCATCCATAGATATCCAAGTTGAATGAGAATGTCTTCAGATTTCATTCCGCCTATAAGGGTTAACTTTGCTTCAAGGAACGTCAAACTTCGAAGTGCTTGATCGACACCCAAATGAGGGAAGGATGGGGCATGGTGAGATAGTGAGATAGTGAGATTAAGAGTGCCACCTTAAACGGGGTAGAAACTAGGTAGGGTTGTTCCTCTCAAAAGCCTATTAGACCAGAAGAAACTATGCATTGGCATATATCTCCATAATGGTCAAGATCTTCTAAATATGCGCTTCATTAGAGTTGATCTCTGGCAACTTGAAGCAGATGCGCTATGGTGTTTGATATTTCGGGGGCAAACAGGTTTTAAAAGGTTTGACATTTTTCCCAAAGTTTTGATGTTTACCATTTCCCCCAAACATTAGTTTTTAAAAATGTTTGGCAATACACTTCAAATTTTGTTTACCATTCTCCAATCATTATTTTATAAAAAAAATGTTTACCATTTGTTCCAAACAATGTTTTCAAAATGTTTGATATCCTCTCCAAGTTGTGATTTTCGAAATGACTGTTATCTTTTCAAACAATCATTATTTTTTGAAATATACACAAGTAAATTGCCTTTTGCATTACTTTAAAAATGAATGATGATGAGATTTAAAGCATAAGGACTGAGAGTTAGTTCCCGTCGAAGTGCTACGAGAAGATCAAGGATGAGCTCAGGGGATGGAAGCATTTTGGCTCACCCTGGTGACTAGAAATAGATCAAGGCTCTGTATGATGGGTCAGAAAATTCAAAGCAGTGGAGCCCGTGGTCGAATGGGGCAACGCCAAGTGAAGAAGATGACAATGGTTCTTATAAGAATAATATAAGAACCAGAGGATCATTTATGAAGACAAATGATAACCCTGAAGACAAGAAAGCCTTTCGCACAAAAGGTTTAAAAGCATGTTCAAATGAGGATTTAAGAGCCTACAGTGAAGAAGTAAAGAGATGAAGAAATTTGAGGAGTGACCTTTCAGGGTGTAAGACTTTAGAACAAAAAAAAGGCTGAAAGAAAAAGGAAAAAAGAAGAAAAGAAAAAGAAAATGAGAAGAGAGAAAAGAGAAAAAGAAGAGAAAGAAAGCATTACCTTGCATGCATCATATAGATAGGGGCATGTCAATTTTTTCTTGTTTTGGACAGGTACTTGAAGAATTATCAAAGAGTATTAAGAAGTGGATTTCGTTAAATGAAGAAAGAGTTTTGGCATCCATTTTCGGCGTGAGTCCCCAAATTGAAGAAAGATTGGCAGCCATTTTCGGCGTGAGTCCCTAAATTTGAAGAAGTTTTGGCAGCCATTTTCGGTGTGAGTCCCCAAAATTTGAAGAAAGATTGGCAGCTATTTTCGGCGTGAGTCCCTAAATTTGAAGAAGTTTTGGCAGCCATTTTCGGTGTGAGTCCCTAAATTTGAAGAAGTTTTGGCAGCCATTTTCGGCGTGAGTCCCCAAAATTTGAAGAAAGATTGGCAGCCATTTTCGGTGTGAGTCCCTAAATTTGAAGAAGTTTTGGCAGCCATTTTCGGCGTGAGTCCCTAAATTTGAAGAAGTTTTGGCAGCCATTTTCGGCGTGAGTCCCCAAATTGAAGAAGTTTTGGCAGCCATTTTCGGCGTGAGTCCCCAAATTGAAGAAAGATTGGCAGCCATTTTCGGCGTGAGTCCCCAAATTGAAGAAAGTTTTGGCAGCCACTTTCAGCGTGAGTCCCCAAAATTTGAAGAAAGATTTCGGCAGCTATAGCAGCGTGAGTCCTAGAAGATTGGCAGCCATTTTCGGCGTGAGTCCCTAAATTTGAAGAAGTTTTGGCAGCCATTTTCGCAGTGAGTCCCCAAATTTGAAGAAAAATCGGTAGCCATTTTCGGCGTGAATCCCCAGATTAAAGAAAGATTTCGGCTGCCTTAGCAGCGTAAGTCCAAAGATATCAACAGCCTTGTTAAAAAAACGAGATAGAAAAAAGAAGAGAAGAGAAAAGGAAAAAAAAAAAAAAGAGAAAAAAAAAAAAAAAGGGAAAAAGAAAAAAAGAAAAAAAAATGAAGATAAAGGTTCTATATAGGAAGGGCCTATATTTTCAAGCTCCCATAGCGAGAGGTTCTATGTAGGAAGAATCCGCCTCAGAGGGCTTCGAGCTGAAAGTTTTATATAGGAAGGGCTTGCAGCTCCAGGGTGAAGACTAACAGTTCTATATAGGAAGAACTCCCAGTCGAAGGAATTCACCCATGACACATAAGGTTTTATATAGGGAAAACCCATTGTGTTGAAGGCGAAGAGTCCTATAGAGGAAGGGCTCCAAGCTTTACTGTCTTAGAGTGAGAGGTTCTATATAGGAAGAACCCGTTGCTCCGAGATTTCAGAAGCTAAAAGTTCTATATAGGAAGGACTGACGACTCCAGGGTGAAGACTAGCAGTTCTATATAGGAAGAACTCCCAACCGAAGGAATTCACCCATGATACACAAGGTTTTATATAGGGAAAACCTGTTGTGTTGAAAGCGAAGAGTCCTATATAGGAAGGGCTCCGAGCTTTACTGTCTTAGAGTGAAAGGTTCTATATAGGAAGAACCTGTAGCTCTGAGATTTCAGAAGCTAAAAGTTCTATATAGGAATGACTGACGGCTCCAGGGTTTGAAGACTAGTAGTTCTATACAGAGGAACTCCCAGTCGGAAGAATCCATCAGTGACGCAAAAGGTTTTATATAGGAGAAACCAGCGTTGAAGGTGAAGAGTTCTATATAGGAAGGACTCCAAGCTTTACCGTCTCAGAATGAAAAGTTCTATATAGGAGGGACTCATAACTCGAGGCTTCATAATGAAAGGTTCTATATAGGGAGGACCTATAGTTCCAAGATCAGAAGGTGAAGAAGTTCTATATAGGAAGAACTTACCAGCTTGAAGATTCAGCTAAGGAAAAGCGGAGGGTTCCAGAAGAATACGTGATTCCGAAGCCAAAGACAAGAAAGTAGGTCAAAAATGAGTGCTTTTGATCTTTGCTTTGTCCTCGTTTCACAAGAACAATCAAAGAGGGGCAACTGTAATCACTCATTTTTGACCGGGTTTTAGTGTTATTAGTATTTTAATAATAATATTATTAATATAAAATTAATGAAAAATAATAATAAAAAATATATTATCAAAAAAATATTAAATATTAAAAAAAAGGAAAAAATACGTGGAGCATGTTGCTCCACGTCACCCCATTTCACCCACCCCATGCCTATAAATACAAGGCATGGGGGCAGCCAATTTCACTCCCAAGGAAATACACGCCAAATTGCCAAACAAAATGGGTGATGCAATTGGCTCCCCAATTGGGAGCATGGCCGGCCGCAAGGCTGGCCGGGGTTGGGGGCAGTGCCCTCGGCCCCAGTTGGTTCGATCCAACATTCGATCGGGGTCCTATTTTGGATCCGATCTAGTTAATATTTTTGGAGAGGTCGCGGTAGATCTCGGTGGGGTTCAGTCGGGATTCGTCATTTGTGCTCCTAGTTAGGTATATTTTCTTCCCTTTTTATTAGTGTTGTAATTTTTATAATTTAATGAAGTATTAGTTATTTTAAAATTGTAGTCTTATTTTTTAGTTTGTATGTTTATGTTTTAGATTAGTATTTAATATGTTTTAAATTTGTGTTTTATATTAATATTTTATTTATGTTAGATTCGTTTTTATTTATGTGTTAGAATAATATTTATTTGTGTTTTAAATTAATATTTATGAATGTTAGTATTTTATTTATGTTAGATATGTTTTTATTTATGAGTTAGATTAATATTTATGTATGTATGTTTTAGAATAGTATTTTATTTATGTTGAATTTGTTTTTTATTTATGTGTTAGAATAATATTTATTTGTGTTTTAAATTAATATTTATGAATGTTAGTATTTTATTTATGCTAGATACGTTTTTATTTATGAGTTAGATTAATATTTATGTATGTATGTTTTAGATTCGTATTTTATTTATGTTATATTAGTATTTTATTATGTTAGTATTTATTTATATTTTATCGCATTATATTTATATTCGCCATGTTTTAGGTCGCATATATAATATATATAAATTGTCAATGCGGTGCCCTTTTATCCGAGCGTAAACGGGGCCAGTATCAGGCGTAGTGATAGTTGTTGGGCATTTACTCTCGGATAACGGGGCCTTTAAAATTTATTCGCAATTATAACTGAATTTTAAACTAATCGTCACTTTAATCCGAAAGTTTAATATTAATAAAGTGGTAATTATTAAAGTACCAATTTTGGGCGGTGTGGGGTGCTAATTCTTCCCCATCCGTAACCGACTCCCGAACTCAAAGTTTTTTGAATCTCTGGTTTTATGGTGTCCGGCCTACCTCAGTGGCCGGTGGCGACTCCAATTTTTAATAAAATGCGGTTTTTTTTTTAAAAAAACCCCACGGAATAAACGTTTTATATCCGAAAAATCACAAACACTTCGAAAACAAGTTTTTTAGCGAAACGGGACATCGCTACAATTACATGTAATTATCTCATGGCAAAACATCTCATGCTTTTCACAATATCTCAATTATGCACATTTAAATCATTCTCCAACACATGTATCATGGATTCAAACTCTACCTCAATTTAAGCTTCACACCACAACACCTTTATTACAAGCTTAAAGAGTAACACATGTATAAATCTCATTATACAATCATAATCCATTTCACATGAAACATTATCTCATATATTGGCTTTCAAGTGACTTAAAACCAGCAACCTTTCATTTCACAAAACTTATCGGATACACGAATTTCTCAAGTGGTTCCCACAACCACTTCACATACATACCTCAACCGGAGTAACGACACGCTTGCCCACCTCAACGGTTTAAACTGGAGTAACGACACACTTGCCCACCTCTACGGTTTGGATGTATAATCCACCAGCGAGAGAAAACAAAACATTTACCCACTTCAACTGCTGCGGTTCTCATGTTGGAGATTACGGACACTTAACACCCCTCGACAAACATGATGTGACTTTTTATAGTGCACTCTAAACTCTATGGCATGCCAACTATATCTGATATCATTTTAAACTCAGCCACTTGCCAATATATTCAATAAACAACATTATATCATTGTTTTACATATGCATCAAAGCAATCTAACACAAATACATTAAACCATGTATTTAACAATCTCCAAAAACACATTTATAAACCATATGCCATTCTCATGATTCATCATCTATGATCATTTGCAACATCTTTCTCTTTCAAAACATGCATAATACAGTGAGTAATTAAAACCAACAATATGTGCATGAGATTTCATTTGCAAAACTGAAATCGAGAGAAAGCTCAACCGATACTTACTTTCGAGCTTAGATAAGTGTATCAAACTTTATCTAAACTCCCACAACTCCTTTTCAAACCTTTTAACAGTAGTAAAACACTTTTCCACTCACCAATAATCCAATGCTTGCTTACCGATGCGCGAATCAAGCTTTCGAAACTTTCGTGTCTTCTTCAAAAGCCAAAGGATTCAACTCCCAACAAACACAACCTCAACTCCCAAGAATCCACTCAACACCCTCCTAAAACCATCAAGAACACCACCAAACCTTACCTAAACAAAGCCCAACCAAAACCTAATGATTCTAACACCTCAACAACATCAATTAACATCAAAAAAACACTTTAAACACGTCCTTATACCTCCAGCAACACTGCAACAACAAGATCAAGCCAAAAACCAACTATACACAACCTAGAAAACTAATAATTCACATAGTTTCGGGATTACATTGACATCCAAATTGGGATATAAATCAATTAAATCCATCACTAAAACAGATCAAATTCAGTTTCTAACAATTTTCCAAGAAAACTCAATTTAACCAACAAATTCATATTAAAATCATAATTTCTTAACATAAATCAACAACAAAGGATCAAGAACTTGGGAATTTCAATAAAGAACCATTAATTAGAGGAGAGAAACAAAAATCACCCCTAATTGCTGATTTCTCCCTTAATTGGCCATTCTTTGATGAAATCCAAAGAGATTTTGCAAAGATTTTGAAGAAATCAATAAGGAATCAAAAAGGAAATCAATGGAGATTGATTCATGGAGATTTTGAAGTAGAAATCCTAGTTTGGTTGCTAAGAAAGTTGAGAGAAAAGGTTTGGAGAAAAGTATTTACGTAAGAAAATATATTTGGCATATTAAAGATCTTTTTAATAAATCCTCATTTATCCAATTATTAAACCATTTAAAAATACTTTAAAATAGCCTAAATTAAGAGAGAAATCTGTTGAAAAAGATTGGATAAATAGCTCCTTAAAGATTCTAAGTTTTGACCATTTTTCGATTTAGTCACCAAAAACAGTTTTGAAATCTTTCAATTTAGTCACTATACTAAAATGTCTAAAATAATCAGATTTAATTAACTCAAATTGACTTCACCAAATTACTTAAAATATTAATTAAATAGTTAAAAAAAATCTCGTATTTTATTTTATCCCAAAATCAATTTTATAAATTTATTTTCTCGAAACTATTTGAATGGCCTAAACTGGTTCTCTTGAACCACCGACCCGATCCGGCCCACATCTAGGCCCAATTTGAGGGCGTTACATCGAGTCAGTATTTTACACCCCTAGCCTTGGTGTTGGTCGTCGATCGTCGGACTTATTATTTTTCCTTTACTCTATTTTCTCCTATTTTTTCTTCTCTTTTGTTTTGTTTTCAATTTTTAATAAGAATAATTTTGCCTTTATTTCACATTTCCTCTATCTTTTGGCACATTTCTGGTCTTTTTGTCGATCGTTTGGTCGTTCTTTTGTTTTTTTTCTCATGGTTAGATTTGATGTCGCATCGACTGATCAAGATGACGCTTATTTGTTATTATGTTGATCTTCCCTGCTTTGGACCCCCATATTGGATCTACATACGTGGTTTGTGTTCGTGGATAGTTTTCTCACAACGCTTGGCTCTGATTTGCGGTTGTTGATGGTCTTTCAACAATGTTATCCCTTTTGTGGTTTGTCTGTCGATACAATCAGATTTGTTCTAGTATTTTGATTGTGTTTTTAACATTTTCCTTGTATGGTCATTGTATGATCTTAAGTGACTAGTTTCTTGTGTCAATGGTTATAAGAAAATTTCTAAATTATGTGTTTAGTTTATGATTATGGTTGTAAACACTTACTGTAATTTTGGATATTTCTTTTTTTTAATAAAACTAGCAACCTCTATTAAAAAAACTATGCGGCAAGTAGCAAAGAGCAAGGTGAACAGAGGGTCGAAGCTATTTAGTAGATGATATAACAATATTTTAGGTCTTTTTTAGTTCAAATATAAGTTAAATAAAGCCTTTATCCCTCCCAATTTTTAGATTTAAAAGTTGAATTGACTTTTATCCCTCCTAATGTTTGATCCTAGCATTGTCCCGACCATCCTCACTTGAAAAGAAAAGGCATGCTAAATTATTTGGTGGAAGCATTGGAAAATATCTTGAAAAGAAAAGGCATGCTAAATTATTTGGTGGAAGCATTGGAAAATATTTAATACTAGAATTTGATTTAATTGCAATAGGACTAAAACCAATAACAATAATAAATATATGAACCTTCTATAAAATTTGACCTAAAATTTTTGCTCGACCTAAGCTGTTTTGCCATTTCGAACTGGACTAGCTGAACAGAAGTCCTTATTCGTGAACCGGTGCTTCGTCCTTAGCTCTTTCTTTTTTATTTCAGTTCAGCTGCCGCCCAAAGCTTTACTTCTTTCACAGTCTTGACACTTGCAAGTTATTTCAATGGAGGAAGATAAGGTAAAATGCTACCTCTTTATTACTTCGCCTCTCGTTTTCCTTTCCTTTTCATATCTTTCTGAAGTTTAATTTTGTTTACCTTGCTCTACTCGGATTGCTTATAAAATCGATTTATCAGAAGAAAAAAAACTGAACACGATATTGAGTACAAAAATTTAACTTCAAATGGGCGTCTTTAGCTTTGCATGTCCTGATTTTGCATTTTTTACTTTGGTTGTTGTTATGTTTATCACTAACCAACTAGACTAAATAATAATTCTTTCATTTTCTGCCAGCCTTTCTTTAATTGCAATTGGTGTGTAATACTGTGCTTATGTCAAAGTTCCCCTCTTTTAAGGATTAATGTTTGATATGTGCTTTTGTTTATTGGACTATTATCTCATTGAAGTGAAGTGGAGTTAAGATTTTCAACATATCCTAATATGTCTTTCCTCCTGAATGAGGTTTTATTTCTTTAATTTAATATTAGGAATGATTAATGGTTTTAGCAATGTCTCCTCTCATAGTTTGGCTAACCTCAGCTTTGTGCTTCTTCACATTTCAATTGGGGTATGCAAAAGAGTGAGAACTTTAATGGCTCTTGTTCTGTTTGGTTCTTTTCTTCATTGAGATTCTATTTTAGTCATTTCCAGGTTATTTTTAAATGGCTTATTGAAATCCTATATTATCTCTCCATGGTGCATCTTTCATGTGCAACTAGCGTGTTGCATCTCTCCAAGAAGCTGAACTGGACTATGAACTAATCATGCTACTCAGCAAGAGTTGTCATTTCAATTTACTTTTTGCATGCTGATTTTTTAAATCTCAAAACTTGTTTTCCATCTGTTAACTCCAATTTTTTCATCTATAAATCAATAGAAAACTGCTTGATAGAGGAACATAAAACGATATTTTTACATTCAATAACCAATGTTGCTCTATTAGTTAACCACCATGCAGAGGTTGGCTTGTCTCCCATAGTTTCTCTCTCCTCCATCTATGTTATATTGAAGATTCTCTATTTGCGTGTGTGTGTCATCATGCATGCCATGCATATGCTCATTACTTGTGCGTATCTGCTTTTACACATGTCATTGTTCACAATGATTGGGATTAAAGGGGTTTAGGTATGTGCTGGTTACTGGTTAGCAATTAAAAACATATTAATTACTGTAAGATGTTATGGTTAACAATTTGTAGATTTAATATTACTACTATTTTTACTAAAATAGTACTAATTATTTTGTTTTATTACTGGTTTTCTGCAGCATTCTTCATGTGATAATACAGCAGAAACAAGAGATGGCTGTTCAATTCTTCTTGAACTTTCTGATGTTGACCCTTTCTTTGACAAAAAGAAGGTTAGAGAAACAGTAAACATGTTTTAGTTTCTTTCATTTTCTTCATCAAAATAAGTTGATTGTGGGCTTTCCTTTCGAAGTGTTAATAGTAGTAATTGTAAATAACAAGTATTTTGTTAAGAGAGGTATTTTTCCTTCCCATTTTTATATATTTTCATTGATAAGAGTATGACCTATTTATAGTTTACAAAGAAGACATAAACTAGGAAAGATATAATTACACAAAATTACAACAGAAATTTAGTTTCTAACTTATAGCTAATATTGACTAGAATATTAGGGAAATAATTCCTAAATGTCAGCAGCTAGATATTTGGGTATATAATTCCCTAATTTTTTTACAATCTACACTCCTCAAGCTGGGGAGTATACATTGTAAAGCCCCAACTTGGATGTAAACTTATCAAAAATGTCTCTTGGTAGTGCTTTGGTAAGAACATCAGCTAGCTGGTACTTTGTAGGAATAAAATGTAGTTTAACTGTTCCTCCATTGACCTTTTCAACAATAAAATGTTGATCAATTTTCATATGCTTGGTTTTGTCATGATGAACCGGATTTTTGGCAATGCTGATAACTGACTGGCTATCACTTTGCAACTTCGAGCTCTTCAAAATGCTTAAAAAATGCTTAAGTTCTAGTTCTACTAACAATCTTTGTATCCATATTCCTTCACAGATTCCCAAAGCCATAGCTCCATACTCAGCCTCAGCACTGCTTCTAGCCACCACCGGTTGCTTCTTGCTCCTTCATGTGGCTAAATTTCCCGACACGAATGAACAATAACTACTAGTAGATTTTCTATCAGTTAGCTCACCTGCCCAACTTGAATCAATAAATATTTTTACTAAACCGTCTTTATTCTTCTTGAAGATTAAATCATGTCCAGGGGTCATCTTCAAATACCTTAAGATTCTATACACAACTTCAAGGTGTTATTTCCTTGGATCAATCATATGTTGGCTAACAATACTTATAGAGAAAGCTATGTCTGGTCGAGTAAGAGACAAATAAATTAACTTTCCCACGTCTTTGATACTACTCTTTGTTGACAACACTGTTATTCTCTTCATAGTTTCATATTAGCCTCCATTGGTGTTTCAGTTGGTTTACACCCTATCATTCATGTTTCTGAAAGCAAATCAAGAACATATTATCTTTGATTTATAACACCAACTTTAGACCTTGCTACCTCTATCC
Source organism: Hibiscus mutabilis (assembly GCA_019671005.1). Classification (NCBI taxonomy): domain Eukaryota; kingdom Viridiplantae; phylum Streptophyta; class Magnoliopsida; order Malvales; family Malvaceae; genus Hibiscus; species Hibiscus mutabilis. Next base: position 23,383,640 of record CM033747.1, read on the forward strand.
CTGAGAAGTACCTAAGGCTGCCTAGCTTCTTTGTTTCGAACTCAGTTGAAAAAAGCTTTTTCAAGTTATTAATCTCACAAGTATAATCACCTGTAATAATGATATCGTCAACATATACAATCAAAATTGATTTCTTTTTCTGAAGTTATTTTTACAAACAGTGTGTGATCTGCTTGACACTGTTTTTACCCATTTTTTACAATGACTTTAGTAAACCTTTCAAACCAAGTTCTAGGGGATTGCTTTAGTCTATACAATGATTTTTTTCAGCTTGCAAATAGTTTTTCAACCTGCTTCTTGTTTTTTCTGGAGGAATTTGCATGTATACCTCTTCTTCTAATCTTCCATTTAGAAAGACATTTTTGATGTCTAATTGGTGAAGTTCCCAATCCTCGTTAACAACTAAGGATAACAAAACTCTTATTGTATTCAGCTTGGCTATTGGGGCAAATGTTTCTTGGTAGTCAATTCCATAGGATTTTGTAATCCCCTGCCCACTAGCCTCGCTTTGTACCTTTCTACGCTACCATCAGACTTGTATTTGACCGTGAACACCTATTTACAATCCACTGGTCTCTTCCCTTGAGAAAAATGAGTCAGAGTTCATGTTTTATTGCTTTTAAGTGCACTAATTTCCTCTTCCACTATTTTTCTTCATCTAGGATCTTTTAGAGCCTCCTTTATTGTCCTTGGAATTTGAATTCTATCAACATTAGCAGTAAAGGTCTTGAATGAAGGCATCAAATTTTCATATGCAACATATCTCTATATGGGGTGATTTGTTCATTTTCTTACCCCTTTCCTTTGAGCAATAGGTAAATTAGTTGTATCAACAAGAGGAACATGATTTTATTCTGAGATATGTCCATACCTTCCAAATGTTCTGAGGTAGTAGGATTGAGTTCCAGCTCTCGACAATCTCTAGGTTGTATAATGATCTCTTTGGTGGGCTTTTGTCTCCTTTTATAGACACTATGTTCCCTTTTCTCAAGTTGTTTCAGGTTGGGTTCTTTGATAAATTTGTGGTGAAGTAAGAATAGGAGGTAGTATAGTCTCTGAAGAAGAAGGTGGTATAGGTTCTGAAGGAGGATTAATAGTATCATTGGGTATATGTACAATGGGTTGGAATATAGGCTTTGAAGGAGAAGGTGATATATAGGTATAATGTGTTGGAATATAGAAGGTTGAAATTCATCCAAAATATGAGATTCTCCTAGACTCTCCCCCTGAATTTTGGATTTTGGGTAATAAGGTTTGGTTTCAAGGAAAGTGACATCAATGGAAATGTAGGTTCTTTTAGTGACGGATGAGTAACACTTGTAGCCCTTCTTAGTGGAGGAATAACCTAAGAAGACAGACTTAAAGGCTCTAGGATCTAGTTTAGAATTCGAGGGATGATGAATGTGAACAAAGATAGTACACCTAAAGACCCGTAAAGGAAGATCAGACGAAATGAGTTTAAAATTAGGAAACTGTTTAAGGAAGACATCTCGAGGTATTTGAAATTTTAAGGGTTTGTTCAGCATTCTATTGATGAGATATGTGGCAATAAGAACAACTCCCCAAAAGAATTTAGGAACATTGACAGAAAATAACAAGACCTAGCTACCTCTAAAAGGTGTTTGTTCTTTCTCTCGGCTACCCCATTCTGTTGAGGAGAATCAACACAAGAGCTTATACGTATGATCCCTTTTCCTTGAAGGGAGGATCCTAAAGATTTAGTGAAATACTCACTGCCATTTCCTTGAAGGGAGGATCCTAAAGATCTAGTGAAATACTCACTGCCATTATCACTATGAAGAATCTGAATTTTGCTGTTAAATCGAGTTTCTATCATATTTTGAATTTTTTTAAACACTCTCAGTTTCAGATTTTTCTCTCATTAAGAAAGTCCAAGTAAGACGAGAATGATCATCAATAAAGGTAATAAACCACACAGAACCATCTAAGTTTTTCACTCTTGAAGGGCCCTAAATGTCACTGTGTACAACGGAAAAGGGATGAGAAGATTTGTATTAGGATGGTCTATATGTATTTTTTGTGTGTTTAGTAAGGGACAAATGTCACAAGTAAATAGTTTTGGACTTGTATTAAGAAATAGACTAGGGAACATTTTTGCAAGGTAATGAAAATTGGGATGTCCTAACCTGTAAAGCATAGCAAAATGTCTTTAGAAGAATTCAAACCAGTATTCTGAAAACACTTCGATTTAGATGAACATCTTGAGTTAGCTTGTCTATTTGGAGATGGCTGCCCTTGAAGGATGTAGAGTCCACCACACAACGTAGCATTGCCAATCACCTTCCCCGAGTCCATAGCCTCACAAATATACAGAGAGAACTTAATAGTGCACTGTAAATCAGTAGTGAGTTTACTGGCAGAGATAAGGTTGCAGGCCAATTTAGGGACATAGTACAATTGACAATGCAATATTTTCAGAAATTTAAATAGAACCACTTCCTTCAATGGATGACAAAGAACCATCTGCAATCTTGATGTGGGATGTAGAAGTCAATTTTTGAAAGTTTTGGAAAAGTGTCACATCTCTGGTCTTATGATCAGATGCCCCTGAATCCACAACCCATGTATAATTATTATCGGCTAAATTTGTAAAAAAATGTACTGCCTTCATGAGTCGTAGAAGCCACATTGATTTGCTGAAAGGTTGAAGGTGGCTGTAAATTACCAGCAACAGTGGCTTGCTGGGAGATTGAGGATGGCTGAAAATTATCAACAGCAGTAGGCTGCTGGGAGATTGAAGATGGCTGAAAATTATCAACAACAGTGGGCTGTTGAAATCTGTTGAAAGGTTGGATCTTAGTTTTAAAGGGCACTAGGCACTTCGAGGCGCAAAGAGTCCTTGGAGCCGAGGCGCTAGGCGAAAGCGCTCGCCTTTTGTAGGTGAGGCGCACTCTTTGTGCTAAAAATTTATAAATCAACCCTATAACATATTTTGTACTTAAAAATATGATAATTATATTATAAATGCTAGAAGATCAAAATATTTCAATTAGATGTAAATTTCAAGGGTATTAAAAATAAAATATTAAAATATTGATAAATTTATATCATTTGAATATGTAATTTTAGTATTTTATTTAAATTAATAAATATTTAGAAATAAATTTTTTTTTATAATATTAATTTACAAAAAATAATATTAAAATTAAATTTATTGGCCTAGATTGATCAAGTCACAAAATTAATAATACAAAACAATGTAAGGGGCTGATGACCACCCATTGTTAGAGTTAGTTGGATTTATTTTTAAGTTTTAGCCGTTACTTTTAGGCTAAATGTAATTGTAAGTTATCCAAGAAGTGTTAGAGCTCGAGGGGGAGTGTAAGTTGACAAGAAGTGTTAGAGTTTAATTTAATGTGTAATTAAAGTTTATTTCTAAGTAGTAGTTTAGATTTACTAGAAGTCTTATTTAAATTAATGATCAATATTATTTAAATTATAGATAAAAGTATAATTTTAGTTATACTGAAACTCTGTATCAGCCTATTTAAAGGTTTATCTCATAAACATTTAATTAAGAAGAATAAGAGAAAATACAGAGAAACACATTGTTCTCTGTTGAAAATATTATTTTTGTTCTATCGTTAAACTGTAGCTTTTTATATTTTATTGTTCATTGTTCACCGGCGTTCATCTTTTCCGGCCACCATGGCCCCTTTCTTACATGGTATCAGAGCCAACAACGATCCTGATGTCGTCACCACTGCTGCCATCTCTGATCTGAATCAAATTGACGATCTGATTTTTTTTATATGCATATCATTTTTTTCCGCTGTTGTTATTAGGCCACGCTCGTCCCTTGACTTCTCTCGTTGGAATCTTACATTTATGGTGAAATTTCTACTCGTTTAATTTTGTTTTATATTTAATGGTTCTATCTTAGCCAATCAAAAAAAATATGAAAATGTTATAGTTTAGCCTTAGAAGCTATTTGGTTATATCTTAGCCATCCATTGTAAAAGATAGGGAAAGGTTATAGTTTAGCCTTAAAAACTATCTGGTTCTATCTCAGCCATCAATTATAAAAGATAGGAGAAGAGGTTCTAGTTTAACCTTAAAAACTAGATAATATTTTTTAAGGGATTCTACATCAAAGATCCAAGCTGGAATTCTAGTTTGTGCAACTACCAGCTTGAGGGGAGTGCAGATTCCTGTGATTATTGTTGAATGGAAGCAGCTACTTAGTCCGTGAATGACAGAAAAAGCTAGAAGACATCTCAGAAGATGCAAAAACCTGAAAAAGATCATCACTGACAGAGGAAAGCTGGAAGGGTGCAAAAACCAATAACAACAGTAAAGTTGGTAGACATCTCAAGAAGGATGTAGAAACCAACAACGTCGTTTGCAAATTTTCAACAATGGCCGTTCAAAGAATAGCATGAGTATGTCCTAGCTGTTCAACTCAATGAGTCCCAAAAAGGGGAGATTTTTTCCCTAAAAAACAGCAAAGAAATATGAGTAGGGCATCACATCCAAGATCCAAGCTGATGCTCTACTACACTTGCTCACCAGCTTGAGAGGGAGTGTAAGTTATCCAAGAAGTGTTAGAGTTTAGTTTAATGTGTAATTAGAGTTTATTTCTAAGTCAGTAGTTTAGATTTACTAGAAGTCTTATTTAAATTAGGGATAAATATTATTTAAATTATAGATAAAAGTATAATTTTAGTTATATTGAAACTCTGTATCAGCCTATTTAAAGGCTTATCTCATACACATTTGATTAAGAAGAAGAGAAAATCTAGAGAAACACATTGTTCTCTGTTGAAAATATTATTTTTGTTCTATCGTTAAACTATAGTTTTTCATATTTTATTGTTAGTTCACCGGCGTTCATTTTCTCCGGCCACCATGGCCCCTTTCTCACAGTAATGGGCTTAGGACCAACTCATTTTTATATGGGTAAAACTTTGTTACACAGGCTGTGTAAAACTAATTTTACACAAGCCTGTGTATTTACACTATAAAACTAAAATTCTAAATTTCTAACCCTAACCCAAAAAATTAAACCTTAACATTAAAATCTATGCACTAAATTCTAAATACTAACCTTAAATTCTAAACCATACAACATAAACCCCTAAACTAAAACCATAAACCCTAAAATTAAAAGGTTTACACGGCATGTGTATCAAAGTTTTTTCCTTTTATATTTAGTCTAATAAAAATTTCAAATGTAAACCCTAATATTTTCAAACCCTAGTAGCAGCCTAAACTCACAATCTATTGTTGCCGCATTTCTCTTCTTCTCCAAGTTCATCCTTCATAAATCCTATAAGTTTCTTTTATTTTTTTCATTTCCTCTTCCAATCCAAAGCTCAGCCACAACGGCCGCCTTGAGCTTCGCCGTGGCTTTGGCAGAATTCGGTGTGCCAAAAGGCGCCCGAAGTGCAGCGGCTTACGCCTCTGCAAAAAGCTCGCGCCTCGCAATGCCCAGCAGCGCCTCTTGTCCATCGCCTCGCCTTTGCCGGTGGAGGCGTTTTCCAATTCGCCTCACTTTGCCTAGCACCTTAGGCGCGCTTTTTTAAACTAAGGGTTGGATATTGCCAACAGCAGTGTGCTGCTGGAGATTGTTGAAAGGTTGAAATACATCATCTGAAATAGTTCCTAAACTAATTCCAGAGATAGAAGATGTATACATCTAGCAAGTTTTAGGATCTAAAACCTAAGCTGATACCATGTAAATAATAGGTATTTTGTGAAGAGAGGTAATTTTCCTTCTCATTTTCTATCTATTTTCATTGACAAGAGTAGGACATATTTATAGTTTACGAAGAATACATAAACTAGGAAAAATATAATTACACAAAATTATAGCAGAAATTTATTTCCTAATTTACAGCTAATATTGACTAGAATATTAGGGAAATAATTCCTAAATATCAGCATTTAGATATTTGGGAAAATAATTCCCTAATTTTCTGCAATCTACATTAATCACTGCTCCCATTTTAAGTAAGTGCATGATGTGTCTGATTTAAGATTATTAAATAGGTTGAAGTAGAGAAATTGAAACTAGACATGTTAATAGGTTTCTACATGGCTTTTGACGAGAATGTTCTATGTTAACAAACTGTTCTTTCCCATGTTTTGCAGAGATTACTCAATGATAGGGGATTTGATGTCAAGGAAATTGTACATATTAAAAGCTCTTCGGATTCTGGTTCACTACATTCTACTTTGAATAAAATGCTGCAGATAGCTAGAATTATACATTTAGATGAGGTAAGTTGCGATTTTGCTATTTATAGCACTGATGTTTATTGTGGATCATAGTAGCAAACAGTTGAAAAGAACCAATGAGGGGTTATTTTCATTTTTTATGTTGCTTGTACTTGTTTCTCTTTTTGTGGGATGAGGGTTGATTTGATAAACTGTCACTTTCTCAGGTACCTTTCATTACTTGTAGCTTTTAACTTATGCTTGCTTATGCAGTCTAATAAAGGAAAATATGGAACTAAACAGGTTGTACTAGGGCTCCTTCAATGCCAAAAATGTTCCATCACCTAATAAGAAAGTGTGCATAGGTGTTCCAGGCATATGCCTGGCCTGAAGGGGTTTGAGGCTCTTGAGGTTCTGTTGTTGTCTGACTCTAAGGTGCAATGCCTAGGTGAGCCTAGGCACACACCTTAAAGCATTGTAACTAATGAGGCCAAAATGGGCAGTCAAAGTGCCAAGATACAGATTTACGAATTCCCCTCAATAATCTATTGAACTTTGAATAAATAACGAAAATGTAATGGGATTCTTGGATGCAGGTAGAGCTTTATTTTGGTCCAGTTGGTGGACTGGGATTTTACAGCCCCAGGAATGAGATGGAGGCTCAAAGTTTTATCCTTTCACTTATCAAAAGCTCATTATCCAGTCAAGCACACATGCAAGCATGTGCTCTGCAAGATCTAAGAGATGCAATTATATATAGGATTCATGAGTTAGGAACTGAGGATAAAGTGGAGAAAAAAATTGATATAAATTACAAGTGTGATAAAGAGAACTGTTTAATACAGTGGGCTGAAAGCAATGGCGCCAAAACAAGATTGCAGATAGCTTGTAAGTTCAAGATTAGAATTGCTTTTTTAGTTATTCCTTGTTAATTAGTATCTTGGTGTTATTTTCCTTTTGAACTTTCCTTTTTCTTTTTATCTACTATCTTACTATTTTGGACCACATAAATATAATAGTTCTTTAACATTCAAAAGATGCTTCAATACCACTAAAGGAAAATTTTCAAAAACTGTTTTTGAAAGAAAAGGAAGTCAATATTTTAACTATTACCCTTTTCTTGCATTGGCCTTCACATAGATATCGAAGGTGCTGGTAGAGGAGCCATTGCAACGGAAGATCTTGAAGTTGGTGATGTTGCTATGGAGATTCCCGCATCGATTATAATCTCTGAGGATCTCGTATATAAATCTGACATGGTACATTTTATCATTTCAAAAGAATATGCATTAATATCTTTTAAAAATCACCTTAGATGAAAAAAGAAGTGTATTGAACTTGATAGATTTCTGGATATTATTCCAAATTGACAACATTGTTATGATTCCAGTTTGTTTTGTAATCTGCTGGCAGTGCAATCCTCAGTACATACATGCGAAGTTAAGTTGAAGAAGAGTACAAATAATATAACAATCACCCATTTTTTTATTGTCCCTAAAACCTCACTTTTAGTGTAGGAGGCAAGTAAACTCATCATCTCATTCACAAAAGATGTTATAGATGTCTTATTGTTTTGTAAATTCAACTGCAACGGGAAATGGCACCTCTTACTTGGTATTTAAAATCAACAGACAATTTGCATCAGTTCTTTATTCTTTTCTCATGTCTATTTTGTGTTTACTATTTTGACCACATTTCTTGGCATATCTGGTTCGTGTTGACTTTACCTGGTATGCTTGTATAGAAGGTAAGCTACCGGCTGGTGGCAATAAATTCATAGAATATGGCTTAAATATAGCATAGATATTTTAATACTGTCTGAGGATATTTCTTTTTGTTATTTTATCTGATTGCAGTATCAAGTCTTAGAAAAGATTGATGGAATGTCATCTGAGACGATGTCATTGTTATGGAGTATGAAGGAGAGGCACAATTGTCATTCGCAATTCAAGATAAACTTTGAAACACTACCAGAAAATTTTAATACAGGTTTGACCTTTAGCTGTGATGCACATTGTTGATGATGTCGAGATTGTAGCAAATTGGTTTTATTTCTTTCAAATAGTTTCCAACTTCGTTCCCATAAGGGAAAAGTGCATGAGCTGAAAAGCTATTTCAAAATTTGAATTGTGCCTTTGAGTATTATTTTGTTCTTGAATTTTTTATTATATTCCTGTGGAAATTTATTTATGATGATGAATGATTCTTTCTGTAATTGGTCTAAAGTAGTAGAGCCTATGTCTTTGTAATATCTGTCATCTTGTCTTATTTGTTTTAATTCAAATGTGAAGACAAAAAGCTTTTAAATAAACCCTGAAAGAAAGGGCGTCTCCTTTTTGGGTTCATAAAGAGTAGTAATTTTCTAGGCCTCGCCAACCAATTCTAGTCCAATAGCTATTCTGAGTATGGACATCGGTGGTTCAAAACAAGTTGACAGTTATTGATGGAAGTAAGTGTTAGTTAGTATGCATAACCGTGTGTTGTAAAGAGTTTTAGATAGAGTAGATGTTGTATGTTATCTTTACTTTATCTTAACTAGTAGTTTGAATTTTAAATTTGATCTTTGTAAAGGATAAAAGTCTTATCCTATAGGTTAACCACTTGGTGTTAAACACCTCTGTAAAAGTCTATATAATAGACTCTCTTTCACTAATGAAATATAAGAAAAACACAGAGAAAAACTCTGTTTCTCACATGGTATCAGTTTAGGAGCCGATCCTATCTCTCTCGTCTTCTCCTTTGCTTAATTTCCATGGCCTTTTTCAAACCACCACATCAGAAATTAGTTCCCAAAATAACTCTCGTGCATCCAATTTCGGATCTCGGATGCCTCTCTTTCCCCAATCACATCCTACAAACTAAATGGGAACAATTACCTTCAACAGTTTTTTGGCCATCTCACCTCTAAATCTTCCACAACCGCCTTTATCAGCTAGTGAAGGTAGAATTTCTGTTTGGCCACTTCAAATCCTCTATCCTGGATTATAGATTCTGGTGCCTCGACCATATGACAGCAACCTTCACTATTTTTCACACCTTTAACCATTGCAACTCTAAAACCTCCATCAAGGTTGCGGATGGGTCTCTCATCCCAAGTACAAGGAAGTGGCGCTATTCAAGTGGGTGATAAACTGGTTTTGCCTCATGTGCTATATGTTCCTAATCTTGCCTACAACTTGTTATCGCTAGTAAGTTAGTTCAAGATACTAAATGTGATGCTCACTTTGGAATTAATGGGTGTGTATTTCAGAACAGGGCTCGAAGAAGGTGATTGGCGGTGCTAGGCTATCCAATGGTCTCTATATTCTTGATGAATTACCACCTTTGATTGCTTGATTTCACGTTGCTTTAAGACTTCATCTTCTTCTTTAAGTAACCCCGATGATATTATGTTGTGGCATCTTAGGCTAGGACATCCAAATTTTGTGTATCTTTCAAAATTGTTTCCCAAGTTATTTAGCAATAAAAAGCCTCATTCTTTTAATTGTGAAGTATGTCAAATTGCTAAACATACTAGGCAAACATATGCTCCTTCCTCATTTACACCCACATCTCCTTTTTCTATAATCCACAGTGATATTTGGGGTCCATCTAAGGTAAAAAGCTTGTCTGGGTCTAGGTGGTTTATTACCTTTATTGATGACTATTCTAGGACTACTTGGACTTTCTTAATGAGGGAAAAGGCATAAGTTGCGTCAATTTTCAAAACTTTCTATCAAATGATTGAAAATCAGTTTGACAAACGTATTAAGGTTGTGAGGAGTGATAATGGGAGTGAATACCTTAGTCAATCTCTTAGGTGTTATTTTCGGAAAAAGGCATTTTCCATCTTACTTCTGTGTCAATACTCCACAACAAAATGGTGTTGCCGAAAGAAAAAAAGCAGACATCTACTAGAGGTTACGAGGTCTCTTCTTTTTCAGCCAAAGCACCTAAATATCTTTGGGGGAAGCCTTACTTACTGCCACCTACCTTATCAACAGAATGCCCAATAAAACCTTGGGTTTTGCAAGACCAACAAAGTCTTATTCAAACATTTTCCTCACTTTAAACCACTTTCATCTGTTATTCCTCTTAGGGTATTTGGTCAAAAAAGCTTTTGTTCATGTGCATGATAAAAATAGAAGTAAGTTGGACCCTAAATCAATCAGTGTGTGTTTACGGGATATTCCTCTAGTCAAAAGGGTTACAAATGCTATTCTCCTATTTCTAAAAAGACCTATGTCTCTTTTGATGTCACTTTCTTTGAGGATAAACCATATTTTGCGGGATGAACTTGGGGGAGAAAAATGAGGAATTTCAGCCCTTTGTTCCTTCACCTTCCATCATTTCTCCTCTACCCAGACATTCCTTTCATATCCTATCCTGAAACCACCGAACAGAAAATACTATGCCGACAAAATGCACTCTCCTCATACCAACAAATCACCAAGTCCTTGTACAACACCTCTTCCAAAGACCTAGGGTCATGCAGACAAATTTCCCTACTCTCTGTGCATTCATTCACGGTAAACAGACAGATCAATTTAAGGTGTATACCAGAGAAGAAGAGCCCCTAATGAAGTAAATAACCAGCCTAGCACTTGTCAAGAACCGGACTCAAGTCCTGTTGTTTCTTGAACCGAGCTTAAATCACCTGCTCTTCATCGAGATTGAAGGTAACATTCCTCCTCAAGATTCTAGTGACCTTGATGACTTTCCTATTGCTATTAGAAAGGAGTAAGAAAATGTACTATGCACCCAATTAACAAATTTGTTGCCTATGGTAAACTTCAGCCCAATTTTAAGGCCTTTACAAACCAACCTAACAAATTGTGCGATTCCTAAAACAAGAGAGGAGGCCTTGAAGAATCCCAAATGGAAGAAAGTCATCGAGGAAGAAGTAAGGGCACTTGAGAAAAATGAGACATGGTGTTTGACAGATCTACCAGAGGGAAAGAGGGCTGTGGATGCAAGTGGGTTTTCACTATCAAGTACAACTCGGATGGGAGCATTGAAAGGTATAAGGCAAGGCTGGTGGCTAAAGGTTTTACACAATCCTATGGGGTGGATTATCAAGAAACCTTTGCACCAAAGGGCTAAATTGAATACTATTAGAATCTTACATCCATAGCTGTAAACAAGGACTGAAATTACATCAACTAGACATCAAAAATGCCTTTCTCAATGGGAGTCTCAAGAGGAAGTATATATGCAAATACCACCGGCCTAGAAGGTAAAACACTAGAAATACAAAGTGTGCAAACTCAACAAATCACAGTATGGACTTAAACAATCTCAAGGGCCTGGTTTGAGAGGTTTTTGCAAAGGCTATGGTAAAGAATGGATTCAAACAAAGTCAGCTGATCACACCTGTTCGAGAAAGGTTGCAAAGAATCGTAAAATAACCTTATTAATTGTGTATGTTGATGACATAATTATTACAGGGGATGATAGTACGTAAATTGAGAATTTGAAGATTGTTCTTGCCTACAATTTGAAACAAAGGACTTGGGGAGTCTAAGGTATTTTACGGGTATGGAAGTAGGAAGGTCAAGAGAAGGTTTAGTCATCAATCAAAGGAAGTACATCCTAGATCTTCTTACAGAAACCGGGATGCTTGGATGCAAGCCAGTAGACACCCATGGACCCGTGGTTGAAGTTCAACAAAGAGGAAGTCTGGTAATCCAATGACAAAGAATCCTATCAACGGTTAGTTGGAAAACTAATTTATCTTTCTCTAACAAGGCCGGACATTGCCTACTCAAAGGAGTGTTATAAGCCAGCACATGAGTGATCCTCGAGAAGAACATTTGGAGGCGATTAACGTGCACTGAGGTACCTAAAATTCACACTGTGTTGGGCTAATTTTCAAGAAAATTCCGCATGCAATGCAGTGAAGGTATACACGGATTCAAGTCAAGGCGGAGAGCTCTCACCGATAGAAGGTCAGTTAGTGGATATTGTGCTTATGTTTGGGGCAACTTGGTTACTTGGAGAAGCAAAAAGCGGTGTGGTGTCAAGGAGTAGTCTTTGAGGCGGAATTTAGAGCATTAGCTCTTGGAATATGTGAAGGAATGTGGATAAAGAGGCTTCTCAAAGAGCTAGAGTTGGATGAAAAGACTGAGTTCGAGATCTATAGTGACAGCCAATCAGCAATGAGTATTGCTAAGAATCCGGTGCAACATGACAGAACCAAACACATTGAAATAGATAGACACTTTATCTATGAGAAAGTAAATGGTGGTATTGCACAAATAAACTATATTCCTACGAGAAGCGGATAGTGACATCTTTACTAAGGCACTTCCAAGAGTTATTTTTGATGAGTTCACATCCAAACTGGGTATATACAACATATACACAGTTTGAGGGGGAGTGTTAGTTAGTATGCATAACCGTGTGTTGTAAAGAGTTTTAGATAGAGTAGATGTTGTATGTTATCTTTACTTTATCTTAACTAGTAGTTTGAATTTTAAATTTGATCTTTGTAAAGGATAAAAGTCTTATCCTATAGGTTAACCACTTGGTGTTAAACACCTCTGTAAAAGTCTATATAATAGACTCTCTTTCACTAATGAAATATAAGAAAAACACAGAGAAAAACTCTGTTTCTCACAGTAAGTTGCATAGTTGCCTTTCCTTAGAGGATAGGAGGTTGATATTGCTTTTGTAGCTGCAAGCTTACAAATTCTTTTGTTAACCTGAATCGCCCATCCACTTTTCAGGTTCCCCCACCCAGGTGGGTAATCACTTAGAATATAGCAACCCTCAGAAAGAATAATATCCACTATCCCTCAACAGGAGGAACACACCAACCCTGACGAATTTTTAACCTCCATACAATAATACGCTTGAAAACCTGATTAATGATGAATTTGGCCAAAGACCAAACAAGCTTCTTGTGCCTTATATTTTGCTACTCTGAACCATGTTGGCCGATCACTTCTTTGTGGAGTATGAATAGATTTTCAAAGTGCACTAAGTAGACTGTTGTAATTTAAAGAACAGAATAGGGAGAGAAGAATCATTCAATTATGTATTAACTTTAAGAAAAAAATAAGGTATATATACAAACTACGTAAAACATATTTAAGGAAATAAAAATCTATACAATAAATAGTATATAGGTAAAGCTCCTAAATATCAACTTATTAGCTGTTAGTCAACACTCCCCTTCAAGTTGGTGCATAAATATCACACATGCCCAACTTGCAAACCAAATTATGGTGAGTTATGTTGTTGAGTCCCTTGGTGAAGACATCAGCTAACTGTCTGTCGGATGCCATATGGACTAGTTCTAAACACCGGTAGTCAATTTCTCTTTAATAAAGTGCATGTCGTTCTCCATGTGTTTTGTTTGATCATGTTGAGCTGGATTTTGAGCAATATTGATGGCAGCTTTATTATATGTTATCACATTACAAGGATAGTTTGTTTTCTTCTGAAAGTTTTAATTCATCCAGTAATTTCCGTAGCCACGGAAGTTCACAAACACCATGAGGCATGGCTCTATATTCTGCCTCAACACTTGATCAGGCAAGTACACTCTGCTTCTTACTTCTCCAAGTGACTAGATTCCCACAAATGTGGAATACCCAGATGTAGATCTCCTGTCATCCAAAGGCCCAGTATAGTTTGCAATTTGCATCTGTAAAAGCTTTAATCTCATCTATTGACCTGAAAACATTTAGTAATTCCAGATAGAGTGGCGGATGCTGCAGAATCCAGAGTTAAACCCTTTCAACATGAATTTGCTCCATTACATTGCCATGGCCTGCATCACCGGCATCATTAGCCGAGAGATAGTGTCAGAAATTGCAGATTTTCACATATATACTACAATTTCAAGGATTCTTGTAGGATAATATGAAATCATATCAGTGAACCATGTATTTCGAAGATTCTGTTGTTCTTTCCCTTTTTCTTTCTCTGATTCAGATCTATATGAATAATTTGAAGGATTAGGAAGAAGCATTTGTTCTTATTAGACAGATAAGGTAGGAAGAAGCATTTGTTCTTATCAGACAGATAAGGTGGAGTAATAGCTCCCTGGTTTCATTTTATTTATGTTAAAAATTTTATAGAATGGACAACGCAACAAAAAGATATTTTGCTAACTCTCATTTTCATGAATGTGCATTAGAAAACCCATAGTTTGTAAATCCTTTTTATTGAAAATAATGCTGATTTTGAACTTGAAGATCTAACAGATTCAAATGTCAAAGACACCTCATTTTCCCTTTTCCTATGATTTGCTTTCCTAAATAAATAAATGCTATAACTTTACTCAAATATAAACTAACAGCAAGCCTAATATAATTTTTGTGTGCAATATGTGCAATCCTATATAATATTTTGTGCATTTTTATAAAGTAACATACGTGCTTTTAATTTTTTTTAACCTCAAATTTCCATCTCTTTGTCTTACAGGATTGAGATTTGGAGTTGAAGCAATCATGGCTTTGGATGGAACTTTGCTATTTGAAGAGATAATGCAAGCAAAAGAGGTTCTTTATTAAGCTGTTCATTTCTTATATTGAGCCAACCTTAGAGTGATGGCTTTCTTTTTCTGATGAGAATTGGATGATGGACTTGTGCAAAGTATCTAGATGTTAGAAGAATTGTGCGTCTTTAGGTATTCAATGATTGTTAAGTAGTATTATACTCAACACCAGCAAGAATTTGGGTTTGTGGCATCACATTAAAGTGGATTACTCCACCTATAGCCAACTAGTTTAGGTTGGATGTTTAATACAATGTCATAGCTTAGTTGCATATTGCGCATGACAAGCTTATATTAGTTAATTTCTTAGGCATACACATGTGGTTTTATTTCCATCACTTGGTAGTTTCCTTAGTTATTCTATTAGGCATACACTTATGGTGTTATTTCCATCACTTGTTATTTTGCTTGGGTTGGCTGTATGCATCTTTAGCCAAGTGGTTTTAAACTTTGAATACTTAACAATTATCTGAGAGATTTCTAGTACCCATGGACAAGGTTAATTTATGAAATATTTTTATTTTCACCTAATATATTAGTCTTGTGAGATTAATTAGGTTAATTCAGGAAACTGCAGCTATAATTTGCTTTCTATATGATAAATGCTTAAAGCTGAGAGATGTCAACATTTTCTAATTATAATGTATGACCTTTCTTCCTCTTTGGTCTTCCTCAAATTTGCAGCATTTGCATGTTCAGTATGATGAGTTATTTCCGGCATTATCCAATGATCATCCTGATATATTTCCACCTGAGATCTACACGTGGGAGCAGTTTTTATGGGCTTGTGAGCTCTGGTATTCTAACAGCATGAAAATTATGTTTGCTGATGGAAAGCTGAGGACTTGCTTGATTCCCGTTGCAGGCTTTCTCAATCATTCCGTAAGTCACTCGTTTTCTTGTCATCCACCATCAATGCAATCTGTTATTCTCATTTGATGCCAGATGACGAAGGTACAGTTTGAAGCCGTAAGAGATAGTTTTGTATATTGTTGAACTTCTGACTTTATGGAAGAACCTTTCTGGCATGAGTTTATCAAACATTAACACACCAAGTGCTAATATGTATCTTAGAAAACACCTTCATGGCGTTTGGCTGTTTATCAATTTTTTTCCTGTGTTGCTACTACCACTACTATACCAGTTGTTTCTGCTGTATGTACTAGTATTGACAATTTTGTTTTTTCCTTTATTATTTAGTTTGCTATTATATGTTTTCTTATATACTAAGACTTGTTCTTTACAGTTACATCCACATATAGTTCACTATGGCAAAGTAGATCCTGCAACAAATTCCTTGAAATTTCCTCTATCGAGACCTTGCAGTGCTGGGGAACAATGCTGTCTTAGTTATGGAAATTTCTCTGGTTCACATCTAATTACGTTTTATGGTTTCTTACCACAAGGAGACAACCCTTATGATGTGATTCCATTGGGTAATTTTCTTGCGTCCCCTATGTATGTTAGGAATGTTTGAGGCTGTATTTTTACTTAGTTTTATAAATAAAAACATATGGATATATATAAGACATATATATATATACATATAATTTTTAATAGATTCATAGACTCCTTTTTTATGTTTACTCTCTCACGCCTGTGCACACTGCATGAGTGCTTTTTTTGGCATAAAGTTAAAAAATACCCCAACGTTGGACTAAATAGTCATTTTGTCCCTTATTTTTTTTTTGAGCAATTCAACCCTTAACGTTTTATTTTAGATCAAAATGATCCCTCTACGGATGAAAATTGTTACAAAACTGACGGTAAACAATTTGAAATGACTTGATAGGATGACAAGTCAGCAGAAAATTTATTTTATATTTTATATAATTTTATAAAATTATTTTTTGACTGTCATGTCAGCGTGCACTGCCATATAGGTTTGTCACGTCATTTCAAGCCATTTACTGTTAGTTGACTAACAATTTTTATCCGTATAGGGGCCATTTTGACTCAAAATAAAACTTTGAGGGTTGAATTGCTCCAAAGAAAAGAATAGGGACCAAAATGACTATTCAGTCAAACGTTGGGGGCATTTTTTGGCTTTATGCCTTTTATTTTTTTGCAAGCATCTATAGTGTATTCATTGAATAATTTATTGAGCCTTATTTGGTTCAGATTTTGATGTTGAGCAAGTTGACACCATGGAAGATTGCCCTCTGTCCAACTGGACCACTCACATGGTCCGGGGAACTTGGCTTTCGAAGAATCAAAATATCTTTTATTATGGTTTACCATCTCCATTATTAGATTTTCTACGAAGTGGTCGGAGTCAGACGCCATTCACTAAGACCCTTGTAATTTCCTTCCCCAGTTTCTGTGTTTTAAAGTTCTAGTGTCTCATGTGGTTATTTTGAGCATAATGCTTTCTTATTAATCACAAAATATTGACATATTTGAGTTTTTATACATTATTTTGTGTCCCTGTCTCAAGATAAAAGCAAACTTGGAAGTTGATAAAGAAGTTCTTGAAGATTTACAATCCACATTCAATGGCATGGTGGAAAATTTAAGTGACATAGATTCCTTTGATAGGTAAAGAAATCTGAAGCAAGCATTTATGATTCATTGCAGCTGAATCTGAAAAAAAGAATTGATGTTTTTCTGGCTCATTGATGCAGGGAAATTAGCAGTTGGGATGTGAAGCTGGCATTGGAATTTAAAGAGAAGCAAAGAAGGATTGCCTCCTCTATTTTAACTTCATGTTCAACAGGTATTAAGCTGGTGGAATATGAACTGTCTAAATGCAAGGCTGCGGAGTGAGGACAAGCTATGGATTGGCCAGGTGAGAGCTGGCTGCTGGTTTGTTGCACCAGACTCCTCTGCCCTGATCTCTGTAATGTACTTATCAAATGGCTACTGTGATGCCTGAGTGCTGAACTTGTGGCCGGTACGACATCTTTCTTGCACTACGACTCCGAAAAGGTCAAATGACCATCTGGCACTCATAAACTTTTTATGATATAAGCTGTTTAAAGACATGGATATGAGACGCTAGTTCCCTTAAGTAATGTGGGTAGGAAGGGGCACCCCATATTAGGCCTTTACAAAACTCTTGGATAGTCGACTAGTGAGTTGGGTACGTTAAACCAAAAAAAGACATGGATATGAGTAATGGCATAGTATTAATCTCCAGTGCTATCATGAAAGAAGTTCCATTATCATTTGATTGGATTGGATTAGATGCACACACAAATGTTATCCGATTGTTGAGATGGAGGAAAGAATAAAGGTATGAATGAATAGCCTTGCGTGTTGAGAAAGGCAGACGTTTAAATTAACACTAAAATTAGAACAAACACACATTAAACTCTTATAATTTGAGGAAAATTGTTAGGAAGTTATGAGAAAAAACTTAATTAACACAAGATTGAAATAAAATAAAGGCTTAATACCAAAATAAGTGTCCAAATTATCATGTTTTTTTTTCTTTTTAGGTACTTAAATTATTTTTTCTTTTAGGTGCTTAAACTTTATTTTACCCTTATTAAGTGCTTAAACTATCATTTTTTTTAGTTAAAGTAGTTGCCCAAACTATCATTTTTTGTCAAAGTATGTGTTTTAATTTGACCTTAAAAGGGTAAAAAATGATAGTTTAGCACATCTAAAAGGGGCAAAAAAAATTTTAGGCACCTAAAAATAAAAAAGGGATAGTTGGGCACCTAAAAAGAGAAAAAATAGTTTAGGCACTTAAAAAAAATATGATAGTTTGGGCACTTATTTTGACATTAAGCCTAAAATAAAAGAAATTAATGACATACAAAAGAAAATATTAACTCGAGTATATTATCTAATTTTGTATGAGCTTGAATTTCGGTATAAGAATATAATTTTTATCTAATCAAAAAAAAAAATATTAACATGGTTCAACCATTACCTTCATCATCTCAGGGCGATAAGAAGTCATTTCGTTAAATTTGTATTTTTTTCACGAAAAAGTAATAAAACCTCATAACACGTAATTTTTGTACGAATAAAGTTAAAACATACTCAAAACATGTAAATTTTGCACAAATAAAGTTACAAATCATCCCCACACCAAACTCGTATAAACGATAGAATGTTTTCTCTTAATTTTAGAGGCTAAAGTAAAATATATATTAAAATCGCATATAATTTTATCATTAAGAAATCTTAATTATCAATCAATCTTATTTGCTAAAATTTTATGTCTATTAATAAATGTCTGCAACAATAAATATGCTTAACAATAAAGTAATCTTCGATTAATAGAATTACATTATAATCTAAATTAAGATTGACAACTAAAATTAGGATCAACAACTAAGATTTGGATCAACGTGAGCAAGCACATTTGACCAGTTGATCAAGTTGTTCATCTTTGTTTCCTCGTATTTCCTTATGTCATGAGTTCTAGACTTATTGAGAGCACCCCTTCCCCTAAAATCATCTTTCCTTCTCCTATAAATAAGATTAAGATTAAAATAAAAAATTGTTAAAAATAAAATTTGGATCAACGTCTAACAATCTCCGACTTGACATGAGTTCCATCAAAACATTCGTCTTCAATGTCCATTAACTTCAATTTGTACCTAGATCTAAGAATTAGCCCTTTGGTATATGAAAAATACTTTGATACACAAGGTTGTGTAAACTAAAACTTACACAAGTTTTTTAATTTTAGGGTTTAGAGATTTAGTTTGTTGTTTAGGGATTTCGGTTGTATGCTGTAGAATTTAAGATTCATGGTTAGAATTTAAAGTTTAGGGTTTAATGTTTAGGTTTTAGGGTGTTAGGGTTAGGGATTTAGGTTTTAGATTTTATAGCTTAAATATGAAGGGTTGTGTAATAATTGTTTTACACAACTTGTGTATCAAAATATAACCCTTGGAAAAATTATATTACGGGTTTGGCTTACCACATCACACATGGTTTCATCCAATAAAAACCACTCACTTCACCATTATTTGGAGAAATTAGGAGAATATTGTTCCTTGGAATTATATTTACGGAAATGGGGGTCTTTAAGTTTTATTTTGGAAACTACGACAAATTGAACAATTGAGGTGGAAGACGCCACCTGCAGGTAGGGCTGTTAATTGTCGGATACTCAGTTTTTGGGTACCCAAAAAACCAGGTACCCGACTCATCCGGGTACCTCACTTATTGGCCCATGTCCCGGCTCGTTACATCCGGGTACCCGCTACTCGGGTACCCGGGTAATTGGGTAACGGGTACTCGGTTTATATTTTTTAATTCTAAAATTAAAAAAAAATCACATATTAAATATATAAAATTTAAAAGTTTTTAATACATAATTCAAACAAAAAAATTAGTGATTTGGAGTTAGTTTTAACTTTGAAGGGTGAAATATTTAGATATATAATAAAGTTTATCACCAAAAGAATATATTAAAAAAATTAATCTCGATCGTGATTTTTTTTCCTTCAAATATCATACTAACAAATCAATACAAATATTTAAAAAAAATTAAACTTAAAAGTATATAATACAAACATAGAAAGAATTTAGGGATTTGAATTTAGCTTTGGAGTAAAAATATTAAAAAACCTAAAATAAACATATAATTTAAAATATAAAATATATATATATTAAAATTATCGGGTCGGGTCGGGTACGCGGTAAGAAAAAAATCTTGGCCCAAGCCCGGCCCGTGTACCCAAAAAAATTACCGGGTCGGGTACCGATAAAAAAATAAAAAAACTTAAAAATACCTACCTAATTTGTATCAAGTCGCCGGGTCAGGTAATTTTGAACACCCCTACCCGCAGGTTGCGTCCTGAGTTTTTTAATATTTTTTAGGTGGAAGACGCCACCTGTAGGTGGCGTCCTGAGTTTGTTTAATACTTTTTTATAACGTAAAGTGTTCAGTGCATGACAGCTTTGGAGAAAAAATAATTAAAAAATATCAAGACGCCACTTGCCGGTGGCGTCTTCCACTCACTATTCATTTTGTCGTAGAATTTTAAATATTTTTGAATGTGCCCTATTTTCCTAAATTTAATCCCTAAACACCCAATGAAGCCCCATTATTTTCCCCATCATTTTTTCCAACCAATGAATCTTCACTAATTTTTTTCATGTCATTTAAAAAACAATTTTTTAGAAGTTATTATATTACTAGATTAATGACATAGAAAATAATGGTGAAACTGGTGGTTTTCATTGGATAAGACCATGGCTGATGTGGTAAGTCAAGCTCATGATATAATTTCTCATAACCCTGGGTATACATCTACAATCTTTTAAAATAATAAAAATATAATTTCACTAAGTTTATTGACTTAACTACAAAATAAGTGCCCAAACTATGTATCTTTTTTGCAATAGGTACCTAAAGTATTTTTTGGCTGAAATAGATGCCTAAAGTTTTATATTTGGCTGAAATAGGTGCCTAAAGTGTATTTTGACAGAAATAGGTGCCTAAAGTTTCATTTTTGACTTGTTTTAAAGTCAACTGAGGCACCTATTTCAATAAAAAAATGAAACTTTAGGCACCTATTTCAGCCAAAAAATGAAACTTTAGGCACCTATTCCGACCAAAAAATAACTTAGGCACCTATTGAAAAAAGATATAGTTTAGACACTTATTTTATAATTAAGCCAAATTCATTGTACACTGATTTTAGCCTATACCAAAATCCAACACCTTTGCCCATTAAATCTAATCCTATTTTACACACTTAAAATGTGAACAAAATAATAGTAAGATTGGTTTTTTTCGATCTCTGTTCCTACATCAAATATTGATTCTAATTAAAAGAGATAGAGCGATTTGATGATGTTTGTTAGGTTTTCTATGAAAGATTATGGACATATTCAAGGAAATATTTATTTATTTCATC
This sequence comes from Hibiscus mutabilis, assembly GCA_019671005.1. Lineage (NCBI taxonomy): Eukaryota > Viridiplantae > Streptophyta > Magnoliopsida > Malvales > Malvaceae > Hibiscus > Hibiscus mutabilis. The sequence goes on from CM033747.1 coordinate 23,405,135, forward strand.
CACTCCCTTTGAATTTACATATTTTAATTTTTTGAGTTTTCTTGATGAATTTGGTCTCTAAAATTTTCTTTATAATTAACGTGTATTGTATTTTTTTTACATAAGATGTGTATTGTATGTATATATTTGCCCTGTTTGTCAATTAGCGAATAGTGGATAACGGATTACTGTCGACCGACTATTGCTTGGCAAATGACTGAAGATTCAGTGTAAATATGCAAGTAAATGATTCCAATAATACGCCTTTTTTCATGCAAGTATACACGGTCAACAAGTAATATAGTAGTGAGTTGAGTATCGTATCCACAAGGATTGTCCATAAATTAAATGCCACAAATAATTACTTGTGTGTTGTAACAAATGAGTTGACAATTGATTTCAGTTTTTAACTAAGAAAATGATTGAAGGGAAATAAGGCAAGAACCCAAGAAGGTTGGCAAACACTGAAAACAACATTTAATGTTCAACCTTGATTTTATTGCCGAGCAGATTTTAAGTTAGCATTGTATCCGCCGATGACAATAATTTAAGTCAATTACTTTTAACACCTATATGCCTATAGCAATGTTTTCAAATAATTAACCTGGCAAAGTTTGAACCTTTACTCCTAAGGGGTAGATTCACTTCAAAAGTAAGTTCATCTACTTGAACATCTTCCGTCGAAGTTTCTCTCCTTAGTATTTGACAATTAATCCTTATCTCCTAAGTCCGTTAAGATATTAGGGGATAATGAACATTCAATGCCAACTGTCGTATGACATAAAATATGATAAAAAATAAGCACAAGCAAAATAGACAATAATGTCAAGGCATTCAATTATGAAGAACCTAAAACCAAACGTTCATCACAAACACCCCTAGCCAATTTAAAAGATTAGTTCATGGCTAGAGAAACCGACAAAACAATATCGTTTTTAAACATCACCATCAAAACAAGAAAAATATTTAAGAGAAATGGACTAAAGAAGGAAATTCGTCGATGCAACCCTTCAATGGATCCAGAGCTCTCAGTCACTGCCTGGTTCGAACCACAGTTTGCCCTCAGCTCTCTCTTTCTTCCTTCTGGTGCAGCCTCATTTGCTAAATCGATAGATTTCTTTATATAGGCGCTCGTGGAAACCCTAATTAAGGTTTGGTTTTTGAAAGTTTGTTATCTTCTCTTTGAATTAGGGCTGACTTGGCTCTGACTTATAGTTAACTGGCCGGGCATCAAACTTTATTCTTTTGCCAATCGAGCTTGGTATTCTTCCTTCATGCTTTTGCCAACTAAGCTCAACATTTCTCTTCTGCTCCACCTGCTGCAGTCCTGCCAAACTTGCCCACCATAGCAAGAAAGCACCCCTTCACTCCGGCAATGAAAATTGTACATTCTTTAACTCCTAGATGTAAATGCATGAATCTACTGGCAGAATGCACAAGTACCCAAAGTCAAGCAATATCATGGCAATATATGCATACAAAAGTATATCTTTTGGAGAGTTAACACTCCCCCAAACCTAACTCATTGCTTATCCTCAAGTGATGCAACCAAAGACTATAAAGTAAAGTAAAGTAAGGTACCTCGGAATTTTTTTTTATTAGAAACGCAGGCTAGCAAGCAAAATCTGGCTCTAGTTCTATCCTCAAATATCTCAAAGCAGTAATGCCAATAGATCAAAAAATTCAGGTGCAGCAATATAACTCTAACCTAGGGTCATGAAATGTGTATGAAGTGCAGGTGGTTTGCATCAAGTATCATTTAACTCCTTTAGTGAAACTTTACTTTCCAAACTCATAAAACATTTTTTAATTTTTTATTTATTCACCAAGGGCTTCTTTTGCTGGCATTAAATTTGGGTTTGCGTCATAACGGTGTTTGGCATTAGAAGTAAGAGGGAGAATACCAATAACCCCTACGTTAATCCAGAATACATCACTAAGCTAACCCATTACACTCATACCCTAAAGTTTCTATTGGCCTGAGAACTAAGAGGGAGCAAACCACGAAGGCCCAAGTTACTTATTGTCTCTAAGGCAAAGGAGTGTTCTAAAATTTTTAGCCTTTGGCAAAACATTGTTGCCTTATTCTTTACTTTGACCCTGTATATATATTTTTTTGTTTTTTTTCGAGTTCAATTTCAAGAATCCTAAGTTTGTCCTGGGAACTAGATGCATACTACGTGTCTAAGTGAAACTAAATTTTTGTTGGGAGACTCGTACAATCAACCGAGTAGGCAATAGTGGGTGAATTGGTTATTAAGTGATAGTGGTGGAAGCAATGAAATCTAAAAATTTGACACAAGGATTTATAGTGGTTCAAGCTTCTAACCAAGCTCTACATCCATTACCTTAGCTTCCCACTAAGGATTTTCCCAAATTCACTATGAATTTCTTCCTTTTTTATAGGTTCAAGAGGAAACCTTTACAACCCCAAAGCTTATACTCCAAGCTTTGAGAAAACACTCTCTTATAAGAGAAATACAAATAGCAAACTAAGGAAAACCTCACAAGGTTGATTGTTTGCAATTCTAAGCTGTCACCCAAAACCTAAAATTTGAGCATATATGACAGTTAAGCTCACAAGTGTGTTCTACAAAGAAAATGACAATTAAAAGCACAAAACACTTTTCTTAATCATAGAATGCTGGCTTGATGTTTCTTGTGTGTCCATGACTGCTTGATTGAGTCTTTTAAACTCTCTAATGTATTCATGATTGTTACTAGCCGTTGGGTTGGTTTGGAGCCATTGGGGTCTTTATTTCCCGCAATAAAATGCAGTTTTAGACTCTTCGGTATTGGTACGCAGGGACTGGTATCAATACCCGTTCTTAAGAAAAATAGCCATTGGAGCATTTATAATACAGGGGTATCAGTACTTTATACAAGCATATCGGTACACAATCTTATGTATCGATACGGCCTAAGCCGTATCGGTACTAATATTGGCTACTAGAATTTTTCAAAACTCGGGGACAAAGGGGTGTATCGGTACTCAAAAATTCGTACCGGTACGAGCACTTTGGGTATCGGTACGGGGACATACGTACCGGTACTCAGGGCTAGTTTTTGACATTTTGACTATTTAAAATATTTTGAAAACATGTCAAGAACCCTTTGAAGACATTTCAAACATATTTTTCAAGTTTATGGACTTTTGAAATATTTTTGCAAATTAGTTTAAGTCCAAAAATATTTTTCTTTAAGTTATATCAAAATTAATATTTCAACAATCTCTTCCTTTTTGATATAACGAAACCACTTGAAAAATTGTTTTTGTGAAAACTTCCCCTTAGAAAAATATTTTTAGAAAAAGAGAAATATTTTTAGAAAATACTAAAGCTCCCATTTTCTTTTTGAAATTGAATTTTTCAAACACTTATCTCCCTTTTTGTTATATCAAAAATATTTTCAAAATGAAGTTTGAAATCACATTTAAGTTCAAGATAACAATAGAGAGTTAGACCCCAAAAAAATTAACAAATGAAATTTTTTTTAGAAAATGACTCCCCCCTTAATCAAGCATCAAATAAATTGTTAGTCCAACAATTTATGAGAAATAAAATTGAATTTCAAATAAATAAAACAAATAAGCCAAGAAATTCAATTTAAACATGTCATTAAATAGAAATATACCAATAAGCATACAAGCATGGCAAAAAGGAGACAAAACTGACACTTTTTGGCTATGCGTACCGGTACAGTATAGATTGTATCGGTACTGGTTGAAGGCCGTATCGATACGGTATGGGTGGTGTCGATACCGAAGGCATGAACTGCTGAAAATATGTAGCAAAATCAACTTTAAAGGCCTTACAACTTAATTAAAAGTTCATACAAAGGCTCTATTAAGTTTTAGATATGCATTTTGATCATTTTTGCCACAAAACAACAACATGCTTCTCAAGATAACACGTTTAAGCATAAAAAACATGAATTTCACCAAATTCAACCAAACATTACAAGTTTAAGGCCAAAGACATAGAAATCAAACATGGAGGCCAAAAACAAGTAACTCATACAATTTGAGACTCTCCCTAACTATATACAATTATGCACAACATGGAGCCATACAAACATGCTTAGATCAATGAAAATTTGACATTGAAAACATGATCAAGCAATTGCATGAAAATAAATTTTACCACTTGAACCAAGGTAGGATGTCAGGCATTTCTTCTCTAAGTGTCATTCCTCCTTTGTGTGTCATGAGCTTCAATAATTTTGACTTTAATCATCAATGGCTCAAGCACACCTACAAATAGACAATCAAGTAATTTTTGGTAGCCAAATTGCTTTGGATCCAATAACGTTAGTCCCAAAAATTTTAGTCCCCTTAGGAATCCATTTTTTAATTTCATCCATTTTCTTTGAAACAACGAGTCCTTTTGGAACCCAAATGTTTTTAACAATTTTATTATTTACAAATCTAGGGGAACTAGATTGTCTAACATAAAAGTTTGATTTAACAAAATTTTCATTTTTTCAAAATTTTGTAAATCAAAACTTTTTCTTTCTTAAGATCATCCAACTCCTTTTGGTGATCTTTTTGGACTTGTTGAAGTAAATTTTGTAAATTAACATTCTTTTGTTCAAACTCATTGAGTTTTGCTTCAAGTTCATCATTGGGTTTAGAAATCAAATCATTTTGAATTTTCAAATTTGAAACTAATTTCTTGTTTTTAAAAATGTGTTTTTTAAATTCTAAAACCAACTCATCGTAGGCATCTTGTAATTCATCAAAAGAATATGAAATTGAAGTAGATGAATTAGAAGTTACCCTTGAATCTTCTTCGATGGCCATGAGAAAAAGGTGAGCTACTTCATCATCGTTGGACTCCTATTCATCACTCTATATTGCCACAAATGCCTTCTTCTTATGGCTTGATCCCTTCTTGTTGAAACGAGGGCAATCATACTTGGTGTGCCCTAGGTTCTTGCACTCGAAGCATATAATGGGATCTCTCATCTTCATTTTCGATTCATGCCTTGATTCTTCCATATGACGCTTTATAAATCGGGTGAACTTTTTGAAGAGCTTGGCCATCTCTTATTCTTTATTATCCTCTCCACTTGAATCTTCTTGTTAGCTTGTGGAGGATTTGAGAGCAACAACATTCAAGTCTTCAATGCCTTGCACTACTTTCTTCTTCCCCATCTTTTTCTTCTTCTATTCTCTTTCTTTCTTCATGATTTCAAGAGTGAGAATAGACCCCATGAGAGCATCAAGCTTCAAGGTCTTGAGATCTTTAGCTTCGATGATGGAGGTCTTCTTTGAGTCCCATGACTCAGAAAAAAAATAGATTAGCTTTCGAACAAGCTTTTCTTCTAGAATGATTTCTCCAAAGCCTTTGAGCCTGTTGACAATGATGGAGAATCTATCAAACATCTTGGTGATGTCTTCATTCAGTTCCATTTTGAAGTTCTCGCAGCTCAAGTTGAGGAGTCCAATCTTGGTCTCCTTTACTTCATTGGTTCTTTCATAAGTGACTTCAAGCTTGTCCCAAATCTCCTTGGCACTCTTACAAGAAGAGACTTTTGCATATTCATCCGGGCCAAGTGCACAAAAGAGAATGTGCAAGGCCTTTGCATTGAGCTCCATCTTCTTGCAATCTTCTGCACTCTATTCTGCCTTGATTTTTTATAGAACGAATGGCCCATCAAGAATAATATCCCAAAGACAATAGTCTTTGGCTCTCATGAAGAACATCATCCTATTCTTTTAATAGGCGTAGTTGGCACTGTCAAAATAAGGAGGCTTGTCGATGGATTTTGTCATGATCTCCGGTTGATGTAGAATAGTTAAGCACCTCAAGGATATTAATCCGATGTTAGGAGGCTCGTACGATGAGTAGGCAAGATGGGGTGAATTGGTTATTGAGTGATACTGGTGGAAGCAGTGGAATTTAAAATTTTGACACAATGATTTATAGTAATTCAAGCTTCTAACCAATCTCTACATCCACTACCTTAGCTTCCCACTAAGAATTTTCCCAAATTCACTATGAATTTCTTCCATTTATCCAGGTTCAAGAAGAAACCTTTACAACCTCAAAGCTTATACCCCAAGCTTTGAGAAAACACTCTATTACAAGAGAAATACAAATAACAAACTACAGAAAACCTTACAAGGTTAATTGTTTGCAATTATAAGCTTTCACCCAAAACCTAATACTTGAGCATATATGACAATCAAGCTCACAAGTGTGTTCTACAAAGAAAATGACAATTAAAAGCACAAAACACGTTTTTTAATCATAGAATGTTGGCTTGATGTTTCTTATGTGTCCATGGTTGCTTGATTGAGTCTTTTAAACCCTCTAATGTATTCATGACTGTTACTAGCCTTTGGGTTAGTTTGGAGCCGTTAGGGTCTTTATTTCTCGCAATAAATGTAGTTCTGGACTCTTTGGTATCGGTACACGGGAACCGGTATCAGTACATGTTCTTAAGAAAAATAGCCATTAGAGTATTTATAAAATAGGGGTATCGGTACGCTATACAAGCGTATCGGTACATAGCCTCACGTATCGACACGGTCTAAGTCGTATCGATACTAATATTGGCTATTAGAATTCGTCAAAACTCGGGGGCAAAGGGGCGTATCGGTACTCAGAAATCTATACAGTCACGTGCACTCTAGGTATCAGTATGGGGACATACATACCGGTACTCAGGGCCAGTTTTTGACACTTTAGCTATTTAATATATTTTTAAAACATGTCAAAAACCCTTTAAAGACATTTCAAACATATTTTCAAGTTTATGGACTTTTGAAATATTTTTGCAAATTAGTTTAAGTCCAAAAACATTTTTTAAGTTATATCAAAATTAATATCTCCACAATTTCCCTAAGCTAGATATCAATTGCCAAGCAACCTGACATTACTAAATCTACTGGCTCAAGCTAAATTAGAGACTCTAATTTCATTATCGAACATGACATACTAGTGCAAAATCTAACTATGCTAGCCATGTGTTGGCAAAATTATTAGTTCAAAATCAAGCCGTGGAAAATTTTTTTACTGGTTAAGTATGTTGGTTCTGCCTAATCTACATGGAAATAAAAGACTACAAACAGAAACATAAAAATGAATGTCACGACAATAAATGTGAGGCAACACACACCCAAAACCAAAGGTATGCATTGTCCACAATGCATGAGAACACATATGTACAAATGCAATGAATGCGAAAAATGAAAAATATGAAACTGAGTAGTTAAGGGGATAAAGACTCATTTTTAGATTGTTCTGGATGAGAGACACGAGTCTTCCTTTTGATGAAGCTGCCTTAATTTGGTGTCACTGACTTCTTCCTTTTTAGTTGGGGCTTCGGGGCAGCAGTAGAGGCCTTCACTTCTTGTAGGACCTCTTCAATTACCCTTGTCAGCTCAGATGTGGAATGAGTAACAGGGGTAGTTGAAGAGGCAGAGGCCACTAGTGGCAAATTAGTCTTGGCAAGCACGTTATCATCAGACTCATATTGACTCTCAATTCTGGCAAAATCTATATGGGCAAGTGATACTGGTGTCATGACATCATATTGTTGGACTAGAGTATGGGCAGACTGAGGGCTAGTTGGCATTTTTTTTAGTGCATAAAGATTAGTTGGGAACTCTAGGTACGATGGGCAAGGATTAGTGGATATGCCCACAAGAGTTGTCCTCAAGGCACAGTTTTGGCCCCAATATATTGCCAGAATGCCAACTTTTGTTCCTCATCTTTCTCTAACTTTTGCAGAATGAGTTTCTAGCGTCGATGGATCTGGGAAAGCAATGCCATTGTATCAGTTGGTATTTGTGTGGAAGGTTCTGCCTTGGGCATCTTGGCAGCAGATGTAGGCTAGGCCACTTTTCTTTTACCTTTCTCCTTTTCCTTCCTGGCAATCAATTGCCCTCAAAGAGCTGGAGTGATAACTCTCTTGCATTGTTGGACGTTGTCGGTGTCAAGCGTGAGCACCTTATACTGGATGAAGATGGTAGAAACAATGGGAGGGAAGATCAAACTACCACAATTACGGCCGGCACACTTATAAGTCTTGTCAATGATAAGTCAACCAACATTAATCTTCCTACAGTCATGGTGGAATAAAATAATGCCATCTTGTCCTCTAACACGGTCTCATTGTGGGTGGGTGGTATTAAGCGGGCTTCCAAGAAATGACTCTACCCCCGTTGCTGTACTCTTAAGGCCAACCTCTTCACAGTCCTCTTGTCTTTGGAGGACACATTCTTCTTTGTGCCCAGCTCACACAAATCCTTCAAAAGAAGCTAGCACTTAGCATCATCAATAGATTCAGAGAATGTCAAGTGCTCATCCATTGCACTATCCAAACTGAATATGTGATTAATATACCCCTCATCAAACTGAACACACATACCTCGTACGAACACAAAAGGCGAGGCCTTGGTGGTGAGGTAGGCATAAAATTCCCAAATAATGGTTAAGTGGACCTCCTCGGGCTAAAAGCAAAAGACCTCCCAATTGTATTTCTTGACGCGATAGCAGCCACCTCTGGTGAATACCCCAAGTTGGGCTCATCCTTAAATTTAAACCCTTTTTTCATAGCAAAAGGTTTGGGCTGCGTAGTTCTCCTCATACTTATGCTTTGTCTTGTCGTTTAAGACGATTTAGGGCAGGACTGGTGAAGATGCCAATGAAAAATTTGGTAAAAAAGGGTTGATAGATTTGAAAGATGAAAAAGAATTTTTTTCTTTTTGGGTTATTAATTTCTCTTGCCGGCTTCAAAGAAAAGTGGAAAGATTCTTGGTTAAGGGAGAGATGAGAATTAAATAAGGTTAAAAGGAGACAGTCGAGATGGCTTAAGGTAGAGTTAGTGGGGATAATGATGGTTGGCAGTTAAAGCATGTATGAGAGAGTGGGATAATGAGGAGTTTGGGAGAGTAAGAGAGTGACGGTGCGAGAAATAGGTCACGGCTAGAAATAGGGTTAAAATTTCAAACTTTGAAATTTTAATTTGGGAAGCGGCTAGGGTTTTCTGCTCAGCAAGAATTAATCTTTCTTGGGTCTGATCTAACTAGAGTCCACGTGGTACCTTGACTCGTTATGATAGATGTCTGAATACCGGCATGTCCTGGCATACTGCCTTGGAAAAATTACCAGCGCTAACACTAACAAAAATCTTTCAAAACCTTGGCATACTGCCTTGGTAGTATAGCAGCTTGTCTTGGCATACTGCCTTGGCAAAATTACCTACGCTAACACTAACAAAAACTTTTCAAAACCAAAAAAGAAAAATAAAATAATTAAACTAAAATGCGAAAAATGAAATGTTTATCCTAACTATTTACAATGATCATACTATGATGGTAAAATTTACTGAATCTCTGCCATGAGAATAATCTCCTTGGCATTTTTCTGACTTCTTTCCCAATAATGCTTTAACCTCTGGCCATTCACTTTGAGCGTTGTCCCCATTTTTAAGTCCATGATGTCTACTGCTTCATGAGTATAAGGTTTGATTACTTCAAAGGGTCCTGACCATCTAGATTTGAGTTTACCTGGAAACAACTTGAGCCTTGAATTGAACAACACTTTTTGCCCAACTTCAAACTGTCATGGCTCTACTATCATGCCACCTCTTTGTTTTTTCTTTATAAAGCTTGGCATTTTCATAGGCTTATGCTCTAAAATCCTCCAGCTCATTCAAATCTAACAAACGCTTCTCGCCTATAGCCTTCTATTCCATATTCAACTGCTTGGTTGCCCAATAAGCTCGGTGCTCTAACTCCACCGGAAGATGGTATGACTTGCCAAACACAAGCTTGTATAGGGAAGTCTATAATGGTGTTTTGAAAGCTGTTTTGTATGCCCACAAGGAATCATCTAGCCTCAATGACCAGTCCTTCTGAGTTATATTCACGGTGTTTTCTGGAATGTTCTTGATCTCCTTGTTTGAAATCTCTGTCTGGCCATTTGTTTGAGGATGGTAGGTAGTGGTAATTCTTTGCTGGATTTTGTACCTGCACAAAGCTTTAGTGATTAAATGACATTTAAAACGTGTACCTTCATCATGTATAATGGCTCTATGGGTACTGAATCTAGTAAAAATATGCTTGTGTAGGAACTTGGCAACTGAATTGGCATCATTTGTTGGGAGAGCAATGGCTTTAACCCACTTCGATACATTATCTAGTGCTATAAGTATGTATAAATTGCCAAACGATGAAGGGAAAAACACCCATAAAGTCTATCCTCCACACATCAAACAACTCAACAGGCATGGTATTTTAAAGTGGCAATTGATGTCTACTGAAAATGTTTCTAGTTCGTTGGCACCTCTCATATGACTTGGCAAAATAATGGGCATCCTTGAATAATGTTGGCAAGAAAAAATTAGATTGTAACACTTTGGCTGTTGTCTTTATTCCAACAAAGTGTCCTCCATATGGTGTTGTATAGCAAAACTGAAGAATGTTTTGTTGTTCATCATCTGGTACACAACAACGAATGACTTAATCAGCACACTATTTGAACGAGAATGGCTCATCCCAATAGTATTGTCAGATATCTCTAAAAAATCATTGTATGGTATTACTTGACAAATATGATGGCATTATATTGCTGACCAAGTAATTGACTATGTCAGTATACCATGGAATGGTAATGGTCCCAAGTAATTGTTCATCAGGAAAATCATCTCTAATGGCAGCGGCATTGTCATCCTCATAGTGGTGCTCTAAACGAGACAAGTGCTCAGCCACCAGGTTCTCACTCTCTTTCTTATCTTGTACCTCGAGATCAAACTCCTATAATAAGAGTGTCCATCGAATCAGTCTGGGCTTGGTATCCTCTTGTCCAAGAGGTATTTGATTACCGAGTGGTCCGTGTACACCACAATTTTACTACCCACTAGGAAAGATTTAAATTTGTCAAACGCAAAGACAACTGCAAGGAACTCCTTCTTATTTGTTGTGTAGTTAAGCTGGGCTTCATTCAATGTCCGACTGGCATAATAAATAGTATAAAATTTTTTTCCATGCCTTTATCCTAACACTGCTCCAATGACGTAGTCGCTGGTATCGCACATGAGCTCGAATGGCTCATTCCAATCTGGTGCCACGACTATGAGGGCATTAACTAACTGTCTTTCAATTCCTGAAAAACTTTCAAATAAGAATCATCAAATGCAAAAATGGTATTCTATTCCAAAAGTAAGCATAAAGGTTTAGAAAATTTTGAAAAATCCTTAATAAAACGACGATAAAAACCTGCATGTCCCAAGAAACTTCTAATACCTTTGACACTTGTGGATGGTGGCAATTGTTTGATTACCTCTACTTTTGCCTTGTTTACTTACAGTCCCTTCTTGGTCACTTTATGGTCGAGAACTATACCCTCCTTCACCATAAAGTGGCATTTTTCCCAGTCCAAAACCAGTTTGGTTTCAATGCATCTTCGTAGAATAAGTTTCAAACTCTGAAGGCATTCCTCAAAAATTTTCTAAAGACAGAGAAGTCATCTATGAAGACTTCTAAATTATTCTCGATCATATCCGAGAAAATCGGCATCATACAACGTTGAAATATTGCTGAGGCGTTACACAATCCAAATGACATCCTTCTAAAGGCGAATGTCCCATATAGACAGGTGAACGTAGTCTTCTCCCGATCTTCTAGAGTAATGGTTATTTGATTATAACCCGAGTAGCCGTCTAAGAAGCAATAAAATGCATTTCTTGCTAGTCTGTCAAACATATATTCGATAAAGGGCAGCAGAAAGTGATCTTTTTAGGTAGCATTATTTAGCTTCATGTAATCTATGCACACTTACCAGCCTATCACGGTCTTCGAGGAAATTAATTCATTCTTTTTGATCTAAACCATGGTCATTTTACCCTTTTTGGCACACACTGCACCGAATGACCCATGAGCTATCACAAATAGGATAAATTATCCCGGCATCTAGTTATTTATTACTTCTTTCTTGACTACATCCTTCATGCTAGGATTCAATCTCCTCTGGGCCTCAATTGTTTTTTCATGGTAATCTTCTAGAATAATTTTTTGCATGCAAATCGTTGGGCTTATCCCTCGGATATCAGCTAAGGTCCACCCCAAGGCTTGCTTATAGTTGCCCAATGTCTCCAACAATCTTTCCTCATGATCTTTAGCTAAATCAACAACAATGATCACTGGCAAAGTGGACTCGCCTCCCAAGCACACATATTTAAGGTGACTTGACAATGGTTTCAGTTCCAAGTTTGGCGTCTCCTCAATGGATGGCCTTGGTACTCTGATCTCTCTACCAGCCAACTCAAGTGGCTTAGGTCTCCCGTAATAACTCATAACTTCACTCAGCATGGTTGGCTCCTCCGGTTCTTCACATCGTCATCATCCTATTCTATGGCATCAACATTTGTGCCCTGGCAAAATTATGCTATGTCCACATTGAAAATAAACTCTATCAGCTCAACAACTTGCCATTCCTCAGGTTCATCTGTACACTTAAGAGCTTAAAATACGTTAAACGTAATTTACTGGTCATTCATACGCATAATAAGCTTACCTTTTTGAATATCAATTAAAGTCCTACCCGTAGCAAGAAATAATTTTCCCAATATTATTGCGACTTTCGCATCAGTATCATATTCTAAAATAATAAAATTAACTGGGAATATAAATTTGTCTACCTTTACCAATAAATCATCAGTCTTACCTTTAGGATGTGCATAAGATCAATCTGCCAGCTAGAGTGTTATTGTGTAGACCTTGCTTCAATACCAAGTTTCTTAAAAACTAACATTGGCATCAAATTAATGCTGGCTCCTAGGTCATGTAGTGCTTTGCGTATGAATTTATTGCTAATCATACAAGAAATAGTAAAACTCTTAGGATCTTTCAATTTTGGTGGTAATCTGTTGGTTATCATTGCGATGTATCCTTCAGTAAGTGTGATAGCCTTAAAATCACCCAGTTTCCTTTTTTTGGACAAGATGTCCTTCTTGAATTAGACGTAGTTGGGCATTTATTTGAGAGTTTCCACCAATGGTATATTGATATGTAGTTGTTTTAGGAAGCACTTAAACTGCTGATATTACTTGTGTTTCTGGAGCCTCTGTGAAAAAATGGTGGTGGGTAGGTAATTTCAGGCTCTACTGGTTTTGCCAAAGTGGTGTTGGCATCAGATTGAGGTCTGGTATTATTAGTGCTTGCCTCCTTTTTCTCTGCTTCCTTGGGTTCATCTGCTGGCACTGATTTCTCTTCTTGGCAAGCAATTGGCTGCTTAACAGGTGTTTTATTCTCAATTTGTTTACCACTTCGTAGGGTGACTGCCTTACATTGTTCATTTTTTTTGCCGAGCATCATTCGTATCACTTGGCAAAGTTCCTTGAGGTTTGCTACTGAGTGCATTGGCAATCTGTCCTAGCTGAACCTTTAAGTTTCTCATCGATGTTGTTAAACTCTGGACAGTCGCATCATTTTGCTCCATATACTTCATTAGAGTGTTTCCATGGGTAGATCTCTGTCTTGGATGGAAATTGTTTTGTTCTCTCTGTGGTATTGCATTTTGGTTGAAACCTGGCGGTGCATGGTTGTTCTATTGCTGGACATTGTATTGGCTATCTCCCTGATTCACCCATGAAAAGTTCGGATGTTGCTTCTATCCTACATTATAAGTATTGGAATATGAGTTAATATTACGATTGTAATTGCCAACAAAATATACAATTATGGGTTTGCTGGGCATTCTTCCACATTATGATCTTCTCCACAAATAGTGCATAATGGTTCAATTGCCTTCACTTCTCGGACTTCAATAGGCTTTTGCGTTGTCTTCACTATATTATCGAGGTTTGAAATTTGAGCATTGATAGATGATAATGTATCAAGCTCCAATTTTCTAGCTACTTTCATCCCATTTCTCAATCTGGCTGTAGGGTATTAGAGATCTTTTGTGGCAATCCTTTCAAGGTTGTCAAATGCCTTCGTGTAATTCTTATCTAGCAATGAACTATTTGTTAAAGCATCAATAACAGTCCTGGCATGAGCATTGAGTCCGTTATAAAATGTATCCATCTGGGTTTATGTAGGAAATCTATACATGGGGCATCTCCTCAACAGGTCATTGAATCGCTTACAGACATCATACAGACTCTCGTCATTAGCCTACCTAAAAGTAATAATTTCACTACGCAACTTGGCATTGAGTTTAGGTGGCTAGAATCTCATAAGAAACTTCTGGCATAATTCTGCCCACGAAGTAACTGAACTATGTGGCAAAGAACTTAGCCATAGTTTTGCTCTGTCTCTCAGAAAGAATGAGAATAACCTTAGCTTTAATGTTTTTTCAGGTATACCAGGTTGCTGAAATAATTGGTAAACCTCCATGAATTGCTTTAAATGCTGCCTTGGGTCTCCAGTAGGTGATCCATCAAATTGACCTACATTCAATAGCGTCTAAATCATTACCGGTTTAAGTACAAAATTAGTTGTATTTACCTTTGGACCAATTAGTCCTGGCATCAAATTATCCACGTTTGGCGCTAAGTGTTCTCTAATAGGTCTTTCTTTAGGTATCTCTGTAACAACAACATGAGCGAGTGGTATCTCATCATGTATTGCCATATTTTCTTAATTGTTTAAGACACCATCTTCTCCGCCATTCCCGTTATGAGCCATTTTTCAACGTTATCTTTTTATCCTGCATAGGGTTCTTTCAATCTCTGGATCGTATAATAAATCTTCTTTTGCAGTACGGCTCTTGGTCATACACCAAACAAAACAAAATAAGTAAAATAGACAAAAACAAGTGAAAATAAAAACAATTAAACCCGTTGCAATCCCCGGCAATGACGGCAAAAACTTGTCGACCGGCTACTGTTTGGCAAATGACTGAGGATTTAGTGTGAATATGCAAGTAAATGATCCCAAGAATACATCTTTCTGCGCGCAAATATACACGATCGGCAAGTAATATAGTAGTGAGTTGAGTATCGTATTTACAGGTATTGTCCAGGAATCAAATGCCACGATAATTACTTGTGAGTTGGAATAAATGAGTTGACAATTGATTTCAGTTTTTATTAAGAAACTTATTAAAGGAAAATGAGGCAAGAATCCAAGAAGGTTGGCAAACACTTGAGTCGGGATGATTGATTGGCGTTGGCAAGAGATGTTTGGATTTCACGCAAGCGAAAATAGAATTTAATAATGTTCAACCTTGGTTTTATTGCCGATCAAATTTAAGTTAGCATTGTCGATGGCAATACTCTAAGTCAATTACTTTTAACACCTATATGTCTATAGCAATGTTTTCAAATAATTAACATAGCAAAGTTTTAATCTTTACATCTAAGGGTTAGATTCACTTCAAAAGTAGTAAGTTCATCTACTTGAACATCTTCTGTCGAAGTTTCTCTCCTTAGCATTTGGCAATTAATCCTTATGTCCTAAGTCTGTTAAGATATTATGGGATAATGAGCATTCAATGTCAACTGTCGTATGACATAAAATATGATAAAAAATAAGCGCAAGTAAAATAGACAATAATGCCAAGACATTCAATTATTAAGAACCTAAAACTAAGCGTTCATCGCAAAAACCCCTAGCCAACTTAAAAGATTAGTTCATGGCTAGGGAAGCCAACAAAACCATATCGTTTTTAAACATCACCATCAAAACAAGAAAAAGATTTAAGAGAAATGGACTAAATAAGGATATTCGTCGATGCAACCCTTAGTATTTGGCAATATATGCGTAAAAAGTAGATCTTTTGGAGAGTTAACAATTACATTAGCTGATAGTTGATTGCATTAGCTGATTTGACTAGCGGATTGTATTGGCTGATTGTGTAAAAATATTTGGTAAAATTAACTAATAGCTAATAGTTGTTTCATTATTTAAACAAGCAAAATGACATATAAGGACATGATTATATTTGATATTGTTTAAGTAATTTGATTATGAAAAATATTTTTTTAATATAACATTACTAAACATATTTAAGAATCTATATAATAATTTATTATTTGTATAATTATTTTTAATACAATTTAATTAATTATTAAATTTAAATACAAATATAAATGTGCGAGAATAAAAAGAAAAAACAAAAAGTATTAGTTTACAAATATCACAATGTAAATACATGAGAGTGAATAATTAAAATAAAAAGGTTAAAATTTGGGTTATTTGGAGATTTTTTATAATTATTAAGGGTAAAACGGTCTTTATAACTTTTATGTCAAAAACCTCTAATTTTAAAAACTTCATATTAGCAGCTTGTTTAAAATTAGAGGTTTTACCCTAATCCGCTATTCCAATTCGTTATTCACCAAACATTCAAATTAACGAATTTTACTGGTCAAACCTCTAATATTAGTTCAAACCTCTAATTTTAGTTTAAATTGCTATTTACCAAACATTGACGTTGTATATTTCCTTTCTTTTAATGAAATTTAACAACCTCTCATTTTATTAAAAATTATAAAATATAATTAATTTGAATCGATAAAATATAAAATTGGGTAAAGTACAAATGGTCGCTAAACTATCTCAAAAAATACAAAATGGTCACCAAACTTTCAAATGTTACATAATGAGTATTAAACTTTAGTTTTTATTACAAAATGGTCACTGAGCCGTTAACTGTGTTAACTGAGTGAGTTGGCAGTTACGAAAAATTATATAACGACATATTTAATCCTCAATATTTATACGTTCAGTCAATTTAGACATCAATAATGGGGGTTAAATTAGGACTGAATTGATTGAGTGTGTAAATATGAAGAATTAAATGTGTTATTATTCAAAATTTCGTACTGTCACGTCATTCACTTAACGACAGTTAACGGCCCAGTGACTATTTTACAATAAAAACTAATGTTTAATATCTATTATGTAACATTTGAAAGTTTGGTGATCATTTTATATTTTTTAGGATAGTTTAGTAACCATTTGTATACTTTACCCTTTAAAATTTACCGACCCAGCGTGACAAGCCCAGGGAGTACAGATGCCAAATCTGATGGCCCACACCACCAGCAGTCAAAATCCCCCTTCCCCCGCCCTCTTCTTCTCTTTCCATTTCTCTGCAAACCAAACCTAATCGTTGATTGAGATCCACCACCACCGTCACCACCACCTCCTCCTCCTCCGAACAGAAACTCCTACGGCTTTCATTCTCATCACTTGCGCCCAATTCTGCCGCAGATCCTCCTCAACGTCGTGATTCCATAACCCTACTGGATCCGGATTCATAGATCTCGCCACTTCATTATACAGAACCAATGTCGTGCTTGGCCCTCTCTCTCCAACCAGCCAACGGATCCGACATCCTTCTTCAAACCCGAGAATGGTTCCCTCCTGCCCGTGCCCTAATAGCCCTCCATGCCTTCCGCCAAACCCGTCTTGCCTTCTCCAACAAGTCCCCTTCCTCCTCCGCCGCCGCTACCTCCGAATCTAGTGCTGCCACCGAATCCATCGGCGACGACCCCCTCTCCGCCTCCGGTGGACAACTAATCGTCGGCGTTGAAAGTAAGTATCGCGTTGTTTACCGTCTCGTAAACTCCATCTACGTACTCGGAATCACTACCGCTGATCACGACAATTCGATCAACGTTTTTGAGTGCATCAACATCGTTAACCAAGCCGTTAGTGTCATCGTAACGGCCTGCCGTGGCGTCGATGTCACCCCTGAAAAGCTCGCCCGGAAATACGCCGAGGTTTACATGGCTCTCGACATCGTCCTACGTGGGGTCAGCAACATCCGTCTCGCTGCCATGCTTTCCTATATGCACGGCGACGGGATCGCCAAGATGGTTCATTCTGGACTCGACACTGAAGCCAAGATCCGTGGTGCTGAAACGTGGCCTGCCGTTGAGCTCCATTCTGCTGAATACCAATCCAACATTGATGCCTTTTCGAATGCGAATTTTGAATTGCCTCCAGAAACTCTAGCGGCAGGCGATCAGAAAGCTTCAACACTTGTACCTCAGACTACACTTGAGCAAGACGAGAAAATGATCAAAGCAGAGGAATCGGAAGCAGAAAAGGATCCTTTTGCTGCGAGTGAGGTCATAAATAAGCAAGAAGATTTGGTTGGAGGGTTCAAGAAGACGAAGGATCCATCAGCTACCGATTTAACATTGGCGTTGGCAGGATTAGAGGTGACTACGTTGCCTCCTGCTGAAGCAACCCAGTCTACGGATATTACTGTTGAAGGGTTTGAGGGGAAGTATGGAGGAATTGAGTTTGGCAGTGAACAGACTACACTCGGCGAAGCGTTTGAAGGGTTTAGCGATGCTTGGGGTGGAGGCTTGGATGCTTCTGAGTTTTTGGAAAATAAAAAGGTTAAGAAACAGGAAGGGCTTAGTGGACTTGAACTTTTGCAAACTGGGGATAGTGCTGCCCCTCCAACTGCTGCCGCTGCCGGTGCTGATGGAGGAAAGTCTCTCGAGAATCTTTTGGTGAAGACGACTGAGATGAAAGGCCCCGAAATGTATATTTCGGAGGAGATCAGTGCCGAGTTTAGGGAATCGTTGCTGGCTAGGGTTGGATTAATGGGTGTGGTTTACTTGAGAACAATGCCTCCTAAAGTTTCTGGTGATAAAGATACTGAGTTTTCATTTCGTGTTGAAGGAACAAATTCTGTTAAGAGGTTTGTTATACAGAGTTCTCGGGTTAGTAGCTTAGGGAATGGAATGTTTCATGTTAGAACAGCCCCATCTGAGGAGCCTATACCTATTTTGAAATATAGTCTGTTACCTAGGTTGACACCATTGCCTTTGAGAATTAGATTGATTAAGCGTCTTAGTGGGACTTTACTTTCGGTGATGATACAGTATGTTCCAAACCCCGAGTTACTAGCACCATTGACTGATGTAACTTTTGTTCTGAAATTGCCGGTTGATCCAACATTGTTAAAGGTTTCGCCTAAAGCTGTGTTGAACAGATCAGAGAGAGAACTGAAGTGGCATGTGCCAGATATTCCACTCAAGGGTGCTCCTGGCAAGTTGAGAGCAAGGATGCCTTTGGATTCTGGTGACATTGATGAAGAACTAGAAGTTGTTGGTTATGTAAAATTTTCAGTTCAAGGAGCTACTTCGTTGTCTGGGGTCTGTCTGAAGCCTGCTTCCGAGGGTAAGACAGATTTTTATGAGGTAAATCATCGGTATCAGAGTGGGGTTTATATTTGCAATTGAACTCTGGTAAGCTTGTTTTTTCCATACAAATTTGTTGTTTTCTTTTAATAATCCTTTTTGAGGCGATATGTGATTTAGCCACTTCTGTAGAATTACTTGATATTGCGCTTGTAATGTGGAACAACTTCTGTGTAAACTTCTGCTTTGTATTGTTGACCATTAATTTTATCTTGCGGCTTGTGAAATAATTATTGTATCAGTTTGCATTTCGGATTCTCTTGTGGAGTACATTATATTCTTTCGGAACTACTCGTTTTGATATTGTTACGAAACACTGATTTTGTTTCTGGAGTGTATCTCTTGTCTTTATTTCTGGAATCCCTCTTTGTGGTCTTAACTCTCTGCTTTGGTTTAGTTTTGCTAGACATAAGTAGGTCATGATGGGCAAAAGCTAGAATAATGGTGCTGTTAGATTTACCAAGTTTAAACTCTTCTTTGTAGTGGGACAATGAGAATGTGTGACATAGCGTAGTTTCTTTTCAAATAATTTTTGTGTTATAAACCTGAGGGATGCCAGCTAGAGTTTGGTGAGTTGAATTCTTTCAAATAATTTTGATTAAGGCTTTTGTTGAATTTGCAGTAGCTCTAAAATGGTGCAACCTTTTCTGTTCTCTTAGGCTAGAAGTTATATCGTATTATGAGGTGTCCGGCGGATAATATATGTTGCCGTACCTGCCTAAGATCTCTGTTCCATTGGCTTGTTTCGATAGGTGCAATATACTTTCCTCTGACTATGCTTTGTGAAGCTTTCTGGGTGTTTGAAATAAGGTCAACACTTTGCTATTAGTCATCGTAATATGCATAGGTTGTCGATTTAATCTGTGTTGTAACTTGTCATTTTTAGTTGTTGTACTTTTCAAATTTTGAAATCCTGGTTTCAACCCAGTGGTAGCTGTTAAATTTGTCAAATCAAATTCCGTTTTTAGTCCTACCATGTATAAATGGGAGATTTATCTTTTCTCCTGTTTGATAATTGTCTCTAAAATTTAATTATTTTAAATTTTCAAAATTCGAAAAAGTGCATGATTAGAATGGATCATATGGACTAATGACCTTGAAATAACAATTAGCTGCTTGTTCTTGCAAGTGCAACTATTAGTCGAGGTTTGTGTATGTAAGGAGGTTGTATTTGTTTAAGATTCGTTGACTTGGGCTCTAAGTTGTAGAAAATGCATTCTTCAGCGTCATCTTGCACTTTGGAGGATTCTTAGTCTGGGTTTTGGAATATAGGAACAAGTTCAAATCCATTTAAATAACATGATGAATAGCAGTTGGGATGTTCATCAGAAGATACTTCTTTATGCACAATTTTTCATGATTGTCATTCTATTCTTGAGAATAATGACTTGCTAGATCTTAAGTTAAATCTTGAACTAGAACCTACCAAGGGGTTTCAGTGGAAAATCGGATCATCTTAGGAGACACCTGGGTTCGAGCATATAAACATATACAACCATGTAATCACATAAGTATATTAAAAAAAGTTAAATCTTGAACCCAAGTATTGACTCTTTCAAATAAAGTTGAATAACTCAATTTTTTTAATAAATAGTGGATTAATTTTTAAGTTTAAATTGAGTTCATATGTAACATCCCAATCCTACCAGATCTGAAACGCTATATTTGGGCTAGAGGTAGCTCGACCTATTAAAATTTTGTTCAAATTAAAACCTCAAGTTTAGCCATAAATTGAAATCATCTAAACCATGATAAAAAGTTTTCATAAGTAAATTCAAATCCCAAAATAAAGGAGTTCCGTTAAAGTTTGAATCACCGTATTTCTAAATATGAAATTTAAGAGTTTATAGACAAAAAAAAGTTAAGGTTCTATGAATACATAGTCCACTACTAGAATTTAGGTATTGTACTCTAATCTTCAAATCGGTGCTGGGAAATTCTTGATGATGTGCTCCCTCGAACAAACAACTTGTCAACCTACGCACGAAAATAATAAATTTGCACTTTGAGCTTATAAAGCTCAGTGGTACATTCCTACTATACACTATTTAAGCAATGATATAAAGTAAGCCAAACCATTAAGCATTCATCATAGCTCGAGATCACAAAGCATCGGGTCAAATGTAAAGTGCTCGGGATCACCTAGCATCAAGTACTCGTTACTGTATTCGAAACCACCTAGCATCGAATACTCGTATTCACGGTTATACCCGGGATTACCTAGCATCAGAAAACAACCCATAAAAGTACAACTAAACTCACCTGCATCGGGTACACATTTCGACCAAGTACTGCAGTATATGATCATGTAAACTCATCCATACAATTAACAATCATTTAAGGCTTACCAAGAATCCTAACGGAGCCCACATGTAAAACATCAAGATTTTAGGCAATGGCTCTAGTGGGTACCGGTACGCCCCACTAGGTATCGATACTCGTCTCTAGGGTACATGTACCGACTCAACCGTATCGATACTGAAAGTGGCTACTGGAATTTCAAGAAGTGGCTTAGTACCGGTACTAGCTTGATCGTACCGGTACATGAGTCCTCGTATCGGTACTACATGAAGGCAGTATTGGTACACAATCACCAGTTCGCTTGGATTATGCTTAAAAACCTATTTGTATTGGTACGGGTTCGACCCATACAGGTCACGAACCTAGAAATTAGCTTCTTAGCCACGTGTTTACTCTTACACTGCCTTGAATCACCCTTACTCGAACCCTAACTCAAATTAAAGTTACATGAGTGGTTTTAGTCACCCAAGGGCCACACGAATATACTCATAACATCAAATCATCATGAAATTTCAGAGAATCAATCCCATGTCCCCACATAAGCATACTTCCTTAACCCTTGCCCAAATGAGATTTAGCCAAGCATCAACACTTACGAAAAATAGAAAAAGAGATAAGTTAGAGATGTATTGACCTTAGCAACAACTCAAAATCCTCCGCCAACAAGCAATCCCTTCACTTCTTTTCTTTCCCCCTTGTGCTGGATGTTTTCCTAACTTCCTTAACTAATCACAAGTGGAATAACAACATTGTTACACCTCTAGATGATTAGAGAGAACTAAAAATGAAATGCTAAACACAGATAATCAGACTAACACTTCCCCAAGATCCAACATTCCTTCAAATCTCGTTTCCCTCCTACCACCATTTATCATGATTTTTACCTCTAAATGTAGACCCTTTCATGAATATTTCGAATCTCACCTTAGAAATTTTAGATTGAAAGCTACTGCAACAAAATTTTAATCTTTGCTTTACCAAGCTCTATGGAGGAAGAAGAAGAAGAATGAAAGAGAGAGAGAGATATGATATGCCACTAAATGGGGTGATATAAGCAAAAGAAACTATCCCCTTGTCTTCCATATGTCCACCAATGGAAGCAAGGGAGGTGCATCCCACACTTTGAAATTGGGTAAAATTCCCACTTTAGCTTTCTAAAAATTCTTCTTACACCCTCCGCTTAACCATAAGGTCAAAGACCAAGCCTAAACCCATACTAGCCCATTTGGGTTTTTTTTCAACCCAAATTCGAAAGCCCAAGACTTGTGTCAACACTAGCCCGTTGACTTAAAAATTTAGGATTAGAGTTGGAGTTAGAAGCTCCCTGGTTCTGCCTCTGAGTCTTTTGCTGGAGTTCAAGAGGTTCATTAGTGGCATTTTGTTGTGCTCCTGAATTTCCCTTGTTGCCTCTCAAACAAAAATTAGGATGTTGTCGCCACCATGGGTTGTAGGTATTGGAATAGGGATTGTTGTTGCAGTTGGTGTTCAATACATAGCATCTAAATTCTTGTTGTTGAGGGTATTCACTCGACTGATGTTCCCCATCGCAATGCTCACAAGTATATTGCACTACCTTGGCCTCTCGAATGTTGGATGATCCTTCCATGTTCTTGAGTAGGTTTGTGATGGTAAAGAGCTGAGATGCTACAATCTAAGACTCATCTAATTAGAGTGTTCCAGAAGGTTTAGGTCCAGGCTTCAATCTCCCCCTTGGGAACTGGTAGTCGGTGTTGGCTATCTGGTCTAAGATGTCGAATGCCTCATCAGGTTCTTTGTCAAGCAAAGTTCCATTAGCCGACGAGTCAATCGTTATCCTGGTAGGTGTGTTGATGCCATTATAGAACGTCATGACTTGTAGCCAATCATGAAATCCAAGGATTGAGCACTTGTGTAACATATCTTTGCATTTGTCCCAAGCTTCATACATGGATTCATCATCATATTGTTGGAATGAGATAATGTCACTTCGCTTCTGACTGTGCGCGTTCGGTGGATCATATCTGTGTAGAAACTTGCTGCACAAGTTATCCCATGATGTAGTAGATCCTAAGGAACAAGTCTTCAACCATGCCCTGGATCGATCTCGCAAGAAGTAGGGAAATAACTTGAGTCTCAAGGCATCGTCTAGAATCCATGGTTGTCAAAAATAGTCTCAAACTTCCAAGAAAGATTGAATATGCTCCAAAGCATCCTCTTTTGCTAATCCTCCAAATTGTCCAATTGTATTGAGCATGTTGAACATAACGGACTTTAGCTCAAAATGAGTTGTCCCTAGATCTGGTACAACAATCGATGGTTTGAGGTTGTTGATAACAGGCTCAATATGTATTTTAATGGGCCTTTTGAGTTTGGCAGGGGTAGATCATCATGTCGTACTTGGCCATCTCTTTGAGTCGTATCGATAACTCTTTGTCCACCAACTAGTCATACATTGCGTTCTCGCTCGTTCTCATGGACGTTCCTATCATTATCATTCACCATATTCTTTTTTTCTTGGCGTAGATTCCTCAAAGTCTTTTCAATCTCTGTATCTAACGGAAGAATAGGTTTTGAGTTGGAACTTCTGGTCATGCACTGGAGCGAACCTGAGAAATAAAAACAAAAATTAAATGCAAGAATAATAAAGTCCTAAGTGCAATTACAACGTAATTATCAATTGCCAAGCCCCGACAATAGCGCCAAAACTCAATGCTTGTCGAATAGTGATGCACTTTAGAGCAAGTATACTCATCGAATCAAGTAATAAAGTGATAAATAGAGTGTTGAACCCACGAGGATTGGATTAATAACTACGAAGTTCTTTGGCGTAAGAATATGTTTGCAAGTAATGGTGGTTGTTGATTTATTAAAACTAAAACAATTAAATCTAAAAATAGCTATGATTAAAACGAATAGCTGCGGAAAATAATAGATAATTATGGAAGCTGAGATTATTGCTAAGGATATATGTTTGAAGACTTATTACAATGCTACAGCAACTGGCGATACATGTCTGCTTAAACCATTAAGATTTTTATCTACTCGACAGGATTTTCTAAGGAACTTCTGACTCTCTCGATGGCTAGAAGTTAATAATATTGAAGCTAAGGTAATACATGTCTGCGTGAACCCTAACAACTCTATTATTTATTTAAGAACTCATTTTTAGTCGTTGAAACCCTAAACTTATGTCTAAGCCGAATTAAGACTAAGTTAACAGCTTAGCCCCACTGTTCACGTTTGTATATCATAACTCTCTCGATATTAAGCCACAAATTAATAGTTAAAAGACCTTTTTCGATAGCTCTTACAATAACTACGCATGAAGAACGATGAAAAGAAGAGATAAAGTGAAAACAACTATAATATTATAATAAAGTAATCAAAATATAAAATCGTGGGATGCAATAATCTCAACTAAAGTATTTAGCTCATGTCTGATATTAAAACATCCATAATAAAAAGTATTAAGTTCGACAGTTTATCAAGTAAGGAAAAGAAAAGAGTCGAGCATCCTCGACAAACTCGCTCTATGCTGTCCAACTGTTGCTGTAGATCTCTTACTCCGTCGATCTTTCTCGATGGCGTCTATCATGAGGAGAATTCTCTAGCTTCTACTTTGGTGGTTCTCCGCAAGCTTCAGACTAGTAATGTTGTCTATAATCGCTCTCTCTTTGAATCGGTGTCCAAGTCTCTCTTATATAGGCGGTGAAATTAGGGCTTTAGTACCCTAAAGTGCACGAGGCTTCATTACAGAAAGTCATTGATTTTCCGTTATATTTAATGTTCCATATCAGAGAAAAAGTTTACGTGGGCAAAAGTAGATCCATCTCCAACTCTTTATGCCTTGTCAGCTCCAGCCATGAGATCTGCTACACTTCTGCTTCAGCACTCTTCCAGCATTCTGCACATACACCACAAAATACCACATTTCCCATAAAAGCACCAATATATATGACATTAACGTGCAAGCGGTGTAACTTCCTATCTATTTATGATTATATACAATCTAACCTAAATGCAATCTATATGGCTTGAAAACATGCAAAAGACAAGTAAAAAGGGCATACAAAATAGATTATTTACACACTCTTTGGGGTACGGGTTGAGCCGCAAAATACACTGCACTACCGTACCTGCTGCCGTGCATAGACGTCGAACGCTGCTCGCCGACAGCATGCTGCTGCTACTTCTATCCGCAGTTCTAGTAGTGACACCGATTCTGCCTCCCGGTGATAGTAGCTCCTCATCGAGCTTGACTTGGTGTGAACCCACACCCCTTTTCCTTCCTATTCGAAACAAAGTAACAACGAAGAATATAAAGAAAAAAAGAGTTTGGGTATGGAAAATACCTCAAAAATCAACTAGACTTGTATTGCTCTTGAACAAGGTGTGTGTTACAAAAGATGAATGCTTGGCCTTTTATAGCCAATTACAAGGTATGAATGGAAGAAGAATTTCAAAGATTATTTCCCGAATTACACAAAGTAAAACCCTAATATCTACATGATTTCCTTACCCAATTTGCTTGATACGATTTGGTTCTTCCTTCCTTTCTTTAATTGATTTGACATTTAATCCCCTTTTTGTTGCTTGCAAGGCACGACCGGCCAAGGGAGATGATGGATACAACGACGGCTGTAGTGGCCGATAGTGGTTACGGCAACGACTGTAGTGGCTGGCCGGATGAGGGGTTGAGCGCGTGATCACCACGCGCCAGTGGTGATTCGATAATGAAGGGTACGACGCAAGAAAGAAAAAAGTTAGGGTTTCTCAAGTATAGGACCTAGTTGGGCCTACTGTACATGGATTCTTTTGGATTTTTATATTTTATATTTTTTGTGGGCTTTTATAATGTATACACATGAAACTAAATACAAAGAGGATAAATTAGGTCACTGTAAGAAAAAGTTTTGTTGAAGATGTGGATGAAGATGAAGACGATAGTACCTCAATCGAAAATCCTGATGATGAAAATGTTATTGTTGAACAAAAGTCTGTTACATCCAACTTTGTAGATGCAACATGTGAAATACCAGAGCTTAAGGAGATACAACGAGACTAGCGGAAGTAGTCATTGCAATGGAAGAACGAGAGGGAAATCCTCTTGCAATGGTGGTTTACAAAGCACCATCCTAGTTCATTCCTACTACAATGATGGCCGATGATGCCAAAAAATGAGAAGAAGAGCATGAAAATAAAGAGGATATTGCTCTTCGCACGAAGGAGAAGAAGAGCTAGCCCGCCAAATCAAAGGACAAGTAAAAGAAGAAGCACAATGAGGAGAAGAGGGACAAGAAAAAGAAGTGTCGCTCCTTCTCCTCCACTCAAGAGCAATGATGGGCGGAGTTAGTGTTAAAATTTTTGTAGGCATGCAATCATGTAGTGTAATTTCTTTTTGAATAACTATACTGCCATTACATCCACACTATCATTGAAACTACATTTAGTTTTATTAGCATTACATCCATCCTTGTTATTGCATTTTGTTATTGCATTTTGTTTTGCATTGGAAAAAATGCAATCTTTAAGTTTGGGGTATACACCTGGGATTCGAAATATACCCCTATTTCAAAAAAAAGCAAAAGCAAGGTTCTTTTGGTGTTGAAAATCTTTTGCTTACATTCGATGTTTAAATCTTGAATCATTCTAATTATTGATGAGTTGATTAGATATATATGCTGGATAATTGCATTATAACTCTACTTAAATACATTTACTTGTTTGAGTAAAGGATATCTAGCATCATCTCTTTGATTTTGGATGAATTCTGCCTTGTTCATCTTGTGTTATATATGCTAATAGTACTTATTTTGTGTAAATAAATGACATTCCAATGTGAGTGCAATAAGATAGTAGCTTAAGGAGGAACAATCCAATGCATGCGTTAGAAAAATGAATCTGGCCAAAGGTTATCGCTGCATTAGTGTATGTCTAGGCAATGAAGTACTTCTTGAGGGTTCGTTGCACAACATCTTACTTCTCAGGGTCGAGGGTGCATTCATTATTTGATATCCCTTGTTACTTAAAAAAGAAAAAAATATATTTTAAATGTGTGTTATGTGTTAAATAAATGTTCTTAGGTAGAAGGATTCTGATTTGATAGGCATGATGTTATGTATTGTTGAAATGCTAGTTCATGTATTTATGCTTGAGTTGTTGATGCATTCCTCTATCATGTCGATGTTGTTGATTCATTGATTGGTTAGAATGATTCAAGTAGCTAGAATGTCCTTAAACTTTTACTATACCTTACTGTTTTCAATTTTACTTGAGGACAAGTAAAAAGTCAAGTTTGGGAGTGTGATAGCTCTCTAAAAAGCACATATTTCCTCCTCATTGATGGATTATTTTGTCCCCGCAATAGTGTTTCATGCATCAATTTCTGCATTTCATGTTTATTATTTGCATTTTGTTTATCTGAAGTCATATTTGCTCTTGTTATACAATTTTCTGCCTTTTGGTTGTCTTATCGTTGCATTACTAATGTCCTTGTAGAGGAAGTTTCATCACTGTAGCCAGTTTAACACTACAGTAGCTAGCTGTCCAAACTGCTAAGGATAAAGATGAATCTATCAGCTGGATTTTCTGTTACAACAAATTTTGTACGACAGGCTATCAACCAAATCACCTGAAAGACATGTTTCCTTATCTCGATAGCCTATAAAATGATACTTTTGGAGGAGAGAGAAACACCACTTACGCAATTATCATTTCCTATCATCTTCAATCTTTCAAAGCTTTCCCCCATAACGGATTAAGCTTCTTTTCTAGAGAACCAAGACGAAGCAAGGCAAAAATATCTGAGGAAACAAGGACTCATGTGCTGGAACAAGGAGGAATGTGTTTACCTTCCTTAAATATTTCTAAAAATAGATGTTTATCGAAGCTTTATTATATTTCTTGTGTTATTGACGACGGTTTATCTTGTTTTAGTTGTGTTATGAACTTGTTTAAACTTTGATTTTAAGTTCAATATAATCTTATTACCTTTCTTCTTATTTCAATTGTTGGATTTGAACTTTGATTGCATGAGAGTGTTTAACATCATACTGACATTGAGACATGTGGTGACAGTTCAGATTAACAAGCCATTACAATGAGAGTTGAATGAGGATGCAATGAGAGTTGATCCACTTATTCGAGGATATGTAGTTTTGACGAACAATGAAAGTTGTGGTTAATCTTCATATTTGAGTCATCATTTGAGATTTGAATGAGAGCAAGTAAGCAAGCTTATTATCTTATTTGTCAAATGAACTATCGTATGTTGTCGCCATGTTGTACATGGTAATCTACCGAGTTGAGCCGAGAGGATCCAGATCTTTACTTTATATTACTTTTACCTTTATTAAGTTATTTCTTTTTGCTTTCACAATTGATCTTACATTCAATACTTTATTTCTCCATTACAACCACAATTACACTCCCAATCTTTCTAATTTCAAAATTGCTTGCAGCGACATAAAAATACAACTAAATACCTATCATCGTGGGATAGATATCTAATAGGATCTTTCTGTTAACTATACTTGCAATGACAGTGTACGCTTACACAG
Organism: Hibiscus mutabilis; assembly: GCA_019671005.1. Taxonomy (NCBI): domain Eukaryota; kingdom Viridiplantae; phylum Streptophyta; class Magnoliopsida; order Malvales; family Malvaceae; genus Hibiscus; species Hibiscus mutabilis. Next base: position 23,434,075 of record CM033747.1, read on the forward strand.
TTCGTGTGACGATTATTCATCGATCATCACCAAACCAAGGAAACTACGAACCTTTGACACATTCCTCGGTGGTTTCCAATCAACCACAAGTTGGATCTTCTAAGGGTCTACACGGATCCCTTCTGTCGACACAATGTGGCCTAAAAATGCCACTTCAGACAACCAAAACTTGCACTTGCTAAACTTAGCGAACAATGCTTTCTCTCGAAGGGTCTGAAGCACAATGCGAAGGTGGTAGTAATGCTCTTCCTCAGAACTAGAGTACACCAAAATGTCATCGATGAAAACAACTACAAACTGATCAAAACAGAGTTAGAAGATTATGTTTATCAAATTCGTGAATATCGTTGGAGCATTTGTGAGGCCAAACGGCATCACCAAAAACTCATAATGGCCATACCGTGTTCGAAAAATAGTATTATGAACATCTTCATCCTTAACCTTTAATTGATAATACCCTGACCTTAAGTTGATCTTAGAAAACACACGAGCACCCTTAAATTGGTCAAACAAATCATCGATCCTAGGAAGAGGATAACGATTCTTTATCGTCACTTTGTTGAGCTGACGATAGTCTATACACACTCTCATTGACCCATATTTCTTTTTCACAAATAGAACAGGGGCACCTCATAGAGAAATACTCAGTCGAATAAACTCTCGCTCGAGCAACTCTTGAAGTTGATTCTTCAAATCGCTGAGCTCGATCGGTGCCATATGATACGAAGCGATAGACACTGGTGTCATCCCCGGCAACACCTCTATCCTAAATTCTAACTCTTTATCTAGTGGTAATCCCAACAACTCCTCATGAAAAACATCGACAAATTCGCACATAGTCTAAAGACTCTCAATGTAGTGACTAAAAATTCTGGTGTCCACCACATGGGCTACGACAGCCTTACAACCCTAAAGCAACATCTATTGAGCTGACATGGCCAAAATTACATTAGATAATCAATGATTCCTCTCGCCCCTCACTAACAGTTTTGCTTCGTCTGATCCCCAAAGCTTGAAACACTTTTCTCTACACCATAGGAAGGCATCATGCTCAAAAAACAAATCCATTCCCATGATTGTATCAAATTCTTGGAAGAGTAACTCCATCAGATTCACTGGAAATACACTTTCTTGAATATCAATCAGACACCAATAATATACCTTATCTACCGACACATCAAAACCCATAGGGCTTGTCACTTGAACTCCAATCTCTAGGTCTTCATCCATAATACCCTACTCTCAAAAAGTCTCACTACGAATCTATAAATGAGTTGATCCTGAGTCCACTAATACAACAATGGGAACAAAAAATAAAAAGAATATACCTAAAATCATATCAGTGGCATCGCAATCTTTCTTGGCCCTTATAACATACTGTCTTGCCAGAGATATAGCAGTGGACCTATCAGTGTCACCATTCCTTTGATCTGACATGGTAATCTGACCTCCTATAGCTAAACCTCTACCTCTCTATGTTGGATATGAATACCTCTATAATTGAGCTTGAGCATTATATTTTACCTTGAAGTAATATCTAATGAAATGATTGAGAGACCCACATCCAACACATGTCTTAGGTTTCCTTCGACAATCCTTGGAATGGCGTTGGCCACACTGTCCACACGTAGGCAAATTAGCAGACCTGTTATAACCTCTCAAACTCATCGTCGATGAGGAAGTCGAGTGCCCTCCACGGTAACTTGAGCTAGTTCTTTGATTATACCTCTGTGACTAGTTCCAAGAGTTTCCCCTAGAATCCCTAAACCTTTTGCTTGAACTTTATGACGAACCTCCAGTCTCATACGTCTTGTACTGACTTTAGGACCCTCCAACATGCCCCTGAATCAAACTTCTAACTTGTTCGAGTGATCTGGCACTATTGGCTAGTTTCGTAAATATTTTGTATGGGTCAGCGGTCACGTACATCTGAAGTTCTGGTTTTAAACCCCGACATAATTTTTTACACTTTAGTTCTTCGGTCGCAACTAACTTTGGAGAAAATCTACTCAGCCTTAAGAACTCCTCCTTATATTCGAACATTGACCGGTCCCCTTACCCTAATAGGAGAACTGATCCCTCAATACATCCATCTAGGCCTCTCCGACATACTTGTTCTTGAATTACTTTAGAAGATACTCATAAGTCAGTAGTGCGGAGTGCAATCCCATCTCCATAGTCTCCCACCACTCTCTAGCATTACCCTTTAGAAATGAGGTAATGAAATCAAGTTTATCCTCAGGCTTATACCACATTTGTCGAAAACCCACTAAACATCCTACAACCACTGGTTTGCGGCAACAGAATTATAATGACTCTCACCGCAAAAATATTTGACCCTACAACGATGAATTCTCTCTAAGTGTCTCTCGTAGTGTATCTGATGGTCTCGACAAAACCCTAATGATTCGACAGAGAAAGCTATTCAAATTTTAGAAGTAGGCAACATCATCGTCTCTTATGTCTTCTCCCTCCGTATTGGGGACATACTCATCCTCATAGTCGTCCCCAAGATGTGTATGACTCTCATCAAGACCATCATGGCCAAGGTTAACTCCATCTGGCATTGTCAATTCTGTAACCACAAGAAAATAAAAGACGCATATTAGATTCCAGTCTTGGAGGAGTACAAACTAAATCTTAGGGGCTTGTATTCACTAGACACCTTACGATAGCTCCCATATACCTAAGGGATTTCCTATAACCGACTAAACCTAGGCTCTGACACCATTAAAGGTAACACCCTAATCCCACCAGATCCAAGACGCTACATTCGGGCTATCTTTAACCCAACCCATTAAAATTTTATTCAAATTATAAAGTGAAATCAACTAAACATGATAATTTTTTCATAAATAAGTTCAAATCCTAAAAATAAAGGAGATTCATACAAGTTTAAATCATTGTATTTCAAAATATAAAATTTAAGAGTTTATAGACCAAAAGAGTTAAAGTTATATGAATACATAGCCCACTACTAAAATTTAGGTATTGTACTCTAATCTTCGAATCGGTGATAGGAAATCCTTGATCATATGCTCCCTCGAACAAGCGACCTGTCAACCTATGCATAAAAACAACAAATTTGCACGCTGAGCTTACAAGCTCAATGGTACATTCCTATTATACTATTTCATGCGTTTCATAAATATGAGCAAGCATAAATTAACATTTAAGAAATGATAATAAAGTAAGCCAAACCATTAAGCATTCATCATAGCACGGGATCAAAAAGCATCAGGTTAAACACAAAGTACTCGGGATTACCTAGCATCAAGTACTCATTATTATATTCGGGATCACGTAGCATTGAGAAACAACCCATAAAAGTACACTCGGGATCACCTAGCATCGGATACATAGCCAATTACTGCAATACATGATCATGTACACTCATTTATATAATTAACAATCATTTAGGGCTTACCAAGAACCCCAACGGTGCCCACATAAAAAACATCAAGATTTTGGGCAATGGCTTCAATAGGTACTGGTACGCCCCACTGGTATCGGTACTCGTCTCGGGGGTACCAGTACTGGCTCGACCAGACCGGTACCAAAAGTGGCTATTAGAATTTCAAGAAGTGGCTTAGTACCAATATTGGCTCGACCGTACCGGTACATGGGTCCCTGTACCGGTACTACTTGAAGGTAGTATCGGTACGCAAGCACCAGTTCGCCTAGTTTATGCTTAAAAACTCATTTGTATTGGTACGGGTTCGACCCGTACCGGTACATGAACCCAAAAATTGGGTTCCTAGCTATGGGTTTACTCTTATACTTACTTGAATCGCCCTCACTTAAACCATAACTCAAATTAGAGTTACAAGGGTGATTTTAGCCACCCAAAGGCCACACGAATATACTCATAACATCAAATCATCATGAAATTTTAGAGAATCAATCCCATGTCCCCATGTAAGACGCTTCTCTAACCCTTGCCCAAATGAGATTTAGCCAAGCATCAACACTTATGAAAAGCAAGAAATGAGATAAGTCAGAGATGTATTGAATTTAGAAACAACTCAAAATCCTCCACCAACAAGTAAGCCATTCAATTCTTTTCTTCCCCCTTGTGTTGGATGCTTCCCCTACTTTCTTAACTAATCACAAGTGGAATAACAACATTGTTACACCTCTATATGATTAGAGAGAAGTAAAAACGAAGTACTAAACACAAATAGTTAGCCTAACATTTCCCCAAAACCAAATATTCCTTTAAATCTTGTTTTTCCCTGCAACCACCATTTCTCATGGTTTTTACCTCTAAATGTAGGTACCATCATGAATATTCCAAATCTTACCTTAAAAAATCTAGATTGAATATTGCAACAAAGTTTCAATCTTTGCTCTACCAAGCTCTATGGAGGAAGAAGAAGAATAAGAATAGAAGAGAGAGATGATAGGTGAGTAAATGAGGTGATATAAGCAAAAGTGGAAATGTCTCATTGTCTTCCATATCTCCACCAATGGGAGCAAGGGAAGAGCAACCCACACTTTAAAATTAGGTGAAATTCCCACTTTAGCCTTTTAAAGATTCTTTTATTACACCCTCCACCTAACCATAAGGCCAAAGACCAAGCCCAAACTCATACTAGTCCCATTTGGGTTTTCATTCAATCCAAATTTGAAAGCCCAAGAATCGGGTCAACGCTAGCCCATTGACTTAGAAATTCGTGACGTTACACCATATATATGTCTGTGTGTATGTGTTTGTATACACCCCCACACGATACATGAAAAAAATATGAAGATATATGTATTGTATATAGATATAGAAAGTTGTTTAAAAGTGAAATCAATCTGTATTATAATATTATAAATAATTACAATTACATTTTATAGAAACTAAAAAGTTTGAATCGACTCGAATCGAATCGAAAAAATTCAAATAAAATTCGAGTTGTAAAATAAGACTCATAAACTTGACTAGTTTGAAATTTTTCGACTTGATCGAACACTCACCCTATCTAGAAGTACACTAGTACTTGAAGAGCTGGATAAGTGTTCAAAAGTACTATTTTTCTTACCCTTTTTACTCATATTATTGTTAGACTTAAGCTCATATTAGTTGCATAATTAGCCATTCATTCATTAATCCATGTTTCCTTCCATCGTTGAGCTTGATTACATAACTTGGTAGTTTTTGTGGGAAAAGATGCTGCTTTGGCGTGTTTTGTGTGTATGTGAAGGATCACTTGCCAAAGCAAGGCTAGAGCTAGTTGCCAGGGCAAGGCATGAAGAAGATGCCGAGCTAGTTGCCAGGGCAATACATGAAGGAGACCGCCGAGCCAGTTGCCAGGGCAATTGTTGACAAAGAACAAGGTGATATGGTAGTCAAAATTGATGACTAGACAAGCCCAAGATGACGTGGGGCAAAGCCAAATCCCAAAGGAATTTGATTTCCATGAAGAGATTAAAGAAGAATTAAATTCCAAGAAGATAGGAGAAGTTCTAGTAGGAATATAATTATAATAAAGAATTATATTCTTTAAAGATAATTTAATTCAAACTTAACTTCCTCCTCAAAGAAGGACTTTGACCTAGCCCTATAAATTAGAGGCCATATCGTCAACTTGAGGGAGAGAGCAAGAGGAGAGAATTTTCGACAAGCTTCTAGGGCAAGGAGATTTCGACAAGCTTCAATTCTTCATCTTTTTCTTTCTTGTTCAATTAGGTTCATGCTAGGGATTATTTATCTTGTGTTTCTTTGGAACCTAGCCATGAACAAAATCTATTTGGCTATGGTTATTGTGTTTTGTGGTTGTGAGAAACTATTGGATTTTGTTTAGGTAATAAAAGTTTGCACTTTTCTATTCAAGGTTTATTCATTCTTGGTTCTTATTCTTGTTTGCGAGTGAATTGGGAGAGGATCTCGTAACTTCATCTATTTATCTAATATCGGGAGAGTTAGATTCAAGAAACGAATGAATATGATCTTTATTCAATCTATTGATGGTGAAGATTAATCCGTCTTAGGAATAAGTCAAGGATTTCAACGGCTAAGAGGAGCGCAAGATTGGTTGTTGTTCACCCTTGATTCACGCATGGATGTATTATCAAGGCATGCACAAGTAGCTAGTGTTTCGACTTAGAGATAAGAAGAAACCATTGAAGAACGCTCTGCCGAACCTTGAAGGTTGCTGCCCAGACGCCCAAGTAGTTGCCCAACTAGTCGCCCAGGCAACCATCGATTAGTTGCCAAGGCAACCCCGTTGTGCAAGTTGCCACGGCAACTGAGTTGCCCGTGCACTCTTTTACCAAGACGATCCAATCGGCTATCACACCTCAACTCACGATAACCTGGCCTATCTCTCTCATTTGATCTCATTTATTATTTTACTTTATTGCCTTCTAGTTTAGTTATTAGTTAAACTCCTATAATCCTTTATATGTGTCTTTACTTTTTACAGTGCAAGAGACTAGATTCTTGAAGTGGCACCAATCCCTGTGGAGACGATATCTTTTATACTATAACTTGCAACGTGTATACTTGCACAATTGCGTAGCACTTATTACGCGTAACAAGTTTTTGGCGCCGTTGTCGGGGATTGGCAATAGCGACTTTGTTTTTATTTTCTTGCACTTTCTTTTTACTTTTCTTGTTTAAGATTCAAAGGGCTAACAAACTTTGGTTTTGCATTGGTATATGACCAGGGCGAGACCGACTACACCAGAATATCCCTTTGATCCAGAAATCGAACGAACCTTACAAAGACTTAGACGAAGGATAAGAGTAGCAATGGCTTATCAAGACGACAATATGAATCAAAATGTTCCAGCAGCAGGAGGAGTGATTCTTGCACGAAACAGAACTATTCGAGACTATCTTGAAGAAGATCTTGATGGACTTAATCCAGGAGTTGTCGCACCTGAAATTGAAGCCGACCACTTTGAGTTAAAACCGGTAATGTTTAATATGATCAACACAATTGGTCAATTTGGCGGCTTAGCAACTGAAGATGCACGGCAACATCTGAAATCTTTCCTCGAGATTTGCAGCTCGTTCAAAATACACGGAGTCACCCCCGATGTCTTACGATTAAGATTATTCCCCTATTCACTAAGGGATAGGGCGAAAGCATGGTTGAATAGCATTCATGCCGGATCAATAGCATCTTGGACCAATCTTTGTCGTGATTTCCTTGCTCGGTTTAATCCTACAAATTTGACTGATAAGCTTCGTAACAACATTACTTCTTTTCGGCAGGCAGATGATGAATCCATGTACGAGGCTTGGGAGCGATATAGAGAACTTCTACACAAATGCCCCTACACGGATTCCCAGTGTGGACTCAAGTAACAATGTTTTACAACGCCATGAATACACCAACAAGGATGATACTAGATGCCTTGGCAAACGGCATACTTCTAGATAAGTCACCGGAGGAAGCAATGCAAATTTTAAACAGGCTGACCAAGAATGATTATCAATTCCCCTCTACTAGAAGAGGAGGAGTTAGACGCCAAGCCACAATACATGAACTAGGATCATCAGATTCAATTTCGGCACAATTGGCCACTTTAACCAAGATGGTCCAGAACATGCAAAAACCAAACAACACACATGAGGTCAAGGTAATGGATTCTTTTTGTGAGTTATGTGGTGATAACCATGATTCTTCTGAATGTATGCAGAATCCGGAATCCAGCTTCTATGTGGGGAATTACAATCGGAACAACAATGTGATGTCCAATACATACAATCCAGCTTGGAAGAACCACCCGAATTTTTCATGGAGTAATCCCAACAATGCTCTAAACCAGAACAATCAGAATGCACAAGCATCGGGGTTCCAGCAGAATATGCCACGGCAACAGTTGCCGCAGCAACAACCGACAACATCTAGTTCTTTGGAAAATTCTCTAAATGCTTTTAAGATGAAAACTGAATCTTATATGGCTGAGAATAGTAACTTCATAAAAAGAACTGATTTTTTATTAACAGGATCGAGATGATATTGCAAAACCAAGAGGCGGCAATCAAATCATTAGAAAATCAAGTCGGACAGTTTGCTCAAAACCTGAATACTAGACCGCAAGGAGGTTTACATAGCGATACTGAAGTCGCAAGAGGAACTGGCCATGAGCAATGTAAGGCAATCACCACTAGAAGTGGCCAACAACTTAGAGAGGCTCAAACCCGCTCATCAAACAAAACTCCACAAAAAGATAAAGACAAACCTAGCGGCAAAGCCTCAGATGCTGAACCAGGAATTGCCTCGGCAACTGGCAATAAGCATGCATCGGCAACCGACGATAAGGATGCTTCGGCAAATTGTGATAAGCATGCCTTGGCAACCCCAATTGATAATGCCTCGGCAACTCCAGTTGTCCCGGCAATGCCGTCAATCAGGTTCCAAACCAATGAAAGGATCGAAGATATCCGACTTCTACCACTATTCCCACAAAGGTTGAAGCAACAAAAGCAAGAATATCAATTCAAGAAGTTTCTTGATATCCTAAAGCAAGTCCACATCAACTTGCCATTGGTGGAAGCAATTGAACAAATGCCAAACTATGCCAAGTTTCTTAAAGATATTGTGTCCAAGAGAACAAGGCTAGGAGAGATTGAAACAGTTGCCGCAACAGAGGGATGCATGGCAATGTTGCACAATCGTATGCCACCCAAGTTGAAGGATCCCGGAAGTTTCACAATACCTTATTCCATTGGAAATCACTATACCGGGAAAGCATTATGTGACCTTGGGGCTAGCATAAACTTGATGCCTAAATCGGTTTTCCAGAAACTAGGAATCGGGAAGGCAAGACCTACAACAGTTATGCTACAGCTAGCCGACAGATCCTATGTGCATCCAGAGAGAAAAATCGAGGATATACTGGTAAAAGTTGATAAATTTATTTTTCCCGTTGACTTTATTGTTTTGGATTATGAAGCAGATGAGCATGCACCTATCATTCTCGGGAGACCATTCCAAGCAACAGGCAGAACCTTGATCGATGTTGAAAAGGGAGAACTCACAATGAGGCTGAATGACCAACAAGTTAAACTAAATGTGTTCCAAACACTAAGGCATGCCGATGATCCAAAAGAATGCCAACTTATTCATGCCACGGTAAAGTTTAACTTCGATGAGGAATTTAGTTGCCTCGGCAACTACATTACCGATCAAGAGGAACCTGAGGAGTATGAAGAACCGGTCGATGAGGAACAACAAGAAGAGGCAAATTGGCTAGTCAATCGACCAGGTACATACTTTGAACCACTGGATTACTCAGGTAAGGAAGGTAAAGTCGAAAAACCCTCTATTGAACAACCACAGATTCTTGAGTTGAAACAATTGCCAGAGCAACTAAAATATGCATACTTAGGAACCGATAATACATTGCCTGTAACTATTTCTTCTAAGTTACAGCCTGAGCAGGAAAAGAAGCTGATCAAAATGTTGAAGCTACACAAAAAGGCAATAGGGTGGACAATTACCGACTTGAAGGGAATTAGCCCGGCAGTGTGCATGCACAAGATTTTGTTGGAAGATGATCACAAACCTTCAATTGAGGCCCAAAGGAGACTGAATCATGTCATGAAAGGGGTTGTAATGAAAGAAATCATCAAGTGGCTTGACGCCGACATTATATACCCTATCTCTGATAGTACATGGGTAAGTCTGATACAATGTGTACCGAAAAAGGGAGGTATAACGGTGGTAAGTAAAGAAAACAATGAACTCATTCCAACCAGGACTGTGACCGGTTGGAGGGTGTGTATGGATTATCGAAAGCTAAACAAAGCCACTAGGAAAGATCACTTCCCATTATCCTTTATTGATCAAATGCTTAACCGTCTTGCAGGTAAACCCTTTTTATTGTTTTCTTGATGGTTATTCAGGTTACAATCAAATTGCCATAGCACCAAAAGATCAAGAAAACCTTCACATGCCCATACGGTACTTATGCTTTTCGAAGGATGCCGTTCGGATTGTGTAATGCCCCGGCAACCTTCCAAAGATGCATGATGGCACTCTTTTCAGACATGGTCGAAGACTTCCTTGAGATCTTTATGGATGATTTTTCTATTTTTGGTAATGACTTCGCCAGCTGTCTCGGCAATTTAGAGAGGGTGTTGGCAAGATGTGAAGAAACTGATTTAGTCCTCAATTGAGAAAAATGCCATTTTATGGTAGATGAAGGAATAGTGCTCGACCACAAGATTTCATCCAAGGGAATTGAAGTAGACAAAGCCAAGGTGGACGTGATCGAGAGATTACCCCCACCAAGTTCGGTTAAAGGAATTCGAAGTTTTCTTGGACATGCAGGTTTTTACAGGAGGTTCATTCATAATTTTTCTAAAATCACTAAACCCTTGTGCAATTTGCTTGAACAGGATAAAGTCTTCGATTTTGATGATTCTTGCACCCAAGCATTCAAAACCCTAAAGAAAAAGCTTGCCTCTGCACCCATTGTCGTTCCACCAGATTGGACGCTACCTTTTGAGCTCATGTGTGATGCAAGTGATTTCGCGGTAGGAGCAGTCCTAGGCCAACGCACAGGTAAGACCTTCCATATGATATACTACGCTAGTAAAACTCTTAATAGTGCTCAAGTGAATTACACAACAACGGAGAAAGAGTTACTAGCTGTAGTTTTCGCATTTGACAAGTTTCGATCCTATTTGATTGGTATAAAGGTAATTGTTCATACGGACCATTCGGCAATCAAATATCTATTTGCTAAATAGAATGCCAAACCTCGTTTGATTCGTTGGATATTACTTTTACAAGAATTTGATATTGAAATTAAGGACAGGAAAGGAACAGAAAATCAAGTGGCCGATAACTTATCATGTTTAGAACGCAATAGGGAGGAGGACGCGGATCTAGAGATATGCGATGCATTCCCGGATGAACAACTTTTAGTTGCCTCGGCAACCATGGACGCGCATGCCTCAGCAACCCTCGACGCCTCGGCAACTATGGACGTGCACGCCTCGGCAACTCTCGATGCCGCAGCAGCCCATGACGCGCATGCCTCGGCAATTCTTGGAGCAGTCGCCAAGGCAGCACATGCCTCGGCAATACCCTGGTATACAGATTTAGTTAATTTCCTTGTTTGTGGCATTTTACCTTATGGCCTTACTCACCAAGGGAAGAAGTGGTTCCGCCATGATGCCAAGCATTACTTTTGGGACGAGCCTCTTTTGTTTAAACAATGTACAGATCAGGTTATACGCCGCTGTGTCCCTGAAGAAGAGCAACAGAATGTACTCTGGCAATGCCATTCTTCACCATATGGATGACATTTTGGAGGAACTCGTACCGCGGCCAAAGTTTTGCAATCCGGTTTGTATTGGCCAACATTGTACAAAGAGGCCCAAGACTTTTACAAGCAATGTGATCATTACCAGAGGACGGGCAATATCTCTAGACGACATGAGATGCCGCTCCAAAACATCATCGAGGTGGAATTATTCGATGTATGGGGGTTTGATTTTATGAGACCTTTCCCATCTTCATTCGGCAACCTCTACATTCTACTTACCGTCGACTACGTGTCTAAATGGGTTGAGGCAGCTGCAGTTCCCAACAAAGATTCCAAGACCGTGCAATGATTCTTGCAGAAAAACATATTTATACGGTTTGGGATGCCGAGAGCAATTATCAGTGACGAAGGCAAGCATTTTGACAACAGACTAATTGCCAAGATGTTGCAACGCTTCGGCATATCACACAAGATCGCCACGGCATATCACCCACAAACCAACGGGCAAGCAAAAATTTCCAACCGAGAATTGAAGGGTATACTCGAGAAAGTTGTAAATCCCTCTAGGAAGGATTGGTCATTAAAACTAGATGACGCACTTTGGGAATACCGCACTGCATTCAAAACACCCTTAGGTATGTCCCCATTCCGACTGTCTATGGAAAAACATGCCACCTACCGGTGGAAATCGAACACAAGTCATACTGGGCAATCAAGACCGTGAATATGGATTGGGAAAGTGTCGGACAAAAGCGTTTGTTGGACCTCAATGAGATAGAAGAATTCCGTGCACTCGCCTATAAGAATGCATGAATCTACAAGGAGAAAGCAAAGCAATGGCATGACAAGAAACTATTGCCGTGGCAATTCATGCCAGGGCAACTAGTTCTCTTATTCAATTCTCGGCTAAAACTTTTCCCGGGAAAACTAAAATCAAGATGGTCGGGACCATTCGAAGTTGTCAAACCATTCTCCCATGGTGCCGTGATAATCAAGTCCATCACTGACAAACATGAATTCAAAGTTAATGGACAAAGATTGAAACACTACAATGGTGCCCATGTGGAACGTAACAAAGAAGTGGTCACCTTAGGAGATGCATGAGCATGCTCTCCTTTCGATATTTTTAATTTTTTATTTTTTATTTTTTCAAACTATTTAATTTTTATTTCTATTTTTATTTTTTTTATTTCCGATTATTATTATATTTTTAGGATAGATTTATTTATTTTTTTATCTTTTTAAGTTTAAGAATCCCTTTACACATCTTTATTTATTTTCTTTTATTAGTCTATCTTTAATTTTAATCCTTATTTGATTTGTCTTTGAATTGTAGGAAAAGAGTTCAAGATAAAGAGGAATTTTAATCCAAGAAGGAAAACATCTTCAACAAGGAAACTAATGGGCTGAATCTAAGGCTTATATAAAGCCTCCAACTTACCCTAATCAAACCCCCCTTGCCGTCACCCTTCCCCTAACCCAAAACCCTCTTTTTCGTCTTCCTCTAATCCCACCCACCATATTTACCACCTATCTTTTCAATAAAACCCATCACCCTTAACCTATTCCTACTTTTTATCTTGCAACTTTTTAGTTTCTTTTCTTTTATTTGTTTTTACAAAACTCACAACCAAGATCATCCATGGCATCCAAAATTAAATTTTTAGTTCATCCAAGTTCCTCCAAAGAACTAAGATACAAGAAGTTTGCTACACCGGTGGTTCAAGAAAGATTTCACTCCAAGTTTGAAAGCCGGAAGATTTATGAAGAACAAAACTTTGAATACTCAAACTCTCATCAAGATTTCGGCCTTGAACCATTCATCTTCGAGAGGATTGCACATCAAAAGTGGCAAATCTTTTGCCATCAACCGGAATCGGGCAACATCTCATGGGTAAGAGAATTCTATGCTCACTCACCTAACCTGAATAATCCTTATGCTTTTGTTTGTGACAAAGCCATACTCATAAGCCCCGAAAACGTCAACACCTTTTACAGGATTTACATTGAGAAGAACGAGCATCAAGCCTTCGTTGATCAAATCACGCCCAAGCAACTCGACAAGGTGCTTCAAGAACTCACTTAACCGGGAACTCATTGGAACGACGGTAAATACAAGGGCACGGTAAATCACCTTCGGCTTAAACCCGAGGCAAAACTATGGAATAAGTTTGTTAAAACTTCTTTAATGCCCACCACACACAATACTACCGTTGATATACCCGTATTTTGCTCATACATTCTATTTTGCATAATCGCATCATTAACATTGGAAAAATTATTTGTGATGAGGTTTTGTATGTAGCTCAAAAGATAAGGGTTCTATTTTCTTCCCTTGCTTAATTTGTAATCTTTGCAAGGAGATGCATGTCCCAAGTGAGTCCACCGATGAAAAGGCCCTACCAAAGTCCGGTTGGAATCAAGCACAAATCTGAAAGCTAATGGGAGAGGCACCGGGAAAATCTTCAAGGCCCCCAATTGCTGCGCCAACTCCTGCCGCACCGGCAATCCCTAATGCCCAAGCACCTAACGCCCAAGCACCTAACTTGGCCATCAACCCCGGGACACTTTGAAGCACTCTTGCAACCATTGGTGAGCCACCTAAGGCAAATTGAAGACCGGCAACTAATGTTCATGCGGTACATGAAGGAGCACAACAATGCCATCACCCAAGTCATCCTAGAAAAGTACCCGGACAATCGCGTGCCGTTCCCAATCTTTCTTACCGAGATCCTTACCTCCGCAACCAATGAAGAAGTCGCCACGGCAACCGCAACAGATGATGCTGCCCCAACCTACATCGTGCCTGCACAAGCTGATGCCACGGTAACCAACCCTGAAGATGCCACGACAACCAAAGCTAAAGACATCCCGCAACCACTGCAAAAGCCAAAGGTAAAGCATCTATGCCCGAATCAACTCCTACAGAATCATTTTCTGATTTTTTAGATTCGGATGAGTCCTCCATTGCACCAACAAAGACCGCACCAATTGAATTCTTCAAGCCAAAAAGCCAATGACATTGATGAAGATGACGATGAGGACAACCCCGTACGAGGATCGATTCCACCACCAGCAACAAGAAAACAACCATCGCATTCAAGCAAGAGAATCAAGACACCGACCAAAAGGAAACTAATCATCCACGATGACGAACTCTCGGAGTAAGTCCTCGTTTGCATTTTATTTTTCGTTATTTTTATTTTGCTTTAATGCATGCATTGAGGACAATGCCTCACTCGAGTTTGGGGGGGATTGTTATTAGTAGTTACCATGTTTAGTTACATTCATCTTAAGTATTACATTTAGGATACATAAATTGCTTGCCTTCCCTTTAGTTGGAACAAGAATTGTCTAGATTTGATGAATATACGATGATGACTTTGCCAATGCACTTTATTGATAGAATTTTTATTCTAGGATAACCATGGAAAAACTTAGAATTTTACTATGATGCTAAATTTGATGAAACATTGTTGTGGTTTGATTGATTTAAGGAATTCTAGTGAACTTAGGTTGATAATTAAACAAATTGGGGGATTAGAATAAAAATTGGATTAATGCTAGAGGTGCCCAAAATTGGCTCTAGCATGTGCTAAAAAAATTGATCACTAGAGGTGCCCGAAACTGGCTCTAGTATGTGCTAAAAAAATTGATCGCTAGAGGTGCCTGAAACTGGCTCTAGTCGAAGAAAACTAAAAACAAAACACTAGAGGTGCCCAAAACTGGCTCTAGTTAAAACATGTTAAAAAGAACCCAATGAAGTAATTTGAAAACCTCTTGTTTGCATAGAATCCGAAAAATCAACTTGCACACAACTCCGCACACACTCACAAGCATTATAGTTTGATTCCGAGTAACT
The DNA here is from genome assembly GCA_019671005.1 of Hibiscus mutabilis. Lineage (NCBI taxonomy): Eukaryota > Viridiplantae > Streptophyta > Magnoliopsida > Malvales > Malvaceae > Hibiscus > Hibiscus mutabilis. The sequence goes on from CM033747.1 coordinate 23,449,157, forward strand.
CCTAAGTTTTTCGAAAAATGAAAAGCCAATCATACTTTGTGCCCTGGTTCTGAGAATTGAAATCAAGTTCAAAGCTAAGTTTGTGAAAATTGAAGTCTTGGCAGGTAATTATTAGTTTGCATTGCTTGAGGACAAGCAATAGTTCGAGTTTGGGGGTGTGATAAGTGTTCAAAAGTACTATTTTTCTTACCCTTTTTACTCATATTATTGTTAGACTTAAGCTCATATTAGTTGCATAATTAGCCATTCATGCATTAATCCATGTTTCCTTCCATCGTTGAGCTTGATTACATAACTTGGTAGTTTTTGTGGGAAAAGATGTTGCTTTGGTGTGTTTTGTGTGTATGTGCAGGATCACTTGCCAAAGCAAGGCTAGAGCTAGTTGCCAGGGCAAGGCATGAAGGAGATGTCGAGCTAGTTGCCAGGGCAATGCATGAAGGAGACGCCGAGCCAGTTGCCAGGGCAATTTTTGACAAAGAACAAGGTGATATGGTAGTCGAAATTGATGACTAGACAAGCCCAAGATGACATGGAGCAAAGCCAAATCCCAAAGGAATTTGATTTCCATGAAGAGATTAAAGAAGAATTAAATTCCAAGAAGATAGGAGAAGTTCTAGTAGGAATATAATTATAATAAAAATTATATTCTTTAAAGATAATTTAATTCCAACTTAACTTCCTCCTCAAAGAAGGACTTTGACCTAGCCCTATAAATTAGAGGCCATATCGTCAACTTGAGGGAGAGAGCAAGAGGAGAGAATTTTCGACAAGCTTCTAGGGCAAGGAGATTTCGACAAGCTTCAATTCTTCATCTTTTTCTTTCTTGTTCAATTAGGTTCATGCTAGGGATTATTTATCTTGTGTTTCTTTGGAACCTAGCCATGAACTAAATCTATTTGGCTATGGTTATTGTGTTTTGTGGTTGTGAGAAACTATTGGATTTTGTTTAGGTAATAAGAGTTTGCACTTTTCTATTCAAGGTTTATTCATTCTTGGTTCTTATTCTTGTTTGCGAGTGAACTGGGAGAGGATCTCGTAACTTCATCTATTTATCTAATATCGGGAGAGTTAGATTCAAGAAACGAATGAATATGATCTTTATTCAATATATTGATGGTGAAGATTAATTCGGCTTAGGAATAAGTCAAGGATTTCAACGGCTAAGAGGAGTGCAAGATTGGTTGTTGTTCACCCTTGATTCACGCATGGATGTATTATCAAGGCATGCACAAGTAGCTAGAGTTTCGACTTAGGGATAAGAAGAAACCATTGAAGAACGCTCTGCCGAACCTTGAAGGTTGCTGCCCAGACGCCCAAGTAGTTGCCCAACTAGTCGCCCAGGCAACCATCGATTAGTTGCCAAGGCAACCCCGTTGTGCAAGTTGCCACGGCAACTGAGTTGCCCGTGCACTCTTTTACCAAGACGATCCAATCGGCTATCACACCTCAACTCACGATAACCTGGCCTATCTCTCTCATTTGATCTCATTTATTCTTTTACTTTATTGCCTTCTAGTTTAGTTATTAGTTAAACTCCTATAATTCTTTATTTGTGTCTTTACTTTTTACAGTGCAAGAGACTAGATTCTTGAAGTGTCACCAATCCTTCTGGAGACAATATCTTTTATACTATAACTTGCAACGTGTATACTTGCACAATTGCGTAGAACTTATTACGCACAACAGAGCTCATGAGAAATAAAATGACCCCAAATGTTTCGGTCTTGGATCTCACTCCAAATGAAAGATCTATAAACAATCAATATGATAGGCTCAATGTATTCTAACCGAATATCGCTGAAGAAAGGTGTAAATATCTCTTGTGAAGTTGGGAAGCAAAATCGACAAAAGAAATGACAATTTTGACACGATCGATTTTAGAGTGGTTCAACCTTTTCAACCAAGGTATATATATCCACTACCTTAGCATCTACACTAAGGACTTCCCAATTCACTACCATGAATTTTTTCTTTTTACAGGACAAAGAGATAACCTTTACAACCTATCTTTTCACGGGCTAAGATAGAACCCTCTCCCTAGTTTTTATAAGGATCAACTAGAACATATCTCTCAACAATGAGATCTTGAAAATGTAAACAAAATATCTCTCTAGATGGGTGTTTACACAATTTGGCTCACTAGGATTAGACTCTAAAGATTTAGAAGAGATTACAAAAGAAATAAAACAATGAGAAACTTGTAATACCCCAATATTTGGTTAGTGACCAAATCATAAAGAATTAAAAGTTCGTGGTTTTAGTTCGGTGACTAAAATGTAAAATTTTAAAGTTCAGTGGCTAAAGTGAAAAGTTGAGAAAAGTTCAAGGACCAACATGGTAATTTTCCCAATAATTATTTTTCTTCTATAAATAAATAGATCACCTAAGGGTGTGGATCTAATATAAAAATTATGGTTTGATCTGATGTTTCTATTATTGTAAAATTACGGTTATAGTTTAAATGGAATTCGGATGATCAGTCGAGCTCGGAATGTTATGGAAATTTGAAGGCAGTCTTGAGAAGACCCGATAAACATGACATTGAAGTTTTGAATCGTTCTTGATTGATTTAGATTTGATTCTATTCAGTATTTTATATAGGTAGTAAAATGGAAAATTTGTGGAAAAGTTGAACAGTGAGGGGTATTTTGGTCTTTTCACTTAAAGGGGACATGAATGGAATTTTGGATATTGTTACATGGAAAATGAATAGTGTCTGATTGGAATTGAACTAGAATGGCAAACTAGAAATTAAAGATTTAGTTGGAGGCTAAATTGGTAATTTGGCATTATTTGAATTTTATATTCAAATACACTTTACAAGTGTATTAATAAGGATAAAAGATGATAAAAATCATACCATTTTCAGCCTAATTTCCGTGAGCTTGGGAGAAGAAAAGAACAAGGTTTATTTTTCCAGATTTTGATTATTTTGATCATTTCTAGTTAGATTTTGATTTTGCTTAAGTTAGATAAAATGATATTCTCTTCATTCTCTACATGTTGATAGCAATTTTACATAGGGTTATGAAGAATTGTTTATATTATTGAAGAGAGAGAAAATAGGTTTTGAAGATTAAAGAAAGAATTAAGCTTGATTATGTTAGAATTCATGTTATAAAGGTGTAATTTTGCTTGAATCAAGTTAATTTCATGTTGGAAGTTATAAACCCTAATCTTGAATTTAGGGATTTGTTAGGGTTTTGTGAAATAAGGATGAAGATGGTTAGATTATGATGTTTGAAGCATTATATTGATGATGAAAGTTCAATTTTGATGTTAGAATGAAAAATCCCTATTTGGAGAAATCTAGGGACCAATTCAAAATTTTGAAGAAAATTAGAGGAAATTATGTCAAAATTTATTTTAATGTTGGAAAGGACTAGAAATGATATTTTTCATTCTTGGTTGAAGTTGGAATATTGAAAATTGAATGAAGGACCATTATGCCAATTATGGAAAAATTTAGTGTTGATGTGTAAAGATTTATTTTGATGTTGGTCATGAAAGAATAAATATTCTACATGCTTTGAAGTAAAAATCCAATGTTGAAAAGTTTAGGGACCCTTCGGTAATTACAAGAAATATTGGGGAAATTTTGTGAAATATTAATTTAAAGTCTTTAGGTTTGTTGTTATCACCTAAGATTTATTTTAATATTTACATTATTAGAAATGGGAGTTAATTGGAAAAAAATCAAAAGTTGAGCTAATAATTATAAATGAAACAATGGAGGAAGTTGAGGGATAGATTTAATTGAAGAAAGTATTGATATGTTATTGGTACATTAAAGGAATTTTCATGAATTTTCTCCTATTAATGTACTTAGTGGATTAGTAATCTAACATATACATTTAATTGTATGTGTTACGTAATGGTTGATTACAAGCAGCTGAACACGTTCAAGATCGAAACAAATCAAGAAAATAAAGACAACGTCTCGGAGTAGACATATTTTGGTACAAGTAATTAGTGAGGCATATAAGGTGATTACATTTATATGTTTTGAAATGTATTTTTAGTAAACTTTTATAAATTCTATTTATTTGATTTTATTAAAATGATAACATGGTTTTTCTATAAGTTATATGATGATTCACAGGCAAAGGAAAAAGGTTAGTATATGTTAGGGTATGAATTGCCCTATAATGTTTTATTTTGATAAGTTATTATTGAATAATGGTGATATATGAATCATTTATCAAATGATAATTTACAAGTCAATTATATGAAATTATTTGCCCGAGTTTATGATAGAGAGTTACAGTATAGTGGCATGCCATTAGAGGTCTAGCAGTCAAGGACTGCAGTATAGCTATACACCGATCTTCAGATCTATATGTTTTCGGCACTTATGTGTCTATATGTTTCCGGCACTCTATGTGTCTAGATGTTATCTTCACTTCGGTGACTAGTACTCAAGGAGTACCGACCTTCCATACTTTAGTTTCTCTTTATACAAATTCTTGGGCTAATTATAAAGTAAATGTATATGAAATTCACCATTTCTTATATGTGATTGTTTATAAGTATATGAAAGGTTTGATATGATTTTGCTTAACCATGTTTTCATTTATTTTGATACTTATTTTATGATTATTTATAATGCCTCACTAAGTTATACTTAGCGTGTGTATTTTGCCTGTGCACACGTAGGTTAATACGGTACAGTGGTAAGCAGCATTAGCTCGGGAGCAGTTTGGACGAGCAAATATTACAGGTTATCATAGTAGTTATTTTGACATCCTATATGACATATTGTTAGCATGTATGAAAAAGTATTTTTTATTAGATGATTTAAAATGGTTTATGAATATTTTAGTAGACTTATTTTTGAAACGGATAAAAACAGTCTTAAAATTCTGCTCTAGGAAGTGACTTTGAAAAATTGCTATAAATTCCATGGACTGATTTAGATAATGCAATCTAATATGTATGAGCTGGAAATTGAGTCAAGTTTATTTTAAAACAAACGGTGACCGATTTCGATTTATATATCAAAAGATATGAATTTTTATTCGATGCAAGGTCAGAATTTCCAGACAGCAAATCTGCACTGTAGTGCATATTTAACGAATTTTCTGCACTTGTGTGCCATGAGTTAAGATCTCTAATTTATATGGATTGATAGCCTGATGAATCTAGTTTGCTATGAATTTTTCCAAATGAAGTTTTAAAGCTTACAAAAATTTATAAAATTTTTAAGAAAAGATAGTGCAGGTTGCTAGATTTTTCAAAAATTGGAAAAATAGATTTTTAATTTAACTAAGTAACATCACTGGCTCGTGTTTGGCAACAAATACGGGAAAGTGGTGTTACAAAACTCTTCTCTCTTGATCTTTAAACTTGGATGTCCATCCCCTTATTCTTCAAGTGTCTTTGGCTTGTATTTATAGTATTGAATGAAAAACTAGTTGGTTATAGCCATTGGGGACTTTAATTCCAGCCATAAATGCATTTCTGCAACCTTGGGTAACGATACCTGCTAAAACAAGAAAGAGTCGTTGCACATAAATGCAGAGCGTACCAGTACACGATACAATATCAATACGGTACTTTGGGTATCGATATGGAGGCTTTCGTATCGATACGCGAAGTGTTCTCTGAAATCTTAAAACAAAAGCGTATAGGTACAGGGTATTGTCGTACCGATACATGCAATTTTGTATCGGTACTGGAGTATTGTACCGGTACCAAAGGCTTGTTTTTTTTACATTTAAACCATTTTGAAAATGTTTGTTCAAGTCAAAAACACTTTTAAAAGCTTTCAAACATATTGTTTGAGTATTATGGACTTTGAAATATTTTTGCAATTTTATTTAAGTCTAAAAACATTTTTCATTGAGTTATATCAAAATAAATATCTCAACACAATAACATGGGAGAGTTTGAACAGTGTAAGAGTCTCTAGGTGACGATTTAATTTATCAAAGGTAAATTATAAATTTTATCACTCAACTTTCTTTTAACACCTTTTTTGCTTATTCAAGTCTAAAAATTTTTAATTTAATTTTTCATGCCTATTTTGCTTATTCAAGTCTAAAAATTTTTAATTTAATTACTGAACGTTTGATTTGTTCGTATTTTGTTCACTCATGCGTTAAATCATAAATGGAAGGGTGACATGGCGGCCATGTGCGCTGAATGTTAATGTGGCCTACTTTTTGCTAAAATGAAAGGTGACATGACAGCCACATGTCATCCACGTCATTCCCTTTTTTTCTTTCTTTTTTTTTTTGGTTTTGTATTCTTCTCCAAAGATGAAAGTTTTTTTTTGTTTCACTCCTCTGTCACAGTGCCACTAAAATAACCATACTCCAGTGTCTTCTCCAACCACTCAAGACTTTAACAAACTTGTCTCATCGTTTCCTACAACTTTACCAATTTAGATTTTCCTAAAGTCACCATAAAACTCGCAAAACTCAATCCAAAACCTAAAATGTGCAAAATCTTAAACTACTCTAATCTACAATATCCATCATTCAATCAACATGGAATAAAGATATACTGCTCTCTTCCTCCTTCACTACCTCTTCACCGTTGGTATTTGGAAGAAGATGCTATATCGTTCAAAATTAAAGAAAATATAAAACCATGGAGTATCTCACAAAAAACATTTTGGGGCAATTTTATAATTTTTAAAAGATAAATGTCCATTTATATCGTCGTTAAGTATTTAACGGCGAAGTGGCCAAAAACAAATTGAAAATGCGGTGATTAAATTAAAAAAGTTAAACTTGAGTGATCAAAATAGAAATGAGAGGAAAAATGAATGATAAAATTTTTAATTTACCCCTTAATCAAATGGGCGACCATAAAAAATGAAGAGGTTGACATAATAATTTCTATACGAAATGGTTAAGGACACTATTATTGACATAATAATTTCGTATAGGGTAAGGACACTATTATTGACATAATAATTTTGTATAGGGTAAGGACACTATTATTGACATAATAATTTCTATAAGAAATGTAACACCCTAAACTCGGATGTCACATTTAGGCCTTAAGCCCAAACCCTTACCATTAATTCTTTCAACTTGGTTTAGCCCAAATAAAATATTTTCCAAAAATATTTAAATCCAATAGTTGAAAATATAGACAAGTGATTAAATCGTTACAAAAGAGCTCCAATTTAATTTAAAACATTTAAACATACGACTTGATCAATACAATTCCAAAATAAGAGTTGCAGACTCGACCATGTAAGGTTCTTATGAATACACAACCAACAAAATACAAGTATTGTGCTCTAGTCATCACCGCTTGCTGGAATCTATTACTGATAGTGCTCCTCGATCTCATGATCCAACGATCAACCTACGCACGGAAACAACAATTTCGAGCGTTGAGCTTACAAAGCCCAGTGGTATATATCTACTCTACTATACTTCATGCTAATCATAAACATAAGCATGCAAGCTACTATGAGCAATAAAGAGAGATAAATAAACATGTGGCGCTACCACTAGTTCACCTAAACACATGTTAACATCATAGCAATCCTTATACGTAGCACACAAGGCCTAACAATACCTGAGATCTCATCAGATCATCTACACAAAAGTGCACATATCAAACAACAACTCTAGAGTGAGGCCTGGGTCACACAGCATCAGGAACGTACACTCCAAGGGAGAGATCAAGTCACTCAGTATTGAAGCATACACCTTGGGTGAGACTGGGTCACACAGCATCGGAACATATACCCATACTCGAAATCTTCCCTCGAGTATCATCGAATAAGGCTCGGGTTACGTTGCATCGATAACCTTCATTCGGTATCTCTAACTATGGTGTTGCAACACTTTTTCACTGGGTATTCGGATCCGAACAATCAAGAAGACTCAACTAAGAAAATGCCTACCCGACATACAAACAACGCGATTCCACGGATCCCTCTATTGTTTCTAATCATCAACACATCATTAATTTTACATTACCGAGTTGTTAATACATTATGGAAGAGTATAGAATTAATCTCATTTATCATCTCCATTAATTTATATTTTCACATTAATTAATACATTAATCAAACCATTAATCTTCCACCTCGATTCCCATCTTTAGCTAGCATTATAGGTTATTCAATTCAGTAGATATCGATACTCGAACACGAGTATCGGTACAGTACCCTTGGTACCGATACTCATACGCGTACCAATACTAAAATTGCTTACTAGAATTCTTGAATTTCCTCGAGTACTGATACGGGTCAATCCGTATCGATACGGTATCGAATAGTGTATCGGTACAGTCTAAGTCCGTACCGATACCCTACTCATGAGTTTGTACCATTTTTGCGAATTACGATATTTTATTCGATCCCTAAAGCTTATAAAAGTCATTAGAGTTTGTTTACTAATGTATTTAATCATTTAATATTAATGCTTGATTTTATTATCATTTATTTGAATATTACCAATTATCAGTCCATGAAGTGTAATTTCCATCGAACAAGCCAATTTCATATCTCACGCAACACAACATGTAAATCAACCAATCAAATAATTATATTAATATTCAAACGACCCTACGTGGTCTCTGAAGACCTTACGAGTCTCGAATATTCTCAAACTCATTATGCATATCATACATATTAGTCTCATAATTACCGGTCTCTAAACATGATTGTTTCTCATTTACCTAGTTTGCAACCACTAGTAACGAAGACAATTATTTTTATGATGCTCATGAAGCATTTGGAGTTCGAGGTGTACTAACCTCAAGCATTAGTGATAAATCCTCATTTAAGCTTCTTGATTACTCCACTTGTCTCAATATTCGATCTCGAATATTCCTCAAATAAATGCGAACACAAATGCATTAATTTTCCATATTCACTAACTAATTCACAAGGTTAAATGTATAAAAATATCTTACTAAGTTCGAATTTGGCAAAATAGACTGCGCCAACAGACTTAAAACGTCAAAACCCTCCAGGTAAGGTCCCCCAAAAAAGTCAATGGTCAGTCAACTCTGGTCAACATTATAGGCGATCATGTGCGGTGCACGTGCATGAAAGTTGATATGCACCCGCAGGTGATAATTCAGTGCGGTAGGGAGCAGATGCACCTAGGCAGTAGGATCCAGTGCGGCACGACGCACTGTAGTTGTGTGCACCCACTAGCTGATACATACGCCTACTCTCGGTCGATGTGTGGGGGCACGTGCAGTGCCTTCTAGCAGCCAGACGATTGTGGCGAGATCCAGTCTGGTTGTCCTAACATCGATAAGCTCGCAAGTGACCTCAGATTCTAATTTTGATCGCTGAAACTGCCTATTTTCAACAACCCAAAACATGTTTCCTCTCACCCTAGTAAACAACGACGGCGACATGGTGACCACTGGTTGACCCGTCTCGGCAAACTCTTTCCTACAGTGTAGGTGGTGTTACAAATGGAGGCTTGGAAGGTGGTAGATTAGATTTTCAAAACTCCCCCTTCACTTTCTCTCCCACTTTTCTATTTTCTCTCTCACTATTCATTTTTTCTCATTTTCCAACATATCATGTTTCCCCTTTTTCCATTACCCAGTCTTCTTTTAAATTTCAAACATCACTATCCCCCAATAAAATAATAACCACATGTCATCCCTTTTATTTTTACTTTAGACTCAACTTTAAGTCCCTATTTAATTTAGTCCAGTAATCCATTTAATGGGCTTCCAAATTTGATTCTCTCAAATTAAATCTTAACTCTTGGAAGATTCAAGTCCGGATCCAAGGCCTAAATTATTAACCCAAAATCCGGTCGTTACACGAAATGCTAGCATAAATAGAAAATGAATGATTGGAAGAGGATCTCCACTAATATCATAGGAAACATTGTAAAAATACTTTTACTAAAAAAATTATCAATGATGTAAAGAAACATAAAAATTTATCAATAATGCAAAGAAACATAAAATATTCTATTAAAAACCATATCAACAATGTGCGAGTAGAAAACCCTAACATGACTTCTGCAGCTGCACCCACTGAGGATTTATCTGGCACTTCAGGTGGCCGACCACATGGCGGGGTTATGGTTATTGATACGTCGATCTCCCTAGAACGATGGGGTTCACCTTTACCTGATGTAATACAACCTGTGGTTATATAGGGCCGTGACGAGGATAAAACTATCGTTGATAGTGGTATTACTACACAAGATCCTATAGAATGCATTGATACGTGCACGGGTGAGGCAACTGTGAGTGTTTCTAATGTGGCGAGTAAGAATTTGAATGCTAGTCCTGCTTTGCCAGTAAGGGATTCTAGTTTATCGCAAGGCAGGGTTACGAGCAAACCTTCATTTAGGGATACGCTTGTTGGCACGATTAAATCACAGAAACAGACCCATATGATAAGTGAACTTGATGTGAAAGTGCAAACGGATAATGTTATTATAGGAGAAGAAAGCACGCTGCTAGAAATTTAATTTTTGGATAGAGTCCATGACGCCATCGATGCAAAACTGGCAACCTCGATCATCGTTCAACTATTGGGGAAGACAATCGAATGTAGGGCTTTTCTTAATAGAATTCAATCATTATAGAATCCTGCATGGGGAATGAGTTTTATTGATCTTGATAACGATTACTACCTTGTCCAATTTGCTAGCGAAGATGACTTTCATAAGGTTTTGGCTAGAGGACCATGGGTTATCTATGAGAACTATCTTACAGTTCAGCCATGGAGTAGATATTTTACTATATCGGAAGCTCACCTGGCAAGCATAATGGTTTGGATGCGTATATCTAAGCTTCTGTATCGATAATACACTAAGAGTTTGTTCCGCTATATAGCAAGCTCTCTTGGTAAGGTTGTGCGAGTGGATTATAACACGACAGAAGAGAAAAAGGAAAGGTTTTCTCGTCTTGTTGTTATGATTGATCTCGATAAGCCTTTGGTGTCAGGCGTTATTATTGATGGGCAACGATTTGATATTGAGTATAAAGGCTTGCCATCTATTTGTTACGCTTGTAGGAAGTATGGTCATTCGAGGGATATGTGTGACCAAGAGAAGGCTAATAGGGGTGGAAGAGGGAATGCTGGTGCTGCTAGAGATCCCAGTGATCAGTATAGGCCATGGATGCAAGTTGTAACTAGAAAAAGAAAGAACCCTATTAACTAGAAAAAGAATGATGTTATGACGTCGACTAACAACTCAAGTGGCTTGAGGTTTGCAGCTTTCGATAATGACCAGGTTAATGAGAGGTCAGCGGATACGTTAGTGCCAATGCAACCTGGTGGGGCTATCACTATCGACAACATTTTACCCTTAGCTAAAGCCAAGGCCACAACATCGCTACATGATGAGTCTAGCAAGCATGAGAGCACTAAGGAAAGGTCTGGTAAGGGCACTAAGGAGGGGTCCAAGAATAGTAGTGGGTTGTAGGAAGAAGTTTTTCTAAGTTTTTCATTAAGTTTCAAGGTTGATAAAACATCAAGTGAGTTTGTCTCGGCTGATGCTCCTCAAGTAGCATCAAGGGATAAGGTCGTGCCGTTGAAGACTAATTTAAATAATGACAAGCATACGGTGGTTGGTAATGAGGAGAACTGGGTGCTCAAGGATAAAATATCTACGTCCTATTAAAGTCTATCTGAGGGCTAAGCAGTAAAGTTTCTTCCAAGACTGCGGCGGGTACTAAATGGGTACAGCGGCTTGGAATGACCATCCTGACTTCTATAATCTCTCAAAGAGCTCTTGGTCTACTGATAAAACTATTCACAACAATGGTATGGATGTGTTTAGCCATATTAGTCGTCGAAAGTCGGCTTTACTTGCTCGTATTTGTGGGGTTGAGAAGACTTTGGCAAAGTCGAATACCCCTCATCTTGAAGAGTTAGAACTAGAGTTAAAGAAGGAGTTGAACCTTGTCTTAGCTCAAGAAGAGAGCATATGGCTTCAGAAGCCTCAGAATAGTTGGATTGAGAATGATGATCGTAATATAGCTTTCTTTCACACGGCTACAATGGCACGGTGGCATCATAATAGGATCCGTATGTTGTGGATTCCAAAAGGGTCTTGGTCTAATGACCAATCTGTCCTTAAATCCCATACGATACAGTTCTTTCAAGAGCTTTTTTTTAGTGCTCAAAGGCAGCGGAGAGTTACGGATACTACAGGCATTTTTTCACCAATTTGGAGAGGCAGAGCTTCGGCCTTTGCTTTCGGATGTTATTATGGAGGAAGTTTATGGTGTGGTCTTCGATATGGATCCTTTAAAATCACTGGGTGTCAGCGGTTTACATGTGGCCTTTTATCAAAAAAATTTAGATACTGTGGGTCAATCAGTGTATAATTTTGTTAAGGCTTTCTTTGAAGATGGTACGTTAGAGGAGTGGGTGAATCAGACCCTTATTGTTTTGATTCCTAAGTGGATGCTCCCAAGCTTATTAGTCAATTTAGATCTATCAGCCTCTGTACAATCCTCTATAAGTTCATCACTAAAATCTTTGTTTACCGGTTAAAGCCGTTCTTATCCAAGTGGGTTGCCAAGACTCAAGCAAGCTTTGTTCAGGAAAGACAAATAACTGATAATATTATTTTATCCCAGGAGGTTATGCATTTTATGGCTTCTAAAACAGGAAGGAAGGCATGGATGGCTATTAAGGTGGATGTAGAAAAGACAGATGATCACCTTAAGAGGGATTATATTAAAGATACCCTTTTTGTTGTGGGTCTTTCGGTTAAGATGATCACTCTTATTATGAAGTGTGTTCGCTCTGTTCCTACTCAATTATTATAGAATAGTGAGCTTACGAATACCTTTAAACCTATTAGAGGGATTCGCCATGGAGATCCTTTGTCACCCTACCTCTTCGTTCTCTGTATGGAACGTTTGTCCCAAGCTATCAAAGAGGGGATTAGTTCTAAGGATTGGAAATAGATTCGCCTTACCCGTAATGGTCTTGGGTTGTCGCACCTCTACTTTGCTGATGACTTAGTCCTGTTTGCTAAGGCTTCCATGGATTAGGTTTTGATTATTTAAGAGATTATGGAAAGATTTTGTATGGATTTGGGCCATCAGATTAGTGTGGCAAAAACACAAATTTACTTCTCCCGTAATTGCCCGGTAAGCTTCTGGAATGTTATTGCCCAATCCTTTGGGTTTGAGGAAGTTGAAGACCTTGGTCGCTATCAGGGTGTCCCCCTGTTGCATCGTAAAGTTTCTAAGGCTACATATTTATATTTGCTTGATAAGATGAGTTCTAGATTAACCAATTGGACTGCTAAAACGCTTTTCTTAGAAGGAAGGATCACTCTAGCCAAAGCGGTTTTATAGGCGATTCCCGTGTATGTAAGACAATCCTCTTGGCTTCCTAAAGGCATTTGTGAAGATATGGAGAGACTGATTCACCATTTTGTGTGAGGTTTAAACAATGGTAAATCGAGCATTTTCCTTGTCGTTTGGGAAACGGTACAACAACCTGTTGAAGATGGCGGATTAGGCTTTAAAAATTTGCACCAATAAAACAAAGCTCCTTGATGAAACTTGGCTATCAATTGGTGACTGACAGTGATAAGCTTTGGGTCTAGGTTTTGAAAGCGAAGTGTAAATGGGATAAGATGATGGCTCTTTCATCGGAGTAAGTGTTCACGTTTATGGGAGTGTTGATGTGGCATTTGGGAAGATGTAGAGAAAAGCGTCTACTGGAATATCCGTGATAGTGTTAATACAGACTTCTGGTATGATAATTAGCTTGACAAAAATGGTCATCTTATATTTTTTCTTGTACCTCTACCGATGCTCATCGTCATGTAATAGTCTGTGAGATGGTTGATCTTGTCGGTAATTGGGATTGGGAGTACATCTCCCCTTTCTTGTCGCAACAAACTTTGGATAAAATTGCCACTGCTAAGCCACTCCAGGTACATCTCGATGCTGATTGCGCTGGTTGGAGATGGGAAAAGAACCATATTTTCACTTCTTAATCTGCTTACAACACCTTGAGTCAGAGCATTTCCAAAAATATAAGATTTAAATGGAAGAAAATTTGGCATTTACAGGTACCTCAAAGGGTGAGGGTGTTCATGTGGTTGGCCCTTCATCAATGACTTCTTACTAATATGGAACGTGTACGATGACATCTATCTAGTTCAGATGAGTGTGATTTGCCATGCCAGGGTAGAAGACGTGGACCATATTCTCCGCAGTTGTACATCTGCTCGCAGCCTTTGGTCTCGCATCGTTAGAGATGATAGATTGCATATATTTCAAACCCTTCCTTTTTCCGATTGGGTGCAGCAGAACATTGGGGATGCAAAAAATTTCTCAATACTAGGGGAACCATGGAACATTCGGTTTGCAATTTATTGTTAGCTTTTATGGAAACACAGTTGTAGCGCAATCCTTGATGCGGACTATGTGCAACGTGAAGATATTCTTCATCAAGGGGATCGTTGGGTGGCGGAGTGTGTTCCAGCTTTTGTTAGACCATCGAGTGTTAATAGAGTTTTACCCTCAATTGCTTTGGTGTGGTGTAACCCCCCAACGGGTAGGATTAAAGCTAATTGTGATGCTGCAGTGCACAACATGGATGGCTTGACTGCTATTGGAGGAGCTATTCGAGATGACTAAGGTAATTGGTGCTTCGGGGGTTTACTAAATTCCTTGGTAGATGTTCGGTTCTTATCACTGAATTGTGAGCTGTTAATGATACTCTTCTTTATGCTTGGTCTATAGGATTTCGACGTATTAAATTGGAATCGGATAACATAAAAGTGGTTAGAATCCTCAATGGGGAGTTTTCGGTTCTTGCGGGAAGTGCTCTCGTTGCTTTGATCTTTGAGTTGTTGGAACGTAATTGGGAAACGATTATTTGTCCCATTCATCGGAGTCAAAATAAAGTTGCAGATAAATTAGGGGCCTTAAGTTGTGGTGACTCTATGGGGGTCACTACTTTCTTGCACACTCCTGCTGTAGTGTCAATTCTCAAGGAGGAGTTGGTGACTCTGGAACAGAATGGCTTGGGGCTGACTCAAGTTGCCCTCGGTGCTCCAGATCGTAGGCACAATGATCCTGGGGGCTAACTATCTTTGCATGGCTTTGTGCCTTTTGGTTCGTGATTCTTTTTGGCTTTTTATTAGTTTTTGTTTTGTTTATCCTTTGGGTTAAATTCTGTTGAGTTCCTATCTCATATTATTTTCTGCAAAATGCTACCACGAGGTGCTCTTTTCCTCCGATTAAGTTTAGGGAGGTTTTTAACGAGGCCTGTAGTATCCCATCTTTTATCAAAAAAAAAAAGAACTTTGCAAAATGTATTTGCTTGTACCGTCCTAAAAGTAAAGGATTAGAATGCTAAATGTAACATCCAAAATTTATTGGGTAAACTATACAAATGGTCACTAAATTATGGTAAAATTTAATTTGGTCATTTAACTTTTAAAAATTATAAAATGATCATTAAAAATTGACTTTTGTTACAAAATGATCAATGAGTTGTTAATGGGATGACATGAAGGTTAAAAAATTTTATTTAATAACACATTTAGTCCTTCATATTACACATTTAGTCCATTTAGTTCTAATTTGAAAAACAATAAAATTTAATCCTAATTATTTATGCATTTTACTAATTTAATCCAATTTTTATTTAAAAATAATTTAATAATATTTTTTCCAATGAGATGGTGACACATGTCATCATTTAGTTGAATGAAAATAATAGAAAAACAAAAGGGATGGGTGACACTCAAACTAGGTGGGTGAGGGAATAATAAGTGCATGTTATCTCTAGGCCAAAGCAACTCTTTGGTAATAAATGACAACAATTAATATAGATATTGGTGAAAGAAATATGAATAAATGATAAACTAAATTCCAAACTAACCCTATGACAATAATTTAATAATTTCGATTTGACTGGTTAATTCAGTTTTAACCGAACAATGAATACCATGATCCTAGCCTCTATCTTCTTCACCTTCCAACTAAGCTAATATTTTCTATTATTTCTATAACCATAAATCCTTGAATGACTTAAGTATCAGTGCACGTTTTGGAACACGGACTTTGACGCTTTTTAACTCACCTTCGTCTTGCAGGAGCCCGAGAGCACTCGATCAGTCTCCAAACATGATTCACATCAAAAATGACAAATAAATCTTGATATTGTGATTGCACCTTGAAAAAAATTGGAGTTGCATCCTTTGAGTCCTTTATGATGTACCCAAACTAAATATATTCTATTATGACTTGAACTGAATTCAAACAAAACCTATTCAAATCGATATTTCAACTTGGCCTACGAGGAAAGTTGCAAAGGGTTAGAGTTGTACTTAAAAACTAAATAATTCTGCTACCTTTTTTAAGTATAGGTGTGAGAACCCATGGAGTCTAGCTTCAAATTCTTAACTCTATAAACTTTTGTTCCCAATATCCACCAAGGTAATTAATGGCAAGCTGCTGTCGAAAACAATAAGGTTAGGGTGGGTGATTGGAGATAGAGCAGGTCCATAATGTCACGTGGCTAGAGTTCCAACCAGCCCACCGTGCGGCCTTAGACTATGTGACTCAAGATAAACGCCTAAGTAAGCCTTTTCAACCCTCTCGAAAGATCAAACTTCCCAATCACCGACAAACGCAAAGCGTTCTACGCGGAATCAGATCAAACGAGATGAGCGAAGAAGAACTTCGAAAGAACGCTCAAGAACAAAGAAAATAACACAAGAAAATTCAGAGGATTTAGAGTAAATGCCTTTATTCCTTGGAAACTTGGATACATCAAATGAGGAAGGGGAAGGCCTCTATTTATAGTTGAGTTCCCCCTAATCCGACGGTTTATATAAATTTATATCGACGGCTATGATCGAATCCTGCCAACCACAATGGTACAATCTTGGGAATATTCCCTTCTATCTATGGCTACAAATCCTCGTCTTTCATTGCCATCGTCGCTGCTATCTCCGGACTTGTCCTCGTCTTTCCCACCATTGCCATTGCCACGGGGCTTAGAAGACTTGGACTCCATGGACTTGTAAGCACTATAGTCGGTCAAGGACTCCGCAATGGCTAGGGCTTTGGAAAGTTCCTGCACATCCCTCTGCTCTAACTCAGTCCTGGCCCATGGCTTCAGTCCATCCATAAACGTGAAAAGCGCATCTTTCTCACATAAGCCGAGAATAAGGAGTTGTAGCTCACTGAACTCCTAAATGTAATCCGCAATGGACCCCTCATGTCGAAGCCTCCTAAACTTGGTTCTGGCTTCTCTTTCCATGTTACTCGGGTAAAACTACTGCTTGAACTCCGCTTGGAACTCCTCCCAGGTCCCAACGCCCGTGCCCCCACTATTCTCATCAATGCACCTACGTCGCCACCATAACAAAGCAACGTCGGTCAAGTAAACAACATCAGTATTTACCTTCTCGGCATCATCTGTGATGCTCATTGCCCAGAAGTACTGCTCCATGCACCAAATGAAGTTCTCAACATTTTTCATCGATCGGTTCCCCTTGAACTCTTTTGGCTTCGGAATGTCCTTCATCGGTCTAGGTGTCGGCGTGGTTAACACACTGTTCCGCATGGCAGCCTGATAAACCATCACTTCTACCTTCAGATCCACTATTTCCACCCTCAAGGCCTTCAGCATGGCTTCGAGAGCATCTCTCTGTCCCTCTGACTGATCACCCTGGTCATCCAGCTCCTCGAGCCATGTATCCACTACGTCGAGTCGCTCTACAGAATCCTTCACAGTCTCTCAAGCCCGGTGACCCTCTCCTCGAGCGCCGACAACTTGTCATATGAGTTTACTCAGCTTCTTTTGTTAGCCTGGGTCTCCATACCCTTCTGGCTCGCAGCATCATTCTCTCCCTTCTTTGGTCCCATCTCAACTCGATGCTTCGTGCCTCGAACTAGCTCACGTCGCTCGAACAAGGCTCTGATACCAACTGTACGTGGTTAGAGTTCCAACCAACCCACCGTGCGGCCTTAGACGATGTGACTCAAGACAAATGCCTAAGTAAGCCTTTTCAACCCTCTTAGAAGATCAAACTTCCCAAGCACCGACAAACGCAAAGCGTTCTACGTAGAATCAGATCAAACGAGATGAGCGAAGAAGAACTTCGAAAGAACGCTCAAGAACAAAAAAAGAACACAAGAACACTCAGAGGATTTAGAGTAAATGCCTTTATTCCTTGGAAACTTGGATACATCAAATGAGGAGGGGAAGACCTCTATTTATAGTTGAGTTCCCCCTAATCCGACGGTCTATACAAATTTACATCGACGGTTATGATCGAAGCCCACCAACCACAATGGTACAATCCTGAGAATATTCCCTTCTATCTATGGCAACAAATCCTATGTATACAAGGCAAGTTTACATAGGTCAAAGTAGATGGATAAGCCTTCTAGAATCTCCCACAGATCGAGCTAAGTCTGGTGGTCTCTTTGGGCCCAAAATCTCTATCAGAACCTCTTGGGAACCCTGGTGTGCACCCGTGGTGCCAATGACTCGGACCTTGGCTCGCGGCCTGTGACAATAATCAACACCCAAACCTAAAGTCATGTGAAGATATGAATATGAATACGAACTAGTACTAGCTAGCAAGCCGATTGGATCAGGGACGAAGCAAAAAAGTAAATTTAAGAGGTAAAGTGGGCAGAAATACTGTATGAACGAATTCGATACTTTTGTCTTTTTAAGTGCCTAATGATGGCATGAAGGGGTACAAGGTGCAGTCGAATTCTTGAAAATTTTAAATTTTTATATATTTTAGATTTTTTTATTTTATATTGATGATTTTATCACGCACTTCTAAAATTTTTAAATTTTCGTATAATTTTACTAAGTATAAAAGTTTGTACACTCTAACATAAAATCTTATGTTCGTCCATAAATGCATGTTATTCATTTCAAGTGACCCTTGCCCACAGGGACAGACGCAAAATTTTGTGTCAGGTGTGCAAATTGTTAGAGAGTTATATTAGAAATTTAGGGGGTGCGAAATTACAAAATTTTAGGAGATGCGAACTTATATCACCATTTAAAAATACAAAAAATTAAAAAAAAAATACATAAATTATATAAAAATTTAAAATTAAGGGGTACAATTGTCTCCTCCAACACCTATCGGTAGGGCTGTAAATGAGACGAGATAGATCGCAAGCTACTCGAGCTCGACTCGGTCAAAGCTCGACTCAACTAGACTCGACTCGAGTTCTTAACGAGCTGAGACTAGCTACTTGATACCCGACTCGAAAAGCTCGCGAGCTACTCGAAAATATAATATACTAAATTTTTTATTTTTTATAATTTAAAATCTAAATTCCTAAACTTAAAACCCTAAAATATAAACCCTAAACATAAGTTTTAAACCCTAAAATCTAAATCCTAAATTCTAAACCTAATAACCTAAACCTCTAAACCCTAAACTAACACCATAAACCCTAAAATTAACAAGCTTGAGTTTACACAACTTATGTATCAAAGTTTTTTTTCTTGATAGGGCTTTAAATGAGACGTGAAAGATGGCGAGCTACTCGAGTCCAACACGGTCAAAGATATCAACACTTGACTCGATGGGGCTCGAATCAAACTCGAACTCGACTCAAGTTCTTAACGAGCCGAGCCGAGCTCAGATTTTTCAGGCTCGTTAAAAATTACTCGAGCTCGAATTCGACTCGAAATCTTAACGAGCAGAGTCGAGCTCAGCACTACTCGAGCTCGACTCGGCTCGTTTACACCCCTACCCATCGGTACTTGCTCAACCACCCACCGCGGCGGCCTTGATCCATTAGTAAGCACAAACATGTGATTGGAACCATGTTGCGAAGGATACTCGATTTATAGATCAATCTCCATCCAATTTAATTATTACTTGTTTCTTATACTTGCCTTTCAGTTTCTTAGGACCAATAGCTCTAATATATATATATATATAATAAAACCAATCTTCCTCCTCAATAATGTCACCTGTATCTTTAATTATTAACTCGTATAATAGTTATTTGTAGTATTAATTATTAAGCGGAGGAACGTACATCATCATTTATGTTACTTATAAAAATTCCCCAATAATATATATGAACTTTTACCCATCAGATTTGTCAAAAAAAAAATATAAGAAACGGTACTTACATCAAATATAATAATAATTAATTAGTCTAATAGGATGAGACACTAGATTCTTTCAATAAAGTTAGATGTTTTAATTCTATCATTGCGAATGAAACAAATTAGATTAGGAGGGTCGTCCCCATAATGAACATATATGACACATTTTGTTTTGGATTCCTACTTTCGCACATCTTGTTGTGCTTAATTTATCTGCCTCTGTGGCACCCTTTTCCTCTATCTCACATCTACCTTATGACAAGTTTTCGACTACCTTTGCATTAGATTTGCTTTTCACGACACTTGTTTTGTTTTACGTTTGTCGGCTTTGTTTCACTCACCACTCTTACATCACATCTTAATCGTTTATTGCTAAGATTTTTAAAGAAGATATCGATTTTCTTTGCGCCTTTGGGATGTATCTGTAGGAATTTTTTGTGGACTTAGTCCCCAAATCTCTTTGAACCGGACCATATCAATCTACAAGCTAAAGATCTTTGCCTATATTAGACCCGAATCAAGTTAGACGAGTCACCCAGTCCCAGTTAGAAGATCCAAAAAAGTTAAAAAGAAGGGTAAAGTACACAAATGATCACTAAACTGTTCCTAAAAATAAAAAATGATCATCAAACTTTCAAAAATGACACAATGATCATTAAACTTTAGTTTTTATTACAAAATGATCACTGGACCGTTAACTGTCGTTAACTTACAGACGTGGCAGTTACGAAAATTTGTATAATAACATATTTAATCCTCAATATTTACACATTCAATCAATTTAGACATCAATAATGAGAGTTAAATTAGGAATAAATTGATTAAATGTATTAATATGGAGGATTAAATGTTATATTATTCAAATTTTTGTAACTGTCACATCACCAATTAACGGCAATTAATTGCTCAAAAATCATTTTATAATAAAAATTAAAGTTTAATGCCCATCATGTAACATTTAAAAATTTAATAATCGTTTTATATTATTAAAAATGGTTTAATGACCAACTTTACCCTATAAATAAAGTAGAGTTTGAAGTAATCCAAATTTCAAAATGAGTAAAACTTTGATACACAGATTGTATATTTACACTATAAAAACTCAAGTTTTAAATTCCTAACCTTAACCCTAAACTTTAAACCCTACCCACTAAATTCTAAACATTAACCTTAAATTCTAAACCCTACAAGCTAAACACCTAAATCTTAAACCCTAAACTAAAACTCTAATCCTAAAATTAAAATACACGTCTAAACTAAAGTTTAGACTGCCCATCAAAGTTTTTCAAATTGTCCTATTTAGATCTATCCATCTCCTTCCTCACTTAAAAATACTCCCATCTTCTCTCTCGCAATGCCAGCAACTGATGCAGGCTTTGATCTCCCTGTAAGGATATATATACATCTTCTGAAACCTAAATCCCAATTTCGCTCTTTTTCTTCTTTGTTTGTAGCCTAAACTGTTTTCTTTTTCATTTTTTCACAGCCGCCTTCTCAATCCGCCTTCTCTATCGGGTCAGTTCATATCTCTCCCAAAACTTCAATTGTTTATTTTGCATTTTATAAGTAATATATGTTCTTTTGTGTTTCAGAGAGTATACGTTTGCGGATGCTGGAAACTTGGACCACTGTACAAAGTACTTGAACCAGACTCTCGTTACCTTTGGCTTTCCCGCTTCTCTCGATCTCTTTGCCAATGATCCAGTGTGTTCCTCTTCTTCATTTCCTATATATATATATATATATTATTTTAATGATCGAAAGGTAAGGGTTTTGTTTTACTTTAATGCAATTGATAGGTTTCGGTCGCCAGGACTTGCAATTGCTTATAGTCATTGCTGCAACAGAGGCAGCGCGACATTGATTTTAGAGAGTCTGCCAATGAGCAAAGGCAACGGTATTTTTTTATTTTATTTTCTTAATTGCAATTGACGTTTCAATATTTCGAATTTGGTAGTTTATTTTCTGCCTCTAAGCTGTTTGCTTTTTATTTATGATATTTCACTTCTTTTTTTAAGAACTGAAATCTTATACATTTTGGTATGTCTTGATTTTTGAGATTTAGGCTGGTGCACCCCCCCCACCACCTTTGACCCTGGTTTATTTTTATGGAAACTGTAATGTTCTTTATAAACTTTGGGATTATGTGCTGGTTTTGTGTATGTCTGCAGAATTTAATGATTTCTTTTAGGTTGCGTTTGGGAATTGGATTTCAAAAGATAGATTTTGATTTCAGATTAGTATAGTATGTGATGAAATACCTGTAAATATAACATCCGTGATTATTTCTTTTTTCTAAATGTATGGATTTGTTAGATTTCTATTAGGGGTGAATTTGAAATACCTATGTGTGTGAATTTGGAATTCATGCATTTTATACATTTCAAATATATGATTGTATTGAATCTTAACTAACTTATATGTAATGTAATAATGTATGCATTTCGTTTTCGCAATTTATACAGTAAATGAAATCTAGTTCTGAACTTTCAAGTTCATGTTCTCAAATATAGAATTAGACTATCATTCATTGTTTTCCATTCTTCCTTTTCATGTAGATTATTATCAGATATCTCAAGATTAGAGGCAAAAGTTGAGAGGCTTGAGGCACAATTGCAAGTGAAAGATAAAGAGATAGCAACAATTGCTAGAACGGTTTGAAACTTTTCATTTATATCCTTCTTTATTACTTTTTATTCATGGTAATGCTTTATGATTTAGGACGCAAAATTGAGCTAGTTTTAATTCATATATAAATTTAGTAATTTATGATAATGCTTTATGATTTAGGAAGCCAAAAATTCAGCAGCTTTTAAGGCACAGATTGAGAAGCTACAGCAAGAACGAGATGAATTTCAGAGGATGGTGATTGGTAATCAGGTTAGGCATATTCCCCTTGTTTGATGCGTTCCGTTTTTTATTACAATATAGAATCGACTCTTATTATTTTTAGTTGATACTACAAAAGCAAGTGAGAACTCAACAGATACATGAAATGAAGAAGGAAAAGGAGTACATAAAGTTGCAGGTAGGATCTTATGTAGTTATTTATTTATTGCTCATTTTAGGGGAAAATAGTAAACTTAAGTAAAATTTATACTTATCTTTTCTGTTGTAGGAGAGACTGAACCAAGTCTTAATGGAAAAAAAGAGGGAATCAAAATCAGGAATGGAAATAATGAATTTGCTTCAGGTATTAATTGTGTTGG
Organism: Hibiscus mutabilis; assembly: GCA_019671005.1. Lineage (NCBI taxonomy): Eukaryota > Viridiplantae > Streptophyta > Magnoliopsida > Malvales > Malvaceae > Hibiscus > Hibiscus mutabilis. The sequence continues at coordinate 23,472,413 of CM033747.1, forward strand.
TTCCAATTGTACCTCTTGAGTGAATCTAAGTTTAATGCCGTAACGAATTTCATGAAACTTGCAAACAGAAAGAAGGACAGCAACGTGGGACTTGGAATGGGAAGAAGGCAGGCAATGATTTCTATAAAAAGATTGTATGTAGGGTGATTGTTGATAATGACTCTATGGCATCCATTAGATTATGTTTAACAATTTGTCATCTACCAGGTGGATGCTTATGAGGCAAAAAATCAAGAATTGAAGGCGGAAAATGCCGATTTAAGAGCTTTACTGCGATCAATGCAGGTATATGCTTAATACATTTTATCCCCTATTGTCACGGTTGCTCTATTTTATCCCTTATTGCAGTCAGTTAATCAGATTTATCTGCAGAATAAAATGGGATTATACGTGAAAGTAACCGTTTTTCCCCATATGCGCTAAGATAACCTTTTTTTTTCTTTTGTAGCATGGAAATATTAGATTTGTTTAAGGTTTGATTCATAGCTTAGAAATATGAAACTGAATTCACTTCTTTTTTTTGGCTTCACTGATTGCAAATGATTCGAACTCATTTTAGATCTCGCTGCAGCATATTTGCCCTATACAGCTGCTAACATCTGTTTTAAGAGTAATAATACCATTATGAAAATGCTTTGTAATCATAGTAGTTCGGTGCTGCTGTCAGCACACTGGTGGAAGTTGTTTCACCCTTTTCCTGTTTTTGGTGAAAGTGCTGAGCTCGTTGTCATTTTTTGAGGCTCTTTGCATGTAAGATTGTTTTATAAAATAAGATTATCTCCAGGAAGACTAATGTGATGCATCTAGAAAGGACATGGATGATTGTGAAGTATGCATCATAAGGAACATAAAAGAATGAAAGAAACATCAGAGTTTTGGTTGGTTGGTCTTGGTCAATGATTTTAATAATGAGTGCCTGTAAGGGACTGAAATGGAAATATGACCGTTGGGGTTTTTATTTTATTGTTAAGCTTTATTTTAATTAGTTTGTTTCTGGTTTAATGAAACGCAGTGTTTAGGCCTTGTGTTAAGAGATAAAACTATGTCGTTTTATCATCTCTTAGGTTAAAAGGGATGATTTTAGGTTTGTACTGTTTATCGAATGAAATGAAATTGTCTTCTTCTCTGAATTTCTGTTCTTTAGTCTCCCTCTGCTCTTCATCATTCTCATCTCTTTGAAAAATTCTTTAATTTGTTGTGTTACAAAGGTATCAAGAGCCATCGATCCCTGCCATGGATGAAGGTTTCCAGTCGTTTTTGTCTAAGTGTAGTGAGGATTTAAAATCTCTGTTCGATAGTTTTTTCAGCAATCGAACCCTCTTGGTTACAATCCACCATGCGATTTGGCCTATTACTCAAGACGCGCTGCATCAGGTTTTCTCAACTTATGGGTCTGTGCAAAAGATTATACCGTTTCAGAATTCGATTGGCGTTTAGTTCTTGGTCCAATTTCAAGGTTATGGCGCTATTGTGGCTAGAAGTTCTCTTCAGGGCCGTAACATTTAGGATGGTTGTTGTCAACTCGATATTCAGATTCATGACGATGCGTGGTTGACTGATTTTGTTGAGCCGACACAAATTTTGGATTCATGTATTGCTGGCACAGAGGTGGGTTCGGGTGAAACCCAACTGTTTGATGAAATGCCCACAACTGAAGTAATAGATAGTGAAGAGATTAGTGAAGGTTTGGAGGACATGGATGCCAAACTTCCAATTCAATTTGAAGATGGCCCATCCGCAGCAATCATCGATTTCTCTAATGCACTATGTCCATCAATTCTGTCAAAACCCATCTCTGAGATTATACCAACAAGTTTCTTTGAGGATCACAAAGCTTCATTTCAGTATAAAGGACAAGAAGATACAGGTATGGTGATGGTGGATAATACTGATAATTTTCAGTTAGTTATCAGCGTTTTGGATGATAGGTATCAATTTAGGTCTGTCAAGTTTGTGCACGTTGAAAACACAACTAAGGCTCCTTTTCTTAGAAGAATGAACAATGGTGAAAAATTTGAACGGGCTTATTCAAAAGTGTTAACGAATGCTAATAAGCTTGTTGAGATGAATGACCCCTATGGATTTCGCCTTTAGTGATGGGAAATAATAATGTTGCAGTGGATAATACTAGGGAATTCATTGAACTGAGGTTTACATTGAAGCTAACGGAAAAATTGTTTGATAGAAGCCTTGATGTTGGAGTGGATATTGTAGATGCTGCCAATGTTGAATGCTATAGGCCAAAGGAATTTATAACTCAATCCCCCTCCCAATCAAAAACTGTGATACAAGTTGATTTTATTGGTCTTGGAGCAGTGGGATTTGTCGGTCCAATTAGAAGCTCTTTAGAAGATATATTTAAATCCGTTGTTGTGTTTGTAGTCATGTTTACAAATGAAGCTCAAGCTAAGAGTGCTTTATTTGGTTATGGTACTGTTAAAAGAGCTTCTATGGGTGAACTTACAATTATTGTTGTAGGTTCAGTTGAGGCCCTCAAAATTACTGATAGGGTTGTAAACGAACCAAACGTTCAGCGAACTGTTCGTGAACCGTTCGGCGGGAAGTTCGTTTATTTATTAAACGAACGAACATGAACAAGATATTTTGTTCGTTTAATTAAATAAACGAACACAAACAAAGAGCTTGTTCGTTCATTTACGTTCGTGAACGTTCGGTAATCCCTTCATTTATGTTCGTTCAAATTTATTCATAGATATTCATTTATATTTATTATTTTTCATAACAGAGGTATTATATTTAAAAAAATAAATAAATTTATTCACATATGTTCGTTCGTTTATGTTCATTTAAATTTATTCACATATGTCCTTTTATGTTCGTCCGTTTGTGTTCGTTTACGTTCGTTTATTATTTAAATGAACGAACATAAAAAGTTACATTCCTTAACAAACGAACACAAACAAAAAATTATGTTCGTTTAGTTGTTCGTGTTCGTTCATTTGTTCGGTTAAAATTAAACGAACAAACATGAACATACCTTCGTTCATGTTCGTTCGGTTCGTTTACAGGCCTAATTATGGATGTTCTTCGACAGCTAGGTGTTGCAGCAGATGGTCCTAATTTACCAATGGAGATGCTCTTTAATATTCAATTGAAAAAAATGCGAGGTAGTAGAGTTTGTAGCCCAATTTTAGATATATGCAAGAGAATACAATGCTAATTTTCTCTACTGGATAAAGATGCAGATTTTCTTTTCCAATTAAATTGGTTTTTGATGGCCTGTATTCAAGCTATACATCAAAACATGAATGAATCGGAAGATCACTTGTTGAGGACTACTGAGAAATTCATTGCATCAATCACCTTCTTGGTTTAAGCATTATCATTTTTGTTAGATCCTAAGCTATCGTGGGCAGAAACAACAAGTGCTTTGCTAGAACTCATTGATCTGGAGATAAAAGCTGGCGTTTTGGACCATTATCTTGATGTTTCATTGGATTTATCGAAGGACCTATATGTGTGCTTGACAGCCACAAACAAAACTAATGTTGATGCTGAAACATGGAAGGTCAGTCAAGACTTTGAATCTTCAATTCAGGTTGACATAGTTCAAACAAAAGACCAACACAAGAATTCAAATTTTGGAACAGACAGTAAGAAACATCAGGAAAATGTAGCAACTAAGGCAATGGAAAAGATGTTGGTAGATACCTCAAACATAGTTGATTTTGTTGGGAAACCAGTTTTTCATATCAAGCATATCTATGACCAGACTTCATTTGGTGTAGTGATGGGTCTAGCTTGGACTGCTAGGGGTAGTTCCTCCTTGTACCTTGATACAATTTTGGTTGAGCAAAATGAAAGAAAAATGTCCCTTCATTTTACTGGTCAACTTGGAGATGTCATGAAAAAAAGGGCACAAATTGTTCACACGCTTGCTAGAGATAATTGCTGGAGAAGGAACCAAATAGAACGTTCTTTATCAATTCTAAGCTTCATCTCCATGTCCTTGTTGGAGTCATCCCAAACGTGGGAACCAGGGACTAGTGTTGGTTGCACTATGACCATTACATTGCTATCCTTTACCATGGCGATGATACATGGGAGGTCCATCATTGGCAATTACAGTTTCTTACCTTTGTTCCTTGAGGTCAAGGATCTTTTTCGAAAAGGGAGCATTGTAACGAGGTATAGTGAACGAGGCAAAGTGAGGGAGAAAATGTTGGTCGTCAATTTTAAAGTTATTTCTGTTATGTTTGTGGACTAGAGTGAAGCCAGCATATGCTGCAAATATGTGTTACGAAGGGTTAAATAGGTGGTTAAAGATTGAGGATTTGGATCTGTACAGAGTATTAAAGGAGGCAGCTGAAGTTGTCGAATCTCATTTACTTGTGACTGTTTTCCATGAGTCTAGAATTCCAACATTTGGCATGGAGAATTTTGAACTGAATAGAAGAAGCTTTTATCATGGTGGATTTTCTTTTGCCAATATAGACAAGGGAGAAATACTGTTTGTTCATGCTGCAATTTTAGTTAAGGCAAAGAAAGCTTTTGGGAATATGTGGTCTAACCACTTAAAGAAAGCAAGGGTGATCAATGGTGATCAAGGATTGGTCTTCAAGGGTGTAGCCATGGAAAATTCTCTTTAATCCTTGAGGTCAAGGATTGTCTTGAGAAGGGAGTATTGTAAGGGATTGAAATGGAAATATGACCGTTGGGGTTTTATTTTATTGTTAAGCTTTATTTTAATTAGTTTGTTTCTGGTTTAATGAAACACAGTGTTTTAGGCCTTGTGTTAAGAGATAAAACTATGTCGTTTTATCATCTCTTAGGTTAAAAGGGATGACTTCAAGTCTGTATTGTTTATCGAATGAAATGAAATTGTCTTCTTCTTCTCTAAATTTCTGTTCTTTAGTCTCCCTCTGCTCTTCATCATTCTCATCTTTTTGAAAAATTCTTCTTTAATTTGTTGTGTTACAGTGCCGCTGATACGGGTCCAACTATTTGGCCTACATGATCCCATGATTCTAAAGAGGAGTTGTAACTCCCACTTAACTCCCATGTCTCCCACAACTATCTACCATGTTCTCATTATCTCTATTTTTAGGAATTTATCTTTGTTTCTAGCAAATAATACTTTAGGATGTTTGTTATAAATAGGCTAGGATTTGATTTTAGTTACATCATGATTATTATTTGAATTCTCCTAGTTATTGGATGTAATAGTGTTAAGATTCTTCACTACTACAAATTATCTATCTATTTTCATCATTTCTTTTCTTAGAATTTTGACTCCTATCATTTTTGGTAACAGAGCAGGTTCGAATCGAAATGGCGAAAACTTGCAACACCGCTTTCCAATGCCAACTAAATCCATACATTTCCACCTCACAAGCTGTCTTCCCTAATACCGTCCCCGTTGCATTACAACTTGCTTCAATTGTTGCTCGACTTGATGTCTTTGAAATTTTACGGGATGAAATAGAAACTCTTAAATCTCAAATCATGGGTGCATCACAATTGGAATCCATTCCAGAATTGCCTAACAAAGGCAAGGGACTTCGTGAAAATGAATCCAAAATAGATTTGTTTAAGGCTTCAGATTTTGATGACTTGTCAAATATTTCCGGAATCGAGTCTAACATTGAGACGAGCATAGAGTGGAAAAGATAAAATCTTGAAATTTCGGTGAAGTCACTGACCGAAGATGAACTTTCTACAAAACCAGCTTCCATTACTCATGTGGAAGCAAGTTTCATCCCTTTTGTCGTATCGACTGCATGGCGTACCTTAATAAGTATTTCCATGATAACCAAAGGGCAAAGGCTATTAGTATAGGTGGAGGAGCAGTAGGTTTTTCTTCTCCTCAATTTGCAGTTACTGCGGGGTGTCATGTCACAACTACGTACATGAAACCAAACTATAATTCGACTAACGGCCGCAGAGGGCGAGCATAATGTTAATTATACTTTTGAGGATAATATCGATCTTTCATTTTGCCCTAAGGACAAGTCAAGTTTTCAGAGGGGAAGTACTGATACGGGTCCAACTATTTGGCCTACATGATCCCATGATCCTAAAGAGGAGTTGCAACTCCCACTTAACTCCCATGTCTCCCACAACTATCTACCATGTTCTCATTATCTCTATTTTTAGGAATTTACCTTTGTTTCTAGCAAATAATAGTTTAGGATGTTTATTATAAATAGGCTAGGATTTGATTTTAGTTGCATCATGATTATTATTATTTGAATTCTCCTTGTTATTGGTTGTAATAGTGTTAAGATTCTTCACTACTACAAATTGTCTATCTATTTTCATTATATATTTTCTTAGAATTTTGGCTCCTATCAGCAGCCCTTTGAATATATTGGCGATATTCGATGGTGGTGGTACAACTCTGCTCAGAGTATGATGATGCTACTTTATGGGCAAGCCTTGATCTAGTATTGCTTCTGTAGTGACTCATATAGGAGTTGGATATTATATTTTCTTGAAATATCCCAAGAAAAGCTTGTTACTGCAACTGTCTCAATTATCATTTCCCTGGAACATCATTATTCTTGTAAGGATCATAGCAATTTCGGAAGGGGGAGTGTACTCCAATAGAGGAATTATTATTAGATATCCTTTCTCCGATATTGCATAATCTTTTGTATGGTATTTGAATTAACCTTTAAATATTGTTTCTTGTCTTTGGCTCCCGTATTCAGTTTTCCTCATTTAGTTTGTACCCTTGAATTCTGACAGCAGCTTTGGTTACAGGTAGATATGCGTGATTTCTTTAATTCTCCTAATGGGGTGCCAAAGCAATCTTTGTCTGTTAGCGAAAGGCATGAAAATGATCCATCACAATCTCCATTGGGCGGGCGGACGGTATGACTTAAATGATGCAAAATTGGTGCTGATTTCCAGTGCATCAAGTACTGCCTCTAAGCTGTTTAGGTTATTGTTTATACAGGATGTCTTTGATCTTCCTCTTCACATGGCTAGGGATCAAATAGAAGAAAGTCTTCGCAATAAGATGGCTTCTGTAAAAGTATTCTCTATGTTAAATTGGGTTACACAGTTATTGACTATAATAAGATAGATGTGTTGACAATTTTTTTTTCATTCTTTTTTTCCAAGGAGAGAATGTTTCAATTACAGGATGCTCAAAAAGGTGCAGAAGTTACTTCTGAAGCAACAGAGAGGGAGCTTGAGCTTGAAGCTCAACTTGTTGAAGCAAGGAGCATAATCCAGGAGCAGGTAGCCAAGTTTTGCAATCAGAAAACACATACAGCGTGTTAATGAGTTATTTTGCATATTCGATGCATAATATGATTATGATTCATATCTTCCTAAATTAACGATCAAGCATTCTGCATTTCTTGTCCTACATATCTAAGTAAACTTGTGATAGAATTTGCAAGGATCTCAGGTAAGCAATTTTTTGGTCCTAATGGTTTATGACTGAACAGAATATCTATTTGATTGTCAAGCATTATGAGTATATAGTGTGCTAATGGAATCCTATTTCCCCCAAACTTAGCTATCCATTTTGTTCCTTTTAATTCATTGAAATATAATTTCTCTTTCTATATATACATTAATGTTTTATTTAGGGAGAGGATCCAGTTACACATTGTAAACTTTTTTAGTTTTACACTGATTTTGGCGATTGGATTAATATAAATTGATGGCTGATATTAAAAGTTAAAAATGAGGATGTTTTTAGGAAAAAAAGAGTAGTTAATCTCAGCTATAAATTTAAACGTCCGAAATCAGTGTAAAACTTTTTAGTTTTTGCATTGTGTAAGTGGAGTCTACCCCTTTTATTTAACATGCATACATAATTATTCCATGGGTATAAATATGATATGGGATCTTATTGCAGGCATCCATTATGTCCAAACATCTTGCCAAGGCAGACAGACCGAGGTAGTAATCTTCTTGTTGTCTTGTGGAATACAATATGTTTTTGATTGTTTGTGTAATGATGGAAGGAACTAAGGTAGCCATTTAAATTTGAACAGGGAATCCATTATTCCATCACCAGCTGAGGTACGTAGATTGACATCCGAATTATTGAGTCACCATTTAAACTTTTTCCTTCTTGTTTTAGGGCTAAAGCATTGAAGAATCGGAATCTTAAATAAAATAAAACGTGACAATTATCGGTGATAACTTTTCAAGAAAACATGAAATAATTGTTCCTCTTTGACAAATCATTCTGTAATCCTTGTCCTCTCTTGCTGTCCATAGCCAAAATCAATTCAATGCATCTTATTTGACATGAATTCCTACTTTGTCATTTATTGCTCTGTTTTACAAGAAGTGTTACCTTGAGAAGTGTCATAGATTATTAATAAAGGAGATGGGATATAAACTATTAAATTAAATATAGGATTACCGACTTGATTAAATTTCATGTTCTTAAATGTCTGTTTCATGCTGTTTTTAGTTTTCTGTAATTCTGATTGTCTTGATTTTCAGGGAGTATAACTTAGGAGGCCTAAGGTCCCATGTCTGCATTTTAGGATTAAGATCAACTGATGTTGGTGCTTTTGAAAAAGTGCGTGGCAGTAAGCTAGCTAGTAAATTGTGTATTCCGATTGCAGTAACTAAATTAAGGATTTATTCTGAAGCTGTAATTAGTATTTAGGAATCCTCACTTGTATTTGTAAATTGTATCACATTCTAGCTTTAAGCAAAAGAATACTGCCTATTGTGCATTGATAGTTTGTTGCACTTGCTTGCCATAATTAAGTCTTTGAAAGTAAGTTTTAGAGTTTTAGCCTGTTGTTTTCTTATTTTTCATGGAACTAGGGACGAAGCTACTAAGGGAACGGTAGAGGCCGGTGTCCTCAACATTTGTCTAATGGTAATTTTAGTCTCTAGTTTGAATACTCATCAAATCAAGTATTGCTCTTTCCAAATTTTTTTATTAAATACTTATTAGGTCTATGTTAATTTTTAAGTTAGATGACTTTGTGTCTTTCGTTGTCTAATCTTGGCTCCTTCCTTGCGCGGAAGTGCATTTGGTTTAGCAATTGGTATGGTGCTGTTTTTTGGGGGTTGTGGGGTTGGGAGGGGTGAAATAAAATCTTAGTATCCCATGTTGCATGCATGCATGTTGGATGGGAAGGATAGGGTGGTAACGCCTTGTCATTTACCAAGAAGCGCTCGCAACAAAAGCTTTTTTTTTTTACATAAAGCTTTACTTTCAATTTGAGGTAAAATGTCATTTATCATTTACCAAGAAGATTTTGTGAGGTAAGATTCTCAAATATACATGTCCATTAACCGTATTGTGAAATCAATCTTGTTTGTCATTTAATTTTTTTTATTGGTAATATGCATGTTCGTCTTATAGTATATATTTAGGGTGCGAGGCGGCTTCTCCCAATAATATTGTCTTCAAAGTTTGAACTCGCGTCCTCTTGTTGGAAGTGCAATGTGCCTTATTAGAGAAACAAAACCATATAAGTGATTCTTGCTTAGACATAATAATTTGATGGTTTTGGTTCTCTAATAGTGCTTGCATCTTATAGCAAATTTTAGGGTCGAAGATTACAAACAATCCACATTGTTTGTATATCACTCCAATTGTATATCACTCTATAAAAAAATTCACACTACCCTTTATATTTAAGCTATAAAATTTATAACTTAAATATTTAATCTTAGCCCCCTAAAACCTAAACTTTAAATTCTAACTATAAATTTTAAATTCTACGCCCTACACATTATACCCATAAACCCTAAACTCTAACATAAATCCCTAATCTACTGTGTATGGAGCGTCTAAGAGAAAAGAGCAACGTTTCATCTTCCCCCGAGGTGAACGACTAAAAGGAAAGGGCATTATTTCCTCAGCTTCCGATGGCTAAAGATCGGCTAAAGGACGTTGTAGGATCGGGGTTTGATTGGTGCATGGATGGCAATTGGACGACGTTTACAACCTCAGCAGACGAGTCTCTAGGAGTGCTCTTTGCTAACTGTTCAATCACCATGGTAGGGTGACTACAGTCTTTATCCCAGAAGCTATAACAAATCTAAGTACAAATCTTTCACTTTCGCCTTTGTTAGTTTTGCCAGTTCTGAAGATTTATCTAGGGATATCGACAAAGTCAACAAGAATAAACTAGATGGACGTCTATAATGGTGTCAGTGAAGAGTTATCTAGAGTCGTTCACTATTCGCGTGAGAATTTCTTCTCTGCCTTAGGGAACAAATGGGGGTCTATATCGGTGTCAGTGAAGAAAGCAAGAGCAAGGATAGACTAGATGTTGCCCGCATGATCGTTAGGGTTGCCAGCCCCCTTGATGTTCCTCAGTCCATTAAGGTAACTTCGAAGGGAAGGCCATATTTGATCAAAATTGCGGTTTTTGATCCCTATGGAGCCCCTTGCAAGAAAGATTCAGTTTAGAAAGACGAAAACTTTGCTGATGTTTGGGTTGAAGATTCTTCGACCGATGAGTTTTCTGGTGATCATCATATCAACCTCAACCAGAATATTCCTCCCGACAATACGGACTGTCATGGTGGTGGTACCTCCACGATTGAAGCGCCTCGTTTCCACAACTCTCCTTTAATGCAAAAGGAAGGCACGGGCCCTGGCATAGATTCCCCCATATTAAATGCAGCAAAAATTCCATATGCTATTCTATTCGGGAGCTTCTGCCGTAAGCAGCCTAAAATTAGGTTAAAAGACGACACATTGGTTATATCGGTAGCCAATTATAACATAAATTATTATAATGCAGTTACATAATTTGTTACAGTAAGTGTAAGAAAAACGGTAGTTACACAAAAGCTTATCATTAGTAAGAAAAACGGTAGTTACACAAAAGCTTATCATGGTAAGAAATTTGTTACATAAGTGTAAGAAAAACGGTAGTTACACAAAAGCTTATCATGGTAAGAAAGCTTATTGAAATTATAAGAGAAAAAGGTAACCACGCAAATGCTTACCCTATATCTCCTAATCTAAAACGAACCAAACTTATGGTAAGATTTTGTATAACTACACAAAATCTTAAAGGATAACTCTATATGTTACCAAACGGATAACAAATAGGGTACCTACACAATGTTTTACAATACCTACATAGATCTTTACGTAATTTATAAGAAAAGAAGTAACTACACAAATTATTACCCCATATCTCCTAATCTAAAACCAACCAAACTTATGGTAGAAAATTGTGTTACTACACAAAGTCTTAAAGAATAACTCTATAGGTTACCAAACACATAACAAATACGGTACCTACACATTGTTTGACAAAACCTACAGTTATTGTGATGGAATTTCTAGGCAAAATGATAGCTACACAAATGCTTAACCCATATCTCCTAATCTAAAACCAACCAAACTTACGGTAGGAAATTGTGTAACTACACAAACTCTTAAAGGATAACTCTATATGTTACAAAACGAATAACAAATATGATACCTAAACAACGTTTTATAATGCGTACATAAATATTTACGAAATTTATAAGAAAAGAAGTAACTACACAAATTATTACCACGTATCTCCTAATCTAAAACCAACCTAACTTATGATAGGCAATTGTGTAACTACACAAACTCTTAAAGGATAACTCTATATGTTACCAAACTCATAAGAAATAGGGTACTGACAGAATCAGTACTGTTTTTTGTTGCATGGGTACAGTTCATGTCGCATCGGTACTGTTCATGGCGCATCGGTACTTTTACTGGAGAAGTTTTAATATCGTAGGAAATTGTGTAACAACACAAAATCTTAAAGGATTACTCTATATTTTACCAAACACATAACAAATATAATACCTACACAATGGTTTACAATACCTACATAAATCTTTACATAAGTTATAAGATAAAATGTAACTAAACAAATTATTATCTCACGTCTCATAATCTAAAACCAGCCAAACTTATGGTAGGAAATTGTGTTACCACACAAAGTCTTAAATGACAACTCTATATGTTACCCAACGCATAACAAATAGGGTATCTACACAATGATTGACCAGACCTACATAAATATTTATGTAGTTTGCAAGTAAATAAATAACTACACAAATTGTTACCCCACATTTCCTAATCTAAAATCAAACAAACTTATGGTAGGAAATTGTGTTACTACAAAACGTCTTAAAGGATAACTCTATATGTTACCAAACACATAACAAATAGGGTACCTACACAATATTTGACCAGACCTACATAAATCTGTACGTAAATTATAAGAAATGAAGTAACTACACAAATTATTACCTGACATCTCCTAATCTAAAACCCAAACTTACAGTAGGAAATTGTGTTACTACACAATGCCTTAAAGGATAACTCTATATGTTACCAAACACATAACAAATAGGGTACCTAATCAATGTTTTACAAGACCTACATAAATCTTTACGTAGTTTATAAGAGAAGAAGTAACTACACAAATTATTACGCGACATCTCCTAATCTAAAACCTACCAAACTTATGGTAGGAAATTGTGTTACTATACAATGTCTCAAAGGATTACTCTATATGTTATCAAACCATAACAAATAGGGTTCCTACACAATGTTTTATAAGACCTACATAAATCTTTACGTAATTTATAAGAAAAGAAGTAACTACACAAATTATTAGCCCGTATGTACTAATCTAAAACCAACCTAACTTATGATAGGCAATTGTGTAATTACACAAACTCATAAAAGGTGACTACATGAATGTTTTACAAGATCTACATGAATGTTTACTAAAATTATAAGAGAAAAGGTGACTACGCAAATGCTTCCGACATATCTCATAATCCAAAACCAAGCAAACTTATTGTAGGAAATTGTGTTCTTACACAAACTCTTAAAGGATTACTCTATATGGTAGGAAGCGTATAACAACTAGGGTACCTACACAATTTTTTACGAGACCTATAGCAAAATTGATGAAATTTGTAGTAAAAATGGCAACTAAAGAAAAGCTTATATTCTAAAACCAACCTAACTTATGGTATGATATTGTGTTATTACACATATTTTTAAAGGATAACTCTATAAGTTACCATACGTATAAGAAATAGGGTACCTACAGAATCTTTTACAAAACGTACACAAATGTTTATGTAGCTTCTAGGACAAAACATGTAAATACACAAATTCTTATCTCATTTGACCTCGTAAAGAAGAATCGGTACTGTCGTTGTTGCATCGGTACTGTTCATTTGGCATTCGTGCTGTCATTTGAGAAGTTTTAATATGGTAGGAAATTGTGTTACTATACAATGTCTTAAAAGATAACTCTATATGTTACCAAAAGCATAAAAATATGGTACCTACATAATATTTGACTAGACCTACATAAATCTTTACATAATTTATAAGAGAAGAAGTAACTAAACAAATTATTACCCCACATCTCCGAATCTAAAACCAAGCATACTTATGGTAGGAAATTGTGTAACTACACAAAATCTTAAAGGATTACTTTATATGTTACAAAACGCATAACAAATCCGATACCTACACAATGGTTTACAATTCCTACATAAATCTTTACATAAGTTATAAGAAATGAAGTAACTATACAAATTATTACCTAATATCTCTTAATCTAAAACCAACCAAACTTATGGTAGGAAATTGTGTTACTACACAAAGTCTTAAAGGATAACTCTATATGTTACCGAACGTATAACAAATAGGGTACCTACACAATGATTGACCAGACCTACATAAATCTTTATGTAGTTTGTAAGTAAAGAAGTAACTACAAAAATTGTTACCCCACATCTCCTAATCTAAAACCAACCAAACTTATGGTAGATAATTGTGTTACTACACAATGTCTTAAAGGATTACTCTATATGTTACCAAACACATAACAAATAGGGTACCTACACAATATTTGAAGTAACCTACATAAATATTTACGTAAATTATAAGAAATGAAGTAACTACACAAATTATTATCCCACATCTCCTAATCTAAAACCAAGCATACTTATGGTATGAAATTGTGTAACTACACAAAATCTTTAAGGATTATTCTATATGTTTCAAAATGCATAACAAATACGATACCTACACAATGATTTACAATACCTACATAAATCTTTACATAAGTTATAAGAAATGAAGTAACTACACAAATTATTACCCCACATCTCCTAATCCAAAACCAACCAAACTTATGGTAGGAAATTGTGTTACTACACAAAATTTTAATGGATAAATCTATATATTACCGAATGCTTAACAAATAGGGTACCTACACCATGATTGACCAGACCTACATAAATCTTTACGTAGTTTATAAGTGAAGAAGTAACTATAGAAATTGTTACCCCACTTCTCCTAATCTAAAACCAACCAAACTTATGGTAGGAAATTGTGTTACTATACAATGTCTTAAAGGATTACTCTATATGTTACTAAACACAGAACAAATAGGGTACCTACAAAATATTTGAAGTAACCTACATAAATCTTTACGTAAATTATAAGAAACGAAGTAACTACACAAATTATTACCCCACATCTCCTAATCTAAAACAAACCAAACTTATGGTAGGAAATTGTGTTACTACACAATGTCTTAAAGGATAAGTCTATATGTTACCAAACGTATAACAAATAGGGTACCTACACAATATTTTACAAGACCTACATACATCTTTATGTAAATTATAAGAAATGAAGTAACTACACAAATTATTACTCGACATCTGCTAATCTAAAACCAACCAAACTTATGGTAGGAATTGTGTTGCTACACAATGTCTTAAAGGATAAGTCTATATGTTAACAAACGCATAACAAATAGGGTACCTACACAATGTTTTACATGACCTACATAAATCTTTACGTAATTTATAAGAAAAGAAGTAACTACATAAATTATTACCCCAGATCTCTTAATCTAAACCCAACAAAACTTATGGTAGGGAATTGTGTTACTACACAATGTCTTAAAGGATAACTCTATATGTTTCCAAACTCTTAACAAATAGGGTACCTACACAACATTTTATAGTATTTACATAAATGTTTACGGTATTTCAAGGAAAAAAGTTTACTGTACAATTACTTCCCCATTTAACATACTCGTAAACAAGCAACATATAGTAAGAATTGGTACTGTTCAATAAGAATCGGTACTGTTCATATAGAATCAGTACTGTTCATGCATGATCGGTAGTAATCATATGGTAGGGTTGATGGAGAAGTTCTAAACAATTTAAAAAATACATTGCAATATAATAAGTAGGCCAAATATAGAATAAGCAAAATATGCTACCATTGGAAATCCAAAACTTCCATAATTACATAGATGATGGGCTGAAACAATTGGAAATAAACAAAAATTAACGTAATGCTAAATATTTCCACATCATCGATATTGAAACATCAAACCAAACCAAAAATAAAGTAACAAAATAACCAAATTAGTATAAGCACAAGTCATAACAACTAACAAAGTATTTGATGCAGAACAATAAAACCAATATAAAGAACTTAATTAAGCATCTGGCGGCGGTGGTGGGCTAGTTAAGTCCCGAGAGGGAGCAACAACCTCAACAGACAATGTGTCCAACCGAGCAATAACAATAGCACGAAGTTCCTCCACTTGAGTTTTCATAGCCAATTGTTGACTGTGAATGTCAGTAAGTCTCCCATCAAAATGAGATTGCATGGATGCAAATCTCATGTCAAAGGCCTCCATCATGACACGAAAGTGTGGAGGAACGGCAACCTCAGCGGAACTACCATCAACATCAGTATGAGGGTCATTAACCGGATTATCAACATCACACAACACATCCTCTAAGGTCTCATTTGCAGGTCTTTTCCCCTTTCTCTTCCATTCGGTTCCCACAAGCTCAAAATGGCATTTTTTTTAAAGATTTAAGATTTATGGGGGTGCCCAAAGGAAGGCCGACATCTAGTGAGCAATCAATACCCTCTTTGATGAAAATGTTACTAAGAATAAAACCATACACAAGAGTTTCAATACGCTTGGTGGTTGCATGGTTAACAGCATCAACAAGTTCACTAATTATTATCTAGGCAAGAATTATTCGTTTAGCATTTTGAAACTAGTGTATCCACCAAATGTCTAAGACTCTGAAGGAAGAGTACTTTTCCTCCAATAGTTGAAACCACCATGATACCATAAGGTGCAACAACCTATCATGGATAACTAATTGGGAGACACTATTGTTTATAGATAAGTCAGTTTTAACCGATAATTTTTCATTGTCTTCATCTATATTGTCTAAGCCAAGATGCTTAGCAATAACATCAAAATTAAGCAAGATAGTTTTACCCATGACGTATGACCTAATAGCAACTGTATGTTGTCCTTCCTTGTTTAAGGCACACAGAGCATTAGAATAGAAGACCCTAACTAGAACATGAAATACGCGAGGAGTGAGTTTAAAAGTGTTGGTGAACTTCCATGACTTAAGGAGGGCCAAATATTTGAACTTTAAGTTTATATCATTCAAGGTTACAACACACTGAATTCGTTTATCTCTTATAAGAAAAGATTCAAAGTGAGTTACAAATCGACTGGGCAAATTTTGCCTTCTCGGTTTGTTAAAGTATGAGGACTTAATGGTTCTCTTGCTCCGTGTTGATGATGAAGGGCCTTTGTTACGCCTAGACATGGTTACTCAGAATGGAAGCCTGAAAAAATAAAGCACACGATTATGAAAATTTTTTCACGCATACAAAAAAATAAAGGATGCTTTCTTTTAAATTTTTTTGGTACTAACTAAAAAGTCTGATTCTCAAGCGATTAACTCATGAAAGTAACCATCTTGCAAAGCCCACTCCACTTTGAAAACAAAATGAAAGCATTGTATCGTATCAATATTACTTTCTAAAGAAATAAATGAAGAACATAAAAAAATACAATTTACCTCTGGATTTGTTTGTGTAGAGGACGACAATGTAAAATGGAATGAAACCCTTAAGCTTCCCTAAAGATTTCAAAAATTTCGTTCCTTATGGGTGTCAGTTGAAAAATAAAAAGGGGAACTGCTAGGGTATTTATAGTCCGCGATTCAGTATGGGTGCTAGTATGCAGTATCGATACTGAAAGTTGAATCTGTCGGCCATTACTTTGAAGAAAATTGGTAATGTTCTTACAATACTGGTATACTTGGTATAATACCGGTACATCATGATAGTATTGGTATCAAATAAGGTCACCATCTTCGATTTATAATGAGTCAGTATCGGTAGTATAAAGTTGTACTTGTACTACTATATTTACATAATTACCTACACTCTGTTACATTTTTCTTGCCTATTATGTACAAAATTGTGTAGCTACATATATTTCACCCTATTAATTACATCAATTACTTTTTACAACTATCCTATTTATTGTGACCATTAATGGTCATAACAACCAAATAATGGGTATAGAAGGAAGAACACAATATCCCCATATGTTACCAAACGCGTTCTTCCTCATTTTACATTCATCATACCCATACAACAAAAAATCTATTCATTTCGAAAGGAAAGGTTCCTTGCCTCTTTACTTAAACTTTATTGTTATGAAAATTAGTTGTATGTTAAAACCATAGGTAGTTAAAGTCTTATAAACCATAATTTTTACACCATAGATTTATTTTGGTGGTGTTTTTAACATATTTATTAGGGTCAGGTTGCGTTAAACTTTTTTTCCACTTCAAGCTTATGAAAGAGACGGTTGCAATGCAAGGCCAGCCATCTTCGTATGCTCCCTGCTATGGCGATCGAAGTGTTGTGGAAGAGAATATAGTAGGTATGGTTTTTGACACTCGTAATGATGCATGGGAGTTTTATAAGGAATATGCAAATAATCATGGCTTCAGTGTACGACGGGGAACAACTAGGGTTCATAAAAATGGTATTGTGAAACAACATGAATTTTCTTGCTCAAAAGTAGGGTTAGGCTTTCAAATGTAAAAGAGTCAGAACGCAAACGTGCTCCCTGAGCTCTGACACAAACCGACTGCAAGGCTAGAGTACTAATTATATCGAAGGATTAAGTTAAGTGGCAAATTTCATTTTGCTATACCGAACATAATCATCCACTTTGCGATGATTTGATGTTGTCGTTTCTTCGTTCAAATAGAAAAGTTAATGATGCAGATCTTATTGAGCCTAGAGCATTACAATCTGTTAGGTTGGGAATATCATAGATAATAAATTATTTCATGCAACAGTCAGGTGATTTCCATAATGTTGGTTTTATGAGAAAATACCTATACAACTTCCTTCATACATCCGCAACTTCTGAAATTATTAATGGTGATGTAAATGCCCTACTAGCTTACTTTGATTGTAAGAAAGAGATAGATAGCAATTTCTACATGAAATATAGTTTCGATGAGTTAATGGGATTGCTTAATCTATTTTGTTGTGATTCAACGTCCAGGTCGGACTGCTCATGCGTTGGTGATATCATTACATTCGACACCACATATAAGAATTATGCATATGGTTGACCTCTTATACCTATAGTTGGTGTGAATCACCACCATCAAACAATTGTCTTTGTTGTTGCAATCCTAGCTGACGAGACTGCAGATGGGTGTTAAGGACATTTTTAGAAGTAATGTTTAACAAGTGTCCAATTTCAGTGGTCACAAATAGTAATAGAGCAATGCATAGGGCTATAAAAATTGTTTTCCCTTTTGCTCGACATCGCATATGTTCGTGGCATCTTGCTTGAAATGCCCAAGCAAACATAGGTGACCAGACATTTACACGTACATTTACAAGATGCATGTCATCTTGGTAGAGAGTTGAAGAATTTGATAGAGAGTGGAGGTCAGTTGTTCAACAATTTAACCTTGAACACCATCCATGGATAATAGATAAGGATCCTACTACGCGTTTGTGGACACAAGCATATCTAACGGGTAATTTCTTTACGAATCTTCGGTCAACACAAAGGTACGAGTCTATGAATGCTTCACTCGCTATTGTTCTCAAGTTTAAGAAGTCGTATATAGAATTTGTTCATTCAATTAAAAATGACATTAGTGCAATACACATAAAAGAGTTAAAAGAAGATTTCTACACTACAAACACTAAGCCTTTTCAGGTAGCAAAATTGAATGAGCTGAAAGGGAATGCAGCAGACATTTATACAAGGGCATCGTTTGCAATATTCTATATTGAACTTAAACAGAAGACATTGTATCGTCTTGTACATCCGATTGTCGACTCAGGGGATTATCAAACTTTTCGTTTAACCAAGTATAAGGAACCAAACAAACTGTACGAAGTCGTGCTTGATGTGGTAACATAGAGCCTCACTTGTTCTTGTCAAAAATTTGAGACAGTTGGTCTACTATGTCGACATCAACTGCATGTTCTTAAGCTAGAAGATTTTACATCATTACCTGAATCTTTGATACTACCTCAGTGGACAAAAGATGCAAAACTTTCTACTACATCTTTTGTAGACTTTAATGTCCTTCATGAGATGAAGAAAATGGCTCGGTTCGCATCTCTCCGATCAACTTCTTCTAAATTATGCTATATTGCATCTAAAACTGATGTGACTTTTTGGAAAGCTAAAGATGACATGTTAAGATTAACACAAGAAATGGAGGAATCATGTACGATGACATACTCAGCTTCTCCTATGCTGAATAAACACAACGTGCGCGACCCTGAACGAAAAAAGGAAAATAGATGCAAGAAAAGCAAGTGCTGATTGTAAAACCCCATCATTGTTTATTTTGTAAAAACACGGGACATAATAAAAACACGTGTCCTCGTTTGAAGCTCCAACTTCCAATGTCTTCAGTGGGGGTAGCGTCAACGTTTTTGGACGATGACATAGATTTTCGACCTTACGTTGACCACAGTTACGAATTTACCAAAATTTTCAGTCACGCTTCTTTAATACTACTAACTCGTAATAAAATATTAGATAATGTGTCTTACTTTCTACGTTTCATTTAGGATCAATCACAGGCATAGATTGAGGACGGTCATGTTTTTAATATATCCACAAATTCACATTCTACAGTAATATCTGCTTACTTTTTTACATTCTTTTAGTTGGGACTTGACATAAATTATTCACCTCTCCTCAACTTATTTTTCACTTCTTGCAGTATATGCATTAAATAATGAAGCTACATTTTCAAAAAACCAAACAGAGTTTTCAACGGTAAGAGCTACCCAACGTTCTTTCCTTTTCTTTCTTGGTAAGGTTAACCTTAGCATCATTCAATTTCTGCTTTTGCTGCATTTTGTTTTTAATTGTCGTTTTTGTATAGTTTTCTTCAATAGTATTGATACTGCTTCACAGTACCTACACCAATTTAGTAATATGCCATTCCATAACTATAAACAATATCTATACTAGTGACAATTGTACCTATACTATTGCACAATACAAGTCCAGCAATCATATAATTTTCTTCATTCAATACGAAAAAACACAACGATGTGCATATATCCGCAGAGAATATCGATATACATTTTCTATTATCAGTACATTCCATGATATTAAAAATATCATTAATTTGCAGGATACTTCTAATCTGACCTATTAGCAAACTGCATAAGGATTACTAAATCTGCGTACAAAACAAGCTCCCAATGTGTCTATTGATGTCATTTTTATACAAAATAATTTTAACATTAAGTGCTTTCTCCTATTACCAATACAAAAATAATAAAATGGTCCAAAACACCTGCATGTGACCCATACATAAAAATAGGGTCCATAACACTTGCCTATCACCCATACAAAAAGAGTCATACTGCAACATCTAATCCAATATGTTTATTAACAACATTCAAAACATTATGAACATGAAGTAACATGAATATGAAGATAATAGATAATGCAACATTATAAATAACAAAACTAACTTAATTACTCACTTGGACACCGGTTGTTGTATGCTTGTATGGTTTGTGAACGACTGTGACTGCATATCTACCACATGTGACTTCACACTAGCTGTAATTTTGCATCCTTTTGAAAATCTTTCATTATTGAGGAGATCATATAACACAAAAACTTGGTCTCATTCCCCAACAGACTATACACAAAAATTAAACGTTCTATCAAATGATCATGTTCAATCAAAAAAATGTTATAAGGGACAAACATTAAAATTGTACCCATGCACGTACCACATCCTCCATACGCTTCCTATGTCAATGTTGCATTCAGTTAATTAAAAACATCCCATAGTCATCTCTGTCATTAAACATAACAATATTAACTAACTTATTTATTAATAACATGTCTAGAAAAAATGAAATGATTAAACATCTACAATCACTGCCACAATATACCCATTGTTTTGAATTTTGACTTTAGGCACCACCACGCTCAGCTCTGTTAATGGCACCGTTGATGAGCCAAACACTTGAACGAACTTTTCGTCTTTAAAATATTCCCATAATATTTTAATCTACGTGCACAAACACATCATCTTTCACATACTACGTAACTTCGTACAAAACGTTTCGTCCCATTTTGTACATGCAATAAGTCATTATCTTACAAATTTCTTCACAACAGTCACTCTGCCAGCATTGCCTCAGTAGTTGGTAAGCTATCAAGTATCTTAAATTCCCAAAGACCCATATCGAAAACACACAAAAACCAATGTAGATTGTTGTGATTAATGGGAATAAATATCTGCAGAATAAAATGTAATTACTATGCATTTAAATTGAAAACTATAAAAAATTCATTTTCGGATGTTGCTATGGACCAAAGTTTATTCTTACTGTTTCATAGGTCGTCACGGGCAGAAAATTTTTGAAATGCACAAGCCAAAACTGTGCAAGCTATTTACTATCCATTTCCCCTTTTTGAAGTTGACTCTACATTTCAAAAAACTATTTATTATTCTTCCAAATAAATCTATGTTTTTTTACTATACATAAACACGGAAAATAGTTAACATACACTTAAGCAGCATGGAGAAACCTTCTCCTTGCTGTACACTTCGTTACAATATCTTCAACAACCATAGTCCACCCAACAACGTCAATAATCTACATAAGTCAAAAAAAATTTAAACAACTTTATATGACTTCAGTAATTCATATTAAACCATTCCATTGCTTAAGCTATGAATTATACTAACCATTGAATTAACCTAATGTTTGGGACGTAATGAATTAGCATCACTTACAGTCACGTACATGTGCCTAAAATGTATGAGGATTTTGCAGCACAGAATAGATTTCTTATAAATTATTACCGACCTACATATATACACAAACAATAAATGGCTTACTTTTCCAGCAATGCCATATTCCATGTATAGTCACACATGCCTCTTGCAGACAGCCCCACCCCATCATTTATTTCAACATAGGTTAGCACCTGAAACACTTAAACCTCGCACATGGATTATTGAATATATATATATATATACAGAGGTAACAACAATAACATAAAAACTACTTCTACCAATATTCATTTATTATCAAACAAAATTAAATCAAGCATCTAATGCGAAATAAAGTTAGACGCCAAGCCACAATACATGAACTAGGATCATTAGACTCAATTTCGGCACAATTGGCCACTTTAACCAAGATGGTCCAAAACATGCAGAAACCAAAAACACACATGAGGTCAAGGTAATGGACTCTTTTTGTGAGTTATGTGGTGGTAACCATGATTCTTCTGAATGTATGCAGAATCCAGAATCCAGCTTCTATGTGGGGAATTACAACCGGAACAACAATGTGGTGTCCAATACATACAATCCAGCTTGGAAGAAGCACCTGAATTTTTCATGGAGTAATCCCAACAATGCTCTAAACCAGAACAATCAGAATGCACAAGCATCGGGATTCCAGCAAAATATGCCACCGCAACAGTTGCTGTAGCAACAACCGACAACATCTAGTTATTTGGAAAATTCTCTAAATGCTTTTATGATGAAAACTGAATCTTATATGGCTGAGAAGAGTAACTTCATAAAAATAACCGATGCTTTTATTAACAGGACCAAGATGAGATTGCAAAACCAAAAGGCGGCAATCAAATCATTGGAAAATCAAGTCGGACAATTTGCTCAAAACCTGAATACTACCGCAAGGTGATTTACCTAGCGATACTGAAGTCGTAAGAGGAACTGGCCATGAGCAATGTAAGGCGATCACCACTAAAAGTGGCCAACAACTTAAAGAGGCTCAAGCCCGCTCATCAAACAAAACTCCAAAAAAAGATCAAGACGAACCTAGCGGCAAAGCCTCAGATGCTGAACCAGGAATTGCCGCGGCAATAAGCATTCCTCGACAACCGATGATAAGGATGCCTCGGCAACTTGCGATAAGCATGCCTCGGCAACCCAGTTGATAATGCCTCAGCAACTCCAGTTGTCCTGGCAATGCCGTCAATCAGGTTCCAAACCAATGAAAGGACCGAAGATATCCAACTTCCACCACCATTCCCACAAAGGTTGAAGCGACAAAAGCAAGAATATCAATTCAAGAAGTTTCTTGACATCAACTTGCCATTTGTGGAAGCAATTGAGCAAATGCTGAACTATGCCAAGTTTCTTAAAGACATTGTGTCCAAAAGAATAAGGCTAGGAGAGTTTAAAACAATTGTCGCAACAGAGGGATGCATGGCCATGTTGCACAATCGTATGCCACCTAAGTTGAAGGATCCCGAAAGTTTCACAATACCCTGTTCCATTGGAAACCACTATGTCGGGAAAGTATTATGCGACCTTGGGGCTAGCATAAACTTGATGCCTAAATCGATTTTCCAGAAAGTAGGAATCGGGAAGGCAATACCTATAACAGTTATGCTATAGCTAGCCGACAAATCCTATGTGCATCCAGAGGGAAAAATCGAAGACATTCTGGTAAAAGTTGATAAATTTATTTTTCCTGCTGACTTTATTGTTTTGGATTGTGAAGCAGATGAGCATGCACCTATCATTCTTGGGAGACCATTGCTAGCAACAAGGAGAACCTTGATCGATGTTGAAAAGGGAGAACTCATAATGAGGGTGAATGACCAACAAGTTAAACTAAATGTGTTCCAAACACTAAGGCATGCCGATGACCCAGAAGAATGCCAACTTCTTCATGCCACGACAGAGTTTAACTTCGACGTGGAATTTAGTTCCCTCGGCAACTATATTGCCGATCAAGAGGAACTTGAGGAGTATGAAGAACCGGTCGATGAGGAACAACAACAGGAGGCAAATTGGCTAGTCAATCGACCAGGTACATACTTTGAACCACTGGATTACTCAGGTAAGGAAGGTAAGCTCGAAAAGCCCTCTATTGAACAACCACCGATTCTTGAGTTGAAACAGTTGCTAGAGCAACTAAAATATGCATACTTAGGAACCGATAATACATTGCCTGTAATTATTTCTTCTAAGTTACAGCCTGAGCAGGAAAAGAAGTTGATCAAAATGTTGATGCTACACAAGAAGGCAATAGGGTGGACAATTGCCGACTTGAAGGGAATTAGCCCGGCAGTGTGCATGCACAAGATTTTGTTGGAAAATGATCACAAACATTCAATTGAGGCCCAGAGGAGACTGAATCATGCCATGAAAGGGGTTGTAATGAAAGAAATCATCAAGTGGCTTGACGCCGGCATTATATACCCTATCTCTGATAGTACATGGGTAAGTCTGGTGCAATGTGTACCGAAAAAGAGAGGTATAACGGTGGTAAGTAATGAAAACAATGAACTCATTCCAACCAAGACTGTGACCGGTTGGAGGGTTTGTATGGATTATCGAAAGCTAAACAAAGCCACTAAGAAAGATTACTTCCCATTACCCTTTATTGATAAAATGCTTGACCGTCTTGCAGGTAAACCCTTTTATTGTTTTCTTGATGGTTATTCAGGTTACAATCAAATTTCCATAGCACCATAAGATCAAGAAAAGACAACCTTCATATGCCCATACGATACTTATAATTACCGAAGGATGCCGTTCGGATTGTGTAACTCCTCGACAACCTTCCAAAGATGCATGATGGCACTCTTTTCAGACATGGTCGAAGACTTCCTTGAGATCTTCATGGTTGATTTTTCTATTTTTGGTAATGACTTCGACAGCTGCCTCGGCAATTTAGAGAAGGTGTTGGCAAGATGTGAAGAAACTGATTTAGTCCTCAATTGGGAGAAGTGCCATTTTGTGGTAGATGAAGGAATAGTTCTCGGCCACAAGATTTCATCCAAGGGAATTGAAGTAGACAAAGCCAAGGTGGACGTGATCGAGAGATTACCCCCACCAAGTTCGGTTAAAGGAATTCGAAGCTTTCTTGGACATACAGGTTTTTACAGGAGGTTCATTCATAATTTTTCTAAAATCACTAAATCCTTGTGCAATTTGCTTGATCAGGATAAAGTCTTCGATTTTGATGATTCTTGCACCCAAGCATTCGAAACCCTAAAGGAAAAGCTTACCTCGGCACCCATTGTCGTTCCACCAGATTGGACGCTACCTTTTGAGCTCATGTGTGATGCAAGTGATTTTGCGGTAGGAGCAGTCCTAGGCCAAGGCAAAGGTAAGACCTTCCATGTGATATACTACGCTAGTAAAACTCTTAATAGTGCTCAAGTGAATTACACAACAACGGAGAAAGAGTTACTAGCTGTAGTTTTCGCATTTGACAAGTTTCGATCCTATTTGATTAGTACAAAGGTAATTGTTCATACAGACCATTCATCAATCAAATATCTATTTGCTAAAAAGGATGCCAAACCTCGTTTGATTCGTTGGATATTACTTTTACAAGAATTTGATATTGAAATTAAGGACAGGAAAGGAACAAAAAATCATGCCGTTGATCACTTATCACGTTTAGAACGTAATAGAGAGGAGGACGCGGATCTAGAGATATGCGATGCATTCCCAGATGAGCAACTTTTAGTTGCCTAAGCAACCATGGATGCGCACGCCTTGGCAACCCTTGACGCGCATGCCTCGGCAACTCTCGACGCTGTAGTAGCCCTTGACGCGCACGCCTCGACAATTTTGGGAGCAGCCACCACGGTAGCACATGCCTCGGCAATACCCTAGTACGTGGATTTAGTTAATTTCCTTGTTTGTGGTATTTTACCTTATGGTCTTACTCACCAAGGGAAGAAGCGGTTCCGCCATGATGCTAAGCATTACTTTTGGGACGAGCCTTTTTTGTTTAAACAATGTGCAGATCAGGTTATACGCTGATGTGTCCCTTAAGAGGAACAGTGGAATGTACTCCGGTAATGCCATTCTTCACCCTATTGAGGACATTTTAGAGGAACTCGTACCGCGGCCAAAGTTTTGCAATCCAGTTTGTATTGGCCAACACTGTACAAAGATGCCCAAGACTTTTACAAGCAATGTGATCGTTGCCAGAGGACGGGCAATATCTCTAGACGACATGAGATGCCGCTCCAAAACATCATCGAGGTGGAATTGTTCGATGTATGGGGGATCAATTTTATGGGACCTTTCCCATCTTCATTCAGCAACCTCTACATTCTACTTGCCGTCGACTACGTGTCTAAATGGGTTGAGGCAGCTGCAGTTCCCAACAACGATTCCAAGACCGTGCAATGATTCTTGCAGAAAAACATATTTACACGGTTTGGGATGCCGAGAGAAATTATCAGTGATGAAGGCAAGCATTTTGACAACAGACTTATTGCCAAGATGTTGCAACGCTTCAGCGTACACACAAGATTGCCACGACATATCACTCACACAGGATTGGTCATTAAGACTAGATGACGCACTTTGGGCATATCACACTGCATTCAAAACACCCTTAGGTATGCCCCCTTTCCGACTTGTCTATGGCAAAACATGCCATCTACCGGTGGAAATTGAACACAAGGCATATTGGGCAATCAAGACCGTGAATATGGATTGGGAAATTGCCGAACAAAAGCATTTGTTGGACCTCAACGAGATAGAATAATTTCGTGCACTCGCCTATAACAATGCACGAATCTACAAGGAGAAAACAAAGCAATGGCATGACAAGAAACTATTGTCGCGGCAATTCATGCCAGGGCAACTAGTTCTTTTATTCAATTCTCGGCTAAAACTTGTCCTAGGAAAGCTGAAATCAAGATGGTCGAGACCATTCGAAGTTGTCAAACCATTCTCCCATGGTGCCGTGATAATCAAGTCCATCACTGACAAACATGAATTCAAAGTTAATGGAAAAAGATTAAAGCACTACAATGGTGCCCATGTGGAACGTAACAAAGAAGTGGTCACCTTAGGAGATACATGAGCATGCTCTCCTTTCGATATTTTATTATTATTATTTTTTTATTTTTAATTTTTTTGAACTATTTAATTTTTATTTTTATTTTTATTTTTATTTTCGATTATTTACTCTTTTAGGATATATTTATTTTCTTTAAGATTAAAACTACATCTTTCATATTTATCTTTTTAAGTTTAAGAATTTCCTTATACATCTTTATTTATTTTCTTTTATTAGTTTATCTTTAACTTTAATCCTTATTTGATTTGTCTTTGAATTGTAGGAAAAGAGTTCAAGATAAAGAGGAATTTTGATTCAAGAAGGAAAACATCTTCAACAAGGAAATTAATGGGCTGAATCTAAGGCTTATATAAAGCCTCAATCTTACCCTAATTAAACCCCCTAGCCATCACCCTTCCCCTAAACTAAAACCCTATTTTTCTTCTTTCCAAAATTAATGCCCACCACACACAATACTACCGTTGATAGACCACGTCTTTTGCTCATACATTCTATCTTGCATAATCGCATCATTAACATTGGAAAAATTATTTGTGATGAGATTTTTGTATGTAGCTCAAAGGACAAGGGTTCTCATTTCTTCCCTTGCTTAATTTCCAATCTTTGCAAGGAGATGCATGTCCCAAGTGAGTCCACTGATGAAAAGGCCCTACCAAAGTCCGGTTGGAATCAAGCACAAATCCAAAAGCTAATGGGAGAGGCACCTGTAAAATCCTCAAGGCCTCCAATTACTGCGGCAACCCCTGCCGCCTCGGCAACCCCTAATGCCCAAGCACCTAATGCCCAGGCAACTCGGCCATCAACCTCGGGACACTTTGAAGCACTCTTGCAACCATTGGCGAGCCACCTTAGGCAAATTGAAGACTGGAAACTAATGTTCATGCGGTACATGAAGGAGCACAACAATGCCATCACCAAAGTCATCCCAAAAAAATACTTGAACAGCCGCGTGCCGTTCCCAATCTTTCCGACCGAGATCCTTACCACGGCAACCAATGAAGCAGTCGCCACGGCAACCGCAATAGATGATGCCGCGACAACCTACACTGTGCCTGCCAAGCAGATGCCACGGCAACCAACCCTGAAGATGCCACGACAACCAAAGCTAAAGACGTCCCGACAACCACTGCAAACGCCAAAGGTAAAGCACCTATGCCCGAATCAACTTGTACGAAATCATTGTCTGATTTTTCAGATTCGAACGAGTCCTCCATTGCACCAAAAAAGACCGCACCAATCGAATCCTACAAGCGAAAAGCCAATGACGTTGATGAAGAGGACGATGAGGACAACCCCGTATGAGGATCGATTCCACCATCGGCAACAAGGAAACAACCATCTCGTTCAAGTAAGAGAATCAAGACACCGACCAAAAGGAAACTAATCATCTACGACGACAAACTCTCGGAGTAAGTCCTCGTTTGCATTTTACTTTTCTTTATTTTTATATTTTCTTTAATTCATGCATTGAGGACAATGCCTCACTCGAGTTTGGGGGGGATTATTATTAGTTAGTTACCATGTTTAGTTGCATTCATCTTAAGTATTGCATTTAGGATACATAAATTGCTTGCCATGCCTTTAGCTGGAACAAGAATTGCCTAGATTTGATGAATATCCGATGATGACTTTGCCAATGCACTTAATTGATAGAATTTTTATTCTAGGATAACCATGGAAAAACTTAGAATTTTACTATGATGCTAAATTTGATGAAACACTGTTGTTGTTTGATTGATTTAAGGAATTCTAGTGAACTTAGGTTGATAATTAAAAAATTGGGGGATTAGAGTAAAAAGTGGATGAATGCTAGAGGTGCCCGAAATTGGCTCTAGCATGTGCTAAAAAATTGATCGCTAGAGGTACCTGAAACTGGCTCTAGTATGTGCTAAAAATGATCGCTAGAGGTGCCCGAAATCGGCTCTAGTCGAATAAATTAATTAACTTAAGAAAACTAAACACAAAACACTAGAGGTGCCCGAAACGAGCTCTAGTTAAAACATGTTAAAAAGAACCCAATGAAGTAATTTGAAAACCTCTTGTTTGCATAGAATCTGAAAAATCAACTTGCACACAACTCCGCACACACTCACAAGCATTATAGTTTGATTCCGAGTAACTCCTAAGTTTTTCAAAAAATGAAAAGTCAATCATACTTTGTGCCCCGGTTCTGAGAATTGAAATCAAGTTCAAAGCTAAGTTTGTGAAAATTGAAGTCTTGGCAGGTAATTACTAGTTTGCATTACTTGAGGACAAGCAATAGTTCGAGTTTGGGGGCGTGATAAGTGTTCAAAATTACTATTTTTCTTACCCTTTTTACTCATATTATTGTTAGACTTAGGCTCATATTAGTTACATAATTATCCATTCATGCATTAATCCATGTTTTCTTCCATCGTTGAGCTTGATTGCATAACTTGGTAGTTTTGTGGGAAAAGATGTTGCTTTGGTGTGTTTTGTGTGTATGTGTAGAATCACTTGCCAAAGCAAGGCTAGAACTAGTTGCCAGGGTAATGCATGAAGGAGATGCCGAGCTAGTTGCTAGGGCAATGCATGAAGGAGATGCCGAGCCAGTTGCCAGGGCAATTGTCGACAAAGAATAAGGTGATATGGTAGTCGAAATTGATGACTAGACAAGCCCAAGATGACGTGGAGCAAAGCTAAATCCCAAAGGAGTTTGATTTCCATGAAGAGGTTAAAGAAGAATTAAATCCCAAGAAGATAGGAGAAGTTCTAGAAGGAATATAATTATAATATAGAAATATATTCTTTAAAGATAATTTAACTCCAACTTAACTTCCTCTTCAAAGAAGGACTTTGACCTAGCCCTATAAATAGATCACCAAGTTGTCAACTCCAAGGGGAGAGAGAAGAGAGAACTTTCGACAACATCAAGGGCAAGGAGGATTTCGACAAAGCTCCATCCATTCTTCATCTTTTTCTTTCTTGTTCAATTAGGTTCATGCTAGGAATTCTTTATCTTGTGTTTCTTTGGAACCTAGCCATGAACTAAATCTATTTGGCTAAGGTTATCGTGTCTTGTGGTTGTGAGAAACTATTGGATTTTGTTTAGGTAATAAGAGTTTGCACTTTTCTATTCAAGATTTATTCATTCTTGGTTCTTATTCTTGTTTGCGAGTGAATTGGGAGAGGATCTCGTAACTTCATCTATTTATCTAATATCGGGAGAGTTAGATTCAAGAAACAAATGAATATGATCTTTATTCAATCTATTGATGGTGAAGATTAATCCGGCTTAGGAATAAGTTAAGGATTTCAACGGCTAAGAGGAGCGCAAGATTGGTTGTTGTTCACCCTTGATTCACGCAGGGATGTATTATCAAGGCATGCACAAGTAGCTAGAGTTTTGACTTAGGGATAAGAAGAAACCATTGATGAACGCTCTGCCGAACCTTGAAGGTTTCTGCCCAGACGCCCAAGTAGTTGTCCAACTAGTCGCCCAGGCAACCATCGATTAGTTGCCAAGGCAACCCCGTTGTGCAAGTTGCCACGGCAACTGAGTTGCCCTTGCACTATTTTACCAAGACGATCCAATCAGCTATCACACCTCAACTCATGATAACCTGGCCTATCTCTCTCATTTGATCTCATCTATTCTTTTACTTTATTGCTTTCTAGTTTAGTTATTAGTTAAACTCCTATAATCTTCTATTTGTGTTTTTAATTTTTATAGTGCAAACGACTAGATTCTTGAAGTGGCACCAATCCTTGTGGAGACGATATCTTTTATACTATAACTTGCGACGTGTACACTTGCGGAGCACTTATTACGCGCAACAAGGAGTCTACAAAATCTTTTTGAAGGTGCTAGCCAACAGGCTACGTCTGGTTTCTAAATCAATCATAAGCGAGTCACAATTTGCTTTTATACTAGGAAGACAGATACTAGGTTGTAGTCTAATTGCATATGAAGCAATTGATTTTTTATATAAATTCAAGACAAGTGGTGTAGCTTTCAAAATAGACTTTACGAAAGCTTATGATACTGTTAGTTGGGATTTTCTCCTATTTATCCTGAAGAAATACGGCTTTGGAGATAGATGGTGTAATTGGATCTCTCGGTGTATATCCACTTCCTCAATCTCTATTTTAGTGAATGGCTCTCTCATTGAACCTTTCAAAATCTCGAGATTATTAAGAAAAGGGTACATTCTTTCTCTTCTTTTGTTTAACTCTGTGGGTGAAGCACTGAACCTAATGCTGAAAAGGGTAGCACTTTTGAATTTAATCAATGGCTTCTCTATTGGAAGGAGGGAGCATTCCATCTCAATCTCCCATTTACAATTTGCCGACGACCTTCTAATCTTCTTTGGTTCCACTAAAAATCAAGTTAAGAATGTCATGAGGATCCTAAGGGTTTTCGATCTTGCTTCAGGCCAGCAATTGAATTTAAAGAAACTTAGATGTTTGGAATAAATGTAGATGACTCATCTCTCAATGTTTAGGCAGATTCTGTGGGTTGCTCATTTGGCATATTCCACTCGAATTACCTCAGCCTCCCTTTAGGAGCTAAGCGCAACTCACTGTCTCTTTGGGAACCAATATTTAACAAGGTCTCAACAAGGCTTGAAAGTTGGAAAGCTAGCTTCTCGTCCTTCGAAGGCAAACTCGCTATGGTAAAGTCCATCCTATCAAGCATGCCTGTGTATTATCTTTCCTTATTCAAAATGCCAGTAGCCATATACCATTGCCTGAATAGTATGATGGCCAACTTTCTTTGGGGAGGTTCTTTTGATAGGTCTAAGATACACTGGGTCAAATGGTCGATCGTGTACTTGCCGATATGCAAAGGGGGCCTGAGTGTTCCTAATTTGGATCTAACTAATAGGGCTTTGATGGGAAAAGGGAATTGGAGATTCTGTAATAAATCCAACAACCTATGGAAAGTTGTCATCTCTAAATATAACTGTAATACCCTGAAGATTTTACTAAGTTATATAAGGGTCATTTAGTACTAAGGTTTTGGCATAAGACTAACTTAGTGACTAAAATGACAAAAGATAGTGACCAAAATGAAAAGTTGGTAAAAGTTTAGGGACCCAAGTGTAAATTTTCCCAAAGATGATTTTTATTCAGTATGAGGATAAATTCGATCAGAATAAGGATTTTGGTAATAGTTTTGGATGTTAGGATGCAATAGAAAATATAAAATTTTGATCGAATAAATTTGTTAAGCGTGCTCAGATTAGAGAAAAGTTTTGGGTGACATTTTGGGAAGTGCCACATAACAATATTTTGATTTTTAAAAAGGACTCAGAAGAAGTGGGAAAGATTCGAATAAATGCTTAATGAAGGATTTTCAAGAAAGATGTTACCCGATAAAGATTTCGGGTAATTATCAGTATTTTGGATCGAGTCAAATTTCTAAGTTTGACTTTATTAAATGGAAGATTTTATATGAAAATATGAAATCATAAATGATATTTTATAATTATTTAATGATGATGGCCGGTTGGATTGGAACCAACCTAGTTCAAATGTAATGGAATGGCATAAATTGAACTAGATGTAATTTTTATTTAGTTAGACGGGTAATTTTGGAAAGAGTGAAAAATGAATTTAAAATTCATTTTTCTAAGAAAACATGTCATTTTTCTATAAAAGATGAACACATTGTTCATCTTTCTCCTCATGTATTTCGAGAGCAAGGAAAAAAGAAGGGAAAAATAGGAAATTTTTTTCCTAGCCAATTTCAAGGCTTTTGATCAAGAATTCAAGCAAGGTTGTTTGAGGTAAAGTGATCTACTCTTTATTCTCTACATTTTGATGTTAAAATTTCATGGAATTATGAAGTTTTGGATTAGGGTTTGAAGAGAGAGAAATTAGGGTTCATGGAAAATTTATGGAATTCAAGTAATAGATGATGAATTAAGCCTAGTTACGATGAAAACAAGCTTGAAATCAAGTTAATTTCATGTTGGAAGTTATAACCCTAATCTTGAAATTTAGGGTTTTGTTAGGGATTTGGAAATTAATGATGAAACTGAAGTATTTTTGATTCAAAAAGCTTGATTTTGATGCTAGAATGAAAAATTCCTATTTGGAAGAATTTAGTGACCATTTCATGATGATGGAAAATAGGAGGAATATTCTTGAATTTTAGTTTGATGGGGAAAATGATGAATTTGCGATGAGAAATTTATTTGATGATGGAAATGAGTAGAAAATGAGGCTTTGGGCTTGAATTGACAATTTAGGACCAAATTGTAAATTTTGAAAAGTTAAGGATCTTTTCAACAATTCAAAGAAATTATGGACTACATTGTAAGAAAATTATTTTTGGTGATGAAAATAGTGTAATTGTGATATTAGAAGCTTATTTTAGCATTTTGGGACCAAATTGAATATTTGAAAAAGTTTAGGGACCTATTCGGCTATTTGAAGAAATAAGGGTATGGTTTTGGAAATTTTATTTTGAAGGGAGACTGATCTGCAAACTGTCGAAATTATGATCAAATTAGTTTGAATTGATGAAAAGTACCATTTTGGCAAGAATGGGAAAGTAAGGGATTAAAATGAAAGAATTGAAAATTAAGGCATGAATAATTGCCAAATATTCAAAATGGTCATTAAGGACCCAAAATAAGATATATGGCAAACATTAATATTTTATTTGGCAATGTTAGACTTGAATTAAGTAAGTGTATAGTAATAAGTAGATTCGATTGATTTCTACAGTTGCAAGAAATATTGGGGAAGGTACAAGTATTCAAGGAAATGAAAAGATTAATGAGTAAGCTTAGTGAGGCAAGATAATAAATGGCCCAGGTGAGTGCATTTATATGTTTTGAAATGTATTTTAGTAAACTTTTATAAATTATATTTATTTGATTTTATTAAAATGATAACATGGTTTTTCTATAAGTTATATGGTGATTCATAGGCAAAGGAAAAAAGGTTAGTACATGTTAGGTTATGAATTGCCCTATTATGTTTTATTTTGATAAGTTATTATTGAATAATGGTGATATATGAATCATTTATCAAATGATAATTTACAAGTTAATTATATGAAATTATTTTCCCAAGTTTATGATAGAGAGTTACAATATAGTGGCATGACATTAGAGGTCTAGCAGTCAATGACTATTTCGCTGATGATGGAAAATAGGAGGACTATTCTTGAATTTTAGTTTGATGGAGAAAATGATGAATTTGTGATGAGAAATTTATTTGATGATGGCAATGAGTAGAAAATGATGCTTTGGGCTTGAATTGACAATATAGGACCAAATTGTAAATTTTGAAAAGTTAAGGATCTTTTTAGCAATTCAAAGAAATTAGGGACTACATTGTAAGAAAATTATTTTTGGCGATGAAAATAGTGGAATTGTGATATTAGAAGCTTATTTTAGCATTTTGGGACCAAATTGAATATTTGAAAAAGTTTAGGGACATATTCCTCTATTTGAAGAAATAAGGGTATGGTTTTGGAAATTTTATTTTGAAGGGAGACTGATTTGCAAACTGTTGAAATTATGATCAAATTAGTTTGAATTGATGAAAAAGTACCATTTTGGCAAGAATGAGAAAGTAAGGGATTAATTGAAAATTAAGGCATGAATAATTGCCAAATATTCAAAATGGTCATTAAGGACCCAAAACAAGATATATGGAAAACATTAATATTTTATTTGGCAATGTTAGACTCGAATTAAGTAAGTGTATAGTAATAAGTATATTCGATTGATTTCTACAGTTGCAATAAATACTAGGGAAGGTACAAGTATTCAAGGAAATGAAAAGATTAATGAGTAAGCTCAGTGAGGCAAGATAATAAATGGCCCAGGTGAGTGCATTTATATGTTTTGAAATGTATTTTAGTAAACTTTTATAAATTATATTTATTTGATTTTATTAAAATGATAACATGGTTTTTCTATAAGTTATATGGTGATTCACAGGCAAAGGAAAAAAGGTTAGTACATGTTAGGTTATGAATTGCCCTATTATGTTTTATTTTGATAAGTTATTATTGAATAATGGTGATATATGAATCATTTATCAAATGATAATTTACAAGTTAATTATATGAAATTATTTGCCCAAGTTTATGATAGAGAGTTACAGTATAGTGACATGACATTAGAGGTCTAGCAGTCAAGGACTGCAGTATAGCTATACACCGATCTTCGGATCTATATGTTTTCGGCACTTATGTGTCTATATGTTTCCGACACTTTATGTGTCTATATGTTATCGTCACTTCGGTGACTAGTACTCAAGGAGTATCGACCTTGCATACTTTAGTTTCTCTTTATACAAATTCTTAGGCTAATTATAAAGTAAATGTATATGAAATTCACGATTTCTTATATGTGATTGTTTATAAGTATATGAAAGATTTGATATGATTTTTTCTTAACCATGTTTTCATTTATTTAGATACTTATTTTATGATTATTTATAATGCCTCACTAAGTTATACTTAGCGTGTGAATGTTTCACGTGTAGGAAAAGAGAAGCATTGGGAGTAAGGAGCATTAGCGAACATCATCTATCGAAAATAGGTACATCAGTATCAGTAATATAATTTTTATGTTATATGATATTTACTAGTTGGCATGTATAGTAACATGTGAAGCTTGCTCTGATATGAATTGTATTTTATTCAGAATCTGAATGATTTTAAATTAGGCAGTTTTCAGGCAGTTTTATTATTTATATGCTAATTGATCAAACTGTTAAGTTGCTGCCTGAATCTAGAATCAAAATTTAATGTGAAATTATTAAGTTTAAATTTTACGCGATTAACTATTTTTTACAGTAAAAAAAGATTTTCTTAATATTAAAGAATTATTTTACAAGTATCATGTGACATCCCTAACTCTCATTCAACGATGAATACGAGAAATGGGTGTTACATTTAATGGTATCAGAGCTACAGGTTTAGCCGGTTCTAGGTGTAAACAGAAGTGATTTTATGTCAAAAAGATTATACATGCCACTAGGATATCAATATTATTGATCTGATGTTTATATGATTTGATTGATGTCGCTCCTTACTAATATGAAAGGAGATAAGTTATAATTAATATTTGAGTTAAGAAGGTTGAGATGAACTAGTAAATGGGAGGTTCGGAAAGAACCATAGTGGTAATAATAAGGTTAACCATAACCTTTTTATTAATCGAAACAAGAAAGAACATTGGCACAATAGGAAGTGCCTATACAACATTTGGGAAATCCTGAATTTCATAGTGAAGCTGGTCTGATGGCTGCTGACTTATGGTTTAATGATGTTAAAATTATAAGGGAAGAGCTAAATTGTTCCGATGTGGAAAAGTTATAAGGAATTGTATCCCTATTAAGAGGACATGTTCAAATACGGTGGACAAGTATCAAATAGAAGATACTTGCAACTGAAGTGACATGGGTATTCTTCCAAGAAACATTCAAGGCGAAATATACTGGTGATCAATATAGGAGTGGAATTTATAGAAAATTTGATAAGTTGCCAAGATTACCTTCAGATTGAGAGGTAGAATTTATAATAGAGGTATTGCCAGTCATTGTATCTATATCGATGGTTTCGACCGAGCTTCGGGAAAGGAAGGTGCAATTGCAAGAAATGTTGGATTAGGATTTTATAAGACCAGATGTGTCACCTTTGGCACCGATATTATTTAGGAAAAAGAAGGATGGATCCATGCGACTATGCATCCAGATGAAAACAAGATGTAGCAAGGTTTAAAAAGTCAGTATTGGTGGCTA
The DNA here is from genome assembly GCA_019671005.1 of Hibiscus mutabilis. NCBI lineage: Eukaryota > Viridiplantae > Streptophyta > Magnoliopsida > Malvales > Malvaceae > Hibiscus > Hibiscus mutabilis. The sequence continues at coordinate 23,509,347 of CM033747.1, forward strand.
GGCATGAAAAGAACAAGGCCTCTATAGCTCAAAGTTAGAACATCATATAAAATTCAAGACAAGTGGTGTAGCTTTCAAAATAGACTTTACGAAAGCTTATGATACTGTTAGTTGGGATTTTCTCCTATTTATCCTGAAGAAATACGGCTTTGGAGATAGATGGTGTAATTGGATCTCTCGGTGTATATCCACTTCCTCAATCTCTATTTTAGTGAATGGCTCTCTCATTGAACCTTTCAAAATCTCGAGATTATTAAGAAAAGGGTACATTCTTTCTCTTCTTTTGTTTAACTCTGTGGGTGAAGCACTGAACCTAATGCTGAAAAGGGTAGCACTTTTGAATTTAATCAATGGCTTCTCTATTGGAAGGAGGGAGCATTCCATCTCAATCTCCCATTTACAATTTGCCGACGACCTTCTAATCTTCTTTGGTTCCACTAAAAATCAAGTTAAGAATGTCATGAGGATCCTAAGGGTTTTCGATCTTGCTTCAGGCCAGCAATTGAATTTAAAGAAACTTAGATGTTTGGAATAAATGTAGATGACTCATCTCTCAATGTTTAGGCAGATTCTGTGGGTTGCTCATTTGGCATATTCCACTCGAATTACCTCAGCCTCCCTTTAGGAGCTAAGCGCAACTCACTGTCTCTTTGGGAACCAATATTTAACAAGGTCTCAACAAGGCTTGAAAGTTGGAAAGCTAGCTTCTCGTCCTTCGAAGGCAAACTCGCTATGGTAAAGTCCATCCTATCAAGCATGCCTGTGTATTATCTTTCCTTATTCAAAATGCCAGTAGCCATATACCATTGCCTGAATAGTATGATGGCCAACTTTCTTTGGGGAGGTTCTTTTGATAGGTCTAAGATACACTGGGTCAAATGGTCGATCGTGTACTTGCCGATATGCAAAGGGGGCCTGAGTGTTCCTAATTTGGATCTAACTAATAGGGCTTTGATGGGAAAAGGGAATTGGAGATTCTGTAATAAATCCAACAACCTATGGAAAGTTGTCATCTCTAAATATAACTGTAATACCCTGAAGATTTTACTAAGTTATATAAGGGTCATTTAGTACTAAGGTTTTGGCATAAGACTAACTTAGTGACTAAAATGACAAAAGATAGTGACCAAAATGAAAAGTTGGTAAAAGTTTAGGGACCCAAGTGTAAATTTTCCCAAAGATGATTTTTATTCAGTATGAGGATAAATTCGATCAGAATAAGGATTTTGGTAATAGTTTTGGATGTTAGGATGCAATAGAAAATATAAAATTTTGATCGAATAAATTTGTTAAGCGTGCTCAGATTAGAGAAAAGTTTTGGGTGACATTTTGGGAAGTGCCACATAACAATATTTTGATTTTTAAAAAGGACTCAGAAGAAGTGGGAAAGATTCGAATAAATGCTTAATGAAGGATTTTCAAGAAAGATGTTACCCGATAAAGATTTCGGGTAATTATCAGTATTTTGGATCGAGTCAAATTTCTAAGTTTGACTTTATTAAATGGAAGATTTTATATGAAAATATGAAATCATAAATGATATTTTATAATTATTTAATGATGATGGCCGGTTGGATTGGAACCAACCTAGTTCAAATGTAATGGAATGGCATAAATTGAACTAGATGTAATTTTTATTTAGTTAGACGGGTAATTTTGGAAAGAGTGAAAAATGAATTTAAAATTCATTTTTCTAAGAAAACATGTCATTTTTCTATAAAAGATGAACACATTGTTCATCTTTCTCCTCATGTATTTCGAGAGCAAGGAAAAAAGAAGGGAAAAATAGGAAATTTTTTTCCTAGCCAATTTCAAGGCTTTTGATCAAGAATTCAAGCAAGGTTGTTTGAGGTAAAGTGATCTACTCTTTATTCTCTACATTTTGATGTTAAAATTTCATGGAATTATGAAGTTTTGGATTAGGGTTTGAAGAGAGAGAAATTAGGGTTCATGGAAAATTTATGGAATTCAAGTAATAGATGATGAATTAAGCCTAGTTCTGATGAAAACAAGCTTGAAATCAAGTTAATTTCATGTTGGAAGTTATAACCCTAATCTTGAAATTTAGGGTTTTGTTAGGGATTTGGAAATTAATGATGAAACTGAAGTATTTTTGATTCAAAAAGCTTGATTTTGATGCTAGAATGAAAAATTCCTATTTGGAAGAATTTAGTGACCATTTCGCTGATGATGGAAAATAGGAGGAATATTCTTGAATTTTAGTTTGATGGGGAAAATGATGAATTTGCGATGAGAAATTTATTTGATGATGGAAATGAGTAGAAAATGAGGCTTTGGGCTTGAATTGACAATTTAGGACCAAATTGTAAATTTTTGAAAAGTTAAGGATCTTTTCAACAATTCAAAGAAATTATGGACTACATTGTAAGAAAATTATTTTTGGTGATGAAAATAGTGTAATTGTGATATTAGAAGCTTATTTTAGCATTTTGGGACCAAATTGAATATTTGAAAAAGTTTAGGGACCTATTCGGCTATTTGAAGAAATAAGGGTATGGTTTTGGAAATTTTATTTTGAAGGGAGACTGATCTGCAAACTGTCGAAATTATGATCAAATTAGTTTGAATTGATGAAAAGTACCATTTTGGCAAGAATGGGAAAGTAAGGGATTAAAATGAAAGAATTGAAAATTAAGGCATGAATAATTGCCAAATATTCAAAATGGTCATTAAGGACCCAAAATAAGATATATGGCAAACATTAATATTTTATTTGGCAATGTTAGACTTGAATTAAGTAAGTGTATAGTAATAAGTAGATTCGATTGATTTCTACAGTTGCAAGAAATATTGGGGAAGGTACAAGTATTCAAGGAAATGAAAAGATTAATGAGTAAGCTTAGTGAGGCAAGATAATAAATGGCCCGTGTGAGTGCATTTATATGTTTTGAAATGTATTTTAGTAAACTTTTATAAATTATATTTATTTGATTTTATTAAAATGATAACATGGTTTTTCTATAAGTTATATGGTGATTCATAGGCAAAGGAAAAAAGGTTAGTACATGTTAGGTTATGAATTGCCCTATTATGTTTTATTTTGATAAGTTATTATTGAATAATGGTGATATATGAATCATTTATCAAATGATAATTTACAAGTTAATTATATGAAATTATTTTCCCAAGTTTATGATAGAGAGTTACAATATAGTGGCATGACATTAGAGGTCTAGCAGTCAATGACTATTTCGCTGATGATGGAAAATAGGAGGACTATTCTTGAATTTTAGTTTGATGGAGAAAATGATGAATTTGTGATGAGAAATTTATTTGATGATGGCAATGAGTAGAAAATGATGCTTTGGGCTTGAATTGACAATATAGGACCAAATTGTAAATTTTGAAAAGTTAAGGATCTTTTTAGCAATTCAAAGAAATTAGGGACTACATTGTAAGAAAATTATTTTTAGCGATGAAAATAGTGGAATTGTGATATTAGAAGCTTATTTTAGCATTTTGGGACCAAATTGAATATTTGAAAAAGTTTAGGGACATATTCCTCTATTTGAAGAAATAAGGGTATGGTTTTGGAAATTTTATTTTGAAGGGAGACTGATTTGCAAAATCTGTTGAAATTATGATCAAATTAGTTTGAATTGATGAAAAAGTACCATTTTGGCAAGAATGAGAAAGTAAGGGATTAATTGAAAATTAAGGCATGAATAATTGCCAAATATTCAAAATGGTCATTAAGGACCCAAAACAAGATATATGGAAAACATTAATATTTTATTTGGCAATGTTAGACTCGAATTAAGTAAGTGTATAGTAATAAGTATATTCGATTGATTTCTCTGATTTGCAATAAATACTAGGAAGGTACAAGTATTCAAGGAAATGAAAAGATTAATGAGTAAGCTCAATGAGGCAAGATAATAAATGGCCCAGGTGAGTGCATTTATATGTTTTGAAATGTATTTTAGTAAACTTTTATAAATTATATTTATTTGATTTTATTAAAATGATAACATGGTTTTTCTATAAGTTATATGGTGATTCACAGGCAAAAAAAAAAAAGGTTAGTACATGTTAGGTTATGAATTGCCCTATTATGTTTTATTTTGATAAGTTATTATTGAATAATGGTGATATATGAATCATTTATCAAATGATAATTTACAAGTTAATTATATGAAATTATTTGCCCAAGTTTATGATAGAGAGTTACAAAGATAGTGACATGACATTAGAGGTCTAGCGATCAAGGACTGCAAGATAGCTATACACCCGATCTTCTGATCTATATGTTTTCGGCACTTATGTGTCTATATGTTTCCGACACTTTATGTGTCTATATGTTATCGTCACTTCGGTGACTAGTACTCAAGGAGTATCGACCTTGCATACTTTAGTTTCTCTTTATACAAATTCTTAGGCTAATTATAAAGTAAATGTATATGAAATTCACGATTTCTTATATGTGATTGTTTATAAGTATATGAAAGATTTGATATGATTTTTTCTTAACCATGTTTTCATTTATTTAGATACTTATTTTATGATTATTTATAATGCCTCACTAAGTTATACTTAGCGTGTGAATGTTTCACGTGTAGGAAAAGAGAAGCATTGGGAGTAAGGAGCATTAGCGAACATCATCTATCGAAAATAGGTACATCAATATCGATAATATAATTTTTATGTTATATGATATTTACTAGTTGGCATGTATAGTAACATGTGAAGCTTGCTCGATATGAATTGTATTTTATTCAAATCAAATGATTTTAAATTAGGCGCTTTTCGTGCTTTTTATTATTTATATGCTAATTGATCAAACTGTTAAGTTGCTTTACTGAATCTAGAATCAAAATTTAATGTGAAATTATTAAGTTTAAATTTTACGCGATTAACTATTTTTTACAGTAAAAAAAGATTTTCTTAATATTAAAGAATTATTTTACAAGTATCATGTGACATCCCTAACTCTCATTCAACGATGAATACGAGAAATGGGTGTTACATTTAATGGTATCAGAGCTACAGGTTTAGCCGGTTCTAGGTGTAAACAGAAGTGATTTTATGTCAAAAAGATTATACATGCCACTAGGATATCAATATTATTGATCTGATGTTTATATGATTTGATTGATGTCGCTCCTTACTAATATGAAAGGAGATAAGTTATAATTAATATTTGAGTTAAGAAGGTTGAGATGAACTAGTAAATGGGAGGTTCTGGAAAGAACCATAGTGGTAATAATAAGGTTAACCATAACCTTTTTTATTAATCAGAACAAGAAAGAACATTGGCACAATAGGAAGTGCCTATACAACATTTGGGAAATCCTGAATTTCATAGTGAAGCTGGTCTGATGGCTGCTGACTTATGGTTTAATGATGTTAAAATTATAAGGGAAGAGCTAAATTGTTCCGATGTGGAAAAGTTATAAGGAATTGTATCCCTATTAAGAGGACATGTTCAAATACGGTGGACAAGTATCAAATAGAAGATACTTGCAACTGAAGTGACATGGGTATTCTTCCAAGAAACATTCAAGGCGAAATATACTGGTGATCAATATAGGAGTGGAATTTATAGAAAATTTGATAAGTTGCCAAGATTACCTTCAGATTGAGAGGTAGAATTTATAATAGAGGTATTGCCAGTCATTGTATCTATATCGATGGTTTCGACCGAGCTTCGGGAAAGGAAGGTGCAATTGCAAGAAATGTTGGATTAGGATTTTATAAGACCAGATGTGTCACCTTTGGCACCGATATTATTTAGGAAAAAGAAGGATGGATCCATGCGACTATGCATCCAGATGAAAACAAGATGTAGCAAGGTTTAAAAAGTCAGTATTGGTGGCTAGGCATGAAAAGAACAAGGCCTCTATAGCTCAGTGTTAGAACATCATATACCTTCTAGATTATTACAATCGATTTTCATTCTTCGGTGGAAATGGGATCGAATGACTATAGATATTGAATATGAAGTTAAAGAGTTAAGGAACAAGAATATTCCTTTGGTCAAAATTCTTTGGAAGAACCACAAGATTGAGAAGGCCACTGTAGAAAGCTTAGAAGAAGATGAAAAAGGTAATATTCATAACTATTCAAATCAGTTACGTTCTAAAATTCAAGGACGAATTTTATTTTAAGGGGGGTAGAATTGTAATACCCAGAAAATTTTACTAAGCTACATAAGGGTCATTTAGTACTAAGGTTTTGGCATAAGGCTAATGATAAGGGTTCAAAAGTACTATTTTTCTTACCCTTTTTACTCATATTATTGTTAGACTTAGGCTCATATTAGTTGCATAATTAGCTATTCATGCATTAATCCATGTTTCCTTCCATCGTTGAGCTTGATTACATAACTTGGTAGTTTTTGTGGAAAAGATGCTGCTTTGGTGTGCTTTGTGTGTGTATGTGCAGGATCACTTGCCAAAGCAACGCCGAGCTAGTTGCCAGGGCAATGCATGAAGGAGACGCCGAGCCAGTTGCCATGGCAATTTTCGACAAAGAGAAAATGCAATAGGGATGTCGAAATTAATGACTATACAAGCCCAAGATGACGTGGAGCAAAGCCCAAACCCAAAGGAATTTGATTTCCATGCAGAGATTAAAGAAGAATTAAATTCCAAGAAGATAGGAGAAGTTCTAGTAGGAATACAATTATAATAAAGAATTATATTCTTTAAAGATAATTTAATTCCAACTCAAACTCCTCCTCAAAGAAGGACTTTGACCTAGCCCTATAAATAGCAAGGAGATTTCGACAAGATGCATAGAGAGAGCATTAGGGAAATTTCGACAAGTCCAAGGGAGAAAGCAAGGGATTTTCGACAAGCTTCATCTTTTCTTTCTTGTCGATTGGGTTCATGCTAGGGATTGTTTATCTTGTGTTTCTTTGGAACCTAGCCATGAACTAAATTTACTTGGCTATGGTTATTGTGTTTTGTGGTTGTGAGAAACTATTGGTTTTTGTTTAGGTAATAAGAGTTTGCACTTTTCTATTTCAAGGTTTATTCATTCTTGGTTCTTATTCTTGTTTGCGAGTGAATTGGGAGAGGATCTCGTGATTTCATCTATTTATCTAATATCGGGAGAGTTAGATTCAAGAAACGAATGAATATGATCTTTTTTCAATCCAATGATGGTGAAGATTAATCCGGCTTAGGAATAAGTTAAGGATTTCAACGACTAAGAGGAGCGCAAGATTTGTTGTTGTTCACCCTTGATTCACGCAGGGATGTATTATCAAGGCATGCACAAGTAGCTAGAGTTTCGACTTAGGGATAAGAAGAAACCATTGAAGAACGCTCTGCCGAACCTTGAAGGTTGCTGCCCGGACGCCCAAGTAGTTGCCCAGTGCAACCATCGATTAGTTGCCAAGGCAACCCGTTGTAAGTTGCCACGGCAACCGAGTTGCCGCACACTCTTTTACCAAAACGATCCAATCGGCTATCACACCTCAACTCACGATAACCCGCCTATCTCTCTCATTTGAATTCATATTTTCTTTTACTTTATTGCTTTCTAGATTAGTCATTAGTTAAACTCCTATAATCCTTTACTTGTGTTTTTACTTTTACAAAGGCAAGATACTAGATTCTTGAAGTAGCACCAATCCCTGTGGAGACGATATCTTTTATACTATAACTTGCGACGTGTATACTTGCACATTTGCGTAGCACTTATTACGCGCAACAAGTTTTTGGCGCCGTTGCCTGGGAAGAAGCACCCGAATTTTTCATGGAGTAATCCCAACAATGCTCTAAACCAGAACAATCAGAATGCACAAGCATCAGGATTCCAGCAGAATATGCCACGGCAACAGATGCCGCAGCAACAACCGACAACATCTAGTTCTTTGGAAAATTCTCTAAATGCTTTTATGATGAAAACTGAATCTTAAATGGCTGAGAATAGTAATTTCATAAAAAGAACTGATGCTTTTATTAACAGGATCGAGATGAGATTGCAAAACCAAGAGGCGGCAATCAAATCATTGGAAAATCAAGTTGGACAGTTTGCTCAAAATCTGAATACTAGACCACAAGGAGGTTTACCCAGCGATACTGAAGTCGCAAGAGGAACTGGCCATGAGCAATGTAAGGCGATCACCACTAGAAGTGGCCAACAACTTAGAGAGTTTCAAACCCGCTCATTAAACAAAACTCCACAAAAAGATCAAGATGAACCTAGCGGCAAAGCCTCAGATGCTGAACCAGGAATTGCCGTGGCAACCGGCAATAAGCATGCCTCGACAACTGACGATAAAGACGCCTCGATAACTTGCGATAAGCATGCCTCGGCAACCCCAGTTGATAACGCCTCGGCAACTCCAGATGTCCCGGCAATGCCGTCAATTAGGTTTCAAACCAATGAAAGGATCGAAGATATCCGACTTCCACCACCATTCCCACAAAGGTTGAAGAGACAAAAGCAAGAATACCAATTCAAGAAGTTTCTTGATATCCTAAAGCAAGTCCACATCAACTTGCCATTGGTGGAAGCAATTGAACAAATGCCAAACTATGCCAAGTTTCTTAAAGATATTGTGTCCAAGAGAACAAGGCTAGGAGAGTTTGAAACAGTTGCCGCAACAGAGGGATGTATGGCAATGTTGCACAATCTTATGCCACCTAAGTTGAAGGATCTCGGAAGTTTCACAATACCCTGTTCTATTGGAAATCACTATGTCGGGAAAGTATTATGCGACCTTGGGGCTAGCATAAACTTGATGCCTAAATCGGTTTTCCAGAAACTAGGAATCGGGAAGGCAAGACCTACAACAGTCATGCTACAGCTAGCCGACAGATCTTATGTGCATCCAGAGGGAAAAATCGAGGACATACTGGTAAAAGTTGATAAATTTATTTTTCCCGCTGACTTTATTGTTTTGGATTGTGAAGCAGATGAGCATGCACCTATCATTCTCGGGAGACCATTCCTAGCAACAGGGAGAACCTTGATCGACGTTGAAAAAGGAGAGCTCACAATGAGGGTGAATGACCAGCAAGTTAAACTAAATGTGTTCCAAACACTAAGGCATGCTGATGATCCAGAAGAATGCCAACTTCTTCATGCCACAACAGAGTTTAACTTTGACGAGGAATTTAGTTGCCTCGGCAACTACATTGCCGATCAAGAGGAACCTGAGGAGTATGAAGAATCGGTCGATGAGGAACAACAAGAAGAGGCAAATTGGCTAGTCAATCGACCAGGTACATACTTTGAACCACTGGATTACTCAGGTAAGGAAGGTAAACTCGAAAAACCCTCTATTGAACAACCACCGATTCTTGAGTTGAAACAATTGCCAGAGCAACTAAAATATGTATACTTAGGGACCGATAATACATTGCCTGTAATTATTTCTTCTAAGTTACAGCCTGAGCAGGAAAAGAAGCTGATCAAGATTTTGAAGCTACACAAAAAGGCAATAGGGTGGACAATTGCCGACTTGAAGGGAATTAGCCCGGCGGTGTGCATGCACAAGATCTTGTTGTAAGATGATCACAAACCTTCAATTGAGGCCCAGAGAAGACTGAATCATGCCATGAAAGGGGTTGTAATGAAAGAAATCATCAAGTGGCTTGACGTCGGCATTATATATCCTATCTCCAATAGTACATGGGTAAGTCCGGTACAATGTGTACCGAAAAAGGGAGGTATAACAGTGGTAAGCAATGAAAATAATAAACTTATCCCAACCAGGACTGTGACCGGTTGGAGGGTTTGTATGGACTATCGAAAGCTAAACAAAGCTACTAGGAAAGATCACTTCCCATTACCCTTTATTGATCAAATGCTTGACCGTCTTGCAGGTAAACCCTTTTATTGTTTTCTTGATGGTTATTCAGGTTACAGTCAGATTGCCATAGCACCAGAAGATCAAGAAAAGGCAACCTTCACATGCCCATACGGTACTTATGCCTTCCGAAGGATGCCGTTCGGATAGTGTAACGCCCCGACAACCTTCCAAAGATGCATGATGGCACTCTTTTCAGACATGGTCGAAGACTTCCTTGAGATCTTCATGGATGATTTTTCAGTTTTTGGTGATGACTTCGAAGGCTGTCTCGGCAATTTAGAGAGGGTGTTAGCAAGATGCGAAGAAACAGATTTAGTCCTCAATTGGGAGAAATGCCACTTTATGGTAGATGAAGGAATAGTGCTCAGCCACAAGATTTCATCCAAGGGAATTGAAGTAGACAAAGCCAAGGTGGACGTGATCGAGAGATTACCCCCACCAAGTACGGTTAAAGGAATTCGAAGTTTTCTCGGACATGCAGGTTTTTACAGGAGGTTCATTCGTAACTTTTCTAAAATCACTAAACCCTTGTGTAATCTGCTTGAACGGGATAAAGTCTTCGATTTTGATGATTCTTGCAACCAAGCATTCGAAACCCTAAAGAAAAAGCTTGCCTCGGCACCCATTGTCGTTCCACCAGATTGGACGCTACCTTTTGAGCTCATGTGTGATGCAAGTGATTTCGCGGTAGGAGCAGTCCTAGGCCAACACACAGGTAAGACCTTCCATGTGATATACTACGCTAGTAAAACTCTTAATGGTGCTCAAGTGAATTACACAACAACGGAGAAAGAGTTACTAGTTGTAGTTTTCGCATTTGACAAGTTTCGATCCTATTTAATTGGTACAAAGGTAATTGTTCATACGGGCCATTCGGCAATCAAATACTTATTTGCTAAAAATGATGCTAAACCTCGTTTGATTCATTGGATATTACTTTTACAAGAATTTGATATTGAAATTAAGGACAGGAAAGGAACAAAAAACCAAGTGGCCGATCACTTATCACGTCTGGAACGCAATAGGGAAGAGGACGCGGATCTTGAGATATGCGATGCATTCTCGGATGAACAAATTCTAGTTGCCTCGACATCCCTTGACGCCTCAACAACCCTAGACGCCTCGGTAACCCACGACGCCTCGACAACCATGGATGCACACGCCTCGACAACTCTCGACGCCACAGCAGTCTTTGACGCGCACGCCTCGACAATCTTGGGAGCAGTCACCACGGCAGCACATGCCTCGGCAATACCCTGGTACGCGAATTTAGTTAATTTCCTTGTTTGTGGTATTTTTCCTTATGGCATTACTCACCAAGGGAAGAAGCGGTTCCGCCATGATGCTAAGCATTACTTTTGGGACGAGCCTCTTTTGTTTAAACAATGTGCAGATCAGGTTATACGCCGATGTGTCCCTGAAGAAGAGCAACAGAATATACTCCGGCAATGCCATTCTTCACCCTATGGAGGACATTTTGGAGGAACTCGTACCGCGGCCAAAGTTTTGCAATCGGGTTTGTATTGGCCAACATTGTACAAAGATGCCTAAGACTTTTACAAGCAATGTGATCGTTGCCAGAGGACGGGCAATATCTCTAGACGACATGAGATGCCACTCTAGAACATCATCGAGGTGGAACTGTTCAATGTATGGGGGATCGACTTTATGGGACCTTTCCCATCTTCATTCGGCAACCTCTACATCTTACTTGCCGTCGACTACGTGTCTAAATGGGTTGAGGCAGCGGCAGTTCCCAACAACGATTCAAAGACTGTGCAACGATTCTTGCAGAAAAACATATTTACACGGTTTGGGATGCCAAGAGCAATTATCAGTGATGAAGGCAAGCATTTTGACAACAGACTAATTGCCAAGATGTTGCAACGCTTCGGCATATCACACAAGATCGCCACGGCATATCACCCACAAACTAACGGGCAAGCAGAAATTTCCAACCGGGAGTTGAAGGGAATACTCGAGAAAGTTGTAAATCCCTCAAGGAAGGATTGGTCATTAAGACTAGATGACGCACTTTGGGCATATCGCACGGCATTCAAAACACCTTTAGGTATGTCCCCCTTCCGACTTGTCTATGGCAAAACATGTCATCTACCGGTGGAAATCGAGCACAAGGCATATTGGGCAATAAAGACTGTGAATATGGATTGGGAAAGTGCCAGACAAAAGCATTTGATGGATCTCAACGAGATAGAAGAATTCCGTGCACTCGCCTATAACAATGCACGAATCTACAAGGAGAAAACAAAACGATGGCACGACAAGAAACTATTGCCACGACAATTCACGCCAGGGCAACTAGTTCTCCTATTCAATTCTCAGCTAAAACTTTTCCCGGGAAAGCTGAAATCAAGATGGTCGGGACCATTCGAAGTTGTCAAACCATTCTCCCATGGTGTTGTGATAATCAAGTCCATCTCTGACAACCATGAATTCAAAGTTAATGGACAAAGATTGAAGCACTACAATGGTGCCCATGTGGAACATAACAAAGAAGTGGTCAACTTGGGAGATGCATGAGCATGTTCTCCTTTCAATATTTTCTTTTTCTTTTTCTTTTTAGGAGATATTTTATTTTTCTTCATTATCTTTAGTTTTCAGGTTTTCTTTGTTTTCTTTTTCACAACAAGACTCACAACTACTATGCTAAGGAAATTTACTACCGAGATCCTTGCCCTGACAACCAATGAAGAAGATGCCGCGACAACCTACATCGTGCCTGCCCAGGCTGATGCCACGACAACCAACCCTGAAGATGCCACGGCAACCAAAGCTAAAGACATCCCGGCAACAAGAAAACAACCATCGCATTCAAGCAAGAGAATCAAGACACCGACCAAAAGGAAACTAATCATCTACGATGACGAACTCTCGGAGTAAGTCCTCGTATGCATTTTTATTTTTCGTTATTTTTATGCATGCATTGAGGACAATGCCTCACTCGAGTTTGGGGGGGTTGTTATTAGTAGTTACCATGTTTAATTACATTCATCTTAAGTATTACATTTAGGATACATAAATTGCTTGCCATTCCTTTAATTGGAACAAGAATTGCTTAGATTTGATGAATATTCGATGATGACTTTGCCAATGCACTTAATTGATAGAATTTTTATTCTAGGATAACCATGGAAAAACTTAGAATTTTACTATGATGCTAAATTTGATGAAACACTGTTGTGGTTTGATTGATTTAAGGAATTCTAGTGAACTTAGGTTGATAATTAACAAATTGGGGAATTAGAATAAAAACTGGATGAATGCTAGAGGTACCCGAAATTGGCTCTAGCATGTGCTAAAAAAATTGATCACTAGAGGTGCCCGAAACTGGCTCTAGGATGTGTTAAAAAAAATTTAACTAGAGGTGCCCGAAACCGGCTCTAGTCGATTAAATTAACTTAAGAAAACTAAAAACAAAACACTAGAGGTGCCCAACACTGGCTCTAGTTAAAACATGTTAAAAAGAACCCAATGAAGTAATTTGAAAACCTCTTGTTTGCATAGAATCCGAAAAATCAACTTGCACACAACTCCGCACACACTCACAAGCATTATAGTTTGATTCCGAGTAACTCCTCAGTTTTCCAAAAAAAATAAAAAGCCAATCATACTTTGTGCCCCGATTCAGAGAATTGAAATCAAGTTCAAAGCTAAGTTTGTGAAAATTGAAGTCTTGGCAGGTAATTATGAGTTTGCATTGCTTGAGGACAAGCAATAGTTTGAGTTTGGGGGTGTGATAAGTGTTCAAAAGTACTATTTTTCTTACCCTTTTTACTCATATTATTGTTAGACTTAGGCTCATATTAGTTGCATAATTAGCTATTCATGCATTAATCCATGTTTCCTTCCATCGTTGAGCTTGATTACATAACTTGGTAGTTTTTGTGGAAAAGATGCTGCTTTGGTGTGCTTTGTGTGTGTATGTGCAGGATCACTTGCCAAAGCAACGCCGAGCTAGTTGCCAGGGCAATGCATGAAGGAGACGCCGAGCCAGTTGCCATGGCAATTGTCGACAAAGAGAAAATGCAATAGGGATGTCGAAATTAATGACTATACAAGCCCAAGATGACGTGGAGCAAAGCCCAAACCCAAAGGAATTTGATTTCCATGCAGAGATTAAAGAAGAATTAAATTCCAAGAAGATAGGAGAAGTTCTAGTAGGAATACAATTATAATAAAGAATTATATTCTTTAAAGATAATTTAATTCCAACTCAAACTCCTCCTCAAAGAAGGACTTTGGCCTAGCCCTATAAATAGCAAGGAGATTTCGACAAGATGCATAGAGAGAGCATTAGGGAAATTTTGACAAGTCCAAGGGAGAAACCAAGGGATTTTAGACAAGCTTCATCTTTTCTTTCTTGTTCGATTGGGTTCATGCTAGGGATTGTTTATCTTGTGTTTCTTTGGAACCTAGCCATGACCTAAATTTACTTGGCTATGGTTATTGTGTTTTGTGGTTGTGAGAAACTATTGGTTTTTGTTTAGGTAATAAGAGTTTGCACTTTTCTATTTCAAGGTTTATTCATTCTTGGTTCTTATTCTTGTTTGCGAGTGAATTGGGAGAGGATCTCGTGATTTCATCTATTTATCTAATATCGGGAGAGTTAGATTCAAGAAACGAATGAATATGATCTTTATTCAATCCAATGATGGTGAAGATTAATCCGGCTTAGGAATAAGTTAAGGATTTCAACGGCTAAGAGGAGCGCAAGATTGGTTGTTGTTAACCCTTGATTCACGCAGGGATGTATTATCAAGGCATGCACAAGTAGCTAGAGTTTCGACTTAGGGATAAGAAGAAACCATTGAAGAACGCTCTGCCGAACCTTGAAGGTTGCTGCCCAGACGCCCAAGTAGTTGCCCAAGTAGTTGCCCAGGCAACCATCGATTAGTTGCCAAGGCAACCCCGTTGTGCAAGTTGCCACGGCAACTGAGTTGCCCGTGCACTCTTTTATCAAAACGATCCAATCGGCTATCACACCTCAACTCACGATAACCTGGCCTATCTCTCTCTCATTTGAATTCATATTTTCTTTTACTTTATTGCTTTCTAGATTAGTCATTAGTTAAACTCCTATAATCCTTTACTTGTGTTTTTACTTTTACAGTGCAAGATACTAGATTCTTGAAGTAGCACCAATCCCTGTGGAGACGATATCTTTTATACAATAACTTACGACGTGTATACTTGCACATTTGCGTAGCACTTATTACGCGCAACAGCTAACTTAGTGACT
Source organism: Hibiscus mutabilis (assembly GCA_019671005.1). NCBI lineage: Eukaryota > Viridiplantae > Streptophyta > Magnoliopsida > Malvales > Malvaceae > Hibiscus > Hibiscus mutabilis. The sequence goes on from CM033747.1 coordinate 23,524,397, forward strand.
AAAATGACAAAAGATAAAAGATAGTAACCAAAATGAAAAGTTGGTAAAAGTTTAGGGACCCAAGTGTAAATTTTCAAAAAGATGATTTTTATTCAATATGAGGATAAATCGATCAGAATAAGGATTTTGGTAATAGTTTTGGAGGTTAGTATGCAGTAGAAAATATAAAATTTTGATCGAATAAATTTGTTAAGCGTGTTTAGATTAGAGAAAAGTTTTGGGTGACCTTTTGGGAAGTGTTACATAACAATATTTTGATATGTAAAAAGGACTCAGAAGAAGTGGGAAAGATTCGTATAAATTCTTAATGAAGGATTTTCAAGAAAGATGTTACCCAATAAAGATTTCGGGTAATTATCAGTATTTTTGGATCGAGTCAAATTTCTAAGTTTGACTTTATTAAATGGAAGATTTTATATGAAAATATGAATTTATTCATGGAATTAGGGAAATATGTGATTCCCATATTAGAGTTGATAGTTCGATAGAGGAAAAATCGTAAAAGGTGAAAATCAGGAAATTGGATCGGACAAAAATCATAAATGATATTTTATGATTATTTAATGATGATGGCCGGTTGGATTGGAACCAACCTAGTTCAAATGTAATGGGATGGCATAAATTTGAACTAGATGTAATTTTTATTTAGTTAGAGGGGTAATTTTGGAAAGAGTGAAAAATAAATTTAAAATTCATTTTTTAAAGAAAACATGTGGCATTTTTCTATAAAAGATGAACAAATTCCAGATGCTTTATTGTCTTAGAGTAAAAGGTTCTATATAGGAAGAACCTGTAGCTCTGAAATTCCAGATGCCAAAAAGTTCTATATAGGAAGGACTGATGGCTCCAAGGTGAAGACTCGCAGTTCTATATAGGAAGAACTCCCAGTCAAAGCAATTCACCTATGACACAGGGTTATATAGGAAACCTGTTGTGTCGAAAGCAAAGAGTCTTATATAGGAAAGACTCCGAGCTTCATTGTCTTAGAGTGAAAGGTTCTATATAGGAAGAACCTGTAGCTCTGAGATTTCAGACGCCAAAAGTTCTATATAGGAAGGACTGGCGGCTCCAGGGTTTGAAGACTAGCAGTTCTATATAGGAGGAACTCCCAGTCGGAAGAATCCATCAGTAACGCAGAAGGTTTTATATAGGAGAAACCAGCGTTGAAGGCGAAGAGTTCTATATAGGAAGGACTCCAAGCTACACCATCTCAGAATAAAAGGTTCTATATAGGAAGGACTCATAACTCGAGGCTTCAGAGTGAAGGGTTCTATGTCGAAAGAGCCTGTAGCTCCAAGATCGGAAGGTGACGAAGCTCTATATAGGAAGAACTTACGAGCCTGAAGATTCAGCCAAGGAAGAACGGAGATGTCCAAAAGAATTCGTTTTTCCAAGGCTACAAACAGGGAAGTCTGATAAAAATGAGTGCTTATGAATCTTTGCTTTGTTTCCCATTCCATGAAAACAAGCAAAGAGGGGCAACTGTAATCACTCATTTTCACTTGTAAATATATTAATATTGCATGTATATTTATTATATGAATGTTACTAATATAAGGAGGTGTGTGCATGTATAAGCTATGTATACGTATTAGGGGTGTATGTATGTCGCGTATGTATCTAGAGTATGAGCGTATTTGATTAATATATAGATGTTATGTTAATACGTACGTATACTAGAATATTATATTAATTAATGATTGTATAATATAAGTATACATTTTCATATATACATGTATTGCTGTTATAATTATATTATTATTAATATTATTGGGCTGGTAAATTAAAAAATTAAATATATATTAAACCCAAATAAACATGAAGTCCAAGTCCAATTACAAGTTCAATTACAAGGCCCGTTTGGCCCAAATCTGAATCCCATTTAATTACAATGTGCAGGTAACTGTGGGCCGTTGGATCAAGATCTGATCCAACGGCAACGATGCAACCGAGGTCAAAAATATCTGCCAGGCGCGTGTTCCACACGTATGGACTGTTCGAGTGCCACGCGCGCGTGTGATCCACGCGCGGACGCTTTAACATCCCACGCGCGCGTAAGATCCACGCGTTCTGACTCCTCGACTGCGGAGCTCCACGTGGCGAAATCTGAAGCCGTCTCATCGAATCGAGGCTTCATCCAGGCCGATCGTTCTTCAAGCCATCTCGACCGTTAGATCAGATCTGATCTAACGGCCGAAAACGCGTCTGGCCGCTGGCAGAATGTCCACACCGCCGGCAGAATGTCCACACCGCCACCGCGCCGATATTCAGTCCCCGCGTTCAGAATATGCCCAAGATAACAAGCAAAGTGTCAGTTCAGATCTGAAAAAAGGAAGATGCAACTTGCAACCAAAAAAACAGAGGCAATAATATATATGAACTTTTGTAACGGGGATGAAAAAAAAGGGGGAGAGTAAGAACAAAAAAAAGAAAGAGATCTTGTAATACGGAAAATCAAAAAGATTGTAAGCATCCAAGATAATCAAAAGACAGTCCAGTGGTAAATTTTTTGTCTCTTTTTCTTACTCATTTCTTTACATGCATATACGAAATAGAATAAAAAACAGAAACAAAAAAAGGAAGTAGTCTTACCGGCGTTGTCTGTGGGTCTTCCCTCCCTTGGTGATAAGCCTTTCGGCTTCTACAAGCCAGATCTGGTGAACTAAAGGGAGGAGAAGACCATTTGTAGTTGTGTTTTGGTCTAAAAAATATTTTTTTTGAGGTTCGTATTTCCTAGATCTATGACAAATAAAGGCGTATCCTCTGAATCCAACCACGGATTCATGTTGAGGACGAAAAGAAGGTTATTTTGGTGTATTTTGGGAGCCTACCGGAGCCGGTTAGCGGCGGCCGGCCGCCAGATTCTGGGTTTCGTAAGAACAGACGAGAGGAAAATGAAGAACATATTCTTATAAAAACCAGAAAATGAAACAAATGGCCAAAATTTTGATTTCAGCCTAAAAAGAGGGTTTATATAGGTGTTTTTATTTTGCTAAATGGGTAAATTACACGCTTAATCCCACCGCGTTTTCAATATTTTCATTTTTGTCTTGCCGCATGGTATAATCACAATCCCAGTCCCCCTGATGTTTCAAAAGGTTACAATTTCGTCCCTAAATTACACCGAATCAGTTTCTGAATGGTAAAATTACGTCCTTAACCATCCCGCGTTTTTGGATTTTTCACTTTGGGTCTGCCCCTTGGTCTAATTACAATTCTGGTCCTTTTAGGTTTTGTTTGTTTCGCAATTTCGTCCCTAAATTACATATTATTGTTCTTTAATTTCTGCCACTGACTTTCGTTTTTCTTTCATTTCAGTCCTGTTTTCTTTGTATATATTATTGTTCGTATTATAATCGTATATGTTGATGTATTCTATTATTTTATCTTATTTTATGTCCCTCGTACATGACTCGTATTTCATGTTTTTATGTATATATGTGCTAAGTATGATATTCATGTTTTTTTTATCTGATTATTTGTATTAAAGCATGTTATGTTCTAGTTGATTCGTAAAAAGTATGTTATGTATTTTTGTACGTATTGCATGTTTCCTTGGCTTTTAGGCTACGTGTTAATGTGCCTTCTTTCATGTATAATATATTGTTCACATATGTTGAAATATGTTTTATTAATAGCAAGTATATTTTTTTTTGAATATTTGTTCGTCTACATATAACGTAATTATTCCTGCATTGTTGTTCTAACTTGTTAAAGTTGTTTTTATTTATCATTTAGGATAATATGTATATACGCGTGTTTTAATCTAGTATATCATTTATTAGATTAGTATTTTATTATGTGAATATTTACTGTCTTCAAATTATCTGTTATATTTTATATTTTTGCCTCTAAGATTGCATATCGAGATATAACTTATTAATATGGAGTCCTTTTATCTGAGCGTAAACGGGGCCAGTATCAAGCGTAGTGATAGTGGTTGGGCGTTTATTCTCGGGTAATGGGACCCTTAAAATATATTCGCAATTATGACCGAATTTTAAAGTAATCGTCACTCTAATCCGGAAAATCCAATATTAATAAAGCAGTAATTATTAAAGTACCAATTTTTGGGCGGTGTGGGGGTGCTAATCCTTCCCCATCTGTAACCGACTCCCGAACCCTGTCTTTTTGAATCTCTGGTTTTATGGTGTCCGGCCTACCTAAGTGGCCGGTGGCGACTCCATTTTTTACATACGGTTTATTTTAAAACCCCACAGAATAAATATTTTATATCCGAAAAATCACAAATACCTTTCAAAAAACACTCGAAAAAGCCACGTTTTTATTTTAGCGATACAAAACAAAAAAGGGACATCGCTACAGATGGCGACTCCGCTGGGGACATTTTTTGTTTTTTTCAAAAAAAAAAACAAATGAGAGTCAAGCTTTTAAAATAATTACCGCTTTATTAATATTGGAAGTTCCGGATTAAGGTGACTATTAAATTAACATCCGGTCATAATTGCGCGTTTATTTTAACGCATTTAAAATATGGCATATAAACCCGTCTTTTTAAGTGGGGGGAAAACGCTAATGCTTTTATGGAGATATCGTTCTCCCGTATGGGCCTAGCAAGTACCTTCGGGGCTCGAGTACCTTATGCTTTCGTAAGGATATCGTTCCTTCGTACGGGCATAAACGAATGGGTCCCCCTGAATTGAACCCGGTTGAAAGGAGCCTATAATGGGTGATGATCGGGGGCCTTGCTACCCTTAGTAGGGGACAACAAGGACAATTCGGGTACCTCCTAGAACCAAAACTGCATGTAGAGAACATAGAAACCCACCCTGTTAGAGCCATGCGGATAACCTTAGGTTTTAGACGGGATAAATAGGGTTGTTTTGTGTGTTTATTCTGTTTAATTTTGTCATTTTATTTATATATTTATCAATTTTATCTGGTACTGACTTGTTTTCTTTTCGCTTTTTGTTCTTTTTCGCATACATCATTGCATTTGCATCACATAAAGGTACTGGATCAAGTGGTTTGCCTGATCAGAAAGTCTTTCACCATGGAAAAAAGGTGTCTTAGGAAAGAAGAGATTAATTTATCAGTCAGACATTGGTCAGAAGTCAATCAGAAAATCCAAGGAGACAGTTTGCCAAACGAACGCATAATAACAGGATACACTTATGTGAGTCTTCAACAGAACGACTTGTGGGATCTTCAAAGCATTTGGGAAAGATGGGACCGAAGACTATAAGACTTGTTCAGCAATAGTTATGGCGACATCGCACAGCTGTTGTTTGTTCGGATTAACCAGCCCCTACTCCGAGCTATAGTCCAGTTCTGGAATCCGGCTTTTTGCTGTTTCACCTTTAATGGGCAGGACATGATGCCTACGGTAGAAGAATACACTGCTTTACTTAACCAGAAAAATATCCAGGAGGATTGGATCTACGCGAAGCCTCCAAGGAATCAGAATTACACTGCGAAACTCAAAACCTTTGCGAGAATGAGTGACGATTGGGTTAGTGGCCTCCTTCAAATCCGAGGAGATAATACAGTCTTTGCATGGGAGAGTATTCGGGACATCATATCGACACATCCAGACGAGGCAAAGAAAATGGACCTATTCGCTTTAGGAATATATGGCTTGGTGATCTTTCCCAGAGTACTCGGGAACATTGACATAGCCATTCTGGATTTGTTTGAGCGGGTGAAACGAAAAGCAAACCTGGTACCAGCAATCTTGGTCGAGACTTTCATTTCCTTAAACGCTAGCCGGAAACATGAAGAAGGACGTTTTCGAGGCTGCGCACAGCTATTACAAGTATGGATTCAGAGTCACATATGGAAGACGCCGACAAGAGTCCTGCCGAGGATATCCTTCCAAGGTTTTTCACCTTTACGAGAGTACTTAGCAAAGGAATGGCGAGAGGATTTGAAAACAAAAATGTGGACCAGGTTCTTCAGGAACATTCAAGATGAAGACATAGCATGAAGGGTCCCATGGCTCGGTAAAGTTAATTATTTTCTATACAGTTGTGGTGACTTCAACTGGCTGATGATGTTGGGATTGCATGAAGGGATCGCTTGTGCCCCGCTTTTAGTATCTCGGCAGTTCGGATCACGACAGTTCATTCCCAATACCGCCGGATTAAGCCAAACTGAATTTCTTTTCAAAGGGGAGTTCAAAGGAAAAATTCAGACCATCATGAGGGCACAGGATCATTGTTACGGATCGGGGTGGAAGGAGATACCGAGCACATGACTACCCCCGTTATGATCTTTGGAGACGTTTGAGGGTTAATAATGTGATTCCCGAATCTGATCAAGGACCAGCCGTGTCACTCAAGAGCTTACAAGGGTGGTACCGTTCGGCCGACATCTTAAGGAGTGAACTCAAGAAGTTAAAAGGAAAATGGACATTCAACGGACCCAACATGCGGCGAGCTCTATAAGGCAAGCTTAGAAGTTGATGAGCGAGACGGGATCATTAGGCAATTGAAGAAATTGAATGCAGATTTAAGCGACAAAAATACTCTTTATCAAAAAGATGCCCTCCTGTTACAAGCAAAAATACAAAAGGCCGGCGAGTCGGTTCAGTAGCTGTGGAAAGAGAAAGAATGAACGACATCCGTTTGATGGAAGAAGAACGAAAATTAACAAAAGAGCGATCGAAAAGAGATTGAAAGCTGCCGTTTGGCTATAGAGGAAGAAAAACGGTCCGCCAAGAAGGCCATTGATCAAGAGAAAGAAAGATTCGGACAAAGAAATCAGCAAGGGAAAACAAGCTGTCCATCATGGAGAGAAAAGTGTTGCCGTATGGAAAAGAAAATCCATAAATAACCAAACAGATCATTAGAAATGCAGAAACTGTACGATGACACTATTCAGAGATTGGAGCAAAGCCAAAGTCAAAGTGATGAATTAAAAGGAAAGGTGGCGGAAGTCGAACACTCACTTCGAATGTACTGCCGCATGAATAACTTCGCTGAGCTGCAGGAAAGAGAACGAGAGGTGGGTGTGTTACAAGCACGGATTGGGTCCCTCGAAGCAATCGTGGAGGATTACAAGGAAAGAATTAATGTGTTCGAAGAAGCTGTAGCCGGAGGGGACACCTATTGGCAAAAGAGATTACGCGACGCTGCTCGAATGGTACAGGACAGAGACCAGTACTACGCAAACCTAATGGCGGACATACAGCGAGTCGCCAGACATGTAAATGATTTAGCTGTCGAGGCTGAAACACTCCGACCTTTCATAGCCCCGGGAATGGAAGAAGCTCCTAGGTTCCTCAAGCTGCTCAAGGCAATTGGAAAGTTAGGAGATAGAGCTAGAGTCTATCTATAGGACTCTGTGTTATAATTAGATCTTTTGTACTAGGGATCTTTACTTTGTAACACGAATTTTTTTGTAATCAAGACCCTTTAATTCCCGTGGGAAGTAGTTCAAAAGGGTGATTACCAGTGAATCATACCTTGTCTCGCATGCATTCTTGCATTTGCATCATAACATTAGCATCATTGTACATGCATTTATTTTTTGCAACCATATTAACAATATGAATATTGTGGCATTATATGTAGTTAACCCGCAATCATTCATCACCTATACTTTACCCGGCTACAAAGAAAGCTCGTGGAAGAAAGAATAATCAGTCTAGAAAGAGGGCAAAGAGAGCTCGAGTCAAGGCTTGAAGAGGCCCAGAGAAGCCTTAGTGATCAGATTGCGCAGTCACAAACATCTATAGTATCTGACATAACTGCATTGCTGGCAAAAAGTCTTGGAAAACGAGTAGAAGGAGAAAATGTTCCAGAACCAGAAGGTACCCCGGCTCACTTCAAGGTTCAACCAACTGCACCAAACCAAGCTAGAAAGGTGTATATTGACCCTGCAGGAATGTCTTCTAGCTTTCAAATAGGGGCACCTGAGACTCAACCCCTCGATACTGAAGCACTTTATGAAGAAGAAGTGCCGGACCTAAACATGGTCGAAAGGATCAGGAGCGAGGTAGAAAAAAAGTGGGAAGAAAGATTTTGCCTCATGGAAGAAAAAATTAAAGCGTTACAATCAAATGAAGAATCAGGAAATGACGCTAGTGACCTAAGTCTGGTGTCTGATCTTGTCCTGCCGCCAAAATTCAAAACGCCAGAGTTCGATAAATATGATGGAACCACATGTCCTTCTGCACACATAACGATGTATTATAGAAAAATGGCGGCTTACCATAAAGATGAAAAGCTGTTGATCCATTGTTTCGGGATAGTCTAATCGAGCGGCGTTACGTTGGTACACTCAAATGAGCAAGGCAAATGTCAAGACATGGAAAGATTTGTCTAAAGCATTTTCCGAGCAATACAAACATGTAACAGACATGATCCCTAGCAGAATTATGTTAGAAAATATGGGGCAAAAGTCCAATGAAAGCCTGCGACAATATGCCCAAAGGTGGAGAGAAGTGGCCGCCCAAATCCAGCCACCTATCCCGAGCATGAAATCACGCCATTATTTGTCAATACTGAAAAAGGGGCACTCTTTGACCGCCTCATTAATAACACAACACAAAGTGTTTTGCTGACTTAATCAGACTGGGAGTCTCTCGAATCGCAATTAAGAGCGGCATAATTGATGGTGGGGAAGGGTCTCAAAAGTACAACAAGAGAAATGAAGTAAACACCACCAGCACCTATACTACCCCCAAAAACTTCACAGTCTCACAGCCACAAGCACTGTGGGAAAAACACAAAATTCGAATCAAAGAGATGAGAGAGTCGCGAAAAAGAGAAAGAGAGGAGAACTTTCACTCCCCTACCTGTTTCATATACTCGAAACTTTATTCCCAGTTATATGAAGCGGACTGGTCCGCCATACATCGTTACTCTGTCAATCCACCCTTCCCGCCTTGGTACAATCCAAGCACACATTGCGACTATCACGGCGGTACCCTGGACATCCCACCGAGAATTGCCTTGCCTTCAAAAAGCTTGCGCAGAATTTAATCGATTCGGGATATTGAAGTTTGAAGAGCCAAGCGTAGCCAACAACCCGCTGCCCAATCATGGGAGCAGAGGAGTTAATGTCATAGAAGAATGCTTTACCAGAGGATAAAGGATGACGTGCGTAAATCAAGTCTCCTTTACGGTGGGTATTTCAACAATTATGCATGGCTCGTGTGATCAACAAAGGCATGATAATAAGGCAGAAGGAATGTGGAGAGTATTGCGAATTCCATCAGACTGAAAGGCATGATATCCAAGAATGTGAAGAGTTCAAGAAATTGGTGCAGAAGTTGATGAATGAAAAACAAATTGAATTCTTTAAGGAGCCCATGGGGAAGGGATCAGACGTACACATGATAGATAGCCCCAAAGCTAGATACGGGAAGGATAGACCTTTTATCATCTCTCCCAGGACAGGAAATGCAGGTGTCTCCCAAGGAGAAACCAGCAAAATAAATCCCAAGATCATCATTTCAGCACCATCCCCATTCCCATTCAAAGATATACAACAAATTCCCTGGAATTATGCTGTAAATGTGACCACGCCCGAAAAATCAGAACACGAACAAGTAAAAAAGCCTACGCTGGAAGACCAACAAAGCCAGAACGATGTGAACGTTGGTGAGGCAGGCCATTTCACAAGGAGCGGCCGATGTTATTCCTCCGAGGCTTTGAAAGCGGCTGAAAAAGATAGGGGGAAGAGTACAGCAGTTAGCCCTACGCAGATATTTGGAGAAGAACCTCCCCAAAAGATAAACGAACCAGTAACTGAGGCTCAGGCCAAAGAATTTCTAAAGTTCTTAAGACATAGCGAGTACAGCGTAGTGGAACAACTACGAAAACAACCGGCCAGGATCACAGTGCTGGAATTACTCTTGAGTTCAGAGAAGCATCGGGAGACGCTATTGAAAGTGCTGAATCAAACTTTTGTGCCCCAAGACATTTCTGTATCAAATCTGGACATGATAGTGGCGCATATTACCACCTATAATCATATCACATTCAGCGATGATGAGATCCCGGAGGGAGGAATGGGGTCAACCAAAGCCCTTAACATTACTACCCACTGCAAAGGGTATGTATTACCAGGAGTACTGATCGACAACGGGTCAGCATTGATTGTCTTGCCTATGGTAACCCTGCAAAAATTGCCAATAGATGGTTCGCACCTAAAGCCTTGTCACAACTCGGTAAGAGCCTTTGATGGTACGCAAAAAGGAACAATGGGGAAAATTGAGGTGCCCCTATTGATCGGACCAACTGAATATGTGATCGATTTTGTGGTGATGGATATAAAACTGTCTTACAGCTGCTTGTAGGGAAGACCGTGGATCCACTCCGCAGGAGTTGTCCCATCATCATTGCATCAAAAATTAAAATTTGTAGTTGAAGGCAAATTGGTCACAGTAGAGGCAGAGCATGAATTTGTTGCTTCGGTGACATCAGATACCCCCTACATTCAAAATGATGAAGATGCTGCGGAATGCTCATTCCGAGCATTGGAACTAGTAAATGCCACATTCATTTTAGAAGGAAGTCGGATCCCCTACCCCAGGTTATCTAATTGTACTAAGATGACCGTCGCAGAAACTCTGGGCCGAGGAGCCAAAATAGGAAAAGGGCTGGGGAAGAAATTACAAGGAAACCTGAGACCCAAGAATATGATAACCAAGAAGGATCGTTTCGGACTGGGTTACCAACCAAGTGTCCAACAGAAGAAAGAGGAATATAAGAGAAAGGAGGAGCAAAGAAAAGCCAGATCTAAAGGAGAAGACATTCCGTGGAGGTCGTTGTCCTTTCCTAGTTTGAAAGCCGCTTTCATCTCCGGAGGGTTCTACCAACCAGGTCAAGATATTGGAGAGGCAATGAAGAAAAATGATGAACTTAACCATGAGGAAATACTCAGTAAATCATTTGAAGGGATGTACATCAACATGATAGCTGAAAATGACCGAGGTAGCAAAATGTTGACCAACATCCGCCCTTGCCATCCCGGGGAAACACTCGATAACTGGAGCTGCATTGATCTACCTGTAGTTTTTAGGAATAGATCAGAGTAATGCTCCGAATCAACCTTTTGTTTTTGCCCATAGACAATGGGGATCTCTTGTATGGGGCACCTATGTTAACTTTTTGATTGAAATGAAAATATCCCCACTTTCTTAAAAATGACCAAAGTCTCATTTATTCATGCATTCTTCATATTCATTCCCTTCATGTAAAGCCGTCTCTTTCCCAATACAATTCATTCTCATTTATTGCAGGTCGCTCATGATTGACGATATGAATGATACCGGATCCAATCCTGGAGTAAATTTCGAATGCCCTGAGGTCTCAGAGGAAATTGAGGGAGGATATGATGAAATAGAAATTGAGGTCCCGGAAGAGTTAAAGAGAATGGTGGATGACGAAGAAAGGCAGATTATGCCCCACCAAGAAGAAACAGAAATTGTCAACTTGGGGACTGAAGAAGCGAGAAAAGAAATAAAAATAGGAACGACTATTTCCTCAAAAACCAAGCATGAACTGATAGCCCTACTTCAGGAATTCAAGGATGTCTTCGCCTGGACTTATCAAGATATGCCGGGATTGAACACCGACATAGTGGTGCACAAATTGCCAACAAAATCGGAGTGCAAACCAAGATGCAGAAAAAACTTCGGAGAATGAGGCCAGAGATGTTGTTAAAAATCCGAGAAGAAGTGAAAAAGCAATTTGATGCTGGATTCTTGGAGGTAGCCAAATACCCCGAGTGGGTTGCAAACATTGTACCAGTACCAAAGAAAGACAGGAAAGTTCGTATGTGTGTAGATTATAGGGATCTGAATCGAGCTAGCCCTAAAGACAACTTCCCTTTGCCACATATTGACACGCTGTTGACAACACCGCAGACATTCATGGTTTTCCTTCATGGACGGCTTCTCGTGGTACAAACCAGATAAAGATGGATCCTAACGACATGGAGAAAACCACATTCATAACCATGTGGGGTACTTTTTGTTATCAGGTGATGCCATTTGGACTAAAGAACGCAGGGGCAACATACCAAAGAGCAATGGTGACTCTTTTCCATGATATGATGCACAAAGAAATAGAAGTATACGTGGATGATATGATTGCCAAATCCCGAACAGAGGAAGAGCACCTACAGAACTTGAGAAAACTATTCCAAAGACTACGGAAGTACCAACTGAGGCTCAATCCTGCCAAGTGTACCTTCGCCGTTACTTCTGGAAAACTCTTGGGGTTCGTAGTAAGCAGAAGAGGGATTGAGATTGACCCGGATAAAGTGAAAGCCATCCAGGACCTTTCACCACCCCGCACGCAAAAGGAAGTCCGCGGTTTCCTGGGGAGGCTGAATTATATCTCTCGTTTCATTTCCCAATTTACCAATCAATGCGACCCGGTCTTCAGACTTCTTAGAAAAAAATAATCCTGGCGTATGGGATGAAGAATGTCAGAAAGCCCTAGAAAAGATCAAAAGGTACCTGACAAATGCTCCAATTTTAGTCACACCAGTACCTGGTCGACCACTAATTCTCTACTTAACGGTCTTCGAGAATTCAATGGGATGTGTACTGGGGCAACACGATGAGTCAAGAAAAAAGGAGCAAGCCATCTATTACCTAAGCGGAAATTTAATGATTATTGAAACACACGGGTACCCGCCAAGATGCTGTGTTGTGCTCTAGTTTGGGCTACCAAGCGGCTCATACGGACATGTTATACCATACTACCCGGTTAATATCCAAGCTAGACCCATTAAAGTTCTTAATGGAAGCGCCAGCGCTTAACGGAAGGGATGGCCCGATGGCGTATGCTCTAATCCGAATTCGACATCGTATATGTTAATCGAAAAGCCATAAAGGGAGTGCCGTGGCGGATTTCCGGCTAGTCGTCGTGCTTCGAATGACTATGAAGCATTGAACTTTAGTTTCCCGCACGAAGACTTGATGTGCATTACCACCGAAGAAGAGGTTTCGGATGATATGTCATGGAAACTTTACTTGATGGAGCCTCCAACGCCCTCGGACATGGGATAGGGCGGTGCTAATTTCACCTGAGGACGTCTATTATCCTTTCACCAGCAGATTGGAATTCTTCTGCACAAACAATATAGCTGAATACGAAGCTTGCATCATGGGACTGAACTCAGCCATCGAAAGAAAGGTTAAGGAACTTCGAGTGTTCGAAGATTCGTCCCTAGTCATTTACCAATTGCGCGGGGTGGGAAAAACCAGAGACCCGGTTGGTCAAATATCACGAATGGATTCAAGAGCTCGTCAAAGAGTTTGAAAAGGTCAGCTTCAATTACCTACCCCGAGAAGAAAATCAGATGGCAGATGCATTGGCAACCTTGGCATCCATGTTTAAAACAAACACCGGGGCAGAAATGAAGCCCATTGAGATGCAGACGTTTGAAAAACCTGCTCATTGTTGTAATATACAGGAAGAGATTGACGGAAATCCATGGTACTATGACATCCTGCAATATGTCAAGCTTCAAAAGTATCCAGAAGGGGCAAACGACAATGACAGAAAAGCGCTCAGAAAAATGGCAACAAAATATATCCTAGATGGGGAAATCCTATATAGGAAAAGTCATGATCAAACATTGCTGAGATGTGTGGATGCCCGAGAGGCGAAGGAAATCTTAGCTGAAGTACATGACGGGATCTGTGGAACGCACGCCAACGGGCTGTCTATAGCCCGGAAAATTATGAGGTACGGTTATTTCTGGTTGACCATGGAGGGAGATTGCATCGATTACGCCAGGAAATGCCACAAATGCCAAATTTACGCTGACAAGATTCATGCACCCCTATCGCCTCTACACACCATGAATTCTCCGTGGCCTTCGCAAATGGGGGCATGGACGTCATCGGGCAAATCCATCCGAAAGCCTCCAATGGGCACCGTTTCATTTTGGTCGCCATAGACTACTTCACTAAATGGGTAGAGGCAGCGTCTTACGCCAATATCACCAGGACTACAGTTTGTAAGTTCTTAAAGAAGGAAATTATTTGTCGATACGGATTGCCAGAGAGGATCATCACCGACAACGCCTAATCTGAACAACAAAATGATGAAGGATGTGTGCACTCAATTCAAGATAACACACCATAATTCCACACTATCGTCCTAAAATGAATGGAGCAAAGGGGAGCAGCAAACAAGAACATAAAGAAGATCATAGCGAAAACTACGGATACCTACGAGGATTGGCATGAGAAGTTGCCTTTTGCCCTTTTCGCCTATAGGACGTCCATTCACACATCAACGGGGCAACGCCCTACTCCTTGGTGTATGGTACCGAAGCAAGACTCCCAATTGAGGTAGAGATTCCGTCCTCCGGGTCTTAAACGAAGTAAAACTGGAAGAAGCTGAATGGGTGCAGCGATTCGACCAGCTAAATCTCATTGACGAAAAAAGACTAAAGGCCATTTGTCATGGTCAGATGTACCAAAAGTGGATGGTGCAGGCTTACAACAAAAAAGGTGCGCACAAGAGAATTCAAAGAAGGGGATCTGGTACTCAAGAGAATCCTCCCTATCCAGAAAGATTCTCGAGGAAAATGGATGCCCAACCGGGAAGGACCGTGACGTCATAAAAAGGCCTTCTCGGGAGGAGCCCGATCCTAACAGAAATGGAAGGGGACGAGCTGAAAAATCCGTAAATTCTGATGTCGTCAAGAAATATTATCTCTAAAAAAATAAAAAATAAAAAAATTTGGAGAGCTCAGGACGAAAATCCGAAACCGGGCGTCTTGAAGCAAAGGAAGGACTCGAGTTGAAAACCCGCAAAGGGCGGCTCGGGTAAGTTGAAAAGTTGAATATCCGAAGAGAAGGGCATCTTCATGAACATTGTGAAGAGAAGGCTTGAGCAAAAAAAATTCTACACCGTTGATGGGTCATGTATCATTCATATCGAAGATAATGAGGGATCTTGTATTTTCATACTTAACTCATGTGTGTCATACCTTTCTTTTCAAGATATCTCGAAGCCCTTAATCGTAATAAAGCCATGTTTTTGAGCATCCATTCATGGCCTTCTTGTCAATTTTAGTCAAATAAGATAACATAGACTTATAATGAAACAAGAGATTTCGGAGCATTACTATGATTTAACCTTGAAAATGCAGGTGATCAAAGAAAACGATGTTAACTCCGTCCTCTAGTTCCCTACATAATGGCTAGGAAAGGTGAGAAGCTTTAAACAACTAGGTAGGATGACCAATGGCACATGTCCTATCTATCCAAGGAAGGCACACGAGATAACAAAAGAGATCTCTTGGGTGAAAACCAGAAGGGCAAAAAAAAACTCTTTAAAGTGAAAACCCGAAAGGGCGCTTTAAAATTCCAAATCATAATTGGAGAAAAAGAAAGGCTGAGATGGTTGAACCTGACAGTGAGGCGGAGTATCGATGCCTGTAAAAAAGGAGAAAATGGACGTCAAGATCAAATAAGGACCAAAACAAGCCCACCCAAAGATTGACTCTCATGCATTATGAATAGTCAAGCATCACTAGAATTAGGAGCATGTCAATTCATTCATTTGTCATAGCATTTTGTTTTCGTCTCAGACAGGTATCTGCAGATCCAAAGAGACATCGAAGACCATCACGGTGTGAATCCCAAATGAGAAGACAATGTTTTTACATACAAAAGACACATGTTTTCAAGCTCTAGAGAGAGGTTCTATATAGGAAGAATCCTTCTCTCTGAGGTTTCAAAAGCTGAAAGTTCTATATAGGAAGGACTGACAGCTCCAGGGTGAAGACTCGCAGTTCTATATAGGAAGGACTCCCAGTCAAAGCAATTCACCCATGACACGCAAGATTATATAGGAAATCCTGCTGTGTCGAAAGCGAAGAGTTCTATATAGGAAGGGCTCCGAGCTTTATTGTCTTAGAGTAAAAGGTTCTATATAGGAAGAACCTGTAGCTCTGAAATTTTAGATGCCAAAAAGTTCTATATAGGAAGGACTGATGGCTCCAAGGTGAAGACTCGCAGTTCTATATAGGAAGAACTCCCAGTCAAAGCAATTCACCTATGACACAGGGTTATATAGGAAACCTGTTGTGTAGAAAGCAAAGAGTCTTATATAGGAAAGACTCCAAGCTTCATTGTCTTAGAGTGAAAGGTTCTATATAGGAAGAACCTGTAGCTCTGAGATTTCAGACGCCAAAAGTTCTATATAGGAAGGACTGGCGGCTCCAGGGTTTGAAGACTAGCAGTTCTATATAGGAGGAACTCCCAGTCGGAAGAATCCATCAGTAACGCAGAAGGTTTTATATAGGAAAAACCAGCGTTGAAGGCGAAGAGTTCTATATAGGAAGGACTCCAAGCTACACCATCTCAGAATAAAAGGTTCTATATAGGAAGGACTCATAACTCGAGGCTTCAGAGTGAAGGGTTCTATGTCGAAAGAGCCTGTAGCTCCAAGATCGGAAGGTGACGAAGCTCTATATAGGAAGAACTTACGAGCCTGAAGATTCAGCCAAGGAAGAACGGAGATGTCCAAAAGAATTCATTTTTCCAAGGCTACAAACAGGGAAGTCTGATAAAAATGAGTGCTTATGAATCTTTGCTTTGTTTCCCATTCCATGAAAACAAGCAAAGAGGGGCAACTGTAATCACTCATTTTCACTTGTAAATATATTAATATTGCATGTATATTTATTATATGAATGTTACTAATATAAGGAGGTGTGTGCATGTATAAGCTATGTATACGTATTAGGGGTGTATGTATGTCGTGTATGTATCTAGAGTATGAGCATATTTGATTAATATATAGATGTTATGTTAATACGTACGTATACTAGAATATTATATTAATTAATGATTGTATAATATAAGTATACATTTTCGTATATACATGTATTGCTGTTATAATTATATTATTATTAATATTATTGGGCTGGTAAAATGAAAAATTAAATATATATTAAACCCAAATAAACATGAAGTCCAAGTCCAATTACAAGGCCCGTTTGGCCCAAATCTGAATCCCATTTAATTACAATGTGCAGGTAACTGTGGGCCGTTGGATCAAGATCTGATCCAACGGCCACGATGCAACCGAGGTCAAAAATATCTGCCAGACGCGTGTTCCACACGTATGGACCGTTCGAGTGCCACGCGTGCGTGTGGTCCACGCGCGGACGCTTTAACATCCCACGCGCGCGTAAGATCCACGCGTTCTGACTCCTCGACTGTGGAGCTCCACATGGCGAAATCTGAAGCCGTCTCATCGAATCGAGGCTTCATCCAGGCCGATCGTTCTTCAAGCCATCTCGACCGTTAGATCAGATCTGATCTAACGGCCGAAAACGCGTCTGGCCGCTGGCAGAATGTCCACACCGCCACCGCGCCGATATTCAGTCCCCGCGTTCAGAATATGCCCAAGATAACAAGCAAAGTGTCAGTTCAGATCTGAAAAAAGGAAGATGCAACTTGCAACAAAAAAAACAGAGGCAATAATATATATGAACTTTTGTAACGGGGATGAAAAAAAAAGGGGAGAGTAAGAACAAAAAAAAGAAAGAGATCTTGTAATACGGAAAATCAAAAAGATTGTAAGCATCCAAGATAATCAAAAGACAGTCTAGTGGTAAATTTTTTGTCTCTTTTTCTTACTCGTTTCTTTACATGCATATACAAAATAGAATAAAAAACAGAAACAAAAAAAGGAAGTAGTCTTACCGGCGTTGTCTGTGGGTCTTCCCTCCCTTGGTGATAAGCCTTTCGGCTTCTACAAGCCAGATCTGGTGAACTAAAGGGAGGAGAAGACCATTTGTAGTTGTGTTTTGGTTTTGAGGTTCGTATTTCCTAGATCTATGACAAATAAGGGCGTATCCTCTGAATCCAACCACGGATTCATGTTGAGGACGAAGAGAAGGTTATTTTGGTGTATTTTGGGAGCCTACCGGAGCCGGTTAGCGGCGGCCGGCGGCGGAGAACACGGCGGCCGGCCGCCGGATTCTGGGTTTCGTAAGAACAGACGAGAGGAAAACGAAGAACATATTCTTATAAAAACCAGAAAATGAAACAAATGGCCAAAATTTTGATTTCGGCCTAAAAAGAGGGTTTATATAGGTGTTTTTATTTTGCTAAATGGGTAAATTACACGCTTAATCCCACCGCGTTTTCAATATTTTCATTTTTGTCTTGTCGCATGGTATAATCACAATCCCAGTCCCCCTGATGTTTCAAAAGGTTACAATTTCATCCCTAAATTACACCGAATCAGTTTCTGAATGGTAAAATTACGTCCTTAACCATCCCGCATTTTTGGATTTTTCACTTTGGGTCTGCCCCTTGGTCTAATTACAATTCTGGTCCTTTTAGGTTTTGTTTGTTTCGCAATTTCGTCCCTAAATTACATATTATTGTTCTTTAATTTCTGCCACTGACTTTCGTTTTTCTTTCATTTCAGTCATGTTTTCTTTGTATATATTATTGTTCGTATTATAATCGTATATGTTGATGTATTCTATTATTTTATCTTATTTTATGTCCCTCGTACATGACTCGTATTTCATGTTTTTATGTATATATGTGCTAAGTATGATATTCATGTTTTTTTATCTGATTATTCGTATTAAAGTATGTTATGTTCTAGTTGATTCGTAAAAAGTATGTTTTGTATTTTTGTACGTATTGCATGTTTCCTTGGCTTTTAGGCTACGTGTTAATGTGCCTTCTTTCATGTATAATATATTGTTCACATATGTTGAAATATGTTTTATTAATAGCAAGTATATTTTTTTTTGAATATTTGTTCGTCTACATATAACGTAATTATTCTTGCATTGTTGTTCTAACTTGTTAAAGTTGTTTTTATTTATCATTTAGGATAGTATGTATATACGCGTGTTTTAATCTAGTATATCATTTATTAGATTAGTATTTTATTATGTGAATATTTACTGTCTTCAAATTATCTGTTATATTTTATATTTTTGCCTCTAAGATTGCATATCGAGATATAACTTATTAATGCGGAGTCCTTTTATCCGAGCGTAAACGGGGCCAGTATCAAGCGTAGTGATAGTGGTTGGGCGTTTATTCTCGGGTAACGGGACCCTTAAAATATATTCGCAATTATGACCGAATTTTAAAGTAATTGTCACTCTAATCCGGAAAATCCAATATTAATAAAGCGGTAATTATTAAAGTACCAATTTTTGGGCGGTGTGGGGGTGCTAATCCTTCCCCATCCGTAACCGACTCCCGAACCCTGTCTTTTTGAATCTCTGGTTTTATGGTGTCCGGCCTACCTAAGTGGCCGGTGGCGACTCCATTTTTTACATACGGTTTATTTTAAAACCCCACGGAATAAATATTTTATATCCGAAAAATCACAAATACCTTTCAAAAAACACTCGAAAAAGCCACGTT
Source organism: Hibiscus mutabilis (assembly GCA_019671005.1). Classification (NCBI taxonomy): domain Eukaryota; kingdom Viridiplantae; phylum Streptophyta; class Magnoliopsida; order Malvales; family Malvaceae; genus Hibiscus; species Hibiscus mutabilis. The sequence goes on from CM033747.1 coordinate 23,543,751, forward strand.
TTTATTTTAGCGATACAAAACAAAAAAGGGACATCGCTACATCTATAAGTTATATGGTGATTCACAGGCAAAGGAAAAAAGGTTAGTACATGTTAGGGTATGAATTGCCCTATTATGTTTTATTTTGATAAGTTATTATTGAATAATGGTGATATATGAATCATTTATCAAATGATAATTTACAAGTTAATTATATGAAATTATTTGCCCAAGTTTATGATAGAGAGTTACAGTATAGTGGCATGACATTAGAGGTCTAGCAGTCAAGGACTGCAGTATAGCTATACACCGATCTTCGGATCTATATATTTTCGGCACTTATGTGTCTATATATTTCCGGCACTTTATGTGTCTATATGTTATCGTCACTTCGGTGACTAGTACTCAAGGAGTATCGACCTTGCATACTTTAGTTTATCTTTATACAAATTCTAGGGCTAATTATAAAGTAAATGTATATGAAATTCACCATTTCTTATATGTGATTGTTTATAAGTATATGAAAGATTTGATATGATTTTTTCTTAACCATGTTTTCATTTATTTCAATACTTATTTTATGATTATTTATAATGCCTCACTAAGTTATACTTAGCGTGTGAATGTTTCAAACGTAGGAAAAGAGAAGCATTGGGAGTAAGGAGCATTAGCGAACATCATCTATCGAAAATAGGTACATCAGTATCAGTAATATAATTTTTATGTTATATGGTATTTACTAGTCAGCATGTATAGTAACATGTGAAGCTTGCTATGATATAAATTGTATTTTATTCAGAATCTGAATAATTTTAAATTAGGCAGTTTTCAGGCAGTTTTATTATTTATATGCTAATTGATCAAACTGTTAAGTTGCTGCCTGAATCTAGAATCAAAATTTAATGTGAAATTATTAAGTTTAAATTTTACACGATTAACTATTTTTTTACAGTAAAAAAAGATTTTCTTAATATTAAAGAATTATTTTACAAGTATCATGTGACATCCCTAACTCTTATTCAACGATGAATACGAGAAAGGGGTGTTACAATAACCCTTGCCATCAAAGCTTGTTGCTTCCCTCTATTGCCCCAAGAAATACGTCCTGAATATGGAAGGGTATATCTAATTCCTTCTTTAAGAATGACTATTTTAGGTCATACTTTCGATCTAATCTCAAAGTCCAAGTGGGATACGGTAGCAACATTTTATTCTGGTCAGATCTATGGTTGTGCAATGAACCACTCAAGGAGAAATTCCCCAAAATTTTGGCTCTAACGTCCAACAAAGACAGTAAGGTGTATGATTTCAGGTCTTTCGATCTTCTAGGTTGGTCATGGTGTATTCCTCTTCGAAGACCCCTTTTTGATTGGGAAACCCATCAATGGAATAATCTTTTCTACTTAGTGATAATTTAGACAATGATTGGATTAGATGGTCTGGGTCGAGTGATGAGGTCTATTCGACTAAATCAATGAGATCCCTTACCATGAATTTTGCGATATCAGATCTAGTTTGGAATAAGTGTATTTGGCTTGGCCTAGCCCTACCAAAAGTTGAGTGTTTTGTTTGGTTGGTTTACAGATGTTGTATCCCTGTTAAGCTGAGCTAATTAAGAAGGGATTACTTATTATGCCTAAATATCTATGCCCCATTTGTAATCTACAGTCTGAGACAGTCCACAATTGTTTTTCTCTTGTTCGGTCTCTTGGAATATTTGGATGATTTTTTTCTCCATGAGAGGTCTAGTGATAGTGCTTCCTGATGATCATGCGAGTTTCTTGGAGTCGTGGTTCTATTTTTGCCAACTGACTTTTGCTTCTCTTTGGTCTATTATTCCGTTCGCAGTAATCTAGTCTATTTGGCTATTTAGGAATGAAGCAGTGTTCAAAAGAAAGTCATTGGATGCATTGCAACTTCTTTTACTTATCAAGAACCGCCTTGCATTTTGGTTAAAGGCAAAATTCCCCAAAGCTTCTTTGTCCATTGATAATATCATAGCCGATCCATTCTCCATAGTCCAATCTTGTTTAGAGGTGAAGCCCATCACTACTCCCTCTTTTTGGTAGCTCCCCTTTGGGTTTCCTCAAACTTAACGTTGATGGAGCAATATTGTATGATGGATCCATTAGCGAGATTGGGGTGCTTGTTGCTTGATCCTCAAGGGCGTATTTTACTCTAGTTTTCATAACCAACTGGGCCTGCCCCCTCTGCTTATAGACCTTTGTGCGATCAAGTCTGGTATTCTCAAGTTTGTCTTCTAATTGGTGGGTCAATTCCAGACTGATTGTGGAGTCTGATTGCAAAACTGTAGTAGAGTGTCTTGTCACCCTGTTAGCATTCCGACATCTTTCTCCAGCATTGTTCATGAGCTTAGTGACATCATAAGGTCTAAGGGCATGGTAATTTGACATACCTCCCGTCTTTGCAGCAATGAGGTAGATAGTCGAGCCAAGGCTGGTATTGGTTGAGTTTTCTTTATGTTTTTCAATCCTGTTAGGGTATTTGTTTTTGTTTAAATAGGTAAAATTAAGGTTTGCATGCTTTAGCAACATGCTGGTCCTTTGTATTATAGGAGGATATTAACTTGAGCCAGCTTGTAAGGGACCTTGATTTTGTAATGATTCTTAAGTTTTAATAATATTCCATGGGCACTTTTTCCCCTTCCTCTTTCTAACTCCTGGTTTCGACGGGGGTTAGTTATGAGGGGGTTTAACGAGGCCCTAATTCTTTTAAAAAACATAAATTCCTAAATCCTAAAATTGAAAGGCTTGTAGTTTACGCAAGCATATGTATCAAAGTATTTTCCTTGTAAAATTAGAATTTGTGATATAAATGAGAGTTTTGTTAAATTTAGTCATTCACGATAAAAATTTCCTTCAATGCTTTAATTTATATTACAAATTTTCCTTTGCACCTATTGTGCTGAAGTCTCCATCAAAATTGAAGGAAATGAATAAATTTTGGTAAATTGAATCACAAGCAATGTGACGTCTTCAAATCATCACCTCAATGCCTTGGAGAAACAATTCCTTTGGTGTGAGCAGAGGATCTTGACGCTCTTCATTGCGGAGTGGAGACTTCTATAACACTAGAAGTATAGTGGAGGGTTTCGACACTCGATGCAGAGAATTCTTCGTAATGACGCGAAAGTATCTCGATGTCTCTTAGGACAAATGATCTTGACGCTCATCACTACTGAGTAGAGGAGTCTATCGCACTAGAAGCATAGTAGAGGATCTTGACACTTTATAAACTATTGACTTACGCGTAAAACTTCAATATAACAGAGTAGAATCATCTCAACATTAAAGAGCAGAGGTTGTCAACGCTCTTGTAAAAACAATGTAGAATTTTTAGAAAGAATGTAGAATCTTGAAGAAATAGTTGTACAATGTTCTTATAGAAAACTTGTGGCAGAGGCTAACTTGACACCAGTGTAGAAACAATATGAGGCAGTTAAAATTGAATAAAGGAATTCTTGATGCCCTTGTAGAAAGAATATAAGATTCTAAAGATTAGAGACCGTAGAATAGTCAAAAAAAATGAGAGAAAATATTCTGACCTGAATTTTTAAGTCAACAATAGGGCATTAACCCGAGTCATGGACCTTTGGACTAGGTTGGATAATTGGACCTTTGGGCTGGGTTAGATAATTAGACCCGTTGGGCCAAGTTTGGATGAGAATTGGACCACATAGGGTGGAAAAGTGACTATTTTGTAAAAGGGAAGAAACATGAGAGTTTTATGTTGTAAATAGACCAAGTTTCAAAAAGGAAGCTGATCTCCCTTTAATGGCACCTTGTCTTCACTTGATTTTAAGGGGGACAAAGAGTGAATTTTTTTGATATCACTACCCATACTCTTTTTCTTGACCTATGTTCTTCTCCACCTTCCCTTTCCATCCAAGTTTATTTTCAACACTAAAATCTCACCTTTATACGTCATTTCTTTCATTCAAGGTCTAATATTTGAGTATGTTGATCTTCTCTTCAAGGGCTTCAAGAAAAATATAACTTTGGTGATAAAGAGGTAAGCTTCCATTGATAGGTTTTTGGGTTTAAAGCTTGATAAAGCTTTTCTTTAAGGTTTAAGGTTATAAATTTGTAGCTAAGCTTACCCCTAGCTGTTGTCTCAAGTATTGTTTCATTTTTCATATTGGTATGGAAAAATGAGGTGTTTTGGATGTTTCTTCAAGTGTGGGTTAAGAGAGAAATTGAAGGGTTTTGCTTGGGAGCTTGAAATTATGGACATTCTTTAAAGGTTAGTATATCTCTAGCTCCCATATTTCTTGAAGATTATAAAATGATTTGTTTTTCTTAATTTATTGGTTTGATGGGTAAAGCTTATCTTGGGAAATCAAAGTAACGATTTTGATGGTTGATAGGTAGTTAGTTAGCTCTGATATGATCATAAATATCCTAATAAATTTTAAAAACCATTTGGTTTGAAGTGGGGTTCCTTAGAGAAATTTTAGGTTGATTTCTGAGCCTTAAAAAAAGTTTTGGGCTCGAGTATCAGTACCAGATGAACCGGTATCGGTACAGGGTGTTTTGTCTTAAACAATTGTGAAATTGTGCTTGCGTACCAGTACTACATTCAAGCAGTATCAATATAGGACCCCAAGTATCGGTACGATTGATCCTATATCGGTACAAGCTTGCCTTCTTAGGATATTAGTAATGAATTTCGATATCTTTATGCATAAGTGAGTACCGATACTTGAGGCCCGAGTACTAGTACGATTCACTCAATACTGGTATCGATGATCCTTGTTAGATTCTAGTAGTGCTTCCTCATACTGATACATGTATGAGAGTACCGATACCCAAGGGTACCATACTGGTATGGTCCAGTACCAGTACCCGTAGGGCAATCTGCCAAGGAGTATCATTTTGAGCTAGAAGGGCTGAAAAATGGTGGATTGTGGCCCAATATGCTTCTTAAAGTGTAACAAAATGTAATTATCCTTGTAACCGAGATGTCACCCCTATTTGCAAGCAATATGAGATAGAGGCTCGCCTTATTATATAGAGACCTCTAATGAATTGAGATAATGATTAGTACTTCCCATAATGAACCATAGGTTTGGTAATTGTAAATCGATAAATGAACCATGTTGGTTAGTATCATGCCTTGGGGATATTTTCTTGATAGCATGGCTTGAAGCCACTTACATCTTGGTGAGGTGTATTAAATGCTCGATGATCATAGATTATCTTATGAATGTTGTATAAAAGAATCCAGATGTCCTAGAGCCAGTACTACGATACTTAATTAAGGGGATATGAACTTAGGGCTATGTGAACAAGTACATCTGACATACTCACGGGCTATGTGAAATGAGTGCGGTTAGTGACCTATTCGTGGCTATGGTGATCCGAATATGGTATATAACTCGACGGTTATATGAGCTTGAGTAATCTTGATGGCTTGATGACCTCAAGTAAGAACGACTTGTAGCTTATGTGATCCAAGTACGTTTAGGACATGTTCGTTGCTATGGTGATTTGGATATGGTCCATTTGACCCGACGACTATGTGAACATGGGTAACCCGACAGATATGTGAGCACGGGTAAAGTAAGGCTTCATTGGCTAATGCATAGGCGATGTATGGATTTATTTATGTATGTTGAATGGATGCTATAGTTGATAGCTTATAGATGTATTAAACTCAATAGGTTGAATGACCTGAGTATTCCAAAGCATTGTGGAACATGTAAGACTTCTTGTAGATTTAATGATGCCTTGAGATAGCTGATCTAAGAACTCTAGCTTGTGTAAGTTAGATGATGACTCATAGATAGTGAAGCCTTATCTTTGCTCTGTAGACTATATTTATCTTGCATTTTTATTTTATGATAATCAATAATTATGGTAGAGTAGAAATGTACCACTGAACTTTGTAAGCACGACATTCAAAATCGTTGTTTTTGTTCGCATGTTAGTAGGTGATCAGTGATCGAGGAGCACATCGTGGAGGGATTTCCCAGCATCGCATCACTTCAGAGTATAGTGCTTAGCATTTAGTTTTAGGCTTATGTATTCATAGGACTTTACAAATGTTGAGTCCGTAAACTCTATTTGCTTTACTATTTTGATGTACAATGTTTTAATCTTGAGCTCCTATTTTGTAAATTGATTTATAAGGTTTGATTTAACTATGCAAAATTATGGATGTTTAATATTTTTAAATGAAAGGCTAAACTTATGGTTTTAAATTGGAAATTTGATGAGTCAGATTTTGAGTGACCCAAATGTAGCACTTTGGGTCTGGATCGGGATTAGGACATTACATTTAGTGTTATCAGAGCTTAGGTTTAGCCGGTTCTAGAAAACCCTAGAGTGGTATAGAGGTCGCAGTAAGGTGTCTAGTGAATACAACCCAAAAATTTAAGTTGTACTCATCTAAGACTGGGAATCCTGATGGTGCTGCCTTGTGATTTCAAATTCAATGGTGGGTGACGTTGGTTATGACCAAGAAGGTCATAGGGAGAACCATGTCTCTCGAGAAAAGACTTCGCTAAGAAGTTTGTCTTGGATGTTGGGGACACGAGCCTTCCGAGAGATACCAAAAGTAGAGGGGTGAGCCACCTCCATGACCTTACCTCTGCTCTCTTGCAAGTTGTACAAGCTATTCTGAGGTCTTTTAACATGCTTTGTAAGACCCCGATAGGGAGACTTCACCGATATGAGCCCAAAGATTTTAAAGGTTTGGGTACGGATGACCTGATCAAAGTTGACTAGTGGTTGAGGGACACCTAGAGGATTTTGAGATATATGAGTAGAGGAGAGAGTTGTAACAACCCAATTTTTTGAGTCAATGATGGGGTATTGACCCGGGTTATGGACCTTTGGGTTAGGTTAGATAATTGGACCCATTGGGCTAAGTTTGAACCTTTTTGGATGAGAATTAGACATACGATGGAAAAATGATTGTTTTGTAAAAGGGAAGAAACATGGGGGTTTTATGTTGTAAATAGATTAAGTTTAAAAAGGGAGGTTGATCTCCCCTTAATGACACCTTGTCTTCACGTGATTTTAAGGGAGACAAAAAGTGGGTTTTGGTGATATCACCACCCATACTCTTTTTCTTCACCCATCTTTTTCTCCACATTCCATCTTCATCCAAGTTTATTTTCAACACTAAAAATCCCACCTTTATGCATCATTTCTTCCATTCAAGGTCCAAGATTTGAGTATGTTGATCTCCTCTTTAAGGGCTTCAAGAAAAGTATAATTATGGTGATAAAAAGGTAAGCTTCCATTGATGGGTGTTTGGGTTTAAAGCTTGATGAAGCTTTTCTTTATGGTTTAAGGTTATAAATTCATAACTAAGCATACCCCTAGCTGTTGTCTCAAGTATTGTTTCGTTTTTCATGTTGGTATGGCAAGAAGAGGTGTTTTGTGGGTTTCTTCAAGCTTGGGTCAAGAGAGAAATTGAAGGTTTTTGCTTGGGAGCTTGAAATTTGGTATTTTCTTTAAAGGCAGTACATATCTGACTCCCATATTTCTTGAAGATCATAAAATGATTTGCTTTGCTTGATTATTGGTATGGTGGGTATTGATGGGTAAAGCTTATCTTGGGGAAATCAAAGTAACCGTTTTGATGGTAGATAGGCTGGTAGTTAGCTCCAATATGCTCATAAATATCCTAATAAATTTTAGAAACCATTTGGGTTGAAGTGGGGGTCCTTAGAGAAATTTTAGGTTGATTTCTAGGGAAAATGAAAATAATTTTGGGCTCGAGTATTGGTACTGGATGAACTGGTACCGATACGGGGTGTTCTATCTTGTACAAGTGCATTGTGTTTGCGTACCGGTACTACATTCAAGTAGTACTGATATGGACCCCGAGTACTGTTAAGTGTCTAAAAGTACTATTTTATTCACCCTTTTTATTCATATTATTGCTAGACTTAGGCTCATATTAGTTACATTATTAGCCATTCATGCATGTTTGCATTGTTTCCTTGGTGGACAAGCTTGATTTCATATTTTGCTTAATATTGTGGAAAAAGATACTACTTTGGTATGTTTTTGTGTGTGTGCAGAATCACTTGCCAAAGCAAGGCTGGAACCAGTTGCTAGGGCAATGCATGAAGGAGATGCTGAGCTAGTTGCTAGGGCAATTGCCGATAAGGGATAAGGTGATATGGCAGTCAAAATCGATGACTAGATAAACCCAAGATGATGTGGAGCAAGGTTAAATCCCAAAGGAGTTTGATTTCCATGAAGAGGTTGAAGATAAATTAAATCCCAAGAAGATAGAAGATGATCTAGAAGGAATTTAAATATAATAAAGAATTATATTCTTTAAAAGTATTTAATTCCAACTTAACTTCCTCCTCAAAAAAAGACTTTGACCTAGCCCTATAAATTGAGGACCAAGCCATCAACTCCTTAGAGAGAGCAAGGAGAGATTTCGACAAGAGCAAAGGGGAGAGAATTCGACCAAGGCGTCAACCATTCTTCATCTTTTTCTTCTTTGTTCAATTAGGTTCATGTTAGGAATTCTTTGTTTTGTGTTTCTTTGGAACCTAGCCATGAACTAAATCTATTTGGCTAAGGTTATTGTGTTTTGTGGTTGTGAGAAACAATTGGATTTTGTTTAGGTAATAAGAGTTTGCACTTTCAATTCAAGGTTTACTCATTCTTGGTTCTTATTCTTGTTTGCGAGTGAATTGGGAGAGGATCTCGTAACTTTATCTATTTATCTAGTATCATGAGAGTTAGATTCAAGAAACGAATGAGTACGGTCTTTATTCAATCTATTGATGGTGAAGATTAATCCGACTTAGGAATAAGTTAAGGAGTTCAACGGCTAAGAGGAGCACAAGATTGGTTGTTGTTCACCCTTGATTCACGTAGGGATGTATTATCACGGCATGCACAATTAGCTAGAGTTTCAACTTAGGGATAAGAAGAAACCATTGAAGAACGCTCCGCCGAACCTTGAAGTTGCTGCCCAGCCGCCCAAACAGTTGCCCAGCCAGTCACCTAGGCAATCGTCGATTAGTTGCCAAGGCAACCCCGCTGCGCAAGTTGCCCCGACAACTGAGTTTCCCTTGCACTCTTTTACCAAGATGATCCAATCGGCTATCACACCTCAACTAAAGATAACCTGGCCTATTCTCTCTCATTTGATTACATCTTCTTTTACTTATTTGCTTTCTAGTTTAGTTGTTAGTTAAACTCCTACAATCTTCTACTTGTGTTCTTTCACTTTTTACAGTGCAAGAGATTAGATTCTTGAAGTGGCACCAATCCCTGTGGAGACGATATCTTTTATACTATAACTTGCGACGTGTACACTTGCACAATTGCGGAGCACTTATTACACGCAACAAGTTTTTGGCGCCGCTGCCGGGGATTGGCAATAGCAACTTTGTTTTTATTTTCTTGCACTTTTTATTTTTCTTGTTTAAGATTCAAAGGGTTAACAAACTTTGGTTTTGTATTGGTATATGACCAGGGTGAGACCGATTACACCAGAATATCCCTTTGATCCAGAAATCGAACGAACCTTGCAAAGACTTAGACGAAGGTTAAGAGTAGCAATGGCTAATCAAGACGGCAATATGAATCAGGATGTTCCACTAGGAGGAGTGATTCTTGCATGAAACAGAACTATTCGAGACTATCTTGAAGAAGATCTTGAAGGACTTAATCAAGGAGTTGTCACACCTGAAATTGAAGCAGACCACTTTGAGTTGAAACCGGTGATGTTCAATATGATCAACACAATTGGTCAATTTGGCGGCTCAGCAACTGAAGATGCACGACAACATCTTAAATCTTTCCTCGAGATTTGCAATTCATTCAAAATACAAGGAGTCACCCCTGATGTTTGACTAAGATTATTCCCCTATTCACTGAGGGATAGGGCGAAAGCATGGTTGAGTAGTATTCCTACCGGATCAATAGGATCTTGGACCGATCTTTGTCGTGATTTCCTTGCTCGATTTAATCCTACAAAATTGACTGATAAGCTTCGTAACGAAATTGCTTCTTTTCGGCAGGCAGATGATAAATCCATGTACGAGGCTTGGGAGCGATATAGAGAACTTCTACACAAATGCCCCCTATACGGATTACCAGTGTGGACACAAGTAACAATGTTTTACAACGCTGTGAATACACCAACAAGGATGATGCTAGATGCCTCGGCAAACGACATACTCTTAGATAAGTTGCCAGAGGAAGCAATGCAAATTCTAAACAGGCTTGCCAAGAATGATTATCATTTCCCATCTGCTAGAAGAGAAGGAGTTAGACACCAAGCCACAATACATGAACTGGGATCGTCAGACTCAATTTCGGCACAATTGGCCACTCTAACCAAGATGGTCCAGAACATGCAGAAACCAAACAACACATAGGAGGTCAATATAATGGATTCCTTTCGTGAGTTATGTGGTGGTAACCATGATTCTTCTAAATGTATGCAGAATCCGGAATCTAGCTTTTATGTGAGGAATTACAACCGGAACAACAATATGATGTCTAATACATACAATCCAGCTTGGAAGAAGCACCCAAATTATTCATGGAGTAATCCCAATAATGCTTTAAACCAGAACAATCAGAATGCACAAGCATCGAGATTCTAGTAGAATATGCCACGGCAACAGTTGCCACAGCAATAACCGACAACATTTAGTTCTTTGGAAAATTCTCTTAATGCTTTTATGTTGAAAATAGAATCTTATATAGCTAAGAATAGTAACTTCATAAAAAGAACTGATGCTTTTATTAACAGGACCGAGATGAGATTGCAAAACCAAGAGGCGGCAATCAAATCATTGGAAAATCAAGTCAGACAATTTGCTCAAAACCTGAATACTAGACCACAAGGAGGTTTACCTAGCGATACTGAAGTCGCAAGAGGAACTAGCCATGAACAATGTAACGCGATCACCACTAGAAGTGGCCAACAACTTAAAGAGGCTCAAGCTCGCTCATCAACCAAAACTGCACAAAAAGAACAAGATGAACTCAGCGGCAAAGCCTCAGATGCTGAACCAGGAATTGCCGTGGCAACCAGCGATAAGCATGCCTCGACAACCAGCGATAAGGATGCCGCGTCAACCAATGATAGGCACGCCACGACAACCCTAGTTGACAATGCCTCGGCAACTCGAGTTGCCTCGGCAATGCCATCAATCAGGTTCTAGACCAATGAAAGGGTCGAAGATATCCGACTTCCACCACCATTCCCACAAAGGTTGAAGAAACAAAAGCAAGAATATCAATTCAAGAAGTTTCTTGATATCCTAAAGCAAGTCCACATCAACTTGCCATTGGTTGAGGCGATTGAACAAATGCCGAACTATGTCAAGTTTCTGAAAGACATTGTGTCCAAGAGAACAAGGCTAGGAGAGTTTGAAACAGTTGCCGCAATAGAGGGATGCATGGCCATGTTGCACAATTGCATGCCACTCAATTTGAAGGATCCCGAAAGTTTCACAATACCTTGTTTCATCGGAAACCACTATGTCGGGAAAGCATTATGTGACCTTGGAGCAAGCATAAACTTGATGCCTAAATCGGTTTTCTAGAAACTAGGAATCAGGAAGGCAAGACCTACAACAGTTATGCTACAGCTAGCCGACAGATCCTATGTGCATCCAGAGGGAAAAATCAAAGACATACTGGTAAAATTTGATAAATTTATTTTTCCCGTTGACTTTATTGTTTTGGATTGTGAAGCAGATGAGCATGCACCTATCATTCTCAGGAGACCCTTCCTAGCAACAGGGAGAATCTTGATCGATGTTGAAAAGGGAGAACTCACAATAAGGGTGAATGACTAGCAAGTTAAACTAAATGTCTTCCAAACACTAAGGCATGCCGATGATCCGAAAGAATGCCAACTTCTTCATGCCACGACAAAGTTTGACTTCGACGAGGAATTTAGTTGCCTCGACAACTACATTACCGATCAAGAGAAACCTGAAGAGTATGAAGAACCGATCAATGAGGAACAACAAGAAGAGGCAAATTGGTTAGTCAATCGACCAGGTACAACTTTGAACCACTGGATTACTCAGGTAAGGAAGGTAAACTCGAAAAGCCCTCCATTGAACAACCATCGATTCTTGAGTTGAAACAGTTACCAGGGTAACTAAAATATGCTTGCTTGGGAACCGATAATACATTGACTGTAATTATTTCCTCTAAGTTATAGCCTGAGCAGGAAAAGAAGCTGATCAAAATGTTGATGCTACACAAGAAGGCAATAGGGTGGACAATTGCCGACTTGAAAGGAATTAGCCCGGCAATGTGCACGCACAAGATTTTTTTGAAAGATGATCACAAACCTTCGATTGAGGCCCAGAGGAGACTGAATCATGCCATGAAAGGAGTTGTAATGAAAGAAATCATCAAGTGGCTTGACGCCAGCATCATATACCCTATCTCGGATAGTACATGGGTAAGTTCGATACAATGTGTAACGAAAAAGAGAGGTATAATGGTGGTAAGTAATGAAAATAATGAACTCATTCCAACCAGGACTGTGACCGGTTGAAGGGTTTGTATGGATTATCAAAAGCTAAACAAAGCCACTACGAAAGATCACTTCCCATTACCCTTTATTGATCAAATGCTTGACCATTTTGCAGGTAAACCCTTTTATTGTTTTCTTGATGGTTATTCAGGTTACAATCAAATTGCCATAGCACCAGAAGATCAAGAAAAGACAACCTTCACATGCCCATACGGTACTTATGCTTTCCGAAGGATGCCGTTCGGATTGTGTAATGCCCAGGAAACCTTCCAAAGATGCATGATGGCACTCTTTTCAGACATGGTTGAAGACTTCCTTGAGATATTCATGGATGATTTTTTTATTTTTGGTAATAACTTCGACAGTTGCCTCAGCAATTTAGAGAAGGTGTTGACAAAATGTGAAGAAATCGATTTAGTCCTTAATTGGGAGAAGTGCCATTTTATGGTAGATGAAAGAATAGTGCTCGGCCACAAGATTTCATCCAAGGGAATTGAAGTAGACAAAGCCAAGGTGGACGTGATCGAGAGATTACCCCCACCAAGTTCGGTTAAAGGAATCCAAAGCTTTCTTGGACATACAAGTTTTTACGGGAGGTTCATTCATAATTTTTCTAAAATTACTAAACCCTTGTGCAATTTGCTTGAACAAGATAAAGTCTTCAATTTTGATTATTCTTGCGCCCAAGCATTCGTAACCCTAAAGAAAAAGCTTGCCTCGGCACCCATTGTCGTTCTACCAGATTGGACCCTACCTTTTGAGCTCATGTGTGATGCAAGTGATTTCGCGGTAGGAGCAGTCCTAGGACAACGTACAGGTAAGACATTTCATGTGATATACTACGCTAGAAAAACTCTTAATAGTGCTCAAGTGAATTACACAACAACGGAGAAATAGTTACTAGCCGTAGTTTTCGCATTTGACAAGTTCCGATCCTAGTTGATTGATACGAAGGTAATTGTCCATACGGATCATTCGACAATTAAGTATCTATTTGCTAAAAAGGATGCCAAACCTCGTTTTATTTGTTGGATATTGCCTTTACAAGAGTTTGACATTGAAATTAAAGACAGGAAATGAACAGAAAATCAAGTGGCCGATCACTTATCATGCTTAGAACGCAATAGGGAGGAGGACGCAGATTTAGAGATATGCGATGCATTCCCGGATGAGCAACTGTTAGTTGCCTCGGCAACCATGGATGCGCATGCCTCGGCAACCCTTGACGCACATGCCTTGGCAACCCTTGACGCGCACGCCTCGGTAACTCCAGACGCGTATGCTTCAGAAACCACTGATGTGCACGCCTTGGCAACCCCATATGCATATGCCTCGGCAACCCTTGACGCGCATGCCTCGGCAACCCTTGATGTGCACGCCTCGGCAACCTTGGAAGCAGTTGCCACGGTAACACATGCCTCAGCAATACCTTGGTACGCAGATTTAGTTAATTTCCTTGTTTGTGGTATTTTACCCTATGGCCTTACTCACCAAGCGAAGAAGCAGTTCTGCCATGATGCTAAGCATTACTTTTGGGACGAGCCTCTTTTTTTTTAAATAATGTACAGATTAGGTTATACGCCGATGTGTCCCTGAAAAGGAGCAGCAGAATATACTTCGGCAATGCCATTCTTCACCCTATGGTGGATATTTTGGAGGAACACGTACTGCGGCCAAAGTTTTGCAATCCGGTTTGTATTGGCCAACACTGTACCAAGATGCCCAAGAGTTTTACAAGCAATGTGATCGTTGCCAGAGGACGGGCAATATCTCTAGACAACAAGAGATGCCGCTCCAAAACATCATCGAGGTGGAATTGTTCGATGTATGGGGGATTGATTTTATGGGACCTTTCCCATCTTCATTCGGCAACCTCTACATTCTACTTGTTGTCGACTACGTGTCTAAATGGGTTGAAGCAGCTGCAGTTCCCACCAACGATTCCAAGACCGTGCAACGATTCTTGCAGAAAAAGATATTTACACAGTTTGGGATGCCAAGAGAAATTATCAGTGATGAAGGCAAGCACTTCAACAACAAACTCATCACCAAGATGTTGCAACACATCGGCGTGTCACACAAAATTGCCACGACATATCACCCATAAACCAATGGGCAAGCAGAAATTTCCAACCGGGATTGAAGGGTATACTCGAGAAAGTTGTAAATCCCTCTAGGAAGGATTGGTCAGTAAGACTAGATGATGCACTTTGGGCATATCGCACTGCATTCAAAACACCCTTAGGTATGTCTCCCTTCCGATTTTTCTATGGAAAAACATGCCATCTACCGGTGGAAATCGAACACAAGGCATATTGGGCAATCAAGACCATGAATATGGATTGGGAAAGTGCCGGGCAAAAGCGTTTGTTGGACCTCAACGAGATAGAAGACTTATGCGCACTCGCCTATAACAATGCACGAATCTACAAGGAGAAAAAAAATAGCAATGGCATGACAAGAAACTATTACCGCAGCAATTCATGCCAGGGCAACTAGTTCTCTTATTCAATTCTTGGCTAAAACTTTTCCCAGGAAAACTGAAATCAAGATGGTCGGGACCATTCGAAGTTGTCAAACCGTTCTCCCATGGTGTCGTGATAATCAAGTCCATCATTGACGAACATGAATTCAAAGTCAACGGACAAAGATTGAAGCACTACAACGGTGCCCATGTGGAACGTAACAAAGAAGTGATCACCTTAGGAGATGCATAAGCATGCTCTCCTTTCGATATTTTCTTTTTCTTTTTCTTTTTTTTGAACTATTTAATTTTTTTTAATTTCAATTATTTTTCTTTTTAGGATAGATTTATTTATTTTCTTTAAGATTAAGACTACATATTTCTTTCATATTTATCTAATTGTTTTTAAATTTTAAGTTTAAGAATTTCTTTGCACATCTTTATTTATTTTCTTTTATTAGTTTATCTTTAATTTTAATCCTTATTTTATTTGTTTTTGAATTGTAGGAAAATAGTTCAAGATAAAGAGGAATTTGATTCAAGAAGGAAACTTCCTCAACAAGGAAATTAATGGGCTAAATCTAAGGCTTATATTAAGCCTCCAATTTACACTAAAAACCTTACATAGCCGGCCAAGCCCTTCTCCTTCCCCAAATACCCTAGCCGTCCCCTACCCCTAAATCAAAACACTTGTTTTCTTCTTTTCTAATTAAACCCACCACCATATTTACTACCTATC
The DNA here is from genome assembly GCA_019671005.1 of Hibiscus mutabilis. NCBI lineage: Eukaryota > Viridiplantae > Streptophyta > Magnoliopsida > Malvales > Malvaceae > Hibiscus > Hibiscus mutabilis. Next base: position 23,559,446 of record CM033747.1, read on the forward strand.
TTTTCTATTTAACCCATCACCCTTAACTTCCAAGAAACCTATTCCTACTTTTCATCTTGCAACTCTTTAGTTTCTTTTTCTTTCTTTTCTTTGTTTCTACCAAACTCACAACCAAGATCATCCATGGCATCCAAAATCGAATTTTTGGTTCATCCAAGTTCCTCCAAAGAACCAAGATACAAGAAGTTTGCTACACCGGTGGTTCAAGAAATATTTCACTCCAAGTTTGAAAGCCGAAAGATTTGCGATGAACAAGGCTTTGAATACTCCAACTCTCATCAAGATTTCGGCCTTGAACCATTCATCTTCGAAAGGATTGCACATCAAAAGTGGTAAATATTTTTCCATCAATCAGAACCGGGTAACATCTCATGGGAAGAGAATTCCATGCTCACTCACCTAACCCAAATAATCCTTATGTTTTTGTTTGTGACAAGGCTATACTCATAAGCCTCGAAAACATCAACACCTTTTACGGGCTCTACATTGAGAAGGACGAGCATCAAGCCTTTGTTGATCAACTCACGCCTAAGCAACTCGACAAGGTGCTTCAAGAACTCACTCTACCGAGAACTCATTGGAACGACGGTAAATACAAGGGCATGGTAAATCACCTTCGGCTTAAACCCGAGGCAAAATTATGGAATAAGTTTGTTAAAACTTCTTTAATACCCACCACACACAATACTACCGTTGATACACCTCGTCATTTGCTTATACATTCTATCTTGCATAATCGCATCATTAACATTGGAAAAATTATTTGTGATGAGATTTTTGTATGTAGCACAAAAGACAAGGGTTTTGTTTTCTTCCCTTTCTTAATTTCCAATCTTTGCAAGGAGATGCATGTCCCAAGTGAGTCCACTAATGAAAAGGCCCTACCAAAGTCCGGTTGGAATCAAGCACAAATCCAAAAACTAATGGGAGAGGCACCGGTAAAATCCCTAATGCCTCCAGTTACCGCGGCAACTCTGCTGCCTCGACAACTCCTAATGCCCAAGCAACTGATGCCCGGACAACTCGGACAGCAACCCCGGGACAACTTGAAGCACTCTTACAACCGTTGGTGAACCGTTTTAGGCAAATTGAAGACCGACAACTAATGTTCATGCGGTACATGAAGGATCACAACAATGCCATCACCCAAGTCATCCTGGAGAAGTACCTGGATAGCCACATGTCGTTCCTCATCTTTCCTGCCGAAATCCTTACCATGGCAACCAATAAAGCAGTTGCCACAACAACCGTAGCAGATGATGCTGCGACAACCTACACTGTGCCTGCCCAAGCAGTTGCCACGACAACCAACACTGAAGATGTCACGGCAACCAAAGCTAAAAATGCCCCAACAACCATTGCAAAAGCCAAAGGTAAAACACATATGCCCGAATCAACTCGTACTAAGTCATTGTCTGATTTTTCAGATTTGGATGAGTCCTCCATTGCACCAACAAAGATCGCACCAATCAAATCCTCTAAGCCCAAGCGAAAAGCCAATGACATTGATGAAAAGGACGATGAGGACAACCCCGTACGAGGATCGATTCCACCATCGGCAACAAGGAAGCAACCACCGCGTTCAAGCAAAAGAATCAAGACACCGACCAAAAGGAAACTAATCATCCACGATGATGAACTCTTAGAGTAAGTCCTCGTTTGCATTTTACTTTTCTTTATTTTTATTTTTTTTGCATGCATTGAGGACAATGCCTCACTAGAGTTTGGGGAGGATTGTTATTAGTTAGTTACCATGTTTAGTTGCATTCATCTTAAGTATTGCATTTAGGATACATAAATTGCTTGCCATGCCTTTAGTTGGAACAAGAATTGCCTAGATTTGATGAATATCCGATGATGACTTTGCCAATGTACTTAATGGATAGAACTTTTTATTCTAGGATAAACGTGGAAACACTTAGAATCGTACTATGACGCTAAACTTGATGAAACATTGTTGTGGCATTGATTGATTTAAGGAATTCTAACGAACTTAGGTTGATAGTTAAAAAGTTGGGGGATTAGAATAAAAATTGGATAAATGCTAGAGGTGCCCGAAATTGGCTCTAGTATGTGCTAAAAAATTGATCGCTAGAGGTGCCCGGAATTGGCTCTAGTATGTGCTAAAAATTGATCGCTAGAGTTGCCCGAAACCGGTTATAGTCGAATAAATTAATTAACTTAAGAAAACTAAAAACAAAACACTAGAGGTGTCCGAAATCGGCTCTAGTTAAAACATGTTAAAAGAACCCAATGAAGTAATTTGAAAACCTCTTGTTTGCATAGAATCTAAAAAATCAACTTGCACACAACTCTGCACACACTCACAAGCATTATAGTTTGATTCTGAGTAACTCCTAAGTTTTCCAAAAAATGAAAAGCCAATCATACTTTGTGCCGCGATTCTGAGAATTGAAATCAAGTCCAAAGCTAAGTTTGTGAAAATTGAAGTCTTGGCGGGTGATTATTAGATTGCATTGCTTGAGGACAAGCAATAGTTCGAGTTTGGGGGTGTGTTAAGTGTCTAAAAGTACTATTTTATTCACCCTTTTTATTCATATTATTGCTAGACTTAGGCTCATATTAGTTGCATTATTATCCATTCATGCATGTTTGCATTGTTTCCTTGGTGGACAAACTTGATTTCATATTTTGCTTAATTTTGTGGAAAAAGATACTACTTTGGTATGTTTTTGTGTGTGTGTAGAATCACTTGCCAAACTAAGGCTGGAACCAGTTGCCAGGGCAATGCATGAAAGAGATGCCGAGCTAGTTGCCAGGGCAATTGCCGATAAGGGATAAAGTGATATGGAAGTCAAAATCAATGACTAGATAAACCCAAGATTACGTGGAGCAAGGTTAAGTCCCAAAGGAGTTTGATTTCCATGAAGAGGTTGAAGAGAAATTAAATCCCAAGAAGATAGGAGAAGATCTAGAAGGAATTTAAATATAATAAAGAATTATATTCTTTAAAAGTATTTAATTCCAACTTAACTTCCTCCTCAAAAAAAGACTTTGTCCTAGCCCTATAAATTGAGGACCAAGCTGTCAACTCCTTAGAGGGAGCAAGAAGAGATTTCGACAAGATCAAAGGGGAGAGAATTCGACCAAGGCTTCAACCATTCTTCATCTTTTTCTTCTTTCTTCAATTAGGTTCATGTTAGGAATTCTTTGTTTTGTGTTTCTTTGGAACCTAGCCATGAACTAAATCTATTTGGCTAAGGTTATTGTGTTTTGTGGTTGTGAGAAACAATTGGATTTTGTTTAGGTAATAAGAGTTTGCACTTTTAATTCAAGGTTTACTCATTCTTGGTTATTATAATTGTTTGCGAGTGAATTGGGAGAGAATCTCATAACTTCATCTATTTATCTAATATCGGGAGAGTTATATTCAAGAAACGAATGAGTATGGTCTTTATTCAATCTATTGATGGTGAAGATTAATCCGGCTTAGGAATAAGTTAAGGAGTTCAACGGCTAAGAGGAGCGCAAGGTTGGTTGTTGTTCACCCTTGATTCACGCAGGGATGTATTATCAAGGCATGCACAATTAGCTAGAGTTTCGACTTAGGGATAATAAGAAACCATTGAAGAACGCTCCGCCAAACCTTGAAGTTGCTACCCAGCCACCCAAACAGTTGCCCAGCCAGTCGCCCAGGCAACCGTCGATTAGTTGCCAAGGCAACCCCGCTGCGCAAGTTGCCTCGGCAACTGAGTTGCCCTTGCACTCTTTTACCAGGATGATCCAATCGGCTATCACACCTCAAATCACGATAACCTGGCCTATTCTCTCTCATTTGATTAAATCTTCTTTTACTTATTTTCTTTCTAGTTTAGTTGTTAGTTAAACTCCTACAATTTTCTACTTGTGTTCTTTTACTTTTTACAGTGCAAGAGATTAGATTCTTGAAGTGGCACCAATCCCTGTGGAGATGATATCTTTTATACTATAACTTGTGACGTGTACACTTGCACAATTGCGGAGCACTTGTTACGCGTAACAAGTACCGGTACGATCGATCCTGTACTGGTACTGGCTTGCCTTCTTAGGATTCTAATAACAAATTTCGGTATTGGTACACATGGGCAAGTATCGATACCCGAGGCCTGAGTACCGATACGATCGACCCAGTACCAGTACCGAAGATCCTTGCATGATTCCAGTAGTGCTTCCTCGCACCGATATGCGTATGGGAGTATCGGTACCCAAGGGTATCGTACAGTTACGCATGGTCCAGTACCGGTGCCTGCAAGATAATTTACTGAGAAATATAATTTTGAGCTAGAGGGGCTGGAAAATGATGGAATATAGCTCAATATGTTTTTTAAAGTATAACAAGATGTAATTAAACTTGTAACTAAGATGTCAACCCTATTTGACAATATGAGATAGAGGCTCGTCTTATTATTTAGAGAACTCTAATGAATTGAGGTAATGATTAGTACTTCCCATAATGTACCATAGGCTTGGTAATGATAAATTAAGAGATGAACCATGTTGGTTAGTATCATGCCTTAGGGGCATTTGCTTCATAGCATAGCTTGAAGCCACTTACCTTTTTGGGAGATGTATTAAATGCTCGAGAAACATAGCTTATAATGTTGTATAAAAGAATCCATATGTCCAGAGTTAGTACTACGGTATTTAATTAAGGGGATGCGTACTTAGCGCTATGTGAACAAGTACATTTGATGTACTCAATGGGTATGTGATCTGAGTGCGGTTAGTAACATATCTGTGGATAAAGTGATCTGAATATAGTATATAACTCAATGGCTATGTGAGCTTGAGTACTTTTGATGGCTTGATAACCTCAACTAAGAACGACTTGTGGCTAATGTGATCCAAGTACATTCATGACATGTCTTTTTCTATGGTGATCCAGATATGGTCTATTTTACCCGACGACTATGTGAACATGGGTAACCCGACGTCTATCTGAGCACGAGTAAAGTAGGGCTTTGTTGGCCAATACATAGGCGATGTATGGATTTATTTATTTATGTTGTACAGATGCTATAGATGACAGCTTATGGATGTTTTAAACTCGATAGGTTGAGTGACCTGAGTATTGTGAAGCATTGTGGAACATGTAAGACAACTTGTAGATTTAATGATGGCCTGTGATAGGTGATCTAAGAACTCTAGCTTGTGTAGGTTAGATGATAACTCATAGATATTGAAGCCTTATCTATGCTCTTCAGACTATATTTATCATGCATGCTTATTTTATGATAATCATGAATTGTGGTAGAGTAGAAATGTACCACTGAGCTTTGTAAGCTCAGCGTTCAGAATCGTAGATTTCATTCGTAGATTAGTAGGTGATCATGATCAAGGAGCACATCATGGAGGATTTTCCAGCACCGCATCGCTTCAGATTACAATGCTTAGTATTTAGTTTTGGGCTTATGTATTCACAGGACCTTAAAATGTTGAGTTTGTAAACTTTATTTGTTTTACTATTTTGATGTATAGTGTTTTAAACTCAGAGCTCCTATTTTGTAAACCGATTTATATGGTTTGATTTAATTATGCAAAATTATGGATGTTTAATATTTTTAAAATAAAGGCTAAACTTATGATTTTAAATTGGAAATTTGATTGGTCAGATTTTGACTGACCCGGATGTAACACTTCGAATCTGGATCAGGATGTTACAGACAATGTAGACTGGTTAAAGTAGAAGGGAGGCAATGTAAAGTAGTCAAAGTAGAGGAGAGACAATGTAGAATAGTCAGAACAGAGTGGAGGATCTCAACTCTCTCGATGAACATTTGCATTCAAGTAATACTTATACATGAATACAACATGTGGTACTTCCTAACTAATTATTACAATTAAAAATAATAATACTGATTGTCATATGCATGAATTTTTATCCCATGTGTAGGTTTATAACCCTATGTAAATTATTATTATTAGACTTAGAGTTGACGACTATTGATTGATGGCTATTGATGGGTTGGGAGGATAAGATGAAGTAAAACTAGGTTCAATTCCACTTGAAATTATTTTTTGGTTTCAAATTTTTTCATAATAAAATCGTTTAATAAGGTGGTGTAGCAATGACCAAATGTGTAATAGTACAAATTTTCATTAACTATCACGTTATTTTATCGATTAAACTTTAACAATAAATGATCTAATTAATATTATTTAAATAATTAAATGACATAGTTAATAAAATTAATAAATTAATGATCAAATTAAAACCTCTTTATAATTTTTTGATGAAAAAAATCATTCATGTAATATATAAAATTATAATCGATTTATTATAAAATAATATTGTAACAAAGTGAGACCGCCCAACGATCCCATGAAATTAGGGATGGCAATTTAACCTGAACCCGATGAGTTTTGATCCAACCCGACCCTATAGGGGCGGGTTTTATTTTTGAAATTCGGGTTTAGGGCTGTTTTAGGGGAGAAAATAGTTGGGGCGGGGCGGGTTCGGGTTTAGGGTACAAAATACCCAATCTGACTCGACCCGGATAAATTTTTAATTATATATATATATATTATGGTATTTACAGAAACACCATTGTATATATATTCTTTTTAATTTTAGGGTTTTCTTATTTTTTGCAGTCTCCTTTTTCATTTTCTCTTCCCCTTCTTTTTTACTTTCTTTTTTCTTTCTCTGCAATTTTTTATCCTTCTATTCTACTTCCTCTCCCCTCTTTTATCATGTCTTCCTTCTCTTCTTCTGCCGTCACTTCTTTTTCGCTGCCTTTCTCTTGACTCTTTCTTTACATGTTTTCATCTAATCTTAAGAATTTTGTTGTTCTTCAAGTTTTATTTTTTTCTTTCAACTTGTCTCATGGACGATTTAATTAGGTTAATGTGATATTTGAAAATTTTTAATTTATATTTATATTTTTTTAAATTAATATTTATATTTTTTCTACATAAAATATTCTATGGTGGGAAGAAATAATTTTATTCTAACCATTTAAATGTTTGAATATGAATTTTCACTTGTTCTTGCATTCTTTAGATTTTTAGTTATTTTTCATTTTATTTTTTATAATGATATCCATATTTTCTCACCTTTGTTTGATTAGTGAGAAAATATGGAATTTGTAAGAAAATTTTAAAAATTCAGTTCAGATCGGGTCGGAGGCGGGTTTGTAATTTAAATCTCAGGGCAGGTTTAGGGCGGGAGAAAATATAATATTTCTCAGGGAAGAGCAGGTTCTGGTGTTGGCTTTGACATTTCAGGTCTAGGTCGGGTTGGCTAAAAACCCACCCCGATTCACCCTATTGCCATCCCTACATGAAATGCTTCCATGGAAATGCAGGTTGCAGCCTAAATGCAAAGGCCCTATTTTTTGTTGTGTTTGGACTTTGGAGGGCCAAACTAGCTTTTCCACCAAAAATTTCAAAAGCTATAGAAAACTCTCAAAAGTTGGTCTCCAAACCTTAATTTGCCCACCATTTTAGCCTCCCAAATCTTGGTTTGCCCACAATTGGATTTTCTAGCTTTTACAAACCTAGTTTTTCCCATAGTAGCCAAAAAGGGGCTAGTCTATCCCTATATATTTTCCTATTTCATTCTCTTTCATCTAATATTAAATATTTAAATAAAACCACCCATCTCGATGCTCGTGCATGACATCTCCCTATCTCTTTTGGCATTCATATTCGGTTCATTTATTACGGTAAGTCTAGTGGGATAAAATATTAAAGGTTTAGATTATGATGTTGTGAATGAAAAAATTATGTTGGAAGGCCTTTATATTAGAAATTTGTAAAATTCAATCTTAATTAATCAATCAATGAATCGAATATTGATGTTTAAAACAAAAAATAATAATATTTAGTCAATTTATTCACCTTCCTTTCCTTATAGTTTTATTAGTGTTTGATTCATACTCTCTCTTGTAACGGATTTGTATTATTGATGATCCATAATATTTACAACTGAAGTATATATAGGATTACAATTAAATATACAAGGATAAGGGAAATCAAATATTAAATACATGATAAGATTTAGATAAAGATAAGATAAGATTCGAATGAGATTGAATAAGATTTATCTTATCTTATCTTTATCCTTGATACGTCCCCGCAAGATAGAAGATCCATCAAAAACGCCAATCTTGGATCAAAAATGGATGAAGTGATTTCGACCAAGTAGTTTGGTGAGAGTGTCCGCAATCTGAGCTTTGGAGGAAATATGTTGAACAAGTAGTGAACCCGCAACAACTAAGTTACGAACAAAGAAGTAATCAAGTGCAAGATGCTTCATACGAGAATGGAAGGCTAGATTTTTGCAAACATATGTGGCACTGAGATTGTTGCAAAAGAGAGATGGTAGTTTTTGTAATGTCACGCCAATTTTTTGAAGTAGATGTTGAAACCAAAGTATTTCAGCAGTTGCATTTGCCACGACATGATATTCAGATTTTGTGGAGAAATGATAAACAGTTTTCTGACGAGCTGACTTCTAAGAAATAAGATTAGATCCAAGGTAAATAGCATATCCAGTAGTGGATCTGTCGTCTATAGAGGATCTACCCAGTCTGCATCGGCAAAGGCAGTGAGATGAAGTGAAGATGCCAAACGAAATAGAATGCCATGGCATAATGTTCTTTTTAGATAACGCATGATGCTCTTAGTTGTTGTCCAATGTGCAAGTGAAGGACCATGCATGTATTGTGATAGATGATTCACGACAAAAGCAATATCCGAATGAGTAAGTGTGAGATATTAAAGGAGACCAAGTAACCGTGGATGGCTCCGGTGGAGGTAGTTTGTCAGAAGAGGACATGGGCGAGGAAATTGCCTTGGCATTTTCCATCTAAAACTGATTCAAGATGTCAGAGATGTATTGCGCTTGAGATAGAAACAACCCAGTTGGAGTACAAATAGCCTCAATGCCAAGAAAATGGCTGAGTAAGCCCATATCCTATAAAGCAAATTCGTAGATAATACGTTGGTGAAGTGAGCAATGAAGTCAATGTTATTACCAATAAGCACAATATCATCCACGTAGACCAGAAAATATAAAATAACTCATTTTGCATTATAGATGAAGGAGGCATCAACCTTTGATTTCGTAAAACCAAAGTGAATAAAAAATTGAGAGAGTTCAATATACCATGCCCTCGAAGCCTGTTTAAGTCCATACAAGGCTTTACGCAACCGAAAAATATGAGATGGTTTTGTAGAGTCAACATACCTTGGAGGTTGTTCTAGATAGACTTTCTTATATAAGGTTCCATTTAAGAAGGCATTATTAATGTCAAGCTGCTTGATGGTCCATGCATGATGTAGTGCAATAGTGAAAATAATACGCACCGTAACAAATTTCATCATTGGACTGAAGTCTCAAAATAGTCACAACTAGCTTCTTGAGAATATCCTTTCGCTACCAATCGGGCTTTGTATCTATCAATAAAGCCATCAGCACACTGTTTCACACAGAATACCCATTTGCACCATACGACCGATTGTATAGACCGTGGAATAAGATCCCATGTATGGTTGCGTTGCAAGCCATTAAACTCATCTTCCATGGCTTGTCTTTATAATGGGACTTTGAGAGCTTGAGTAACAATCTTCGGCTCTAATGTGGAAGGCAAAGGATAACATGTAGTAGCATTAACAAATGAAGGACCAAAGTACCTAAGATTTGGCCGGCGAAGTTGTTGTTATGAAGAATCATGTTGTGGCAAGTTAGGGGAGACATCTTGCTATGGCAAGTCAGGGGAGATATCTTGCTGTGGCAGATCAGCCAAGGGAACTAGTGTGGCAATGAGATCATCAGGTTGTCGTGGCAGATTAGCCAAGAGAGTTGGCGTGGTAATGAGATCATCAGGTTGTCGTGGCATATTAGGCAAGGAAGTTGGTGTAGCTATAGAAGCATCAGGTTACCGTGGCATAGTAGGCAAGAGAGGTGTGGAAGGTGATGTCGATACAATAGGAAACAATACTGGAAGAGGATGCCATGGCACAGGGAGAACACATCATGTAGCAAAAAAGAAGATGTGAGAAACAAACCAAACATGACAAGAGGCATAGATTCTATTAGTGTTCGGCTTCAGGCATTTATAAGCAAACTGCATCACAGAGTATCCAAGGAAAACACATTCAGTGGACCATGGCTCAAGTTTATGCTTCGTGTATGGCCGCAGCCAAGGAAAACACAAGTATCCGAATCGTTGAAGCTTGTCATAGTTTCGTGCTTGTTGATGAAGTAGAAGGTAAGGCGACATATTATCCAGTATTGGTGTTGGCATCTGATTAATGAGATAAACAACTGCCTGAAAGGCATGAGGCCAGCACTTTTAAACTGTCTTGTTGTGTTGCAGAGTATCCAATCTCTACAATGTGGCGATGTCTCCATTCAACAGTCTTGTTGTGTTGCAGAGTATGAGGCAGTGTAGTAAAGTGGGAAATACGTTTCAAATTCAAAATAGGCAAGAGCTTGACAAACTCACCTCCATTATCAGAGAATATAGACACAATGGTTTGATGAAAAGCATTCAACAAGCCTTTGAAACTGAGGAAATATTGCCGCAACATCAGATTTCATCTTCATCGGGTATAGCCAAATATATTCGCTAAAGTGGTCAACAAACACCACATAATATGAATATCCATCATAAGACATATGTTTAGTGCTCTAAACATCAGAATAAAGTAATTCAAGAGGACGAGAGCTTGACATAGTATTTTGACCAAATGGCAATTTATGATTATTATTAATAAGATAGGAAGAACAATGAAATTTTGTCAAACTAGTTGAGTCATAAGATATATTACAACTGCGTAATATAGAGGCTAAGACTTTATTGGATGGATGACCAAACTTGTGATGCAGCTGATGTACGGACAAGCAATTAACAGAGTTGACTTGGGGATAAAAGGATCGTGGAGCATAGTAGACATCATAAATTTTATTGCCTCAAAGAAGAGGAGTTCTCGTGGGCCAGTACTGAACAAGAAAATAAGAGTCAAAGAATTCAACAGACACATGATTAGTCTAACATAATTTAGAAACCGACACCAAATTTGTATGTAGCTAAGGAACACATAAGACATTTTTAAGAGAAAGAGGCTTAGTAGCCGTGGAAACAGTGCATCGACCAATACGAGATATAGGTAGAGAGCTACCATTACCCAAATGAACTGTATTAGGGCCATCATAAGAGGAGATATCCTGAAGAGACGTAGTGGTCATTGTGGTGTAATGTGAGGTACCACTATCAAACATCCAAGGAATAGGATCTGGTGACGAAAGATCAGTAGCAGTGTTGACAACTGGTGAATCAGACGATGGCTGCTGATAAAAGTTGTTGTTGTGAACAAATCAAACAAGCTTACGACAATCCCGAACAATATGCCCTGGCAAATTACAGAACTTGCACACAATATCTTGTCGTCTAGAATGGCTAGATTGAGGAACAGGACTACGACCGCCACCAGAAATTGAATGACCAGAGCGACCACCTTTCCCTCGAGATCGGTTAGTGGAATAACCATGATATGAATTAGCCCGCTGCATAGAATATGTTGTGGCAAGATGTGTTGTTTGTTCAGATTCTTGAAGAAGGCTTTCATGATCAGTTAAGATCTCAGACAGCTTAAGCATGGTTGTCGATGTGTTACAAACACAAAGGGCAGCGACTATTGGATGATAATCACCACTTAGTTGATTGACAATCGAAATCAAGAGAGATGTATCGGAGACAGGATAGTTTGCCAAGGCAACATTAGAGTCAATATCCTGCATGTCTTTTATGTAGTTAGAGATGGACCAGGAACCACATGGTTTGCGAGCCAATTTGGACTTAAGAGCAAGGATGCGACCAAGAGATGCTCAGACATAACTTCCGACCAGAGTATCCCATGCAATTTTAGCGGTGACATCGGATGAATTAAGTAGTTAAACTTGATCATCACAACTACCAAGAAGAGCATTGATAAGAATTTGATCCTGACGATACCATTGCAGATATTCAAGATTAGCAATTGTTGCCGCGACATCGGTAAACTAATATGGGGAAGTCTATGAACCATCAACATAACCGAGTAGCCCAAAACCAATGAGAGTAACCTCTACTTAGCGACGCCAAACATAAAAGTTAGCATACATAAGTTTGATTGGGAAATTGGTCAGTGCATTAAGATGCACAAGATCATTGGAAGTAGAAGACGGAGCCATGAGAGGAGATCCGGTTTGAAGAAGAGAGGAAGAAAGAGAAAAAAATTGAGTAAGAAAATTCTACTTGGCTCTGATTACCATGTAAAGAATTTGTATTATTGATGATCCATAATATTTACAATTGGAGTATATATAGCATTACAATAAAATATACAAAGATAAGGGAAATTAAATATTAAATACAAGATAAGATTTAGATAAATATAAGATAAAATTTGAATGAGACTGACTAAGATTTATCATATCTTTATTCTATCTTCATGGTTTCATCACTTCTCTCTTTCCCTTTCTAAGCAGAGACTATTAGTGTTTGCTTCAACTGGGAGCTGTTCCATTATTCCCGAAGACAAAAATCACCCATTCCTCCTACCTCTCTCCTATCCAGTCTACACCCACCAACCCCAAAATTATCATTATGGATTCTTCTTACACCCCCGCCACCACTATCATCCCACCCTCCATCGTCTCTTTCAAGCTTTCACCACGACCGTCGCCTCAGCAACTTCACCACCACCCACCAATTCGTTATCAGATCCTTACTTTTGAAACTCTCTTCAGCTACTCCTTCCTTTTTGTTTCTTATTGCATCATTGTAATCACTCATTTTTGTCCAGGTTTTAGTATTTTTAGTATTATTGTAATAGTAATATTATTAATTTAAAATACAAAAATGGAAAAATGGGTTAAAAAAAGGTTGACATAGGGGTATCGATACGCCTCAATGCGTATCGGTACGACCCCCTCCGTATCGGTTAGTTTTAGATTTTTCCTATAGCTGAAACCCTAACAGGTATCGTTACGGTTGATTCCGTATCGGTACGTGCCTTAAGAAATCTTAGGTTTAGCTACTTAAAAACATTTTGAAGCCTTCCAAAACCTTTTGAAAAAACACGAAACATATTTTCAAGTTGTTTAAACTTAAAATCATTTTTGAAATCTTTTCAATTTAATCCAAAAATATTTTTCGATTATTATATCAAAACAAATATCCTAACAGATAATTATATAGATATTCAGACAACCCTACACGATCTCTAAAGCCATTTCAAGTATCGAATATTCTCAAATTCATCATACATCTCATAAATATCAGTAACATGATTACCAATCTCAAAACATGCTTATTTATCATTTACCTATTTTACAGATACTAACACGCAAAGCAATTCTGTTTATGATGCTCACGAAACAATAGGAGTTCAAGGTGTACTAACCTTAAGATGATATCACTAAAATCTCCATCTAAGCTTCTACAATATTCCACTTGATCTGATATATGATCCCAAATAATCCTTGTATATCAATTAATACCATAAGTATCAATTAACCACATACTTTAATGAATTTGAAAGGTCAATTACGTAAAAATAGCTTATCGAGTACAAATTTGGCAAAACAAATTGCACCAATGGATCCGAAACATCGAGAAACACATGGGTAGAGTCCTCTGGAAAAAGTTAATAGCCGGTTAACACCAATCAAAGTCTGGTCAATGGCTGGTCAAGGTCCAGCGATCTGGTGCGGCGTTGTACAGGGTAATATTGGTGCACCTACGGGCAGTGATTCGGTGCAGCAGGGCGCATGTGCACCCGGGTGCAGGATCCAGTGCGGCGCAATACACCACAGCAAGGGCAACGCATGGTGGCGCGTGAGAAGCCCTCCGATAGTCGGACAGTGGAGGCAAGCTCCTGCCCCGCTGTTCTTTTGACGCTGGTTCTGATGGTGGCCTCTATTTGCGGCGATAACAGCTGGAACGTGCCGAACCAACTTCTCTTATTCTTTTTTTCTTTACTCTGGCGAATGACAGCTCAGACAACGACGGGATGACTACCGTTAGACTCGTCTCGATGAGACCTTTCCAATGGTACTGATTTTTTCATGTACGACGACTTCGATGGCCGTAGATCGAGGCTCAAAACCTCCCTTTACTTTCTCTCTTTTCCTCATTTTTTTCTCTCTTAAAATATCTTCTTTCTCTTCTTCTCTCTCCCCATCAAATCATCAACCACCTTTTATTTTAAGACCTTCCACTTTTCTTTTTTTAAATTATCCTCACATATATTATCTCTTTTAATTTATCACAAAGCCCAAATCCAACTATCCTTGATGTGGGCTTCCAAACATAGGGCCCAAATAAACTGAGTCTGAGGCCCAAATTTGCAAAGCCTAAAATTCAGGTTGTTATAACCTAATCTCCTCTTACCCGCCCCATGACACATTCATGTAATATATTTATAAGTATTAGTTAAATAAATATAAATTAAATTAAATTTGTTATGAAAAAAGTATGAAAATTATGCTATTCGGATTCTCACCACATATGTGACATTATTTCAAATGTCTCCATTAAAAAATAATATGAAATTAGATTTTATGCAAAACAAAATTTTGGAATTAAACAAATGCTAAAATCTATTGTAAAAGGACTAAAAATTGTACAAATAATATGTAAAATAATATTTTAATTAGCATAAAAAATAAATAATATAAAAAGAACTATCAAGAAAATAATAATGAAAAAACAAGCATTAGAAAATAAGAACAAATACCAATAAAATATAATTAACATACAACATTAAGAAAATAAAATTAACAGAAGTAGAAGAACAACATATCTATTGTGAGGATTGAGGAGAAAAATATTTTGAAAAATTGAATTTTAAAATGAATAAGGGAGAGCTTTTAACTCTTTTGAATCTATATTCACTTATTCAGAAATTATTTTACTAAGGGGGAGAATCACTAAAATAATTTTTCAAGTTGGTTTTATTATATCAAAAAGGGGAGGGTGAGGTAACTTCTAACTCATCTATTTATAATTCTTATATATTTGATGAGTTACAAGAAGCATATGATGAATTGGTTTTTGAATTCAAGGCTTCATTTTCTAAAAACAAGAAACTAATTTCAAAATTGAAAATAGAAAATGAAATGTTGTTTTCTAAAACCAATTTGGAATTTGAAGCAAAAATAAATGATTTTGAACTTAAAGTTTTAAATTTGCAAATTTTGATTCAAAAAGATGAAAAAATATCATCAAAAGGAATTGGATGATCTTAAGAAAGAAAAATATTTGATTTGTAAAAATTTTGAAAAGAAAAATGATTCTAACAAATCAAATTTTTATCAAAGACAATCTAGTACCCATAGATTTTTGAACGGTAAATGTTTTAGAAGTATTTGGGTCCCAAAATGACTAATTACTTCAAATAAAAATGATGAAATTGAAAAATGGATTCCTAAGAGGACTAAAATTTGTGCAACTAATACCATTGGATCCAAAGCAATTTGGAAACCAAAAATTACTTGATTGTCTTTTTATAGGTGTGATGGAGCATTGATCAACAAAGTGATGAAATTAAGGGGGAGCTCTATACACAAAAAGAAGAACAATTGAAGAAGGAAGGCTTCACATCCTACCTTTGATTCAAGTGGTAAATTTAAATTGAATTTCTTGCATTTTATTTGATTTATTTATTTATTTGAAATTCAATTTCTTTTAATCATGAATTGTTAGACTAACATTCTATTTGATGCTTGAGTAAGAATAAGCCATTTTTATTCAAAAATTCTTAATTTGTCAAATTTTTTACTCTCTTTTGTTATGGTACTTTAAAAATTTTCAAACTTAGTTTGAATCATTTTTGATATAACAAAAGAAGGGAAAATGTTTTGAAAATTTGAATTTTCAAATGAATAAGGGGGAGCTTTTAACTCTTTTGAATCTATATTCTCTTATTCAAAAATATTTTACTAAGGGGGATAATCACTAAAACAATTTTTTAAGTTGGTTTTATTATATCAAAAAGGGGGAGATTGTTATGATATTTGTTTTGATATAATAATTGAAAAATAGTTTTGGACTAAATTGAAAAAAATTCAAAAATGATTTTAAGTCCAAACAACTTGAAAATGTGTTTCATGTGTTTTCAAAAGGTTTTGGAAGGCTTCAAAAAAAATTCAATAGCTAAACCTGAGATTTCTTAAGGCACGTACCAATACGGAATCAACCGTATCGATACCTGTTAGGGTTTTATCTATAGGAAAATTCTAGAACTAAATCCATACCGGTACAAGTTCATCCTTATCGATACGGAGGGGGTCATACTAATACCCCTATGTTTTAACTACCCCAACGGCTATTTCCATGACAGGTCATACTAATACGCCCATAAGGCGTACTAATGCGCGAAGGCTAATCAGAGCATAACGGCTATTTCCTAAAGTAGGCGTATCGATACCTGGTATACACGTACCAATACCAACAGCACCGGATTGGGAAATTTAGCATGGAAATCATCTCCAACGGCACAAATTCAATCCCAACGGTCACCAATGGCTAGGAACTCATTTGGGAGGATAAAAGGACCCTTCAAGCACCTAGAACAACTAATGATCTTCAAGTCAACAATCATTTGATTAAGAAATGTCTTAGTGTTCAAATTGTTGTATTTTGTATAAACAAACACTTGTGAGCTCAATTGTCAATGTATGCTCAAGTGTTATAGGTCTGGGTGAGAGCTTTAGATTGCAAATATTCACCTTGTGAGAGGGATTTTCTCTTGTAAATAGGGATTCTCGAAGCTTTAGGTATAAGCTTTGGATGCTAGACTTTGTGGTATAAGTCTAGGTTGTAAAGAGTTGCCTCTTGATCCCGGTAAAAAGGGAAGAAATTCTAGTGAATGTGGAAATCCTTAGTGGGGAAGCTAAGGTAGTGGATTTAGGCTTAGTTTTGAAGCTGAACCACTCTAAATCCTTGTTTCCATTTTTCTATCTTTTCACTTCCACCACCAACACCCAAGATTGAACTTCTCCACCTCTTGGCAAACATTTCGGTTGAAGAATTTGAGCTCAAAATATCTGATTGGTTAATTTATATGTTGTGCTGCTTGAGATGTGAATTTGACATGTTCGATGGAAATTATACTTAAAGGACTAATAATTGGTAAGAATCGAATAAATGATTATGAAACCAGTAATAAATATTAATTGGGTGAATGCGTTAGTAAATCAACCATAATGACTTTCATAAGCTTTAGGAACTGAATAAAGTGTGGTAATATCGTAATTCGAGGGAATGGTATAAACCCGTGATTAGGGTATCGGTACGAGCTTTGGCCGTACCGGTACTTGCAGAAATTAAGTATTTCCAGTAAGAGATATCGGTACGCATATAAGTACCAATATCTAAGGGTACCATATTGATACTCGGGTTCGAGTATTGATACCCACTAAATGGAATAAACTATAATACTAATAAAGATAGAAATTAAGGTGCAATAGCGATGAAATAATGGGGATTAATAAAGATAATTAATAAGAATGATTAATGTATACTTCTATAATTTATTAACAAGTTGGTAAACTTAATTGGGTGATTTGTGGTAATAGCAACCCTAGAAGATCCTTGGTGGATCGTGTTATACTGTGAGCAGTATGGTAGACATGTCTTTGTTGTGTGCTGATATAGACACTTGTTTTGGTTGAGTCACCCTTGATTGATGGGATCTGGATGCCCAGTGAGAGAGTGTTACAATACCATGGTTAAAGATTTTCTGAATATATGAACCCAATCCTTAGTGGGATTGGGACTCATTCGAAGATGCTTGATGAGAGATTCCAAGCATGGGTGTATGTATCCCAACACTTAGCGATACCGAGCCTCACCCTAAAGAGTGTATGATCCTAATGCTTAGTGGAAATGGGCCTCACTCTTATATTATTGTATAATGCTTTCTTTCTATACTATATGGTTAGGCGGCTAGAGGTAGCCCCATATCTATATGATGTTATATTGCCATGGGATGAGTATGGTTGGGCCTTGTGTGCTACGAATGATGATTGCTATGATGAGAGCATGTGTTTAGGCAACTACTGGTAGTGCCATGTATTTATTTATCTTTCCTTATTACTCGTACTAGCTTGCATGCTTATGTTTATGATTAGCATGAAGTATAGTAGAGTATATGTGTATTATTGAGCTTTGTAAGCTCAACGCTCAGAATTGTTGTTTTCGTGCATAGGTTGATTGTTGGTTCGCGGGATCGAGGAGTACTATCGGTACGAGATTCTAGCATATGGTAACCTCTAGAGTACGATACATGTGTTTAGTGGGCTATGTATTCATAGGACCTTACATGTTATAGTTCGTAATCCTTATTTTGAAATTGTATTTATCAATCAATTGTTCAAATGTTTTAAATTTAAATTGGAGCTCCTTGGTTCTGTTTTGATTATTTATCTATATTTTCAATTGTTTGATTTAAATATTTTTGAGAAATACCTTGTTGGGATAAACCCAATTTAAAAAATTTTATGATTTTGGTTTGGGCTTAAAGCTCGAATGTGACATTCGGATCGAGGGTGTTACATTTAGTGGTATTAGAGCTTAGGTTTAGCCAGTTCTAGAAAACTCCAGAGTGGTATAGGTGTTTTAGTAAGGTGTCTAGTGAATGCAAGCCCTTAAATTAAGTTCGCACTCCTTAGGACTAGAATCTGATGGTGGGAGTCACCATAATGTCTCTCGATTATAAGTTTGATGCTTTGTATGACACGTGTGAATGTATAACGAATATGGAAAGATAAGCATTGACAAGATAATCACCATAATGAACTTGTGTGTGAAATGGTTAGTTACTGTGTAATCAGTTAAGAAAGCAAGGCTTTGAGACTTCGTAAATGCTATTGCTTTGTATCACTGTTTCTTAGAGGCAAGCCGAGGATCATTGGTAGAGATCCGAGCTTTGTGAGACCATTTTGTTGTGATAGTGGTGTTGACTCAAGTAAGATTTCAAGATCTTTGAGGATTTTTTTTGTGAAGATTGTATTTTGTGCAAAAAGATAGAAGGGTGTGACTACCCCAACAGTGTAAAATTTTGGGTGCTTGATCTTTATGGAATTTGAGATTTGGACAATGATGTGAGTTGAAGTAATTAAAGAGTTGTAGCTTGTGTGGTCGATCACTATCTAATTAATGTAAACTTGATAAGTGATAGAGTGTACAGAGTTAGTTCAGGTTAGAGTATCATGTTGTCCATGTAGGGCAATCAAGGATTAACAATGATGGTTGTGTGGGGGTGTCAATACTAGCTCTATGTGGTATCGGTACTTGTTTCTTTTGGAATCAGTACTAATCAGTCAGTGTCGATACCCATGTGCTTTAATTGTTAATCTTCGTGTTGAGGATTAGTTAGTTTTGAAAGCCGTAAGAAGTATCAGTTGCTTATACATAAGTGGACTCAGTGTTGTGGCTGGATTTTAGATCAAATGGTTTCTGATGGAATATAAGATCTGGTTGTAGGTGTTTTAGAGAAAGACATACCGAGAAAATAGATATTTCTTATATAGTATAATGGTCAGTATATGGTGAATTTTGGGAACGACAGTTGACACCAAACTTTTGCCACGTATTTCGGTAGATGATGCGAGGTCGAGTGATTGAGATTGTGATAAGTGGATGACTTGCCGTCAGTTGGAAGTCTAGCATTGAGTTGTTAGAGTTTTTGTGATGCTTTGATGTTCCTCGGTGGAAATTAAATAGATGGTCATGGATTTTGTAAAGTATTATGAGCGTACAGTTTCAATGGGATTTCTTTAAGTAATGATATAGTCCTTGGCATGTACCGTTAATATTTCAGTAAAGGTGAGGGATGGATAGAAAGTCGGCTTAGTTTGTTTATGGGTTGGGTTGTACGACACTACGGTGTGTACATGCTATCTTTTGGTATGAAGTTCGAGGTTTGTGATGGAACCTCATCCCTTGGTGGGATTTTCATGTGATGACAGATTCGAGCGATGGTACAAATGACATGTTTTTTCAAACACGTATAATTGAGAGTGTAAGATTCTCATATGAACCGAGTTAAAAAGACATGCTTTGGTTACCGATATGAGTTATCATGCCAATTTAAGGTCATGAGGCCAGTTAAGACATTGTTCATTTTCTAAAGTCTTGCACATGGCAAGCAATGTTATAGTTATTGGACGACATCAAAGTTAGAGTCTTCTTCATAGAGTCACTACGAGAGAAATTGTTTTATTTTGGATACAACGGCTGTTTAACATCTTGTTCTTTTAAGATCGTATGTTGTTGTGGAAGGATTTCTATTGTGCAACAATCTTTTAGATTCTACAACACAGGATAAGTTCTTTGATGACATTTTTGCGTGACGTGCAGTCTAGGTACCGTAGGTTTTGCTTGTTGTCTATAATGTACCATGCGAAGATGGATTCCTTCTAAGGGATAGAATCAGTTGAGATTGTGGTTTTATCTTTAGAAGACAAGAGTTATATTGATAAGTGTTGAGATCAGAGTAGCGCAGTGGGAAATCTTTGAGGATGTCAAAGAGTTATAGGAGTTGGAGAATCTTCTTTGAGTTATGGATATAAATTTTGAGGACAATTTTTTCAGAGGGGAGAGTTGTAACGACCTGAATTTTGGGCTTTGCAAATTTAGGCCTCAGACCCAATTTATTTGGGCCTTATGTTTGGAAGCCCAAATCAAGGATAGTTGGATTTGTGCTTTGTGGTGAATTAAAAGAGATAATATGTGTGAGGATAATTTAAAAAGAAAAAAAGGAAAGTGGGAGGTTTTAAAATAAAATGTGGCTGATGATTTGATGGGGAGAGAGAAGAAGAGAAATGAGATATTTTAGGAGAGAGAGAGAAAGGAAGGAACGAGAGAAAAAGTAAGAGGAAAACTTTGAGCCTCGATCTACAGCCGCTCGAGTCGTCGTGCATGACACTGCCATTACCATTAGAATGGTATTGCCAAGACGAGTCCAAAGGTGGTTGCTGAATCGATGTCCGAGCTACCGTTCGCTGAAATAAATAAAAAAAGAATCGAAGAAGTTGGTTTGGTACGTTTCAACTATCATAGCCGTAAACAGAGGCCACTATCAGAACCATCGACCGAAGAACATTAGGGTTAAAGCCCATTGCCGCTATTCGGCCACTAGAGGGCCTCTCACGTGCCACCATGTACAGCCCTTGCGAGTGGACGTGCGTCTGGCCAGGCGGGTGCACACTGTTGTGGTGCATCATGCTACACTGGATCTTGCACCTGGGTGCACATGTACCCTACTACATAGAATCACTGCATGTGGGTGTACCAATGTTACCCTACACCGCGCCGCACTGGATCACTGGACCTTGACTAGTCATTGGCCAGACTTTAACCGGTGCTGATTGGTTGTTGATCGAGCGTTGAATTTTTTTGAGTGACCCTACTCGAGGATTTCTCGACATTTCAGATCCACTCGAGTAGTCTGTTTTGCCAAATTCAAACCCAGTAAGTATTTTTATGCAATTAACCTTTCGAATTCATTAAAGTATGTTGTTAATTGATACTTATGGTATTAATTGATATACAAGGATTATTCGGGATCGGATATCGGATCAAGTAGAATAATGGGGAAGTTTGGATGAGGATCTTAGCGATATCAGCTTAAGATTAGTACACCTCGAACTCATATTGCTTAGTGAGCATCATAAATAGGATTGCTTTGCATGTTAGTATCTGCAAAATAGGTAGACAATAAATAAGCATGTTCTGAGACCGACAATCATGTGACTGATATTTATGAGATGTATGATGAGTTTGAGAATATTCGAGACTTGTAAGGGCTTTAGAGACCGTATAAGGTTGTCTAAATATCTGTATAATTATCTATTGGTTAATTTATATGTTGTGTTGCTTGAGATATGAATTTGACATGTTCGATGGAAATTACACTTAAAGGACTAATAATTGGTAATAATCGAATAAATGATTATGGAACCGGTAATAATTATTAATTGGGTGAATGCGTTAGTAAACTAACCATAATGACTTTCATAAGCTTTAGGGACCGAATAAAGTGTGGTAATATCGTAATTCGAGGGAATGGTACAGACTCGTGATTAGGGTATCGGTACAAGCTTTGGACGTACCAGTACTTGCAAAAATTAAGGATTTAAGCGATATTGGTATCGGTACATATATGAGTACCGATACCTAAGGGTATTGTATCAATGCTCATGTTCGAGTATCGGTACCCACTAAATGGAATAAACTATAATGCTAATAAAGACGGAAATAATGTGAAATTGCGATGAAATAATAGGGATTAATAAAGATAATTAATAAGGATGATTAATGTATACTTCCATATTATATTAACAAGTTGGTAAACTTAATTGGATGATTTGTGGTAATAAAAACCTAGGAGATCCTTGGTGGATTGTGTTATGTTGTGTGCGGTATGGTAGACATGTCCTTGTTGTGTGCTGATATGGACACTTGTTTTGGTTGATTCACCCTTGATTGATAGGATTCAGATACCCAGTGAGAGAGTGTTGCAACACCATGGTTAAAGATTTTCTAAATATATGAACCCGTTGCTTAGTGGGATGGGACTAATTCGAAGATGCTTGATGAGAGATTTCAAGCATGGGTGTATGTATCCTGATGCTTAGTGGTACGGGCCTCGCCCCAAAGAGTGTATGAACACAATGCTTAGTGGAACTAAGCCTCACTCCTATATTATGGTATAATGTTTTCTTGCTATGCTATATGGTTAGGCGGCTAGAGGTAGCCCCATATTTATATGATGTTATATTGCCATTAGATGAGTATGGTTGGGTCTTGCGTGCCACGTATGATGATTGCTTTGATGAGAGCATGTGTTTAGGAGACTGGTGGTAGCGCCGTATTTATTTATCTCTCATTATTGCTCGTACTAGCTTGCATGCTTATGTTTATGATTAGCATGAAGTATAGTAGAGTAGATATGTACCACTGAGCTTTGTAAGCTCAGCGCTCGAAATTGTTGTTTCTATGCGTAGGTTGATCATTGGTTCACGGGATTGAGGAGCACTATCGGTACGAGATTCTAGCATGTGGTGACCTTCAGAGTACGATACTTGTGTTTAGTGGGTTGTGTATTCATAGGATCTTATGTGTTGGAATCTATAATCCTTATTTTAAAATTGTATTAATCAATCAATTGTTCAAAAATTTTAAATTTAAATTGGAGCTCATTGGTACTGTTTTGATTATTTATCTATATTTTCAATTATTTGTTTTAAATATTTTTGAGAAATACCTTGTTGGGCTAAACCCCGTTTGAAAAATTTTATGATTTTGGTTTGGGCTGAAGGTCGCCCAAATATGACATCTGGGTTGAGGGTGTTACATAGGTGGTCTTATGACCCACATGGGTAGTGGGTGAGGATGATTTTAGTCTTGCGGGTTGCAGGGCAAAGATGATTTTAGATTTTATATTCACAACGGGTCGTGAGATGAGGATGAAGATGAGTATGGGAATAGTTGTAACACCCTGATCCCAATCCCAATCAAGTACTACATTCGGGTCACCCAAAAACTAACCCATCAAAATTCCATTTTTAAAACCATAAGTTTAGCCATCATTTTAAAATATTAAACATCTATAAATCCATATAATTTAATAAGATTTATAAATAAGTTTACAAAATAGGGGCTCTAAGTTTAAAACATCGTAAATCAAAATAACATTTCAATAGAGTTTACAGACTCAATAACTTGTAAGACTCTATGAATACATAAGCCCAAAACTAAAATTTAAGCACTATACTCTGAATCAAGAAGGTGATGGAAAATCCCTTCTTGATGTGCTCCTCGACCACGAATAACCTACTAACCTGCGAACGAAAACAACGATTCCGAACGCTGAGCTTACAAAGCTCAGTGGTACATTTTTACTTTACCATAATTCGTGATTATCATCAAATAAGAATGCAAGATAAATACAGTATAAAGAGCATAGATAAGGATTTACTATCTATGAGTTATCATCTAGCCTACACTAGCTAGAGATTCTTAGATCACCTATCTCAAGGCATCAACAAGTCTACAAGAAGTCTTACAAGTTCCACCATTCTTTACCATACTCGAGGTCACATAGCCTATCGAGTTATTCGAGCTCACTCAGGCCATCGAGTTAGTTCATACCGTACCCTGATCACTCAGCCATCGGGTACATAAGCTATCATATATAGCATCCACACAGCATACATAAATATAGCCATACATCATCTACATAATGACCAATGAAGCCCTACTTTTTTTGTGCTCACACAACCATCGGGTTACCCGTGCTCACATAGCCGTCAGGTTAAAAGGATCGTATCCAAGTCACCATAGCCATAGATACATCCTAGACATACTTGGATCATATTAGCCACAAGTAATCTTTACCTGAGGTCACTCAACCTATCAAGTTACTCAAGCTCACTCAGCCTATCGAGTTTATTACCTTATCCGGATCACCATAGCCACAGATAGGTCTCTAACTGCACCTAGATAACTCAGCCCGTGGGTACGTCGGATGTACTTGTTCACTCATCCCAACGCATCCCATCATATAAATATCATAATACTGACTCTAGGACATCTAGATTCCTTTTTCTCGGTCATAAAACAATACAAGTTCCCCGAGCACTCATACACCTCACCAAGAGGTAAGTGGCACCAAGCCAAGCCATCAAACAAATGCCCCAAAGGCATAACACTAACCATCATGATTATCTCGATTCATCAATTACCAAGTTATTATATGATATACTCATCAAAAAGGGTTAAATTTCGGTTTCTTAGTTTTACAATTCACTTTACCACATTTGAAGACCCTTGGACCAAAGCCCTCAAATTATCAACCCCTCAAACTCAATTTCAACATTTACAGGCAGATTGCCCAGTGGGTATCGATACCCACTTGGTGTCAATACCCCCTGGGTAGGGGTGTTTAAAAATGTCGACTCGGTTGACCCAACTCGATGACCCGAACCTTAAATAGCCGGGTAATTCTTTAAAAATTACCCAACTAGGACGAGTACCTGACCCGCGATTTTTTTCGGGTAGTTGGGCTAGGTCTGGCCAATTGATTTTGGTAACCAGGTACCCGACCCAACTTGATACTTTTAATATATGTATTTTTTTAGTTTTAAAATATATTTTTATTTTAGGTTCCTTAATATTTTTACTTAAAAGCTAAATTTAAATCCCTAAATTATTTCTATGTTTGTATTATGTACTATTAAGTTTTAAAATTTTCAAGTATATTTTTTTATTAAATAGAGAGGTATTACATTACCATACCGGGATTCGAAAAAAAAAAGCGAGATTAATATTTTTAATGTCTTTCTGGTTATAAACTTTAATATGTAAATATATCTAAATATTTCATCTTAAAACTAACTTTAAATCACTAATTTTTGTGTTTGGATTATGTATTATGAATTTTTAAATTTTATGTGTTTACTATATAATTTTTTAAAACTTTTAAATTTTAAAAATAAATAAATAAAATGTGAAACGGTTACATGTTACCCGATTTTCTAGGTACCCGACGGGCCGGGACACGGGCCAACATATGTAGTACCCGAGAATGAACACCCCTGCCCTTGGGTATCGATACCATTTCTCGCTACTAGAATTTTAATAGAACATGGGGTATCGATACCGGCTTCCCAAATACCATATCGAAGCCTAGAAATGGCTTTTGAAGGCTCGAGAAATCATTTCCCAAGCCCCCAAAAGGAAACCTTAACCCCTCAACTCGATCCTACATCTTATTGGAGTTAATTAGGGTGGTTTTCTACCATTTTTACACCTTATTATTGATTAATCCGGATTTCACCATTAAAAGGGGTTTAAGCTACCAAAATACCCAACTAGAAATCTTAAACCATAACACCAAGTAAAGCAATTACTTTAAGTAGGAGTCAAAGATGTACTGACCTTTAAGCAACTAACCCGAATTTGCTTCACACACTCACAAACCTCAACTTCTTCTATTTGGCTCCAACTTGAATAAACCCCAAAACACCTCATTTTTTACCTTACAACAAGGAAACGAATCAAGACTTCAATAAACCTTTTAGGGAAAAGTCTAACTATGAATTTACACCTTTAAATCCAAAGAAAAAGACCAAAAAGCTTTAAACTTCCAAAACCTATAAATACAACTCTTACTTTTCCACCACAAAACTATGTTTTTCATGAAGCTCAAGAAGAAGAGATTAACATATCTCAATCTTGAAACCCAAAATGAACAAATGATTGGTAAAGTTTGGACCTTTGAAGCACGAAACAAGTTTGAAGGAAGAGAGAAATGAGGGTGTGTGGGAGTAGACCTGGCAAACTTGACCCGATACTCGAGAACCGAACTAATTTACACGAATTGAGAACCAAAATCGACCCGAACATGATGACCCAAATCTGATCCAAAACCCAAAATAAAGTGAACTGGACCAAAACGAACTAAATTTTAGTTGAACCAAAAAAGGACCCCGATTTGCAACTGAACCAAATAAAACCAAACCGATTTCACCAGAATAGAAAGCAACCCGAACCGAAGGCAACCAAAAATAAAAATATATATTAAAATAAATAAATAAAGATGAGATGTGAATTACCGTACAACACACCAAAAAGCCAAATATACAAGATATATAAAGTCATATATAGGGTGGAAAAACCTAACTCGGCCTGAAAACCCGACTAAAACCGATTGATCTCCTATTAAAACGATATTGACCCAACCCGAAATCAATTGATCCAAAAAATGACTCAAAAACAATCAAACCGAAAGTCAACATAACCAAAAATCAATCGAATTGAAGTCTCTACCCGATACCCGAATCAAAATCACCATAGACTCGAACTAAAACCAAACCAGACCCGAACCGAACTGAACCAAATTTAAACTGAATATAGTCAGACCCAAAATGAACTGAATCAAAATGACCCAAATTGAAACTGAACCGAATAACCCGTTTGACACCTCTAGAATGTAAAAGATGAAGAAGATGATGTCATCTTGTCCCCACTCCTTCTTATTCACGTGATATACGAAGGGAAATATTGGAATTCAGCCAACTTTTTGAATAAAGATACAATCACATCATATAAACCTCAAGTTCCATCCTTTCTACAAAAATGTCCATTTCCAAACCCACAAAGCTCAATAATCATCTAAATATGCCCAAACTTTGCCCAATTTGTCCAGTTACTCAATTCAACACGAAGGTCCATGACTTGGGCCAGCGTCCAATGTTGACTCAAAAATTTATTTCGTTACAATAATACCCTTTGCACCCGCTCCGTTCCATTTACATCATTAAGTTTTAAAAAGTTTTTCCCCCTACATTTTTATGCTTTTATTGAAATTTTTAATTTTTTAATACAATGGAAGAATATTATTGGACTACGTCATACTTTTTAACAAAAATATCAAAGACTTAATGTAATAATGGGATGAGAGTTAGAGGGGCAGATTAAATAAAAT
Source organism: Hibiscus mutabilis (assembly GCA_019671005.1). Taxonomy (NCBI): domain Eukaryota; kingdom Viridiplantae; phylum Streptophyta; class Magnoliopsida; order Malvales; family Malvaceae; genus Hibiscus; species Hibiscus mutabilis. The sequence continues at coordinate 23,586,935 of CM033747.1, forward strand.
AAAAAGAGTTAAAAATGACAATTTTAGTATAGTACAAGGACTAAAATAGGTATTAACCCGAATGAATAAACCCAAGAGCAGTTGTTGGGCTCGATTTCTTCAATCGTTTTTGCTTGACAAGTGGTGGAGAAGTGGAATTTAGGTGAATGGTGGTGAAAGCAATGAAAAAAATTGGACAGAAGAATTTTAGAGTGGTTTGAGCTTCTAACCAAGCTCTACATTCACTACCTTAGCTTCCCCACCAAGGATTTCCAAATTCACTAAGAATTTCTTCCCCTTTTCCCAAGCTCAAGAGGTAACCCTTACAAATACAAGGCTTATACCCCAAAGCCTTGTAAAACACTCTTTAAACAAAGAGAAAAAGAAAGCAAACAAAGAAATCCTCACTATGTAGATTGTTTGCACAATTAAGCTCTCACCCAAACTTAATACACTAGAGCATACATTGACAATTTAGCTCACAAGTGTTTGGCTATGAAGAAAATGAAAATTTAAGTACAAAGACTCTTTTCTAAATCATTGAGATGTTGGCATTAAGATCATTAGTTGTTCCAGGTGCTTGAAGGGTCCTTTTATCCTCTCAAATGAGTTCCTAGCCGTTGGTGATCATTGGGGATGAATTGGAGCCGTTGAGATGATTTCCAAGAAAAATTTCCCATTCTGGAGCTATTAGTACCAGTACACGAGAACTCGTATCAGTACACCCCTATTTTGGGAAATAACCATTATAGGCTAAAAAAGGCAGAGGTTTTGAAACCTCTAGGGTGGTTTCGAAACCACCATGTTTGTACTGGTACGGCAGAAGCTGTATCGATAAGGGATTTTGCTTTTGGAATTTCTGAATTGAAACACGTATCGATACGAGAAGATGGGTATCGATACGGGGCTTTAATTTTTGATAATTTGCTATTTAAAAATGTTTTAAAGCCTCCCAAAACCTTTTGAAAACACCTCAAACATATTTTCAAGTTGTTTGAACTTTAAATCATTTTTGCAATATTTTCAATTTAGTCCAAAAGTATTTTTCAATTATTATATCAAAATAAAAATCTCAACAATCTCCCCCTTTTTGATATAATAAAACCAACTTGAAAATTTGTTTTAGTGATTCTCCCTCTTACTAAAAATAATTTTTGAAAAAGAGATTTGTTTTCGAAAATATTAAAAGCCTCCCTTTTTTCATTTGAAATTTCATTTTTTCAAACCTTTCTCCCCTTCTTGTTATATCAAAAATGATTCAAACCAAGTTTGAAAAACCATAAAGTACCATATCAATGGAGAGTTAAAGAAAATTTGACAAAATAATAATTTTGTTAAAAAAAAATGGCTCAACTTATCAATTAGGATGTTAGTCCAACAATTCATGATCAAAAAAGAAATTGAATTTTAATAAACTAAATAAATCAAATAAAAATACAAGAAATTCAATTTAAATTTACCACTTGAATTAAAGGTAGGATGTGAAGCCTTCCTTCTTCGAGTGATCTTCCTTGTGTTCATAGAGCTTGTAACACCCCGGTTTTGGGCCTAGATGTTTTAAGGGTTGGTTCGAAGGTCTGGTGGACCGGTATTAGAGATTCAGTCAATTTTGGGATTAAATCAGATTAAATATTTTTGAAGGCGATAAAATTTTGGAAAAATATTCTAAAATCATTATTTAATATATTATTGATTTTGGTGAAATCAATTTTGGAAAACGAGTTTTGGAAATCGGATATTTTGGACTAGTGACCAAAATGCAAACTTTGAAAACTGTTTTACAAAGAGTCAAAACTTTGAATCTTTAAGGAGATAATTGCCCAAAAGAATAATATCAGACTTTATCCCTTAATTGGCTATTTTTAAAGTGTTTTGGAAAAATATAAATAGGTCGGGGAGAATTAATTTGGTGATTAAATCTTTTAAACAAAAATCACGCAACTAACTTTCTCAAAATATTTTCTCTCAAAATCTCTCCAGCCAAACATCATTTTCTTCTTCTAAATCTTCAGGTAAATATTTCTTTTCTTAAATCTTTTGTTTTCAAATGATTTCTTGTTGTTAGTTTGTTAAAACCTTATTGTTTCAACTTTGTTTTCTCATGTAAATCATCCAATTAAGGGAGAAAGCATCCATTAGAGGTAAGGTTCGAACTTCTCCTCTAATGAAAGGTTCTTTACTGAAATTCCCAAGTTGTTGACTCTTTACAATTGTTTTCTAATGTATTTTGATAGTTTAATTAAGGAAAATTGGTTTAATTGTTTTTGATTGATGAAATTGGAAGAGTTTCGTAATGGATCTGTTTTGCTGGGTTTTTGATCAGATTATATCATGGTTTTGATATTTAATTAATTTAATAGCTTGGATTTAATATTGTAATCCCGAAACAAGTTGAATCTCAAATGTTTAAGGTCGTTAATTAAGGGTTTTGTGAGGTTAATGGAGTTTAATCATTGCTGGAAGTGAAAGGATGTTGGGAAAGAGTTTTTAGATGTTAATTGATGAGGTTTGTTGTATTGAGTCGTTATATTATGGCTGGGTTAAGTTTTGGAAGTGTTTGAGGATGTTTTCGATAAGTTTTGGATGGTTTGTGAGTGGGCAACTTGAGAGTTGCGGGTAATTGCTTGTAGGCGATGGTTTGAATGCATAATGATGTATTTATCCTCTGGTTTTATGTTATTAAAATAGGGGATAATCAAGGCGACGAAGTGTGATAGTGTTTGTTGCTTGCCGGGAGCTCGATTCGCGTTGGTGAGCAAGGCGATATGTATCGGTGAGTGCAAACTAGTTTTAAATGCTTTTAAAAGGTTTGCGAATTACATTGGGAGTTTAGGATAAGCTTGAAACGCTTACCTAAGCTCAGAAGTAAGTTTCCCTTATTATGCTCTTGAATATCATATAGGATATGAGCATGCTTTGATTTCATGTTTCAGTTTAAACATGGTTTGATTTACTTACTGTAAATGGATGGTTTTGAATACATATGCAATGGATTTAAAGTATATAAATGCTATAGTGCATTGGTTTTCATTCCGATTGGGAATGGTGTTATTGCGTTAGCAATGTGGTTTGCATATGTGGTGGGTTTTTTTTTGTATAATGCATTGTAAAATAGTAAGTAAATGGTTTTGTAAATGATATATTGGCTATGTGACAAGATGAGTAAAAAACGGATATAGTTGTCATGCAATAGGATTAAAGTGCACTATAAAATATGAACAAAATCGACCGTGGACATGGGTCCTTGAGGTATGACAGTTTAACAAGGCCACTCGGACTGTTGGGACATCATTTGGGGCGTGCAGTTTAACAAGGCAACCCAAATTGATGGTAAACTTGCGGTTTAACTAGGCAAGGATGGTAAAACTCGCGGTTTAACTAGACGAGGTTGTCAAATCTTTCAGTTTAACTAGGCAAGGTTGGTAAACTTGCAGTTTAACTAGGTAAGGTTGGAAAACTTGCGGTGTAACTAGGCAAGGGTGATAAGCTCGCGGTTTAACTAGGCTAGGGTGTCAAATCTTGCAGTTTAACTAGGTAAGGTTTAGGATATCATGCGGTTTAACTAGGCATGGTATGAGAGATCCGTGTATCCGAAATGTATGGATAGAGGGTAGTCTATCCGGGGTCACTATAAATGCCAATATATGTGAAAGTTCATGTATTGAACTTATTTTATAATGCTTTGGGATTTAAGCATGGTTTATGATTTAATGCTTTGGGATTCAAGCATGGTTTGTGATTTAATGCTTTGGGATTTAAGCATGGTTTATGATTTAATGCTTTGGGATTTAAGCATGGTAAAATGGTTTAATGCTTTGGGATCTAAGCATGGAATATGTATATGATGTTGCCTAAAGTTTGTTGTGCATTGTTTCGGTTGGAAACAAGGAAATGCTTTGGTTGCAAGCATGTTTTTTTGGAAACAGGTGTTTGGTTTTCAAATGGTTCTAATTGCATCATTGTTTTATGAGCATCCTCACTAAGCATGTGTGCTTACACTCTCTTTTTCCTAATGATGCAGAGCATTAAGGTTTGGGGGCATCAAAGGCAAGGTTTGAAGTGATCCAAGTGCAAGACTATTTTTGAGTATGAACTAGATTTATGTTTCCGGTTAATAAGGCAATGTGTTCGTCATATTTTGGGGATTTGTAATTCTGTTTTTCCATGGTTTTTAAGCATATTATGTGCTGGTATGTAAGGTTGGTTTGATGTTGTTAAGCTTGTATGGATCCTTGCTTATGATGATGCTAGATGAGTGCTTAGGAATGTATCTAGTTAATTTGGAATGGTTGCCATGTTTTGTTGATTCAAGCATGTTTGTTATGATGCTTTAGATGTGTAAGCATGTTGTGTATGCCTTAAATGTACCAAATGTGAGTTTTGGTTGTTTGGTAAAATGATATTAGGAAGCATGCCTATAGAATACCTTAAGGTGTATGAATGCTATGTAAAGTTGTTGAATCTGTAATGTTTTGGTTGTCTTGAACCATGGTAATGTTATATATGTGTTTAAGGCATGTTGAAGTGTTTTGGATATCATCAAAGTGCGTTTAGACAACAATTTAGGCTTGCAGGTCCAGTCGTATTGAAACAGGTGTCCCTGTACCAGTACGGCTAGGCCATTTTAGGCATAGCATTTTGATACGCTGGAAGGTGCTTCGATATGGGTAAGCCTTTTCAGGCATAGAGTTTCGGTACGCGAGCAAGTGTTTTGGTACAGGTAAGTGCACTTTGGTTGGGCGTTTCGATACGCGGGGCCGTATCGAAACATGTTTAAGCTACTGAAATCTGGGTTTTGGAAATTATTAAGGCGTACCGAAACACCTCGAAGCGTACTGGTACGACTGCAATTAATTCTATTATTTTGGAATATTTGGAAGTTTCTGTTTCTTTTATTTTGGTCCCTGAGTTTTGTGAATGCAATTGTATGAGTTTGGATGATCGTATTGACATGAATTTTGACATGTAAGCATATAATTGGACTAATTGAGGATTGGTAACCTTGGTTTCAGTTTTGGTCCTTAAATTTATCAAATTTGCATTTTAGTCCCTAAAATGTATGTTATGCAATTGGATGCCTTTCCGTGGTCTGTTTCTTTTAAAAATTCACCCGCTGCAAGTATGAACACTTAGGATTAATAATATGCATTTAGACAAGATAAAAGAAAAAAAATGGAATGGTTTTCCAAATCTTTCTCTGGTTTGCTTCGACAAACCTAATGTAGTTCTCTCGGTTCGGGCGAGCGTCTAGGCCGGGTCGAGGGGGTTACAGAGCTTCCATGGATCATCATTTTGTTGTTCATTGCTCCATCACACCTATAATAAGACAATCAAGTAATTTTGGGTATCCAAATTCCTTTGGATCCAATGGCATTAGTTGCACATTTAGTACCCTTAGGAACCCATTTTACAATTTCATCATTTTTATTTAAAGTAATTAGTCCTTTTGGGACTCAAATACTTCTAAAACATTTACCGTTCAAAAATCTAGGGGCACTAGATTGTCTTTGATAAAAATTTGATTTGTTAAAATTGTTTTTCTTTTCAAAATTTCTGCAAATCAAATCTTTTTCCTTCTTAAGATCATCCAACTCTTTTTGATGATCTTTTGCAATATTTGAAGCAAATTTTGTAAATTTAAGACTTTAAGTTCAAAATAATTTATTTTTGATTCAAATTCCAAATTGGTTTTAGAATGCATTTCATTTTCTATTTTCAGTTTTGAAATTAATTTCTCATTTTTAGAAAGTGAAGCCTTGAATTCAAAAACCAATTTATCATAGGCTTTTTGTAACTCGTCAAAAGTATAAGAATTTGAACTAGATGAGTTAGAAGTTACCTCACCCTCTTGGAGGACCATAAAGCATAAGTGGGCTACCTCATTGTTGGTGGAATCTTCTTTATCACTCTATGTTGCCACATATGCCTTCTTCTTTGAAGATGATCCTTTTTTGTTGAAGCGAGGGCACTCATATTTGGTGTGTCCCTGCTTCTTGCATTCAAAGCACTTGACGAGATCCTTCATCTTCTTCTTCGATTCATGTCTTGATTTCTCCATTTCGTTATTCAAGAATCGAGTGAACTTCTTGATGAGCTGCACCATCTCTTTATTTTCACTTTCCTCTTCACTTGAATCTTCTTGATGACTTGTGGAGGATTGAAGAGCAATAATGTAAGGTCTTTTATTCCTTGCTCTTTAATCTTCTTTTCTTTCTCTTTTTTTCTCCCTTCGGACATCAATTCATGGGTGAGCAAAGACCCAATAAGCTCATCAAACTCGAGCTCCTTCAAATTCTTTGCTTCAATAATGGTCATCTTCTTGGACTCCCTTGACTCAGGAAGTGAATAAATTAACTTCTGAACAAGCTTGTCTTCTAGAATCTCCTCTCTAAAACCTTTAAGTTTATTGACGATTGTGGAGAACCGATTGAACATGCTCTTGATGTCTTCTTCTGGACTCATGTTGAAGTTCTCATAGTTGAGGTTGAGTAGACCAATCTTTGTCTTCTTCACCTTGTTTTTCCCTTCGTATGTGACTTCAAGCTTGTCTCATACCTCCTTGTCACTCTCACAAGAATAGACTTTAGCATACTCCTCCTGTCCCAATGCACAAAATAAAATATGCAAAGCCTTCGAGTTTAGCTCCATCTTCTTCTTGTCATTGGTATTCCATTCTGCCTTACTTCTTTTAGGTGCGAACGAGCCATCTTCAATAACATCCCAAAGACGAAAATCGATGGATTTGATAAAGTACATCATCCTATTCTTCCAATAGGCATAATGAGCATCATTGAAAAATGGTGGCTTGTCGTTAGATTGCGCCATGAACACCAGTTGATTTGTTAATTGATCAAGCTTGCTAGGATCGGCTCAATAGGATGTTAAGCCTCTCGATTAAGCCTCGCTCTGATACCAATTGTTAGTCTTGATTTCTTCAACCGTTTTGCTTGCCAAGTGGTGAAGAAGTGGAATTTGGGTGAATGGTGGTAAACGCAATAAAAAAATTAGACACAAAAATTTTAGAGTGGTTCGAGCTTCTAACCAAGTTCTACATCCACTATCTTAGCTTCCCCACTAAGGATTTCCAAATTCACTAAGATTCTTTTCCCTTTTTCCCGGGCTCAAGAGGTAACCCTTACAAACACAAGGCTTATACCTCAAAGCCTTGTAAAACACTCTTTAAACAAAGAGAAAAGAAAGCAAAAAAAGAAATCCTTACTAGGTAGATTGTTTGCACAATCAAGCTCTTACTCAAACCTAATACACTTGAGTATACATTGACAAGTTAGCTCACATGTGTTTGTCTATGAAGAAAATGACAATTTAAGTACAAAGACTCTTTTCTAAATCATTGAGATGTTGGCATTAAGATCATTAGTTGTTCCAGGTGTTTGAAGGGTCATTTTATCCTTCCAATGAGTTTCTAGTCGTTGGTGACCATTGAGGATGAATTGAAGCCGTTTGGGATGATTTCCAAGCAAAATTTCCCATTTTGGTGTTGTTGGTACCATTACGTGAGGACTCGTATCGATACGCCCTTGTTTTGGGAAATAGCCATTGGAGGCTAAAAAAAGGCAAAGGTTTCGAAACCTCTAGGGTGGTTTCGAAACCACCATGTCCGTACAGGTATGATATAAGCTATATCGATATGGGGTTTTGGTTCTGAAATTTCTAGATTGAAACACGTATTGATACAGGATGATGAGTATCGATACGGGATGATGGGTATCGGTACGAGTCTTTAATTTTTGATAATTTTGCTATTTAAAAACGTTTTAAAGCCTCTCAAAACCTTTTGAAAACACCTCAAACATATTTTCAAGTTGTTTGGACTTTAAATCATTTTTGCAATCTTTTCAATTTAGTCTAAAATTAATTTTCAATTATTATATCAAAACAAAAATCTCAACAGTAGTCAACCCTAGTTAAATTTATTTTGGGTATAATGCCAAAAAATGCCCATAACATTTGACTTAATTGTTATTTTGGCCCCTATTCTTTTTTTGAAGCAATTTAGCCCTCAATGTTTCATTTTGGGTCAAAATGAAACCTCCGCAGATGAAAATTGTTAGTCAATTAACGATAAATGGCATGAAATGGTATGACAAACATACATGACAGTGCACGTCACGATAGCAGTGTCATATAAGCAAATATGTTGACTTATTATAAGATGACACATCAATCAAAAAATAATTTTATAAAATTGTATAAAATATAAAAAAATCTTCTAACGTATCATTCTGCCAAGTCATCTCAAGTTATTTGTCGTCAGTTAACTATAATTTATATATATATATAAATTATTTTAACTTAAAATTAAATATTAAAAATTAAATTACTTAAAAAAATGAGAGCCAAAGCGATAATTTATAATAATTCAGTCAAACAATTATGCCTCTATTTTGTTGTAAGAAGTGCTAATTTCAGACGCTCCCAAAGCTAAAACTTCCGGATAAACCATAGGGTTTTCGCCTTGGAGAATTTATAAAATCGCACTTCCCGTTTTTCTATTCCCCTTTGCTCCCTGGGCGCAATCCCTTCAGTGAACCACCGCTATCCTCCGCAATGTCAGATCGCGACAGGCAACGCGATAGGGACCGCGACCGTGACCGGGATAGAGAACGCAGACGCGACAGAGATATTCGCGACCGCGACCGAGACAGAGATAGAGATAGAAATAGAGATAGAGACAGGGAACGGACGCGGAGCAAGAGATCTCGAACTCCGGAGCGCACCCGATCTCGTCACACGCGCTCTTCTACGCGTTCCCCTGACCGTGAACGGTACCGTTCACGCTCCCGTTCTCGTACGCGCTCCCCGGAACGGTCCTCCCACCTTCATCCCCGGAACCGGAACTGGCACCGAACCCCATCTGCTGAGCCCCCTAGGAAACGTCACCGACACGAAAGTGAGGAAAGGGAGAAGGATAGGCAAAAGGCAGTGTCCGATTTTGTGGACGAGATAGCTAAAGAGCAGCAGAAAAAGAAAGGAAACATTAATAATGAGAATGAGAATGGGGATGCTGGAGAGGAGGATGAGATGGAGAGGATGAAGAAGTTAGGGATTCCAGTTGGTTTTGATTCCACCAAAGGGAAACATGTACCTGGAGCTGATGTCAGTGGAGTTAGGCCAGTGACTAAGCGGCAGCCCAGGCAGTATATGAATCGAAGAGGCGGGTTTAATCGCCCATTGCCTGCCGAGCGCAACCGCTAGAATTGATTAATGGACTGAATCCTTTTCAAGGTTAGGGCTTTTGCTACTGTAACTGCTAATTTGGATTTGTTTCTGGATTTTATTGTTTTCATGTTATTGTAAGTGAATGCTTGTTGGTTTATTGAGTTCGGCATTATTTAAGTTATACTGTTTGATTTTTAATTCGTACTAGTCTTAATGTATGGAATACTAATGTTGAAACTAATTGGCTCTAAGAAAATTCAGGATGTTCTGCTTACTGGCATTTAGTTCCATTAGAGTTACTATGAAACCTAAGTTGTTTCTCTACTGAATAAGAACTCCTATTGGTTTTAGCATAATTTAGGATTTAGAAGCTTAGTGATCCTACCATAATTTTGTGTATTTGGGTATATGTTAATTTTTCAAACTGCCTATCCGAAGTTGCTCTTGCATACAGGGTAGTTGTCTTCCTAGCACTAGGATTGGTCATCTATTTTGAGTGCTGCTGGCATGAAAAGCAAGGCCTATATTTAACAGGTTTAAGTAGTGTATGTGCTTGACTTCTTTGATGAACTATGCTATAAGGTATACGGTATACCTTTTAGATAAAATGAAGGCAAGGTTTTTTGGAACTCAGTTTTCTTAGTGTAGGATGTGGACTCCCATGTCGGTAGCTATATTTGTAGCCTATTTCTTTTTTTAATTCAATTTCCTTTTGTTTTTTCAAGAACTTGGAGCGGAAGTTGCCTTAAATCTGTAGCCTAAGTAATCTAGAATATCCTAAATCCTTTATAATAATAATAAAAGGATACAATAACACATGATGTATAACAACATTACAAAATAAAATACTTAGTTCCTTCCTTAATAGTCATTGTCTCTATGAGTTTATAGATGGCTTATTGGTAGGTTGGGTTTGCCCTGGTGTTTCTGTTCCATAATTTTCATCAAGCACGTGGAAATGAACTTAATATCTTATTCTAGCGGAAGCTAGTGCAAGAAGCTTTCAATGAAGGAACAAGAATGAAAGATTGAAGAGTGAATTATCGTACAAGTACAACACTCATACACCATTTTTCTTAGGTTTTCTTTTACCTTGAGTTTAACAATGGTAATGTGCTTTAGGGATCGGAATCTAAGTTTGCTTTTCATTTCCCAAGTTTATGCGGACAGTTTCTCCATGATAACATAAACATGTGGGACATATATATGATAATTAGCATATGAATAACAACGCTGATACACCAATAAGATATAAAGCTCATTTCCACCATGAGTTTGTATGTGCACTAGGCTTCTGTATTAACCAATGTACTCCGACTGTTGCAGGATATCTTTTATCCGATAATTTCTAGTGTCACACTCACATTGTGATCATATGATCCCATCAAACTTTAAGTTTGACTTGGATGGAACCTTTGGCTCCATTTCTTCTTTATTGTCTACTGCAATCAAAAGTCCTAGATGTGAAGCTTAGGGATCTTTCCTCATATTCTCTTTTCTTTGTTCAATTTTTCTGTGCTTTCTCAAGACTGTCAGATTAAAGAACATTCAAATTCTTACCCACTTGGTTATCAAATGTAAGTAACTCAAGACTCCATGGTTAATCTTATCAAAAGCTATAACTGAAATAGCTGGTCTAATTAAATACTCCTAGACTCTAATACTTAATAAATGAGAATGTTCATCACTAATTAGTTTGAATGTACTCTGAAACAAATTAAGAGTACAGGCGATACCATTAAGTATAAAATTACTATGATGTAATGTTTGTTGTGCCTTATAGATTTCCTCGACTTTATTTGGGATACAAGATCAATAAAAAGAATTTCATGCACAATACTTATTGCTTTTCTCTTGGATTATGAATATTTACAGCTAACTTGCACAACCTACTTGTTTTTTTGAGTGTATAGATGATCATAGGCGTGCAGTGGCTATGTGCAAGCGCACCTTAGCACTGATAAAAGTGCTTCAGACGAACATTTAGTGCGCCTAGGTACGCTTTTTTAAATAAGGTGATAGGTACATAAAAAAGCCACCTGGTTGAAATTCTCTTTAATTTTTTTTACCGTTCCATTAGATGTACCTTTATGGTAAGAAAGGGATAGTATAAAACACTTGGTATTTTGGTATTCAGAAACGAAAATGGACTATAAGCTTAGTTGTAAAAAACGCGCGCGAGGCGCTGCAAAGCGCAGAAGAAAACGCCCCCAAGGGCCGAGGTACAGGAGGCGCACGCCTTAGGGTTTTTTCGCCTGAGGCGTGAGGCGAGCGCTTGTGGTTAGAAAAAAAATGTGAAGAAGAACAGGGAAAGTCTGGTTGAAGAACAGTAAATTGCTTTTGAAGAAAAGTCGCTTTTTGGTTTTTGAACCTGTTATTTACTTTTTTAGATTTATTTTAATTTCCTATCATTTATGTGGCAGAAGCCTTGAACCCATCAAAATTAGTTAACAGACAAAAATACCCTTCCTCATACACCGTTGTACAAGTATTTCACATCAAATATCTCAAGTCTAATATTGTATTTTTCACATCCTAAAAACAAATTCTGTTGTCAATTTCTCTGTCTGACCAAAATATCCTAACACTTTTCACAAGAATTCATGATTTACAAGGATGAAATAGTATTTTTGTTCAAAATAAATCAGGATTTTATTATTATTATTATTATCCAGTACAGATCAAAAAGTTAATATTAATATTACTTTTAATATAAATCAATATAATAAAATGAGTTTTATTTATTTATTTATTTAAATAAATAAAATATTAAAATTATATATTCAAATAATATAATTTATTAATATTTTAATATATTTATTTTTAATAGTTTTAAAATTTGCATATAATTGAAATATTTTAATCTTTTAATATTTATAATATAATTATCATATTTTTAAGTATAAAATATGCTATAGGGTTTGATTTATAAAATTTTAAGATGAGGGCACCTCACCTACGAAAGGCGAGCGTCCGTGCCTCACACCTCGACTCCAGGAACTTTTTGTGTCTTAGAGCGTCTCGCGCCTTTTAAAACCAAGACTATAAGAAAATCATTTTTATTGACCAATAAAAAAAGATGCATGTTTTGTAGATTATTCATATCTTAATTTATGCATATGTATATTATATACACAAAAATACATACATGTGCTTTACTTCACTTGAGTGAATATTTGGAGATTATGATTGGTGCTGTTAGGGGGCGGAAGACTGTTTTGGTTATTATTATATTGTACAAGGCGTTCTGTCATGTGTGGGGAAAAAGGTTGTCTGAATGAAGTAAACTTAAAACATAAATTTATCAATGAAGTTAAATTCATATTTGTAAATTTACATAAATTTATCAAGAGCGTGAAAAAATATACTAAACTATACTGTTTCATTCAACTAAAGTATTTTCCTCGCCAGTTTGAAGCTCTGCGCAGTTAGAAAAACCAAAATATTACCTGAATGTGTTCAAGCATCGACTGCCCCAGATTCTTCAGCGTACCCATTACATTCTGGTCCACTGCATCTCTTTGGATGATGGAAGATGAATACCGAGGAGCAGTAGCAGTAGATGAGTCTGCTGTATTGCTCTTGCTATCACGATTCACAGATTTTGCAGTCTCATTGATAACTCCTTTATCAGATGCCTCCTGACTGACATTGTTCCATCCCAACTTCAAAAGCCATTGAAACCTACCTGAGAGATGCCTTCTTTGCTTCAAGGCTGATACCATCTTCCCTGAAGATTCATTCTCATGCGGATAATTTAAAAGGACATCTTCAGGAGGAGAGGAAACCGGCAGAGGTGAATCTTCTGGGTTACTTAGGTGGCGATCATCAATTTCATCTGAAGATAAATTTGATGCAACGCTACTTTTTTCTGTGTCATTTTCATGTTCATTAGTGCTACTACCGGAACTTTCAGGGTCAGAAAAAATAGATGAGTTCTCTTCGCTAACAGAAGTTCCACTTCCATGCTCACATCTTTCCTCAGCTGTGCAAATAGAGTCTATGATAGTTTCATTTTGTTCCTCCACCTGAACTTCTATAGAATGACGATCCTCTAAGTTGGAAGTATCAAAACAGTCTCCCGTGGTATCTTCGTCCCAGCCAAGTTGCCGAGACAAATCTTCAAGCACACTACGCCTGACAGATGACCTATGGCCCTTTTTGTATTTTTCTTCTCTTGCCGGTGATGGGTCAGATTCAGTTCTAGATAGCACCAACTTTACTCTTTCAGACCATCTCCTTTTCCCGCTTGAAGCTTGTTTGTCTAAACTATCTTGCCTTAGTTCCTCTGCCTTATGCAGTACTCTCCACTTTTCTTCCCAGTAGCTGTCGAACATCAGAGATGGAGGAGTTTTTGGAGAAAATGGACCAGATGAAAAATTGTGACCACGCACTGCAGATTTGCTACAGTTATAAGCCAAGTCAAATGTAAATGATGAGGATGAGATTTTAGAATCCAATGCAAGAATTTGCAGCGACTTCGCCTTTGCTATAAGTTTTTTCAAATTTATATTCTCTGGAAAATTCAAGAGTCTCTGAAGACAAGTTGTCGCATTTTCAGTGGCAAGCAGAGGAGATCTCACATAAAGTATCATAGAGACTGCCATTGGCAGAAATTAATGCCCCACGATGTGAATTGAGTACTTTAAATCAGGAGCTCTCTTCATTTGCAGAGTCTTTGTCAAGTTGGATATTATCTGCTGTTAAGATCTCATCCCATACAACTAAGAGATCATGGAGAGAAAACTCCCGTCCAAATAAAACCCACAACCAGCGAAGTGCAAAATACTGGGGTTCAACACCAAGCTCAACAAGATGGCTGTACAGAGAAGAATCAACTATTGACAGTAAATGGTATAATGCAACTGAGGCTTCAATGACAGGGGGCAAGCCACTGTAAGACTCAGCAGCAGGAAGGGGAGCAAAAAAATCTGCCATTGCAACTGATCCACGTGCCCCACTCATCAGAGCCTCAAACATACAGTAGGCATCATGTTCCATAAATTTCTCAGACAAAACAACACCAAGTTCACCTTCAGCCCCATAAGCATCAGTTAGCAATATGATGGTCTGTATCTCAGGATCAAGCTCATCAAGACTCCTAACTTTCTCTGAATTACCTTGAGATCCAAAAGACTCCTAACTTTCTCTGAATTACCTTGAGATCCAACCTCATCTTCCATGGAATCTAAAACCTTCTTAAAATCAAAATTGTATGTGAAATCATTTTCTTCATACATATAACAATCCATCAAATTTGTCAATGAAATGGTCTTTATGTATCTTTCGCACTTCTGAAAGATGCTCAACATCAACATGAAAAACATACAGCAAAGGTGCCAGAAGTTCATGCATTCCTGCAAATAAACAAAATAAACAGGAAAGAGAAACAGATAAAGAGCCAGCTCAATGCCTCACACAATAATATAGCAAGAATTAGTAGTTAGTTGACTTGAGATATTGTACGCCAATTTCCAATGGCTTTTTCATTGCATACTAAAAATGAAATTTGCATTATCAGGTCCAACTAGCTTTCACCTAAAGAGGCGATTGAAATTCTTGAAAACACTCAATTATTAGGGCCGCAATACATTGCTGATTTGATTTTCCAAAACCTAAAGGTGATAGAATGGAAACTAATAAATAAGCATGCAGAGTGCTTAAGAAAAAAACCTTGTCTATAACCTGACTCTGGATGTCTAAGGCACCACAGCAACAATATTCTTCTCAACATTCCCTGGCATCCAGGAGCCTGGAAGTAGCTTCCATGTTCCGGATATAACCTTGATAAATCCTGCCCAACCATTTTTTCCAGTTCAGCATTCCAAAAGAATCGACCCCACGTACTGTCTGCATGAAGAATTAGATATTGTTTCAATAAAGATCAAGCAACAAAGATTCAGAAAAGAAATGGACGTAAAATATGTATGGTGCAACCATATCAAATTTCTCAGAAAAGATGAGTTACAAGGCCTGGCACCAAAACCAACAAACCAGGAAAGGGAGGAAAAAGGAGGCAAAGAGATTTGCTTCTACATAAGTTCAACATGAATCAAGATAAGAAAGCAAGGTAAATATTTATATAGGTAGTACTAATTAAAACAAAATCAGTTGAATGAACAATGCAAGTATTTAACCAATATAGTAAAGAAAACCAATAAGAAACATTGGCAATTACCTGGGCTTTGTGAGAGTGGATTGTCTATGACAAGATCAGGGGAATTACTTCCTCCATCCTTGGCAACATGTGGATCCACTAGCAGCCGCCTTCTCAACCCAGCATATCTAGATTACAATAGAAACAAAGATTTGAAGCCATAAATGTTAGATTAGTTCCAAAAAATCCTGAAGAAAGAAGAAAAATCAATTGCAATTTAATGGAAAATTTTCAGAACCAGTTTGGACAAGAAAAACATAAGTTTTATGTTTCCATAATTCTGAAAACCCAAAGACATGATTATCTTTTCTTCTTTTGTTGTAAATTTAACCTAGAATGAGCTGGAGTGTGTTAGACATACATGAATCAAAGTAAAACTAGAAAATAGATTTGCATTTTAAAATTAGAAAGAAAACGCTAATTAAGGAAGAAGAAAAAAGGACATAAGAAGACGAAATTATCACATTCGGCGAGGATCTGCAGTTACCCTGCGAAGATCGTCAACTGAAGGGGAAGGAGGTAAAATGCCCAAATTAAGACGCCATCGGACGCTTCTTAGAGAAGCAAGGCTACGATTCTCCGCCGAAACAACAGAGGACAACGACGGCGCTTCTTCCTTTACAATCTCTTTGCTCATTTTCTGCAATCAAACCAAAGATTCCAAATGCTTCAACTTTAAAATTGACTTCTTTTTTTCCCCTTTTAAGAAACGAAACGATGAAACAATTAAAACAAAAAGAGTTATGTTTGCAACACCACGATTATTGCCGCAAGCAAGAGAGAGACAATTGGAGTTGTTATCTTTTACCAAACCAAACTTCCCACGTCTCTCTTCATTTTTTTCTTTATTTTCGAGGGTAAAATTTTAAAATTAAAATATTTTTATATATAAGCTTGCGCAAAAATCTTTTAATTGTAGGGTTTATATATTTAGATTATGATTTAGAGTTTGGGTGGTAAAATTTAAAGATTATGGTTAGAATTTAAAGTCTATGATTTAAGGTATTAAGGCTAAAGATTTAAATTTTAGATTTTATAGCTTAAATATAAAATATTATATTTTTTTACACAGCTTGTGTATTAAAATATAATTTGTTTAAAAATATCACTAAATTATCCTCAGGGACGAAGCCATGATTTAGAGTTGGGAGGGCAAACTTAAATATTTCAAAATTGAAGGAGGACAAATGTGCTAATAATCCAATTTCTTTTTAAAGAAAATTATATGATAAAAATAAAAATAAAAAATTTAAGTTGGGGGGCACGGTCCCCTCCCGAGACCCGTGTCCCTCCGTCCTTGATTATGCTTACTCTTCGAATATTTAAACTCAAATGTAATAAACATATTTTTAATAGAAAATTAATATAACTAAATACCAACAGTAGTTAAATTAAAACTGAGAAGGTAGGTTCGAGTGTCGGTTGCCAAATGAAACCAAACAAAACTGAGAAAGATACAAACATACTATAAATAATTAAAATAAAAAATAAGTATTATAAATATTTTTTGTATTTATAAATATATTTAAATACAGTAACATAAATTATATTGTATAACGAAAAAGACAGGTAGTCTAGATTATGCCGATAAATTTTTTTATTGATCGGATAGTTTACGCGGATAACAGTTCAGTGGCGGCTTAGTGTTTAGTAATTATATTAATAAAATAAATAAATTATCAAATCGGCTGAATCCACATTAATTAATTAGCCAATAAATTTTAGGATAAATTACGTAAATCATCACTGAATTTTACTTTCAAACTTATTTTGGTAACTGAAGTTTTAAAACATTCAATTTACTCACTAAAGTTTAAACATTAAACGTTTTTGGTCACTCATTCGTTAACTTTTTGACAACGTTCATTTATCAACAAAAGAAGAAATTTCTCTAAGATCCGAACGGTGGAAAACTTTATTGGCACGAAAGAAGTCACATGCTGAGAAACGGGCTCCATCTAACAGTAGAGGTGAAAGATCGACGTGAGAGAAATTAGAAGGTTTTTGGCCTATTCGTGAACTTCAGAGCACTTTCCGACAACATGAAAGTCGAATTCAGACTCAGGGGATGAGACGAAGTGGCTAATGAAATTTGGGACCGAACGACCATCATCTACGATCGTTTGGGGTTTAAGAGTGACCAAAACGTTCAATGGCTAAACTTTTGTGAATAAATTGAACGTTTTGAAACTTCAGTGGCCAAAATAAGTTTAAGAGTAAAGTTCAGTATAATATATCAACTAAAAAATAATCATTTATTTATTTTATTAATATAATTACTAATGTCCTCATGCCTACTAATTTCAACTTTTAGTAAATTATCAAATAAC
The DNA here is from genome assembly GCA_019671005.1 of Hibiscus mutabilis. Lineage (NCBI taxonomy): Eukaryota > Viridiplantae > Streptophyta > Magnoliopsida > Malvales > Malvaceae > Hibiscus > Hibiscus mutabilis. The sequence goes on from CM033747.1 coordinate 23,604,581, forward strand.
AAGTAGTCTCGATGACTGTCTCATTTCATGAAATAAAATAAACAAATAACAGGCAGTCATCGATAATTTTATTGCCTTAGTGTTTAGTCTCGATGACATTTGTGATCATTTATTTATTTCATGGAATGAGACAGACAACGATAAATTTATATGCCTTTTTAAGAGTAAAGTTCAGTGCAATTGTCACGGGGCTAGACTTCTGAACTAGCCCAATGTGCGGCCTTAGTCGAGTCCTTAAGACAAACGATTAAGCAAGCCTGAAATCCTCACTCCGACAGATCGAACTTCCAAGGCACCGAAGAACGCAAGACCGTTCTTAGCGGAAGCAAACTATGAGACCGGATACAAAGAACTGTGAAAGAACGCAAAGAATAAAAGAAGAACAACTCGGAGAATTTAGAGTGAATGCGCTCTATATTACTCAAGAATAGATGAAAGAATGGATGATTACAACTGAGGTGGTGAGGCCTCTATTTATAGTTGAGTCCCCTCTAATCCGACGGTCCCTACTGATTTACATCAACGACCTAGATACAACTCTACCAACCACAAGGCATAATGCCAAGAATATTCCTTAGCTATCTATGGAAAGAATCTCCTATGTTCACATAGGTGTGTATGGATAAGCCTTCTTCGATCTTCCCACGGATCGGGCTAGTCTGGTGGTCTCTTCAATCCTAAAGTGTGCCTTAGAACCTCATGGACACCCTGATGTGCACCTTGCGGTGCTAATAACCCGGACCTTGGTTCACGGCCCGTGACATTCTTCCCCACCAAACTTGGCGATGCCCTCGTCGTTGCTCCAGAATAAAGTCAGAAACAATCATGGGACCTCCTTGGCACCTTAGTTTTCTCCCAACTCTGAATCAGGCTTGGTTGTCCCCCCATAAGGACCGTTCTTCCCATAAAGAGCACTTGACTCGTGCTGGGTTGTCCACCCATATGGACTCCTCGCTTCGGTTTCTGCTGCCATATAACATCACTCGTCGAACCACCTCGCACATCTCGACCGTAGGAACTCTTTCCTAGCAGCTGAGATTTGTCTCCACTTGGATCACCATGACCCTCAAACAAAGGTTTGGATGTCGCCTTTGAACTTTTACCATCTGATGGGTTATGTTTTTTGCTGCCTACACCCAACAAACCGAACAAATCAAAACAAAAACACAAAGATTGTGTTCGAGATGTACCTTCTTCCGGATGAACTCCCTCGCGTTCACTCTAAAATGCATCAGCCCTTCTACATCCTTGAAGTCCGACGCCCAATTTTGCATTGCCACTTCTTTCTCCACGAAGTTTAATGCACCTTCCACCTTGCCCAACGGTGGCTCTTCACATAACGAATTGAGCTTCAAAGCCTCGCTCTCTTCAGGCTCGTCCTGTACCTTGGACTGCTTGATTCTATGTGGGCAATCACGCCAATGATGTGGCTCCATGCAATGAAAACACTTTTATTGCACTTTCTCCCCCTCGACTTGACTCTGTCGGGGCAATCGAGCCAACTGTGTGGCCCCTCGGAATGAAGACACTTTCGCTGCACCTTCGGCTTGACCGTTGTGGACGAAACAATCATGCCAGATCTAGCTTCCCTTTTCACAGACTCATCGTTTACCTTGATGGCTGAAAGGTCGACTTTCTTGGAACAATCATTTGACCAATGCTCGCCGTCACAATAGAAGCACCTTCGTGGCTTCCTTTTCCATGGTCGGACTAGCATCCTGGGCTTGTTCCACCTCGATGGCTTTTCCTCACCATGCGAAGTCCCATCCATCTTCGTCGAAGCCTGCACTTCGGCTCCAACTGCATCACTCTGTCCCTCCACTTTGTCTGTCATGCTTGATATGCCTTCTACTCCCCCCTCCTGGCCCTTCACCTCGAGGCTCTCATTGGCAATCATGAGGCTTTTCCTCTGGAACCTGGTGGTTTCAAACTTGGCCCATATCTTCTCACACAATGCCACAAAGTCTTTATGCCTCTAGGTCCTTCCTTCGACAGCCTGGGCCTCATCACCCTTCTATGCTGCAGCATTTCCTCCTTTCCTTGTCGCCATCTCGAACAATGCCTTCAACGAACACTCGATTCACCAACTGTGGGTACGAACCGTGAGCTCTGATACCAACTGTCATGGGGCTAGACTTCTGAACCAGCCCAACGTGCGGCCTTAGTCGAGTCCTTAAGACAAACGCCTAAGTAAGCCTGAAATCCTCACTCTGGAAGATCGAACTTCCAAGGCACCAAAGAACGCAAAATCGTTCTTAGCGGAAGCAAACTATGAGACCGGCTACAAAGAACTCTGAAGGAACACGAAGAAAAAAAGAACAACTTAGAAAATTTAGAGTGAATGCGCTCTCTATTACTCAAGAATAGATGAAAGAATGGATGATTACAATTGAGGTGGGAAGGCCTCTATTTATAGTTGAGTCCCCTCTAATCCGACGGTCCCTACTGATTTACATCAACGGCCTAGATACAACTCTACCAACCACAAGGCATAATGACAAGAATATTCCTTAGCTATCTATGGAAAGAATCTCCTATGTTCACATAGGTGTGGATGGATAATCCTTCTTGGATCTTCCCACGGATCGGGCCAGTCTGGTGGTCTCTTCAAGCCCAAAGTGTGCCTTAGAACCTCATGGACACCCTGGTGTACACCCTGGTGTACACCCTGTGGTGCTAATGACTCGGACCTTGGTTCACGGCCCGTGACACAATGCATCAACTCAAAAATGTTTAGTAATTATATTAATAAAATAAATAAATTATCAAATAAATAAAGTTTACAAAACTATATTAAAATGATTATTTTATCACTAAACTTTCAAAAATTATAAAATAATTATTAAACTTTTAATTTTGTTACAAATAGTCATCGAGTCGTTAGTTATCATCTATGCTATTAAAAGTGATGACATGACATGTTAAATTAATGAATAATATATCATTTAGCCCCGCATGTGTCAAAAATGTGATGGACTACATGGAGACTCGTCTCATTTGTCAACAACACAAAGTGGACATACATATTTAATATTTCTAAATTAATAATTTCAAAAGGTCTTAAAAATCATAATTTATTTTTAAAATTATTAAAAATTTTAATGAAATTTTTACTTATTGTAGTATTTCACAAAGGGATTCCCATTCCATGAAAGATAATGTCCTCATGCCTACTAATTCAATGCAATGCATAAATTCAAAAAGGCATTAATTTTTTTTAAAAATAGATGCATCATATATCAATCCTAAGAATAAGGCAGAGCTACTAAAATCTCTTCCTTAGTAAGACAATAATAGTAGTAAGAAATAACAATCATTAAAATCAATCGAAGTTAAGCAAAAGCAACAAAATAAATTTCCCCGAAAATTATTAAATACATCCTTAATGGTAGTAAAACATAGATACCAAGCTCATAACACAAATCAATCCAATAAAAAAGAGAATCAATTTCAACTTAACACTTTATTAATAAAATACTCAATATTATCATTCACCTTATAGTTTGTCTTTTGTCTCTTTGTTTGCTTCACCTTAAATTCGGCATTAGAAACCTTATCTATTTATAATGATCTAGATTTTTTGAGTCAATGTTCAGGTGTTGACCCGAGTTTAAGTTAGATAGTTGTAGCACATTTAGAGATTTTAGTCCAAATTGGGGCTTTTTTGGGTGAGATTTGTTTTTGGGTTGACTATTTGGGGTTTCTTTTGAAAAATGAAAGAAGTTGAAGGGCTTATAAGGTTATTTGCTATTTTTTAAAATTTGAGGCTGACAACCCGTCATCTTCTTCTGATTTCATGTAGGTAGAGGGAAGCTAACCACCCTCTCATCCTCACTCTTTTCTTTCTTCTTTCTTCATTTCTATTCTAAAAATCTCAACTTTACATTCGCAAGACAGGAGAGATTAACGAAGGTAGGATTCTTGTTCTTCTATTTGTGAGATTCAATAAAAGTTCAATATCATTCAAAGGGGTTATGTAAATCTTTTGAGGGGTTTATGGAGGGTTTTGAAGCTTGATAGCTATACAACTTATTTCAATCTATTTTAGTGTTAATAACCCAATGTTCTTCTCCATTTGATCATCTGTTTGTTTTAGTAATTCAATTTTTTCTTTGTTTGATTAGTGATAGAGGTTGAAGAGTCATCTCAGGCTAAGAGAAAGAAGAAGATTGGTGGTAGTTGATCAAATGAGGTTTCTTTCATAATTTGTGCATAAGGTAGTACACTTGATCATATTTTTGCATTAGTAATTTGGTTTTTACCTTGTTTAATTAGTGATAGAGGTTAAAGAGCCATCTCAAGTTAAGAGAAAGGAGAATATTGGTGGTAGTTGATCAAATGAGGTTCCTTTCATAATTTTTGCATAGTACACTTGTAAATTCGGGATGCTTCCTACATATCATAATATAATGTCTTGATTGTTGGTATTACGTATGTTTAGTGTAAAGCATGTTTGTTGTGATTAAATGCTTGTTTGATGTTAGAAGATGGTTTAAACTGTGTCATATGTCTCCTTATAATACCATAAACTTTAGAAATCAAATAGAGCTATAGTACAAGTTATTAATGATGGATTAGATATGATTTTCAGAAAATAAAATATGAATAACTAATGTTAGAACCAAACCATAATTGATATGAAATCTAAATCCAGGATTTATCATGTCAAATCATCAAGAACAATAATCTGGATAAACTGAATGCGGAAGCGTACCTGAATTCATTGATAGATTAAAAACCTTGAATCCTTTGATGAAGATCGCCTAGAACGTGGTTGTGATCTTCCAAGAAGATAGGTTAGCCCTTGCCATAAAAACTCTCTGACGGGAACAAGAGTAATACAAGTTAACCTATTTCTTGGGGGCCACTACCTCTTTATATAGTTGATTATTAAATCAACTATTAGATATTTATAACTCTGCCCCTCATTGAATTATAAATATATCTTACGGTATCTACAATTTTATTTCTATGACATTTTAATACATATGACACGCCTAACATAATTGGCCACTTGATTTCTTGTCATACTTTATAATAGCATCATACATTTTACATATGTGCCCACAATTTTGGATTTTAATCCAATAATCTCCCACTTGGGCAACATATGTTTCCTAATAAATGTACAACCTTATGAGCTCAAAAATTTGCTATTATATAATAGGTATTCTATAACAATCTCGTTCATCAACTATATCCATATAGGATCAAAGCAGCCTTTGCCATATCAATCATGACTAGACCCATCAATGGTCACGTATACAAATATAGTCAAATGACATAGATCAATCATGTATGCCTAGCATGGAAAATTACATGAAATGTGAACCAAACATGTCTATTTCCAACTGGTCCTCCTAAACCTTAGTGAGATCAAACTTTATTGAATTCAGAGTGTGCATAAACCAAAAGAATTTTATTTCTACAGAAAATAGTCTTAAAATAACTTTAAACTGAAGTAACCGAAATTGTGTCTAGACCAAATGAGCTCTTTTTTAAAATTACAAACTCCCACTAAAATCGAATATCCTTAAATAACATTACACCTACATGAGTAGTGTGCTCATGAAAGACCTAGGGTGATAATTCCTTAATAAGCGTGCAATTATAGAGTTTGTACCAGCATGCTCTATAGACACACAACCACTCTGAATTTTCTTTAACAACTAAAAACTTAATATTTATGTGCTTCAATTTTGAAGTGTTCCTATTGTTTATAGAATAAATGAATGCATATTTATTGTCACAAAATAACCGAAGTGGTCTTTCTATTCAATATATAATTAGCAGCCCATGTGACAAAATTCTTTTGCATCAATATTCTAATAGAATCGAAGTCTGTAAACTTGATGATCTCTAACTTACCAGAACTCCGATATGTGAGCATGTAATTTTTTTGTTCTCTAAACATATCTTATAACCCTATTGGCTGCTATCCAATGGTTCAAACTAGAATTGCTTAAATATCTGTCTAACATTCCAATAATGTACGAAATATCCGAACGCATACATACTTGAGCATAAATTAAATTCTCAATAGATTATGCACATGTAATCTTTTTTTTTAATTTCAAGGTTACTTTTAGGGTATTGAGTAAGACAATATTTGTCTTCTTTAGCAATATGAGTATCACTTAGTTTACTCCCATTGAACTGTAGTATATACAACTATGAACCAAATTTATCTCAAAACCAAATGAGATAAACAATATGAAATTTATAATTTCGTTAATATGAGTCCAACTTAAGCTCATAGATGAATTTCTTTAATTTACATATCATTGATTTTGTATCATTAGACACAAATCTATGATTGTACCATATAATTTGTTTCTTCAATGTCGTCATCGGAAAAAAACAAGCTTTACATCTATCTAATGTAGCTTAAGACTAAAACGAGCAAGAAGTGTAATAATTATCTTGAAGAGTCAATGTCTTCTTTTAGAGTATATCCTTTAGATACATGACGTGCTTTATACTTATCCACATTACCACTTCCATCCCTATTGGTTTTAAATATCCATTTACAACCAATTGGTTTGCACCTTAAGGTAATGAGACAAGTTCCTAAACTTTATTGTCTTGCATAAAATTATACTCTTCTTGAATGACATCAATCCACTTTTGAGAGTTAGAACTTTTATGGTCTGATAAAAAATAATTGAGTCACTTTCTATCATTCCATTATTATCCTTATTTTCTTGAGAAAATACAATATAATAATCTCGAATAGTATTTCTTCTTCCTCTCGTGGACCTATTTAATGACACTTAATTTTTTAAAGGTTGTTGAGTTTGTCCTTCTGAAATAATTACCTTATCTTGAATGGAAGTTGTTCAACCTTGTTTTGTTGAGGCACTTGATTCACTTATTGATTAATGATAGGTATGAAAACCTAAACATCGTCAAAAGTGATAGTAGGAATTAAATTATAATCCAATTCCTCCTCAATAGCAATGTATCTAACCTTATTTCTCCATCCAAACTCAACATCCTAAAAATATTATAAATCTCTCCTTAAAATAATCTTAATTGTGGGATCATAAAATTTGCAACCCATGGATCATTCAAAATAACCGAAGTAGTTGCTCACTTTTGAAGTTTAATTACTTCACATGTGTCCTAACTTGTTACAAAAGAAATCAACCATTTGTAACTTATTGTTATTTTTTGAGTTGGACCTTAGCAACTTTATTCTAATATTTTTTATTGCCCTTATTTTTAAAGACACTAACTAAATAAGCACTGACCAAATGATTATTTTACACTTATAATGCTTCAACATTTCTTCCTCTTGAATACAATGAGAAATGAGCCCAAATAGGGTTTATTTCTCCCTTTGACAATTGTAACTTGAATTGGTTAAACTGTATAGGAAGCGGTGCCAAAACTATAAGAACAAACAAATGTTAGAAAGTTCGATTTTATGTGCCTTAAATTTTGAAGCAATATTAAACATTTTCATAATGTACTCCCTCACATTTCCTTGACCCTTATACTTCATAGACATCAAAGAAGGCATAAGTAATGTCATCTTAACCTTAATGTTTTGGGTAAAACATTTCTTACTTTCGTCAAGGAAACCCTTAATATGAGTAATCTCTTTAGATTTTTTTACTCCTAAAGACTTATAAAATGTTATTCATTATAATCATTAGACTCGTGCGATTTGAACAATCTCACCTCTCAAAGTCCCTTTTATGGGTGCTTACCGCGGTGAGAGATGCAAGTTATTTTTCCTTTAGTGCAAAGTCTATGTTCATACAATCAAATACTATATGTAAGTGTATTTTCTATTCCTTGAAACTAGTTTCACTAAACATAAGTGTAGAATGTATTTAACAGATATTGTGACAACAAAGATAAATTACCTAAATATAGAACAAAAATAAGTAAATAAAATAAAAACAAGCTCACATAAATATTCATAAGTAAACAAATAAATTCAAAATAATGGCTAGTTCCCCTCAAGATACCAAGCACAACATTAATATCAAGTCTTTGGGTAGTAATATTAACTGTAAGCGGTACTCTTGTTGTAGCAATCAAACATTGACATTAAACTATGTCAAACAATAGATTAATCTTTGGACTAACGTATTCTTACATAAAATACCTTATAATTGTCACACATTTATCGCCACAGTTGTCGTTGTAATTCTGCCAAATATTAACTTTCCTTTGGGCCAATTAATAAACGCATGAATTACAAAAACCCATAATTATCTTAATATTTTAAATAAAATAATCTACACAAAAGCAGTCACTTTGGTGACATTATGTTTCAATTAATCGATTAAAATATTAGACATCCGAAGCCAAAATATGAATTTAATTGTTTCAATATATTTGTCTTAATTTTATCTTTCAATCAAATTAAAAGATAAACAAAATAATAATAAATTTGAATAAATGTAAACCTCATATCAAGATACCGGACACTCCATTAATATTTCATCTTTGGATAAAACATTAACTTGCAAGTGATATCTTGGTACAGTAATCAAACATTGATAATAATAACATGTCAAACAGAAATCTTACTTTGGGCCGATTTATTGCTCACATATAAAACTGAATAATTATCACATGTTTGTTACCACATTGCACATGTAACATTGCTAATTATTAACCTTCCTTTGAACCGGTTAATACTAACATAAACTAAATTACATGTACAAAACCTTCTATATTTTAAAATAAAATAATTTTCACAATAGATGTCACTTTGGTGACTTAATGTTTCAATTAATTTATCTCAAAATATATAATATAAATATACCAATGTTCAAATTTAAAATTTTGCAACAGTCAAAACTAAAATTTCTGATAACACTTAAGTTTCCGAAATAACCCAAAATAAGGTTTTCTGAATAGGGCTATCAAAATTCAAAGAACAGAAATCGTTGACCATTCTTCAAAAATTCCTTAAATATGCATTTATTAAAATTTTAGCTATAAACTTAAAGCAAGATTTATAAATCATTAAACTAAATGCATTCAAACCTAAACTTCATATCCAAAACTTGAATTCAAAATAATAAATCTTTAACTAAAAGTTCAGAAAACATAAGTATCATATAAATGAATAATTCATATTATGATCACATAAAGTTTTAATAATATCCATAATAACATAATGATTAGAATTAAAATTTTAATCAAACCAAAACGAATATACATCAATACCAAATGCAAATATGTATATTCCGTAGATAACATTAACGACATAATTAAACATGATTCAACAAAATTCAACCATAATTTATTAGACATAAACCGAATATAAAGCTTCGAAAGCTAACCCGATTGTAAAGTTTCCAAGTCATGGTAAATTTACCACGACAAAGTCCAAGTTAAATTTTTTTTTTAATAACTAACGATCAAATAAAGTTTTGATCAAACCGAATTGAATATAAATTCACAAGGTTAGTGAAATTGCGAAAAATATCAACATACCCAAAATAAATCCAGAGTCAAATCCAAAGTCATGCAATTAATAACATACTTTAACAGTAAACTAAACAATAATACTTGTTTCATCTGAATACCAAAACCATAAATATGATACAATCCATATTAATATATTATGACTTAGTTCTTCTGTAGCACTATCAATCCCATTAACCAAATTCCGGAAACAATCTTTAATGTATAAAACAATAATAAAATTGACCTAATTTCTTGAATATAAGTCTTACATTTTTTAGTCAAATCCTTATAAAGAAGCAAAGCTTCACCGACGTGGGTATCATGATGAATTTGCCGAAGTTATTCGCGAAGTGAATACTCTATGATATTTCGTAATCTAAGGCAAACACATAATTTAGACCGTAATAATATCGATTGCAGTAAACCCTAAAAAGTTTTATAAAAAAATTGAACTTTAAAAGATTAAACTTAATCTTTAATCCAAATACCAAATCTGAATTTATTGAATCCACAAAATTTTAAGAAAGAATCCATCCAGAAAAAAAAATAATTAGAAATTGTCGATTAACATAACATCAATTAATCTAGAATTCCAAACCACATAGAAGGAATAAACCCTAATACAACAAAGATTGTTTATGAAACCAGAATCATACAAATTAGAAAATTAATTCTTCAATCCCGATGAAAAAGCAACCAACCAACGATAAAACACAATTTCAAATTCACCAGACAAATATATACCCAATTATTAACGCAACAGAAAGTTTATTGCACAATAGAATAACCCAATTACATAGTTTATTCTCAACGATTCGACATAACCTTCTCTAATGCCACTTGTTAGAACTAAACCATAATAGATATGAAATTTAAATTCAATATTTATCATGTCAAATCATCAAGAACAATAAACTGGATAAACTGAATGCGGAAGCGTACCTGAATTCATTGATAGATTGAAAACTTTGAATCCTTTGATAAAGATCGCCTAGAACATGGTTGTGATCTTCCAAGAAGATAGGTTAGCCCTTGCCGTAAAAACTCTCAGACGGGGACAAGGGTAATACAGGTTAACCTATTTCTTGGGGACCACTACCTCTTTATATAGTTTATTATTAAATCAACTATTAAATATTTATAACTCTGCCTCTCATTGAATTATAAATATATCTTACGGTATCTACACTTTTATTTTGATGATATTTTAATACATATGACACGCCTAACATAATTGGTCACTTGATTTTGTGTCATACTTTATAATAGCATCATACATTTTACATATGTGCCCACAATTGCGGATTTTAATCCAACAACTAATTGCTATAAGTTATGTGATTACTCGTAGAAGAGCCATAATTTTTAGTGAGTTTCATGATAACTCGAGTTGAGTGTGACTTGATGATTGAGATATGTGTTGGTTTTTTGTGGCCTTGAGGGAATCACTTGTTATGTGATGATGTGTGATGGTCGATTCAGATACTCGATAATTGTGTTGCCTGAAGCTTAATGTGTTCCTAGACACAACACTTCTACACTATAGTGCGGAAGTAATAGCTGATGCTTAGTGTGTTCTAGGTACTACTATTGCTTATATAATTTTATGCTTAGTGCGTTTCAGGCATTATTACCACTACTATTGGTATATTTATTATTTTGTGGATGCATTATTATTGTATGTTTTGGTTGAATAATATTTAATTGATGATTGATTTCATAATGACAAATATAGTGTGACAACTTGAATTTTTGAGTCAATGTTCAAATTTTGACTCGAACTTGATTTAGATAGCTCGTTGGGCATTTAGAGCCTTTGGAACAAATAATAGTTTATAACATTAGTCTATAAATTACTCAAATATCACTAGGATTAACAATAATAGTTTATAACTCTTAAATAACCTATAGTAAATGATGAGCATGCGTTGGCTATTAAGTTTTCGATGTGTAATTATTTCATTTGTTTGTGTGACATGGTTATATGATTAGGGGTGTAAATGAATTAAGCTTGAACAAACAAGACCATGTTCGTTTGTTTATTTTTAAAGTTTTCATGTTCGGTTCGTGTTCATTTAATTTTTTAACATTGTGTTCGTGTTTGTTTATTTATTTTTGAAGGTGTTCGTATTCGTTTATTTAGTGTTCACGAACGTATTCGTTTAAGTATTTGTGAACGTGTTCATTTAAGCGTTCGCGAACATGTTTGTTTAAGTGTTCGCGAGCGTGTTTGCTAGGAATCTGATATGCGACAAAATAACCAAAACAATAACGACATAGACCAAGACATGCACATGAGACAAGACTTAACGTGGTTCAGCATATCCTACCTCCATGGACGAGAGAAACGAACAATCCACTAATAACGTAGAGAACCCGAAGAGTACAAATACATGATAACCCATGTAATCCCAAAACCCTGTGTACAAATCTCATGACTCGGTGAACTAACACACTCTTCCCAACATCCCTACAATACCCATCTCTACAACGTAGGCACAATAGTTGTAGAGAACTTAAAAGTGGTTACATCTATCCAGAGAATAATTCTCTCTAACTCTCATTCTCTTGTTCACTCATAATTCAAAGAGTTACACCTAGTCTATATTTATAGAGCCAAATACTTGGTCACCAAGAAACCTTATTCAATAAGATCTCCTACCTAAAATAGATATTTACTCATTAAAGTAAATCCTAATTACCAAGTAATCTTCAACCACTAGAATTACAATAAAACCCAACTTAATTACCAATTAGAATTTGAGTCAAAATATAACAAATCTCCCCTTTGACACAAATTTTATTCGAGCATTGGTCTTCAAGTCTTCAACAGCTTCAATTTTTACGTAAGCCAAATATCTGTTGAAGCACCGTTTCCAAGTCTTCAACAACTCTAATTCTTACGTAGTATCCGTTGAAGCACCGTTGAATTTTGAGAATTACTCCCCCTGCAATTGACAACTCGTTGCCGCAATACTCCTCTGGCATGTCTCCAACATCGCACCGTAAAATCCGTAGCAAAAATTCCTCCATAATCGCGCAGCTCGAACCATATCTCATGATACCATTTTTTAGGAATTTGGTATGCGGAAAAATAAGCAAAGAGATAACGACATAGACCAAGACATGCACACGAGACAATATTTAACGTGGTTCAGCATAGCCTACCTCTACGGACGAGAGAAAAGAACAATCCACTAATAACGTAGAGAACCCAAAAAGTACAAATACATGATAACCCATGTATCCCAAAACCCAGTGTACAAATCCCATGACTCGGTGGAACTAAAACACTCTTCCCAACATCTCTACAATACCCATCTCTACAACATAGGCACAATAGTTATAGAGAACCTAAAAGTGGTTAAATCTCTCCAGAGAAGAATTATCTCTAACTCTTATTCTCTTGTTCTCTCATAATTCAAAGAGTTACACCTAGTCTATATTTATAGACCCACATACTTGGTCACCAAGAAACCTTATTCAATAAGATCTCCTACCTAAAATAGATATTTACTCATTAAAGTAAATCCCAATTACTAAGTAATCTTCAACCACTAGAATTACAATAAAACCCAACTTAATTGCCAATTATAATTTGAGTCAAAATATAACAGTGTTCGTTTAAGTGTTCACGAACGTGTTCATTTAAGTATTCGCGAAAGTGTTCATTTAATTATTCGCGAGCGTGTTCATTTAAGTGTTCGCAAACGTATTCATTTAAGTGTTCATAAATGTTTTCATTTATATGTTCATAAAGGTTAACTAAATTAACAATAAGTAAATAAAACAAAAGCAACAAAATAACACTTACATTTCAACGTGAACTTATATAACATCCTTAGTAACAACAAAAGTATTATTTAGATGCATCCACAAGCAGGGACGAAGCTAGGATCAAATATTGGAAGGGGTAAAGGTCTATTAAACCTTTAAATCTAAACATTTGTAGGGGCAAAAACCTTTATTTTACTACTATTTAAACTAAAAGGGACCATAAATACAAGTATACCAAGAAAATTTGGTATAAACGAGCTAGTTCGTGAACATAAATGAACCGAACATACATCTGTTCATGTTCGTTCGTTTATTAAATAAACATAAAAATTTTGTTTATGCTCGTTTATTTAGCTTAATAAACAAACATAAACGGATGTTATACGAACGGTTGGTCGAATGTTATGTTCATTTACACCCCTATATATGATATTGTTTTATGACTAATGATATTGCATTATAGTACCTGATGTGTGACTTTTGAGAACATAGTATTATGAGATTGGCCTGTGTGGGTGGGTTAACTTTTGAGCACTTGATATTAAGAGAATTGTAAGTGAGAAATTGTAATGCAACACCTCGATTTTGGGCCTAGCAGTTTTAGGGTTGGTTAGACGGTCCAGTGGACCGGGTTAGAGATTCGAGTCGAATTCGAGAGTAGATATTTTTCTAAAAGATAAAATTATGGAAAATCTTTAAAAAAAATCATATTTTTTTTATATTAAAAATATTGGTGAAAGCAATTTTGTAAAACGGGCCTTGGAAGGATGACATTTTGGCTAGTGACCAAAATGTAATTTTTGAAAACTATTTTGAAAATGTGACTATTTTGTAAAGATTCAAAATTTAGAATCTTTAAGGATCTATTTTACCATTTGGTCTAATCTGAATATTCCCTTAATTATGATTATTTTCAAATGGTTTTAATTAAAAGAATTAAAAATGATTTAGTTAAAAAGGTAGTTATCTTTCTAAAACTCATTTTAACGTAACTTTTCTTTTCTCACATTTTCTCTCAAAACACTCTCAGCCAAACATTCTTTTTCCATCAGAGATTTAAGGTAATGATATTAATTTCTTTACTCATTGATTTGCTAAATGATTTCTTAAATTGTTTTCCACAAATCTTATTGAATTTCTTTGCTTTTCAAGAGGAAAAACCATCCAATTAAGGGGAAACTCATTCATTGGAGGTAAGTTTCGTTCTTATCCTCTAATGAAAGGTTCTTTACTGAAATTCCCAAGTTCTTGGCTCATTACATATGATTTTCAATAGGTTTTAAGTAATTAATTATGGATTTTAGCTTAATTGAGGTTTTATTGAAGAATCTTGTGATTTTTTATTTGGATCTGTCTTTCCAGTGTTGTAGATTGATTTCAATCTTATTTTGGATGTATTATAATGTGGATAAGTTGTTTTTAATAATGAAATCCCGAAATTGGTTGAATCTCTAATTGTTAGGTTGTTAGTTAAGGGTTTTTGGGGTGTTTAAGGTGTTTAATCATTGCTGGAAGTAAAAGAATGTTGGGAATGAGTTTTTAGATATTAATTGATGAAGTTTGATGTTTCGAATCGTTATTATATGGTTGGGATAAGATTTAGTAGTGTTTGAGGTTGATTTCGGTAAGTTTCGGATGAGTTTTGAGTGGGCATCTTGAGAGCTACGGGATTATGGGTTAAAATAGAGTATTGGATGCATTTTAATGCATGTTTCCTCTGGTTTTGTGTGGCCGAAACATGGGATAATCAAGGTGTAGCATCTTGAGGTGGTTCTAGACTTGCCGGGAGCTTTGAGGTATAGCGATCGCCTACCTGAACTATGTTGTTATCACTTGGGTTGAGCGGTCGGTTCCCCTTGTTGATGTAAAGCTTACGGTCGGCAAGGTTGTAAAGTCATGTGGTCGGCATGGGGTAGTCTTGATGATGGTCGGTCATTAAGAGAGATCCATGTATCCGATGTGTAAAGTTAACGGTCGGTTAACTAAAGATTAGCGGTCGGCTAATCAAGGGATAGTGGTCGACTATCCAGGGTCGTTATAATTGCCAATATATGAGAATTTTAATGTTGAATCTATTTAAAATGCTCTGGGATTTAAGTATGGTTTTGTATATAATGCTTAAGGATTTAAGCATGATTTGTATTTGATTCTTTGGGATTAAACATGTGGAGCATATGTATTGAATGCATATGGTTGATATACATGTTTTGATTTGAAACTATTGGAACTTGCTTAGGTCGTAAGCTTGGTTTGAAAACAAGATTTGGTTTTCAAGAGTTTTAAATGCATCATCGTTTAAGAGTATCCTCACTAAGCATGTTTGCTTATGCTCTCTTTTCTCTAATGATATAGAGCATTAAAGCTCGGAGGCAACAAAGGCAAGGATTAGGTGATCCAAAGATAAGACTATTTGAGTATGAACTCAGTTTTAGTTTAATGTGTTCGCCATGGATTTTAGGATTTGTAATTTAGTTTTCCCTGGTTTTGAGCATGTATAATGCTGTGATTTTGGAGTGTGACTGTTGACGTTTCGTTTATCATGCACCGTTACCTATGGTTGATGTTATATGGTTACCTAGGTATACATCTAGATGGTTTTTCTTGGATGACATGTTTTGATGGGCTAAACCTGTTGAGTATGGTCTTGATGCGTTGTTGGCATGATGTTCTTGTTGATAATTGCTCGGTTGGGCATTTTTGGTACATTTGGTGGTGTGTTATAGGGAGTATGCCTCTAGACCAATCTTTTGGGTGGCATAATCTTGTGTTGTAGTTAAACCTTGGTGTATGTGTTGTTAAATGTGATGTTGGATGTTTATATGTGTGTATGCAAGTTGCTAGGACCTAAATGCATCTAGGTTTGTATGAAAAACCAGCTAAAAATGTCATTACATGTCTAGGCGTATCGAAACATGTGTCCTTATACCAGTACGGTTAGGCCATTTCAGCATAGCGTTTTGATACGGGAAGGGTGTTTCGATACGGTCTTGCCTTTTTAGGCTTGATGTTTTGGTACTCAAGCAAGTGTTTCGATACAGTTATAGGCATTTTTGCCAAGAGTACCGATACGCGAACAAGCGTTTCGGTATGGATTTTAGCTACTGGAATCTGAGTTTTTGAGAACGTATAGGCGTATCAAAACACGAGTACGCATACCGGTACGAGTACCGTTAAGTTGGTTAATTTGGAATCTTGAAAGTTTCTGGTTCTTTCATTTTTGGTCCTTAAGTCTTGGGAACACAATTGTATGAGTTGGAATGATTAAATTGATCTGGAATTTAACATGTTGGCATGTAAAATGACTAATTAAGGGTTGGTAACCTTAAATTCAATTTTGGTTTTGTAATTTAAAGTATTTACGTTTTAGTCCTTAATTGGTATTATGATGCGCTTGATTGTTCTTTTGTGGCTCATTTCATTTGAGAACTTACCCGATGTGAGTATGAACAAGTAGGAACATTAATTTACATTTAGACAAAATAAAAGAAAAAAAGATTGACTTTTCGTAACCTTTCTCCAGTTTTCTTCGACAAACCTAATGTAGCACTCTCAGTTCGGTCAGGCTTCTAGGCCGGGTCAAGGGGGTTGCATTTGTTGGTATCAGAGACAGGTTTCGAAAGGTTGGGATATTGTTGTTTGGTTGTATATCATTGTTGGTTATGCACAATGATTGTGTACATGTACAGTGATTGATTTACATCATGTTGGGGTATGAACTGGGAACACATTGTCCATTACCGAGGTTTTAAAATGTTTTATAAGATGGTCTTGGATTCTTTGACTTGTGTTAGCTTGACTTTAATGTGTTTTGTTGCTTTTGTTAGCATGGCTCGATGTGAGACACGTTCTATGGCTGGTAATGCCAGAATCGGGCAGAATAACATTGAGGGATAGAATCCTACTAAAGTTTTACCTCCTCCTCCGTTGGTTCTGCCAGTCAATGTTGGGGCTGGTGGTATGCCCCAAGCTCATCAAGTGCCGGTATTTGGTGATCTGAATCCGTTAGTTCAGACGATAACAGGAGCTTTTCAAGCAGCGATGGCTGGAGTGCATGCGCGAGCGCCAACACCTGCTGTGGTAGTTTGCGAGGTGTTGAGTTTAGGGGTTTGAGCCCTGAGGTAGCCGAGGGTTGGCTAGAGAGTACGGTCTGTATTCTGGATCAAATGGGCTGTAATGATGAGCGTAAGCTGGGTTGTACAGTTTCGTTATTAAATGGTGATGCTTATCATTGGTGGGTTACCACAATTGCTAATGTCCCGGAGGCAGATGTAACTTGGGAATTCTTTCGAAGAGCTTTCAAGAAGAAGTACCTTGGTCCTCAGTATTTGGATGCGAGGAAACGAGAGTTTATGTCCTTGGTTTAAGGCGGCATGTTTGTGGCAGATTATGACGTGAAATTTATCCGTTTGAGTCAGTATGCTTCGAAGTTAGTTCCGGATGATCTTGAGAGGTGCAACAGGTTTTTCTATGGGTTGGTAAAGGATATCAAAACATACCTGTTAGCGGCGGACTATACAGATTTTGATGTGCTTGTAAATCGTGCTAAGGATATTGAGCAGTCCTTGAGAGTGTCGGGATAAGGTTCGAGCTTGGTCTCGAATAAGTGAAGAGCTGACTCTGGCTATTCTAGGAGGTAGAATAGGAGGTTCCGAGATAATAGGCACAAGTCGGATCACAGGTGTGGTGGTGGCCATGGTAACCATGGTGTTTGTATTGTAGTTGAGTGTGAGCGTTGCGGTAGATGCCACATGGGTGAGTGTTAGGAAAATACCATGAGTTGCTGGATATGTGGATCTCCTGGTCATATGAAGCGTGACTTTCCTTGTACTGTGGGTGATGCGCTAGTTCGGGCTGCTATACTTGTTAGGGGCCGAGACCGTGGTAGGGGTAACTTTTAGAGGCGCGAGGATGGTCAGAGAGCTGTGACTCATCTTGTTGTTGTACAACCGGAGAATGATGGACCAGCACGGATCTATGCTCATCGTGAGAGGCGCAACGTCACAGATGTGATCGCAGGTACTTTCACGTTGCAATCCTTGCCGTTGTTTTCTTTGATTGATTCGGGGTCTACTCATTCATACATCCTAAGTGAACATGCATCATTGTTAAATGTTCCTGTTGATATCTTGTTTGTTGGCATGTTGGTAACTAGTTCTTTTGGGGAGACGGTTACAACTAGAAGTTGTATAGGCATTGCCCTTTGGCGGTGCAAGGTCATGAGTTTGCCGCAGATTTGATGGAGTTGCCATTCTATGGTTTTGACGTTATCTTGGGTATGGATTGATTAAGTGAGCACAAGGCAGTGGTGGATTGTGAGTCCAAAAGGATTTCTCTGAAGTTGGCCGATGATTATGAAGTCATCGTGGTGGGTGAGAATGTAAAATTCTTGTCTAATGTTGTTTCAGCTACCCGAGCAGAGAAGATGATGTTTGATGGTTGCCAAGCCTATTTGGCTATTGTTATGAATCCGGAAGCCAAGGGTGTTCGGGTGCAGGACATTCGAGCTATTTGTGATTATCCGGAAGTTTTTCCTGAAGAGTTGTCTGGTTTACCTCTAGATACGGAGGTGGAGCTCGCATTGAAACTTATGAAGGTACAACTTCAGTGTCATTTTCTCCTTATCAGATGGCACCGAAGGAGTTAAATGAGTTGAAATCGTAGCTTTAGGAGTTGTTGGTTCATGGGTTCATTCGACTGAGTGTTTCTCCTTGGGGTGCTTCGGTTCTCTTTGTGAAAAAGAATGCTGGATCGATGCATATGTGCATTAATTATCGTCAGTTGAATAAGTTGACAGTGAAGAATAAGTATCCGTTGCTGCGTATTAATGACTTGTTCGATCAGTTTCGCGGGGTAGTAGTGTTTTCAAAGATAGATTTAAGGTCAGGGTTTTATCAGTTAAAAGTTAAGGATGTGGATGTTCATAAGATGGCATTTCGTACGAGGTACAGGCATTACGAGTTTTTGGTGATGTCGCTTGGTTTGACAAATGCCCCGGCGGCTTTCATAGACATGATGAATAGAGTGTTTCATGAGTACCTTGATCAGTTTATAGTGGTTTTTATCGATGATATACTCGTGTACTCTCGAACCGAGGAAGAGCACGATCATCATTTGCAGATTGTGTTGCAAGTCTTGAAGGATAATCAGTTGTATGCCAAGTTGAACAAGTGTGAGTTTTGGCTCAAATAGGTGATGTTTCTCGAACTTGTGGTATCCGCGGAGGGAATTCGTGTTTATCCATAGAAAATTGAGGTTATTCTCAATTGGAAACAACCTAAGACCGTGTCAGAAGTGCGTAGTTTTTTTGGGTTGGCAGGATATTCTCACCGTTTTGTGGAAGGGTTTTCTATTATTGCGGCTCCGTTAAAAAATTTGCTGCAAAAGAGTGTTCCCTTTGTTTGGACGGAGAAGCAATAATAGGGTTTTGAGAAGTTGAAGGAGGTTTTGACACATGCTCTTGTGTTGATTCAATCGGAATCTAGGAAGAAGTTTGTGGTTTATAGTGATGCATCGCATATGGGTTTGGGTTGTGTGCTAATGCAAGA
The DNA here is from genome assembly GCA_019671005.1 of Hibiscus mutabilis. Lineage (NCBI taxonomy): Eukaryota > Viridiplantae > Streptophyta > Magnoliopsida > Malvales > Malvaceae > Hibiscus > Hibiscus mutabilis. The sequence goes on from CM033747.1 coordinate 23,624,338, forward strand.
TGGAAAGGTTGTGGCTTATACGTCGAGGCAGTTGAAGGTTCATGAGCGCAATTATCCAACTCATGATTTGGAGCTTGCGGTGGTGGTGTTCATCTTGAAGATTTGGCGACACTATCTGTATAGAGAGAAGTGTATGGTCTTTACGGATCACAAGAGTTTGAAGTATTTAATGTCTCAAAAGGATTTGAACCTTAGGCAACGATGGTAGTTGGATTTGCTTAAGGATTACAACTTGACAATTGAGTATCATCCTATAAAAGCCAATGTTGTTGTGGATGCGTTGAGTCGTAAGGTGGCGGTTGAGCTTAGGGCAATGTTTGCGAGGTTGAGTGTGATGCGGGAAGGTGGGTTGTTGGCTGAATTGCAAGTTAAGCATGCGTTATCACAGTTGACTAAGGCTAAGCAACCATATGATGATTCTTTGGTTCCTCATGTTAAGGACATAGCAGATGGTAATCTGACGAATTTTCAATTTGATGATGATGGATTTTTATGCTTCAAGGGTCGAATAGTGGTGCTGGAAGTCTCGGAGCTTAGGCATACTATTTTGGTGAAAGCACATTCTATTCCTTTTGCTATGCATCCTGGTAGTACCAAAATGTATCGTGATTCGAAGGAAAGGTACTATTGGGTTGGTTTGAAGAAGAATGTGGCAGAGTTTGTGTCCAAGTGTATGGTGTGTCAGCGGGTTAAAGCTGAACATCAATTTCCATCTGGGTTGTTGCAACCGTTGAGAATTTTGGAGTGGAAATAGGAGAGAATCACCATGGATTTCGTGTCAAGGTTGCCGTTGACACCGGCTAAAAATGATTCCATTTGGGTGATTGTCGATCAGTTTACGAAGTGTGCATATTTTCTGCCAGTGCATACAACGTACACCTTGGACAAGCTAGAGGATTTGTTTATCTCCGAGATTGTACATTTGCACATGGTACCAAAATCGATCGTTTCGGATAGAGATCCGAGGTTCACATCAAGGTTTTGGAAATGTTTACATCAGGCTTTGGGTTCGAGGTTGAGTTTCAGTACCGCGTATCATCCTCAGATGGATGGGCAGTCTGAGCGTGTTATGCAAGTCTTGGAGGATATGCTAAGGTGTTTTATTATTGAGTTTCAAGAACCTAGGAGAAGCATTTTCCGTTGGTGGAATTTGCTTATAATAACAGCTATCAAGCGAGTATACAGATGGCACCATTTGAGGCATTGTATGGCCAGAGGTGTCATCGCCCTTGTGTTGGGCCGAAGTAGAGGAAAAGCATGTTTCCTTGCCTCATGTGTTGAAAGACACGGATGACAAAGTTAATCTTGTGTGTGAACGCTTGAAAGCGGCTGCGAATCGGCAAAAATCTTACGCAAATTTAAAGCGTAGGGAAATTGAATATGTGGTGGGCGATCGTGTATTCTTGAAGGTGTCACCGTGGAAAAAAGTGATGCGGTTCGGACATAAGGGTAAGCTTAGTTCGAGGTTTATTAGACCATATGAGATTGTGGAGCAAGTTGGTCCTATGGTTTATCGGTTGAGGTTGCCTCCCGAGCTTGAGAAAATACATTATGTGTTCCATGTATCCATGTTACGGAGGTATCAGTCGGATCCTTCGCATGTTATGCCGGTGGAGCAAATTGAGTTGAGACCAGATTTATCCTTTGATGAGAAGCCGGTGGAAATCCTTGATTCTAGCAGCACGGTTCTATGGGGTAAGGCGATAGAACTGGTTAAAGTCTTGTGGCGACATCGAGGTGTCGAGGAAGCCACTTGGGAAAGCAAGGCGGATATGTTGGAGTAATTTTCGCATATTTTTTCCTCCAAGTAAATTTCGAGGGCTAAATTTCTTAAGAGGGGGAGAGTTGTATGCCCTGGTTTTGGTCCTAGCGGTTTTGGGGTTGGTTAGACGGTCTAGTGGACCAGGTTAGAGATTTGAGTCGAATTCGGGAGCAGATATTTTTCTGAATGATAAAATTATGGAAAATGTTTAAAAATCATATTTTATTATATTAAAAATATTGGTGAAAGCAATTTTGAAAAAAGAGCCTTAGAAAGATGACATTTTGACTAGTGACCAAAATATAATTTTTGAAAACTGTTTTGAAAAAGTGACTATTTTGTAAAGAGTCAAAACTTAGAATCTTTAAGGAGCTATTTTACCATTTGGTCTAATTCCGAGTATTCCATTAATTAGTATTATTTTAAAATGGTTTTAATTAAAAGAATTAAAAAGGATTTAGTTAAAAAGGTAGTTATCTTTATAAAACTCATTTTGACGTAACTTTTCTTTTCTTACATTTTCTCTCAAAACACTATCAGCCAAACACTCTTTTTCCATAAGAGATTTAAGGTAATGATCTTAATTTCTTTACTCATTGATTTGCTAAATGATTTCTTAAATTGTTTCCACAAATCTTATTGAATTTCTTTGCTTTTCAAGAGGAAAAACCATCCAATTAAGGGGAAACTCATTCATTGGAGGTAAGTTTCGTTCTTCTCCTCTAATGAAAGGTTCTTTACTGAAATTCCCATGTTATTGTCTCTTTACATATGATTTTCAATAGGTTTTGAGTAATTAATTATGGATTTTAGCTTAATTGGGGTTTTATTGAGGAATCTTGTGATTTTATATTCAGATCTGTTTTTCCAGTGTTGTAGATTGATTTCAATCTTATTTTGGATGTATTATAATGTGGATAGGTTGTTTTTAATAATGAAATCCCGAAATTGGTTGAATCTCTAATTGTTAGGTTGTTAGTTAAGGGTTTTTGGGGTGTTTAAGGTGTTTAATCATTGTTGGAAGTAAAAGGATGTTGAGAATGAGTTTTTAGATATTACTTGATGAAGTTTGATGTTTCAAATCATTATTATATGGCTGGGTTAAGATTTAGTAGTGTTTGAGGTTGATTCGGTAAGTTTCGGATGAGTTTTGAGTGGGCATTGTAGACTCTCTAAGTGAATGCTGGCAAAAGGGGCAAAAGATATGTGTTGGAAAAATATAAAATAGTGCCAAGATGAGTCTTTTGCGTGCAAGTATACACGGTCTGCAAGTCATACAACAGTTAAGCTGAGTATCGATCCCATAGAGATTGACATGGAATTCAATTGCTTTGATTGTTACTTGCCTTAAGAAAAAGGTTGATTTGATTTGAAATTGGTTTTGGAAAAAAATTAAAAAGTAAAGGAATGAAAGTAAAATAGAGACGTTGGCAAGGAAGGTGCTTTAATGAATGATGAGCGTTGGCAGGGAATGTTTGGTTTTCACGCTATTCATGTCGTGCCAGCCTTTAATAACAACCTGTCTTGGTATTATTTACCGAGCAGATTCAAATTTAGCAAAGCCTCTCTCGATGGTCATTGCCCTAAATTGATCATGTAAAAACCCCTATATCTCTATAGTGCATGCTTTTAAATAAACCAATTTGATTAACATCCAATCTATACTCCTAAGGGGTAGATTTCACTCCCGAAGTAAGTTCATCTACTTGAACGACTTCTCTCGAAGCTTCTCTCCTTAGTATTCAACAACTCAATCATTGCCACCCCAAGTCTGTTAAGATATTGAGGAGAAATAGGCCAACAGTGTCAACTCTCGCTTGGCATAGTATTAAGGAAATATTAAAGTATACCGAATAGTGAAAACATTGCCAAGGCAGATTTATTATTGAAAACTAAAACATAAAAATAGCGTTCAACGCAAACAACCCCCACCAACTATGAAATTAGTTCATGGTGAGGGACCTAAACAAAAAACCACAAATGTTTCCCAAGTACATCATCATTTAAAACAAAATAAAATAACTTGAAAAAAATGGGCTAGAATGGGTCTCTCGATGCAGCCCTTCAAGATCCAGGCTTCTCGGCCAAGTTGGTCGGACCACCCTTCCTAGGTGCAGCCGGTTGTCATTCTTCACACACCAACTCCTCACTCCTCACTCCGATCTTCTTCTCTCTAAATGCTAGCTTGGTTGGTGTTTAAATAGGCGTGCGATGAAGGGATAGGATTAGCTCTTCAAATTTTGAACTTCAACTGCCCAAGGGATAAAGGATTATCATCTTATCCAAATTTGAATGAGAGCTGATCAGGCTAGGGCTGACATCATACTGTCGACGTTGCCTTGGCGCCCAAGCTTGGCATGAATATGCCAACAAGTCTTGGCACCATCTTATCCGCTATTTTTTCGGAGATTGATCCAATTGCTATCTTTTCGGAGCCTGATCATTTCCTATTTTTTTGGGGTCCAACAACTTCTTGGCGTGACATCAAGTTCACTTCTCTGTCAACCGGTTCTTGGCATTGTCTGGTCCATCTATGCCAACAGCACTCGGCATTCTCTCTGGAACTCCTTCATGTGTTGCTTTTCAGGGCCAAATCCTATGCCAAACATGCAAAATTGGCAACAAAACAACCCTTCACACTAGCATAGACAAAACTCTAAACTCCTTATGCAAATGCATGATTCTAACACCCTAATGCAACTAAATGTACCTAAAAACAAGCAAAAGCATTGTAAGATTGGCATTAAAAACATTACTTTTAAAGAGGTAACACACCCCCAAACCTAACTTATTGCTTGTCCTCAAGTAATGCAAACAAAATAAAAACAAAAACTATGAAAAAGTTACCTCGACAAAATTTTGGTTGAATGCCAACGCGTGCTGGTAAGCAGAATTTGGCTCTATTTCTGTCCTTAGTATCTCAGTGCAATAATGCCAAGCAGGTAGTAATTCAAGTGCAGCAATATAACTCTATTCTAAGTTCATGAAGAGTGCATGATGTGTAGGCAATATGCTTCAAGTATCATGTCACTCCCTTAGCCAATTTTACTACCTAAACTCATATTTTTATCTCTTTTTCTATTCCTTTTTCTTTTCCAAGGGTTTCTGTTGGCATTAACTTAAGCTTGCTTCGTGACACTATTTAGCGTGAGAGATAAGAGGGAGCATACCACGAATCCCCACCTTAATCTAGACATCACTAGGCTTTCTCTCCAACTCATACTCTAAGGTTTTGGACTTGAGAACTAAGAGGGAGCAAACCACGAAACCCCAAGTAACTTATTATCCCTAGGTAAAGGAGAGTTCATTTCATTTTTTCTTGCCTTGGCAGAACATTGTTGTCTTATTTATTTCTTTTTACCCTGGCATCATTTTTTTTTAAATCTGAGTATAGTTTCAAAAAGTCTAAGTTTGCTAAGGAACTAGATACATACTACGTGTTAAGTGTAAGTTCAATTCCCTAAACTAGAGATCAATTGCCAAGCAAACCCGGCATACTATGCTGCTGGCATGGCATGAGAACTAAAGATTAAAAGTTCATAATTGGATAGACACCTATATCAAATTAAACTTGCCTAACAAATGCTAACATTTTTCAAAATTAAATCGAGGCAAAATTTTCTTTTTTTAGTGGTTCGGTATGCATCTATCTAAATGACCTAAGTGGCATGACAACAGAATTTAGACATGAAATGTATGGCATGGCATAAATGTGAGAAAATGCACACCCCCAAACCCAATATGTGCACTACCCCTAATGCATGAAACAACTCATATATACAAGAAAAACAGAAAAAAATAAAAAATGCATGATCATGTAAATGCAATGGAATGAAATGTAAAGGAGTTTAGGAAAAACATAACTCCCCTTCGGAGACTATTTGTCGTACGGCATGGGCTTTTCTTCTCACAAATCGCCCTCGATCAGGGGCTATGTGCTTCTTTCTTTTTAGGCTCAGTTTTGAAACAGCAGTGGAGGCTCTAACTTCCTCATTTTCCTTGGCAGGCTACGATGCAGCAGGTGCATTGGTGGCATCAGATGCCGTATGTATAGTAGGTGTCACTGGCGACTTGGATTTGTTTTTTTTTTTGTTTCAGATGAAGAATCAGAAATGCCAGACTCGACTTGAACTGGAGACAACAGGACTGTGGCATCAGACGGGGTATGAACTAGACTAGATGGCATAGCATTGTCGCTGGCAGAGAGCTCGGCAGGGAAGTCTGGATACTCTAGCACAAAATTAGTTGATAATTTTGTAAGAGCCTCTCTGATCAGAAAATCCCTGGCCTGGATGTAGTGTCGCATCTTGACATTGAGCTCATCAGCCTTTCCCAGCTTTTGGAAAATAATATCCTCGCGTTGGTGAATTTGAGACAGCATTGCCATTGAATTGTCTGGCACATTTTCTGGCATGGTTGCTAGCGCGGCCCTTGACTCATTGGGCTTTGGCGTGGGTGCCCTTGCCTTTCCTTTCCCCTTGTCCTTGGGCTCGACAGCCACAAGATTCCTCTATATAGCAATAGTTATTGTTGTTCTCTTGATCGTTTGCCCTTTATCCGTATCAAGCCTTGGCACATCATACAAATGTTAGAAATCAACAAAGGGAAAAACAAGCTGCCAGTACCATTCACTGCGCACTTGTAAGTTTCCTCACCAATGAGCTTGCCAACATTGATTTTGCGCCCCATAATAATGGAGTGCAACAGGATCATCCTTTCTTTTGACACGGTCTCGTTATGGGATGTGGGCATCATATTCGCATTGAGAAAGTGATTTCATCCTCTCCATTGGGGCTTCAATGCCAACCTCTTCACCATTCGGTGCCCTTTGGATAACACTGTTCATGCCGTGCCAGGCTCGCACAGATCTGCCAATAGCCTCTTTCTCTTGGCAGCATTTATTGATTCAGCGTACTCGAAATACTCATCCTCTACATCATCTAACTCAAACATATTATTGATACCCCCTTCATCGAAACGAACACATTTACCTATAATCATCAAGAATGGCGAATCCTTGGTCACAAGGTGCACATAGAATTCTTGGATGATTGTGGCATAAACCTCCCATTTTTGCTGGCAAAACTGAGTCCATTTGTGCAAGTTAATCGTAAACATGACTTTCGGAGGGAAGCCATTGTTCTTCTCTGTGTTGAGGTCGAAGTGCGTCTCATAGCAAAAATTCCTCGAGGTAAAATTGGATTCGAACTTTTTCTCGATCTCCTCGTTGAAGAATCGCTTGAAGGGGATAGAGGATGAAGCCATTGAAACTCGTTGAAAGAACTTGAAACGATGTTGAAAGATGAAGAAAAAGACGATTTGGGTTTTGCACTTGCTTATCGAAAAGAAAGTAAAAAGTGAGAGAAAGATGTTTCGTTTCTTTAACCGGCAAATGTGAGAAAGTGAAAGGTTTTGGGTTGGTTGAGTGTTTTAATGGGATTAGTAATTAGGGATAATGATGGGAAATAAAAAGAATTAATTTAAAAAGAGGTGGAGTGATAAGGTTGAAGTGATAAGGTGATAGGTGATAAGATAGGGTAAGGATTAGAGTGATAAGGTAATTGATTTGAAATTTTAAATTTCAACCGAGATTTTGGGCGGCTAGGGTTTAAAGTCAAATAAAAACAACTCTCTCTTATTTTACCGGGCCGATAAAACTAGAGTTTTTTTCTTCCTTCTATCTTTTGCACCGCTGCATGCCAAGCTACTCTGGCACTACGTCTGATAGATTTTTCTATTGAAGCGTTATCCCCTGCCAGCAACCCTTGAAGTGTTCCTGCATACTTCCTGGCATAATGAATCTGCACAACTTAAAAAAAACCTTTCAACACAGTAAAGGAGTAAAACTTGAAATATAAAAGGAAAGAAAAACAATTAAAAAGCTAAAAACAAAGAAAAACACTAACCTAATATTTACAAAAGTTCAAACCTGATGATGTTTTCTTGTTACCTCTACCAAGAGGATCACTTCTTTGGTATTGTTCTGATCACCTTCCATGTAGTGCTTCAAACGTTTTCCATTCACCTTAAAGATTTTTTCCCGTCTTTAAATTCTTGATGTCCACAGCTCCATGAGAATAGGGCTTCACAACTTCATAAGGGCATGTCCATCTTGATATGAGTTTCCTTGGAAACAACTTAAGCTGTGAGTTGAATAACAAATCACGTTGGCCTACCTCAAATTGTCTTGGCATTATCCTACTGTCATGCCAACGTTTTGCTTTTTCCTTGTAAATCCTGGCGTTCTCATAGGCTTGTGTTCTGAATTCCTTCAACTTATTTAGGTCTAGTAACCTTTTTTCTCCAGTAGTTCTCCATGTCATGCCAAGTGTTCTGATGGCCCAGTAGGCTTTATGCTCAAGCTCCACTGGCAGATGGCATGGTTTGCCTAAAACAAGTCGAAATGGTGATGTACCCAAATAAGTTTTAAATGCAGTCCTGTAAGCCCACAAGGACTCGTCTAGTCTCAAGGACGAGTCCTTCCGTGATGGATTAACAGTCTTCCCTAAGATGTTTTTGATCTCCTTATTTGAAATCTCAGCTTGCCCGTTTGTTTGTGGATGATATGCTGTGGCAATTCTTTGCTATATACCATACATGCACAAAGCTTTAAAGATTAGATTACACTTAAAATGGGTGCCCTCATCGTGAATAATCACCCTAGCGGCACTAAATCCAGTAAAAATATGTTTATGGAAGAACTTGGCAACAGCCTTGGCATCGTTTGTTGGCAGGGCCACAGCCTCTACCCATTTAGATACATAGTCAACAGCCACAAGAATATATACATTACCGAATGAGGGTGGAAAAGGACCCATAAAGTCTATCCCCCATACATCAAATAAATCTACAGGCATAATGTTTTGAAGCGGTAGTTGGTGTCTGCTAGAGATGTTCTTGTCCGTTGGCATCGATCACATGCCTTGGCATACTCGTGGGCATCCTTATATAGTGTGGGCCAAAAGAATCCTGACTGCAATACCTTGGCAACAGTTTTTACCCCAGCAAAGTGACCTCCATATGGCGCGGCATGGCATAGATGCAATATGTTATGTTGTTCATCCTCATGCACACACCGGCAGATCACTTGGTCAGCACACTATTTGAACAATATTGGCTCGTCCCAGTAGTATTGCCTAACTTCCCGCAAGAACCTCTTCTTGGCATTGTATGCCAAGTCTAGTGGCAGAATATTACTTACCAAGTAGTTGAGAATGTCAGCATACCATGGCACGGCATTAACTGCAGGCAAATACTCGTCAGGAAATTCATCTCTTATAAAATTGGTCTTACCATCTTCAAGATGATGCTCTAAATGTGAGAGATGGTCAGCTACTAGGTTTTCACTACCCTTCTTGTCTCGAATCTCAAGGTCGAATTCTTGAAGTAGGAGCGTCCATCGAATTAGTCTGGGCTTGGCATCCTTCTTTTCCAAGAGATACTTCAATGCCGAATGATCTGTAAAAACCATAACTTTGTTACCAATTAAATAAGATCTAAATTTGTCAAAAGTAAATACAGCCGCAAGAAATCCTTTTCGGTCGTAGAGTAGTTCAGTTGTGCTTCGTTCAAGGTTCGACTGGCATAGTAGATGGCATGAAAAACCTTTCCATGCCTTTGTCCCAAGACTGCTCCAACGACATAGTCGTTGGCATCGCACATGAGCTCGAAGGGCTCACTTCAGTCTGGTGCCACAACTATAGGGGCATTGATCAACTTCTCTTTAAGCTCCCGAAATGCTCTCAAACAAGAATCGTCAAATGAAAAAGTGGCATTACGTTCTAACAACAAGCATAAAGGTTTGGCAATTTTTGAAAAATCTTTAATAAAGCGCCGATAAAAACCGGCATGTCCTAAAAAACTCCTTATACCTTTAACACTCATTGGAGGCGGTAGCTATTTAATTACCTCAACTTTTGCTTGATCCACTTCTAACCCTCTCTTAGTTACCTTGTGCCCGAGAACAATACCCTCTTTCACCATGAAGTGGCATTTTCCCAATTCAACACTAGGTTTGTCTCTATGCATCTCTTCAAGACTTTCTCCAAACTCAGAAGGCATTCCTCAAATGTTTTGCCAAACACTGAGAAATCATCCATGAACACTTCCATGTTGTGCTCGATCATATCATAAAAAATATACATCATGCAATGTTGAAACATTGTTGATGCATTACATAGGCTGAATGGCATCCTTCTAAATGCAAACATCCCGTAAGGGCATGTGAACGTGGTCTTCTCTTGATTATCAAGGGCGATGGTAATCTGATTATAACCTGAATAACCATCCAAAAAATAATAGAAAGCTTTACCTGCCAACCTGTCTAGCATCTGATCAATGAACGGCAATGAGAAGTGGTCATTCCGTGGAGGCCATGCACACTCTCCATCCTATGATTGTTCTAGAGGGGATTAACTCAGCTTCACTATTTTGTACCACGGTCATGCCACCCTTCTTTGGCACGCATTGCACCAGGCTAATCCAAGAGCTATCAGAAATGGGATAAATAATCCCGGCATCAAGCCATTTTATGATCTCTTTTTTCACTACCTCTTTTATGCTTGGGTTTAGCCTTCTTTGGCCTTCAATGGTCTTGTCATGGTACTCCTCCAAGATAATATTGTGCATGCAAATGGTTGGGCTAATACCTCTAATGTCTGCCAAAGTCCACCCTAATGCTTGCTTATAATCGCGTAATATTGCCAACAATCTTGCCTCCTGATCATTAGTGAGACCAGTGGCAATGATCACCGACAGAGTTGAGTGTTCACCTAACTTCAAGTGATCCGGCAGTGGTTTCAGTTCCAACGCTGGTGGCTCCTCAATTGATGGTTTAGGTGCCTTGATTTCTCTACCGGCCAACTATAGTGGCTCAAAATAACTCGCCTCTTCAGCCTTCAAGACTGGTTCTTCTGGTTCCTCAAACAAATCAGCTATGCCATCTAAATTGTTGGCATCAAAATTTGTATCCTGGCATAACTGTGCCGTGTCCAAAGTGCAAACGGACTCCACCATCTCCTCTGCTTGGCACTCATCAGGTTCATCTACACATTTCAAAGCTTGAAACACATTAAATGTAACATGCTGGTCATTCATGCGCATTGTTAGTTCTCTTTTATGAACATCAATCGAAGCTCTACCCGTGGCAAGAAAAGGTCTCCCCAAAAGCTCTACCTGTCTCTCAAAGAGAAAGTAAATAACAGCTTCACGGTATCTTCAGGTACTCCATTTTGTTGGAATAGCTGGCAAATCTCCATGAATTATTTTAGATGTTACCTCGGATCACCAGTGAGTGCTCCATCAAACTGAACTACATTCAAAAGAGTTTAAATCATTACCAGCTTAAGTTTAAAATTGACAGTGTTTACCTTTGTGCCAACAAGTCCTGGCATCAAATTGTCAATGGCTTGTGCCGAATGTTCTCTAATAGGTCTCTCATTAACAACTGGGACAACAAGTGATGGTGGTATCTCATTATTGAGTGGATTTCCTCCATTTTTCACCACATCATTCTCTACATTACCTTGGTTTTGCATCTCTCAAAATCTTCTTTTTAACCTTCCAAAGGTTTTCTCAATTTTCGGATCGTATGGCCACTCGTCCACCACATGATGGCCTCTGGTTATACACCGAAAAAAATAAAAGCTAAAACAAAAACAAAAATAAAAATAAAAGAAAGACAAGTAAGAATTTAAAAACAATCAGTTTTGTTGCAATCCCAACAACGGCGCCAAAAACTTGTAGACTCTCTAAGTGAATGCTGGCAAAATGGGAAAAAGATATGTGTTGGAAAAATATAAAATAGTGCCAAGATGAGTCTTTTACGTGCAAGTATACACGGTCTGAAAGTAATACAACAGTTAAGCTGAGTATCGATCCCATAGAGATTGACTTGGAATTCAATTGCTTTGATTGTTACTTTCCTTAAGAAAAAGGTTGATTTGATTTGAAATTGGTTTTAGAAAATAATTAAAAAGTAAAGGAATGAAAGTAAAGTAGAGACGTTGGCAAGGAAAGTTCTTTAATGAATGATGAGTGTTGGCAGGGAATGCATGGTTTTCACGTTATTCATGTCGTGCCAGCCTTTAATAACAACTTGTCTTGGCATTATTTGCCGATCAGATTCAAAATTAGCAAAGCCTCTCTCGATGGTCATTGCCCTAAATTGATCATGTAAAAACCCCTATATCTCTATAATACATGCTTTTAAATAAACCAATTTGATTAAGATCCAATCTATACTCCTAAGGGGTAGATTTCACTCCCGAAGTAAGTTCATCTACTTGAACAACTTCTCTTGAAGCTTCTCTCCTTAGTATTCAACAACTCAATCATTGCCACCCAAGTCTATTAATATATTGAGGAGCAATAGGCCAACAGTGCCAGCTCTCGCTTGGCATAGTATTTAGGAAATATTAAAGTATGCCGAACAGTGAAAACGTTGCCAAGGCTGATTTATTATTGAAAACTAAAACATAAAAATAGCGTTCAACACAAACAGCCCCCACCAACTATGAAATTAGTTCATGGTGAGGGACTTAACCAAAAAACCACAAAAGTTTCCCAAGTACATCATCATTTAAAATAAAATAAAATAACTTGAAAGAGAAAATTGGCTAAAAGGGGTCTCTCGATGCTGCCCTTCAAGATCCAGGCTTCTCAGCCAAGTTGGTCGGACCACCCTTCCTAGGTGCAGCCGGTTGTCAATCATCACACACCAACTCCCCACTCCTCACTCCGATCTTCTTCTCTCTAAATGCTATCTTGGTTGGTGTTTAAATAGGCATGCGAGGAAGGGAAAAGATTAGCTCTTCAAATTTTGAACTTCAACTGCCCAAGGGATAAAGGATTATCATCTTATCCAAATTTGAATGAGAGATGACTAGGCTAGGGCTGAAGTCATAATGCCGATGTTGCTTTGGCTTCCAAGCTTGGCATGAATCTGCCAACAAGTCTTGCCATCATCTTATCCGCTATTTTTTCGGAGATTGATCCAATTGCTATCTTTTCGGAGCCTGATCATTTCCTATTTTTTCGGGGTACAACAGCTTCTTGGCGTGGCATCAAGGTCACTTCTTTGCCAACAGGTGCTTGGCATTGTCTGGTCCATCTATGCCAACAGCACTCGGCATTCTCTCTGGCACTCCTTCCTGTGTTTCTTTTCAGGGCCAAATCCTATGCCAAACTTGCAAAATTGCCAAAAAAAACAACCTTTCACACTGGCATAGACAAAACTCTAAACTCTTTATGCAAATGCATGATTCTAACACCGTAATGCAACTAAATGTACCTACAAACAAGCAAAAGCATTGTAAGATTGGCATTAAAAATAGTACTTTTGGAGAGGTAACAGGCATCTTGAGAGCTACAAGATTATGGGTTAAAACAGAGTATTGGATGCATTTTAATGCATGTTTCCTCTGGTTTTGTGTGGCCAAAATAGGGGACAATCAAGGCGTAGCATCTTGAAGTGGTTCTAGACTTGCCGAGAGCTTGTTTCGTGTAGCAAGCAAGGCGAAGTGAAATCGGTGAGTGGAAACGGTCTTAAAAATATTTCAAAGGTTTGAAAATGGTCTTTGGAGTTTAGGATAAGTTTGAAACACTTACATAACCTCGGAAGTAAGTTTCCCTCTTTTACTCTTCAATATCAGTTCGGATATGAGCATGTGTGATTCATGTTTTAGTCGTAAATATGGTTTGCTTTACCTACTGTTAATGCATGATTTTAAAGTACATATGCAGTTGCTTAAGGGTATATTTAATGCTAGTGACCATTGGTGTTTATTCTGGTATTGCTATGGCAATGTGATTTGCATATGTGGGGATTTTTGTGTAATGCATTGTCAAACAGTGAGTAAATGGTTTTGAAAATGATATATTGGTTATGTGACAAGGTGAGAAAACACTCGGATATAGTTGGCCTGCCATAGGTGCACTATAATATGGTTAAAAATTGATAATGGTATAAGAATCTTTGAGGTATAGCGATCGGCTACTCAGACTATGTTGTTATCACTTGGGTTGAGCGGTCAGTTCCCCTTGTTGATGTAAAGCTTGCGGTCGGCAATGTTGTAAAGTTATGCGGTCAGCATGGGGTAGTCTTGATGATGGTCGGTCATTAAGGGAGATCCGTGTATCCAATGTGTAAAGTTAACGGTCGGTTAACTAAAGATTAGCGATCGGCTAATCAAGGGATAGTGGTCGACTATCCGGGGTCACTATAATTACCAATATATGAGAATTTTAATGTTGAATCTTTTTAAAATGCTTCGGGATTTAAGCATGGTTTTGTATATAATGCTTAGGGATTTAAGCATACTTTGTATTTGATATTTTGGGATTAAACATGTGGAATATATGTATTGGTTGCATATGGTTGATATGCATGTTTTGATTTGAAACTATTGGAACTTGCATGTTTTGATTTGAAACTATTGGAACTTGCTTGTTTTGATTTGAAACTATTGGAACTTGCTTAGGTCGTAAGCTTGGTTTGAAAACAAGAGCTGGTTTTCAAGAGTTTTAAATGCATCATCATTTAAGAGCATCCTCACTAAGCATGTTTGCTTACACTCTCTTTTCTCTAATGATGTTGAGCATTAAAGCTCGGAGGCAGCAAAGGCAAGGATTAGGTGATCCAAAGACAAGACTATTTGAGTATGTACTCAGTTTTAGTTTTCGGTTAATAAGGCACTGTGTTCGCCATAGATTTTGGGATTTGTAATTTAGTTTTCCCTGGTTTTGAGCATGTATAATGCTATGATTTTGGAGTGTGACTGTTGACGTTTCGTTTATCATGCACCGTTACCTATGGTTGATGTTATATGCTTACCTAGGTATGCATCTAGATGGTTTTGCTTGGATGACATGTTTTGATGGGCTAAACCTGTTGAGTATTGTCTTGATGCATTATTGGCATGGTGTTCTTGTTGATAATTTCTCGGTTGGGCATTTTGGTGCGTTTGGTGGTGTGTTATAGGGAGCATGCCTCTAGACCAATCTTTTGGGTGGCATAATCTTGTGTTGTAGTTAAACCTTGGTGTATGTGTTGTTAAATGTGATGTTGGATGCTTATATGTGTGTATGCAAGTTGCTAGGACCTAAATGCATCTAGCTTTGAATGAAAAACCAGCTAAAAATGTCATTACAGGTCCAGATGTATCGAAACAGGTGTCCTCGTACTAGTACGGCTAGGCCATTTCAGGCATAGCGTTCTGATACATGGGAGGGTGTTTCGATACGGTCCTGCCTTTTTAGGCTTGATGTTTCGGTACTCAAGCAAGTGTTTCGATATGGTTATAGGCATTTTTGTCAGGCGTACTGATACGCGAACAAGCATTTCGGTACGGATTTTAGCTACTGGAATCTGAGTTTTTGAAAACGTATAGATGTATTGAAACACGAATATACGTACCGGTACAGGTACCGTTAAGTTGGTTAATTTGGAATCTTGAAAGTTCCTGGCTCTTTCATTTTGGTCCTTGAGTCTTGGAAACGCAATTGTATAAGTTGGAATGATTAAATTAATCTGGAATTTAACATGTTGGCATGTAAAAGGACTAATTGAGGGTTGGTAACCTTAAATTCAATTTTGGTTTTGTAATTTAAAGTATTTACATTTTAGTCCTCAATTGGTATTATGATGCGTTTGATTGTTCTTTTGTGGCTCGTTTCATTTGAGAACTTACCCGTTGTAAGTATGAACAAGTAGGAACAGTAATTTGCATTTAGACAAAATAAAAGAAGAAAAGATTGACTTTTCGTAACCTTTCTCTGATTTTCTTCGGCAAACCTAATATAGCACTCTTGGTTCGGTCGGGCTTCCAAGCCGGGTCGAGGGGTTACATGTAACACCCCTACCAGGTCTGGAATAAAACCGGATCGAAATTATCACTGAAAAACAAAACATAACATACTTGTACATGGTTCGAACAAATAATGCATAATTTCATATTTTCATAACATAGTGGAATCAATGAACTTAACATCAGCATAAATTCATACATTCTTGACTTCATATTCGGACTCTATTCATAGGGACTAATTTATAATTTCTAAAATCTAGGGTCTTCTTACAAAATTAAGGATACTCATACAAAAATCATACCATTATAAACTTACTTGATCACACACATTAAACAAGCAGTCATGTTAACTCACATTAAACCTTGATTTTATGATTAGGGGTTATTTAACAAAGAATCCAAAGTTTAGGGACTAAATCATAATTTCTAGAAACTAAGAGTCCTTATCTGAATTTTAAGTCATGATCATGTAATTTATCTCATAAAAATCAAACATAAAAATTTCCAACTTATTCAGATACTTTTAAGTCATGAAATTAAACATATCATGTTTAAGGGACCAAAATGTAATTCTTAGGAATTCTTAGTCCTTAAAAAAATCCAATGACATAATGTAGCGATGTCCCGTTTCGCTAAAAAATAGGTTTTTGAAGTGTTTGTGGTTGTCTTTCGGGTATTAAAATATTCATTCCGTGGGGTTTTAAAAAATCGAGTTTTATTTAGAAATTGGAGTCGCCACCGGCCACTTAGGTAGACCGGACACCATAAAAACCAGAGATTTTGAAAAATTTGGGTTCGGGAGTCGGTTACGGATGGGGAAGGATTAGCACCCCCACACCGCCCAGAATTGGTACTTTAATAATTACCGCTTTATCAATATTAGATTTTTCGGATTAAAGTGAAGATTAATTAAAATTTGGTTATAAGTACGAGTAAATTTTAAAGGCCCCGTTATCCGAGAGTAAACGCCCAACCACCATCACTACGCCTGATACTGGCCCCGTTTACGCTCGGATAAAAGGGCACCGCATTGACAATTTATATTCCATTATGCAAACTTAGTGAGCAAAATATAAAATATGACAAATAATTTAAATACAATACAAATAAATATTAACATAATAGAATACTAATCTAACATAAATAAAATACTAATCTAAAACATACTACATAAATATTAATGTAACTCATAAATAAAAACAAATTTAACATAAATAAAATGCTAACATTCATAAATATTAATCTAAAACACAAATAAATATTAATCTAACACATAAATAAAAATGAATCTAACATAAATAAAAAATTAATTTAAAACATAAATTTAAAACATAAATGAATACTAGTCTAAAACATAAATAAACATACAAACTAAAAAATAAGAATACAATTTTAAAATAACTAATACTTCATTAAATTATGAAAATTACAACACAAATAAAAAGGGAAGAAAATATACCTAACTAGGAGCTCGAATGACGAACCCCGACTGAACCCCACTGAGATCTACCACGACCTCTCTAAAAATATTAACTAGATCGGTTCCGAAATAGGACCCCGATCGAATGTTGGATCGAACCAATTGGGGCCGAGGGCACTGCCCCAACCCCGGCCAGCCTTGCGACCAGCCTAGCTCCCAATTGGGGAGCTAATTCAATTGCCAATTTATGGCAAATTTGGCGTGTATCATGGCTGCCCCCGTGCCTTGTATTTATAGGCAAGGGGTGGTGAAATGGGGTGACGTGGAGCACCCTGCTCCACGCAATTTATCTCTTTTTTTAATTAATAATAACATATATTTTTTTACCTTTTTATATTTTATTTTTATTATTATTTTTCATTGATTTTATATTAATAATACTACCATTAAAATAATACTAATAACACTAAAACCCGATCAAAAATGAGTGATTACAGTTGCCCCTCTTTGCTTGTTCTTGTGAAACGAGGACAAAGCAAAGATCAAAAGCATTCATTTTTGACCTACTTTCTTATCTTTGGCTTCGGAATCACGTGTTCTTCTGGAACTCTCCGCTCTTCCTTAGCTGAATCTTCAAGCTTGTAAGTTCTTCCTATATATAACTTCTTCACCTTCTGATCTTGGAACTATAGGTCCTCCCTATATAGAACCTTTCATTCTGAAGTCTTGAGTTACGAGTCCCTCCTATATAGAACTTTTCATTCTGAGACGGTAAAGCTTGGAGTCCTTCCTATGTAGAACTCTTCACCTTCAACGCTGGTTTCTCCTATATAAAACCTTTTTCGCCACTGATGGATTCTTCCGACTGGGAGTTCCTCCTGTATAGAACTGCTAGTCTTCAAACCCTAGAGCTGCTAGTCCTTCCTATATAGAACTTTTAGCTTCTGAAATCTTGGAGCTACAGGTTCTTCCTATATAGAACCTTTCACTCAAAGACAGTAAAGCTCAGAACCCTTCCTACATAGGACTCTTCGCCTTCAACACAACGGGTTTTCCCTATATAAAACCTTATGTGTCATGGGTGAAATCCTTCGGCTGTAAGTTCTTCCTATATAGAACTGCTAGTCTTCACCCTAGAGCTGCAAGCCCTTCCTATATAAAACTTTCAGCTCCTGAAGCCTCGGAGCGGCGGATTCTTCCTACGTAGAACCTCTCGCTACGGGAGCTTGAAAATATAGGCCCTTCCTATATAGAACCTTTATCTTCGAATTTCTCTTTTCTCTTTTTTTCTCTTTTTCCTTTTTTCCTTTTTTCTTTTTCCCTCTTTTTCTACTCTTTTTCTTTTTTTCTCTTCTCTTTTTTCTATCTCATTTTCATTCTTTTTTTTACAAGGCGGTTGATATCTTTGGACTTACGCTACTAAGGTTGCCGATTTTTCTGGACTCACGCTACTAAGGCTGCCGCATCATGCCCGAAGGACTTACTGATAGCCCGAAAGACTTATCACCATGCTCGAAAGACTTACTGGTGGCCTGAAGGACTTAACACCGTGCCCGAAGGACTTACCGATGACCCGAAGGATTTAACATCTGGGTCTCACGCTGCTATGGCTGCCGATCTTTCTGGACTCACGCTACTAATGCTGCCGCATCATGCCCGAAGGACTTACTGATGGCCCAAAAGACTTATCACCATGCTCGAAAGACTTACTGGTGGCCTGAAGGACTTAACACCGTGCCCAAAGGACTTATCGATGACCCGAAGGATTTAACATATGGGCCTCACGCTGCTATGGCTGCCGATCTTTCTGGTCTCACGCTACTAATGCTGTCGCATCATGCCCGAAGAACTTATCACCATGCTCGAAAGACTTACTGGTGGCCCGAAGGACTTAACACCGTGCCCGAAGGACTTACCGATGACTCGAAGGATTTAACATCTGGGCCTCACGCTACTATGGTTGCCGATCTTTCTAGACTCATGCTACTAAGGCTGTCGCGTCATGCCCGGAGGACTTATTGATGGCCTGAAGGACTTATCACCATGCTAGAAAGACTTACTAGTGGCCCGAAAGACTTAACATCGTGCCCAAAGGACTTACCGATGACCCGAAGGATTTAACATCTGGGCCTCACGCTGCTATGGCTGTCGCATCATGCCCGAAGGACTTACTGATGGCCCGAAGGACTTATCACCA
Source organism: Hibiscus mutabilis (assembly GCA_019671005.1). Taxonomy (NCBI): domain Eukaryota; kingdom Viridiplantae; phylum Streptophyta; class Magnoliopsida; order Malvales; family Malvaceae; genus Hibiscus; species Hibiscus mutabilis. The sequence continues at coordinate 23,643,522 of CM033747.1, forward strand.
TGCTCGAAAGACTTACTGGTGTCCCGAAAAACTTAACACCGTGCCCGAGGGACTTACCGATGACCCAAAGGATTTAACATCTGGGCCTCACGCTGCTATGGCTGCCGATCTTTCTGGACTCACGCTACTAAAGCTGTCGTATCATGCCCGAAGGACATACTGATTGCCCGAAGGACTTATCGCCATGCTAAAACGACTTACTGGTGGCCCAAAGGACTTAACACCGTGCCTGAAGGACATACTGATGACCCGAAAGGTTTAACATCTGGCCTCACACCGCTGTGGCTACCGTCATCTTTCCTTTCTTTAGTAAATTCTTTGACAATTCTTCAAATACATGTCTAGAAACAAGCAAAAATTGACATGCCTCTATCTATATGATGCATGCAATGTCGTGCTTTCTTTTTCTTCTTCTCATTTCCTTCTTTTTCTTTTTTTTATTTCTTTTTCTTTTTTTTCTCTCATTTACCTCTTTCTTCTTCTTCTCTTTTTATCATCGTTTTTCTCTCACTCCCTTTTCTTTCTTTTTCTTATTTCTTCTTTTTTCTTCTCTTTTTCTGTTCGCTCTTTTTTTGTTCTAAAGTCTTACACCTTGAAAGGTTGTTCCTCAGATTTCTTCATCTCTTTACTTCTTCACTGTATGCTCTTAAATCCTCATTTGATCAATCACTTCGAATCTAGATTAACATGCTTTCAAACCTTTTGCGTGGAAGGCTTTCTTGTCTTCGGGGTTATCACGTGTTTTCATAAATGATCTTCTAGTTCTTATATTATTCTTATAAGAACCCTTGTCATCTTCTTCGCTTGGCGTTGCCCCATTCAACCACGGGCTCCGCTGCTTTGAATTTTCTAACCCATCATACAGAGCCTTGATCTATTTCTAGTTACCAGGGTGAGCCAAAATGCTTCCATCCCCTGAGCTCATCCTTGATCTTCTCGTAGCATTTCGACGGGAACTAACTCTCGGTCCCTATGCTTTAAATCTCATCATCATTCATTTTTAAAGTAATGCAAAAGGCAATTTACTTGTGTATATTTCAAAAAAAATAATGAATGTTTGAAAAGATAACAGTCATTTTGAAAATCACAACTTGGAGGGGATACCAAATATTTTGAAAACATTGTTTGGGACAAATGGTAAACATCCTCTCTTTTTTTTAAGGACCAAACTTTTTTTAAAAAAATTAATGTTTGAAGAGTGTTAAACAAAATTCGAAGTATATTGCCAAACATTTTAAAAACTAATGCTTGGGGGAAATGGTAAACATCAAAACTTTGGGAGAAAATGTCAAACCTTTTAAAACATTTTTGCCCCTAAAATATCGAACACCATAGCGCATCTGCTTCAAGTTGCCAGAGATCAACTCTAATGAAGCGCATACTTTGAAGATCTTGACCATTGTGGAGATATATGCCAATGTATAGTTTCTTCTAGTCTAATAGGCTTTTGAGAGGAACAACCCCACCTAGTTTCTACCCCGTTTAAGGTGGCTCTCTTAATCTCACTATCTCATCATGCCCCATCCTTCCATCATTTGGGTGTCGATCAATCACTTCGAAGTCTGACGTTTCTTGAAGCAAAGTTAACCCTTATAGGCGGAATGAAATCTAAAGACATTCTCATTCAACCTGGATATCTATGGATGATCAGAATGGTCTTTGGGGGCTTGTAATGTAGGCATTTGGTTTATGGTTAAGTGAAACAATATTTCTGTACTTGTGTAACTTGGATATGCCCATTATTCCTTCCCTTTTTTGGATCACTCTAAACTGCCTATTTTCGGGTTTTCACCCTAGAGTTATTTCCTTTCTTTTTTTACTGTAGGCTGTCTTGCATTTTGGTTATATACTGATGTTCGTTTTCTGGTCAAGAATGTTTGATCCTCCAAAACTCCTCGAAACTGAGATTTCTTGAATGAAGGACTACGAATACATTTCTGGGAATTCTTGTGATTGACACACCCAGATGAAATGTTATTCTTTCTTTCTTCTTTTTTTCTTTTCTTCTTTTTCACTTTTTCTCTTGGATCGCTCTAGACTGCCCATTTTTAGGTTTTCACCCTAGAGGTCACTTTCTTCAGTGTATTTTGGTTGGATATTGATGCCAGCAGGCTCAGGCAGACTACTCTTTTTCTTCATTTTCAGGATCACTCTAGACTGCCCATTTTTGGGTTTTCACCCTAGAGGTCATTTCCTTTTTTGAAATTGGCAGTCTTAGGGCCGACTTGTCTTAACTTGGCTTTAATTCGAGCTTCTATACTAATTTTCAAAACTGATATTTACTTGAAATGAGGATTCCTTGTGTCTCTTGCTCATAGTTGAAGTCTCGTTCTTGTATTGTTTGATCTGTGTGTGAAGCATATACAGTATTATTTCTTTCTTTTTCTTTTTTCCTTTTTTTCCTTTTTCTTTTTTCTTTCTTTTTTCTCTCTCTTTTTTTCTTTTTCTTCTTTTATTTTTTTATTTTTTTCTTTTTCTCTATTTTTTTGTTTTTTGTTTTAGACTACCCATTTTGGGTTTTTAGCCTTGAATCTCTTTCTTCTTATTGGAGTCTATAAATGTATCCTCGAATCAACACGTATCTATACTGGGTATTGATGCTATCTTCCGCTCGAAGTTAATAGCCTCTCTGCAGCTCTTCTGATATTTACTCGATCTGGATTGGTTCGGCCTTCCGATTGCCATTTCTTTTCTTTTCTTTGGTTTTTCGTTTAGACATATCCTTGCTTTCAACCATTTTCTTTTGATGATTTTCTGATCTTCGTATCCAATCTGTATGGTCTCCTCTCTGTCTTCTGGTAAAGTAAAAGAATATCATTCGTCGTCACATTCACGAATGTCTTAAGAAAGCCTTCAGGGGTAGAGGTTTAGGGTCAACTCTCATTTCAAGGATCTTAAACGACAAGCGCCTGAGAAGATAAATTCCTAAAATGGGAACTGCCCATTGTCTAAACGTTCGCTTTGTTCCTCTATTGGCCTAAGTAACTAGCATATACTCACATTTACAGTATCCTCACAACATTCAATCTCTTCTAAATATATGCAACTTAGAGTTGATCTTTGGATCTGAAGCAAATGTACTGTTGCATTCAAAATTCGAGGACCTGGTATAGAAATGATATATACATATGTCCATTCAAAAATGCATGTATATGCATATGGGAGAACAAAAACTACCCCATAAAAATAAAATGTTTAAAGAATCAGAAAATATAAAAATGCTTTCTAAATGGAAATGTGATTTGTTATTCTGATAAACAATGAGTTTTTTTTAGAATTTCTTTGTGAAATGATGAGAAAACCGTAAGGACCTTTGGACTATCTACAGGGTACTAACTCATTTTGCCCCTTCCAAGGTAGTGTAGGCTTGCCTCTTCACTTGTTTTTCCACCGCTGGATCAACTCTCTCGTCATGAGTCCCTTGTCAACCAGCTTCTTGATTTTTTCTATTAACGACCCCAAATTTCTTAGTGTCATGCCCCAGCGCCTCAATGTAGAACTCACATATACCTTGACCAGATAAAGCCATATGTCCGAGATGGAATACTCTGAATATCTCTAAATATGTACTTGTTCGAGGAATTTTTCTCGGTGATTCAGAGGAATCTATCTGTTTTCTACTCTTACGATCACGAGAACCTTCGAAAGTGGTACCCATTTATCTCTTTCTTTCTTTCTGCTCCTAGTCAGGTCTGGTCTTTAAACTTAGGTCCCGGAGTGCATATTCGTTTCTCTCTCTGACTGTCATGAAGTCCTTAAAGCCGACCTTCATTTTCTCGAGCATCTTATTAAAGAAGAAATATGAAAGGTGGCATGAAACATGGAAGTCACTTTCCTCTTCATCTATGGGAGGCTGTACCTAGGTCGCTAAATGCAGCCACCTCAAAGCACGTTCCTTGAAGCCTTCATCAGGTTTCATCCTCGTACCCTGGAGATACTGACGACTTGGTTCTAGGTCTAAAGCATATATGTATTGCCCATAAAGACGTCGGTTAAGTCTCTGCATGACTACACTTGGTCTCTACTCAAATAGTTGTACCATAGCACGGTAGGTCCTGCTAGACTGTTGTAGAAGTAGTGGATCGGCAATTTTTCATTCTCGATGTAGCCCTCTATCTTTCTGCAGGACGTGGTCAGGTGAATCTTGGGGCAGCTTGTTCCGTCATCATGCGTAAATCTGGGAATCTTTGAAATTTAGAGGAATGACCAAATCAGGGTTCAAACAGAGTTTTCTTGCATCGAAGGCATCAAATTTCTTCTTTTTTCTTTTTTTCCTCTCGAGCCCATCTTTTAACTGCTCGAATCTTGATTTTTGAGTGTCTTCAATTCTTTTATCCATGATAAAACCCTAATTGGTCTTTGAATTACTCCTCATAAAGTTTTTGCAAGGTAATAATAATGCAAGGTAATGATAATGTCATGTAAAACATGCCAGGATCGTGCAAAGCAATGCAATGCAATCCTAAAATATAAACATGAATGCAATAAGGTATTGATTCCAAAAGTGATCCCCATAGAACGACGTTCATTAAGGCCAAAAGGTTTCATTATATCAGATATTAGATATTTACAGTTACTGATAAGCTTCAGTGCCTACTTTCTTAACTTCATCCAGTAGTCCGGTCAGCTTGCCTCTGTGGTCCAACACTTGGTCCATGTTCTGACAAAGCCTGCCACCTTGTTGAGCCGCCTTACCTGCTCGAGTAGTATTGATCTTCGAGTCTTCATCTATCCCCTACTTAGTCTTTCATAGCTTGGAAGTTGCCTTTTCCCAACTGAAGAGTGTTGGATTGTCATTGCTTTGTCGTAAACTTGTTTCCAAAACTCTTGTTAATGGCTAAGTTATTCTGTAGCTCATCTCGGGAGACTTCGTACCTATTCCTAATTTCTTCAAACTTACCTGATAATAGCCTGACTTGATTCTTGATTGACTAGTTTCTCTTCTTCCAATATTCTGAGTCGTCCTTCAACTGAACAACACCGCTCATTTACTTTTTAAAGGTGACCCAATCTGATATTTTTAAACACTCAGTAGAGCTTCTGGTGATCATTCAATTTTATCAAAGTTATCTCTCTTATCTGAGCTGGCTGGACTCGAAAGAATATCCCTCTCTTGGGATGCCCCTATCTCCGATCTTCAAGTTTAACTCGCTTGAGTGACCCACTTCGGTATTACTCAAAATTTGTCCTGGATATCGATTCCTCCTCGACTTTGCCCCTCGGGTGATTGTTAGCTTACTATAGAATTGGGGAACTCCGTCTTTGAAATCCAAAATTCTCATCGTGATAAGATCTTGAACACGTTCCTCAGGGCCCCACAAACCTCAATATTGTGACCCAAACTTCCTAAACGGTGTCGTAATCTTTCGGATAAAACTATCTTTTCGCTAGAAACTTCACCGAGGTAATAAGGGTCTTTACGATGAACATTAATAGTAGTTTGGTGTACCTCACAAGAATCGAGATGTACTTTTCATTACTTGCTTCTCGGGTTTCTTCTTGACCGAGCTCTACTTTTTGAAAGCCCGACTCAAACATACATTCAACCTGTTTATTGATGCGGATCACAAAAGGGTTCAATTTGTCGTATTTAGCTGGCTTAGAGGTAGAATTCTGACTATCCCACTTTCTATTCTGATCCTTAATCAGTTCTTCTTTCGGTTTCATGGATCGCTTACCTTTCGTGAAAGTCTTCATCTGATTCATCACTTCTTCCCTCTGCTTCTTTCAACTATTGCACTTTACTTTGCTCATTACCAGTATTGTGTCTCATTATCGTGTCTGACCTGAAGTCTTCAGATGGTTCCTCTTCTATTGTTTTCGATCTTGTTCTGGGACAAAACCCTGGATCCGTGCCCTCTAATATCTGACCAGACGACCCTTTGCCAATTATGAACGATTTCTGAGATTTGAGAAACCACTTCGGGAATCAATACCCTATAAATGCGAGAATGCATGCAAATGCGGTGTTGATTCTCGAACAGTCTTTGAAAAACTTTCAATTGATAAAATGTATGTTTGCAAGAAATTAATAATGAATTGTAGGCAACAGTTGGATTTATTCTGGAGACCTTGACTTCGGGAAGCAAAACATGTGCTCCACGTCTCGACGTCGTCTTTAGGATGATGGATGACTCCGTCTTCTCCTCTTATTCTATTCTATGGACTCATGACATCGTGATCTTTATTTTTGTGGCTTCTGAAAATGACATCAACAAGTGCAGACAAGACCTTTTCTTCTGTAGATCTGGGCGTAAACGAATAATACGTCTAAACAGGGATGGATTCTATCAGTCCTAGGTTAGTACTTTTAAAATTTTTAGGGTTTAATTTAAAATTCTCAAAGATCATTTGGTTTAAAAATTTCCCCCTTTTTTATTATCAAAAAGTTTTAACTTACTTAAAAATGAAACTTTTAGGTTTCTTTTTGTTATTATTATTATGAAAGTTTTATGAGGGAAAAAGATTCAAAGCAAAATAATAATATTTTTAAAAAAAATAAATGAGTTAAATTAAAATCTTTGAGATTTTTACAAAATGGTCAAATGTGAAGATTTAAAATTGGGGTTCTGCGGCCCTGACTAAATCTTCTGTGTCACACGTGCCTTACTATCGTACCGTCTTCTTTCTCGATTGGTCTTTTCTCGGCCTAACTTGATACTATAACATTATCGTTTCCGGCAAATCAGACTTTTTCTATTTTGAAAGTCTTTTAATGAACTGTTCTTGAATCAACACCATGTCATGGTATGCAACATGAATGCAAATAAAGGCGTTGATTCCGCTGGTAATCACCCTTTCGAACGACTTTCATGGGAATTAAAGAGTCCAGATTACAAAAAAAGGTCCATATTACAAAAGGAGTCCCAATTACAAAAAGAGTCCCCATTACAAAAAGTCTTAATTACAACCTCCTAGCTCCTCGATAGCTCTGAGCAACTTGATAAACCTTGGTGCTTCTTCCATGTCCGGGATTACGAAAAGTCCGAGAGTCGCGGCTTCGGTAGCTAAGTCATTCACACACCTTGTAGCTCGTTGTATATCCACCATCAGGGTCTCGTGTGTATACTTTGGCACTACACGCTTGCTCGACAAATTGTTACCTCGGATCTGTTGATTAATCTCTTACCGATGTCGCACGAATGGATCGATGTCGTCCTTCCTAAGACACATTTTTCCATGATGAAAGATTTTCTAATCGGGCAAACCACTTGAATCAACGCCTCTATGTAATGTGGATGCAATGATAATGCAACAAAAGTATGTGTAAAATAAAGATAAAAATAAAACACAAAAAGAAATGAGTTAGTACCAGATAAAAATAATAAATACATAAATAAAAGATAAATTAAATAAGGTAAACAAACAAAACAACCCTATTTATCCCGTCTAAAACACTTAAGGTTATCTGCATGGCTCTAAAGGGGTGGGTTTCTATATATTCTCTACATGCAGTCTTGGTTCTAGGAGGTACCTGAACTGTCCTTGTTGTCCTCTACTAAGAGTAGCAAGCCCCCGATCATCACCCATTATAGGCTCCTTTCAACCGGGTTCAATTCAGGGGGACCCATTCGCTTATGCCTGCACGAAGGAACGATATCCTTACGAAAGCATAAGGTACTCGAGCCCCGAAGGTATTTACTAGGCCTACACGGGAGAATGATATCTCCACAAAAGCATTAGCGTTTTCCCCCCACTTAAAAATGGGTTTATATGCCAAATTTTAAATGTGTTAAAATAAACGCGCACTTATAACCAAATTTTAATTTAATCGTCATTTTAATCCGGAACATCTAATAAAGCGGTAATTATTTTAAAAAGCTCGACTCTCTTTTTGTTTTTTAAAAACAAAAAATGGTCCCCTGCTCCACGCAATTTCTCTCTTTTTTTAATTAATAATAATATATTTTTTTACCCTTTTATATTTTATTTTTATTATTATTTTTCATTAATTTTATATTAATAATACTACCATTAAAATAATACTAATAACACTAAAACCCGGTCAAAATGAGTGATTACACATAATCATAAAATTCAAATCTTAATATTCATGTGTATCAATTTTTAGCTTAATTAGAGGTTTCTAACTCCTTCAATTAATCATAGCATTATTTAGGACCAAAATGCAAAGTCCAAACATTCATTTTAGGTTCATAACCATTTTAACTACCTTCGGTACCGATACTTAAGTGAGTGTACCAATATGCTTGTGAAATTCCAAATTCCAGTAAAGCACTTTTTGTATCGGTACGGGGTTCATATCGATACGCTTTACACCAAATGGTCAATTTTTACCTGGCAGTACCGGTACGCACCATATATTATACCATTACTGCCAGTAAATTTTCTTTGCAAACCTATTTAATTCCACTCTAAATCATGTTCAGATGTTATTTAATCATGCCCATTCATATTACACTGACGTACACTTATGTAAGACTTGAAAAAAACATCAATGGCAATCATGTTCATAAGCATATCATCAAATTTGGCTTGTCTACTTATTTAGGTCTAATTTCACATATCAAACATTCCAACTTTATCATTTATGCAATAGATGTATTTCATATGCACGATTACATAATAACCACATAGACACATATCATATATGACCTTCATATCAAACAACATACTTTTGCACAACTTTGCATGTGCTTACCTAGTCTAGCCATGTGAGTGCCCGGAGGCCTTTTCATGAAATTCAAACATACATATACCTTTCATACCTATTTTATCGTATATCTAGTTCTATGCTTCACATCACCCAAGCATCACATAATTACATACTTTGCATGTTTAACGTACATTTAGCATATATTTGTTTAAGCAAAAACATATGAACAACAAAGGCTATTCCTTGAAACAGCAATATATATATATAAGAAGTCAAGCTTATAACTTGAAAATGCATGTCAATGGAATGCATTAGGATTACTTAGCCTAAGTAAGGTAGCGACCTTGTATAACATCATATAGAAAAAATTATGGATTTTAAAAAAATCAAGCAAAAAGTGGCATTGTTACCTCCTCAAAAGCACCGATTTTCATGCCTATTTTACAGTATCTTTGCTTGCCTTTGAGCATATTTAGTTGCATTTAGTTATTAATTACATGCATTTGCATAAGGAGTTTAGAATTGGACTATGCCAATGTGAAGGGTTGCTTGTTCGCAATATTGCAAGCACGACAGAGCAGATTAGCCCAGGAAGGGAAATATGCCAAGGAAAATGCCGAGTAGCTGTTGGGAGCGAAAGAGCAAAAATTGCCGAAGCACCGGTTGGCACAAAAGAGGTGTTTGATGCCCGGTCGAGTGGACGGTGAACCATTGATGATGTCAGCCCTAGGATTCAAACGATGGATAAGATAATCACATTCCTTATCCTTGAGCATTCAAATTCAAATTCAAATTCAAGGCTTATCCTAGGTCATCCTTGCACGTGTGACCCCCAATATTTAACCTAATTGCTTAAGTTAAATCTTGAGAGTTAAGTTGAAAAACTTGTCCCTCAAGAAACGCAATTTAAGTTTACTTGTTTATGAGACAAAATTATTATTTAATAATAATGATTATCGTAAAATAACTTAGTTAATGATTAATCACGAACATTAATATATACATAGATATATCATGAATATTCAATAAAAATATCTGAATTAAATCCAGAAATGTATATTGAAATAAAATCGCAATTTAAATGTCCCAAATGTCCGAATTACAAAATGTTTCAAAATATGTTAAAACATTAATCTGAATAATTGATAAGAGTTCGTACTGAATGATAAAATATCTTAATAAAATGCAAGAAACTCCAAGTACCGAGTCACCTAATCAGTCTGAGTATCTGAAAGAAGAAACTATGGGGCTCCACAATAACAAACTCAACCCACTTGTTAAACTTCTGGTCAAACTTACAACGAGCCTCACGATTGGGCTCACCCAATTCTATATGCACACACAACCCACGCACTCCAACCCAATATACCCACACACACGGGCCAACCACTAAGCCCAAACTACAATCCCCTACTCACGGCCCATCTTTGATTGGTCTCGCATGCCAAAGGCCAAAATTGAAGGCCCAACTCACACAAGGGTTTCATCTTTTGTGGTAACGAGGTCTAGGGTTTCCAGAACCCTTAGGCGGCGGCAGCAGAGGAGATTCCACCGGCAGTGGCGGCAACAAAACCAAACGACGACGGCAGCGAACCCATAATGGCAGCGACAACCACACAGTGGCCGTGGCTCCACCATGGACGGTGCGGCTCAACAACACCGCAGCAGCGCAAACTCAACGATTACAGCTCCTAACATGCGCAACATCACGATTACAACCACAAGAAGAACACAGTCATATCGGAATTCATAACACAACCCTCTAATAAATTACACGAAAGAAGAGAGACTACTGGTGGCTTACCCAAACTCAGATTTGACAAGAAAGAAAAAAATGGGGAGGGCGGCAGAGCAAGGGAAACCAAAAGATTTCACACTGATTCTGAGCAAACGACTGACGACAGGGACAAGGCAAGGGGTGAATCTTGCTCAAAATGGAATGAAGGGCCTACCTGTGGTCTTGAATCGTCAAACAGGCGACAAGAAAGCATTGGGCTGAGCTTGATCAGAGATAGGAGGGTAAAAGTGAGATGAGAAACGAGAGGGAAAAAATAGGAGGGTGCGGCTGTAGCTGTAAATGGAAAATCCAAAGCCTCATTTCGGCCGAAGGGTGATTAATTACCCAATTTAATGGGTAAATCGAAAGAGAAGCCACCAAAATGAACGAGGGTTTGCAAAAAAGCACCTAAACTTTCTTAATTTACAAAATGACCCAAGAATTTTTAAAATAAACTCGTGATTCTAAATTTTCCCAATTTAATCCTCAACTCAATTAGGGCTTCAAAAGCAAAATACCCAAATGTTAGGTTTTTGAATCTAGAGATTTTAAAAATTTTGGGTTTTTTGAATTGGGGGATTTTTGGGGTGTTACAACTCTCCTTCCCTTAAAAGAAATTTCGTCCACAAAATTTTCAGACTTAACAACAGATTCCCAAACTAACTGATACATTCTTATTCTTCTACATTCTAAATTTATAATCCATTATAACCAAAAGTAAGAATTGAACACATCAAAAAGTACCTGCTAAGGCATCGTGCATATCATCATATCTAACGTGAGATTCGGTCAAATATACAGAACCTGGTTGTCTAGCCTTGAATCTAACCGGTCCACTTCTCCGAGCATGTCTACTTCTACTAGCAGTACTAGAAGCAGTTGACCTAAGCTGCCCTCTACCTCTGTGAGGTGCCTGAATGGATGCATGTGCCTGACTCTGTATGGATGAACCAATAGGTGCACGCGGACAATTCTTTAAGTAATGATCTTGAGAACCACATCTAAAACAAGCTCTGCTCATCAATCTGCACTTTCCGTTATGCTTCTTATATCAATAACCACATAGAGAAATAGGTTGACGAACTTTTGAACTACCCAAGCTACCAGACGGAATTGCTTGTACTGTAGGTATCTCATTCTGATAACTATGATGAACGGACTCATCTCTAGGCCTCTTTCTAGGCAAGTTGACAAAACTATGTTGAGCAAATGGGTCTAATTGCTTCCCGGCTTGACTAGCATTCAGAAGTTCCTCCTCTTTCATGAGTGCAGCTATCCTCTCAGCTGTCTTAGCTCGACCAACTAACTCGCTGAACACCTTATCATGAAGTGTAGCAACTTTTCTTTGAAGCGGTAAACGAAGTCTACCCAAAAACCAATTACACTTATCCTTCTCGATTGTAACTAACCTCGAAACATATTTGGCCAACCTCTAAAACTCTATCTCGTAGTCATTTACCGACATGTCATTCTGTTTTAGATTTATAAAATCATCGCAACACTTTGCTAAGAACTCAGCTCCCACATATCGATCTTGAAATGTCTGTCAAAAAAACTCTAATGTGACATGGCTAGATGAAACAATATCTACCATAGACTCCCACCAATTTTGTGCTTCACCCTCAAGTAGTGATATAGCGGCCATCAATTTCTGATTGACAGGGTAGTCTATCTCAACAAACAAACGTTGTAACTTCTTTAGCCAATACTCAGCATCAACTGGATGTGTACCAGTTTTACCCTCAAACAATTTCATCCCAGCATCTATAAATTCTGTAGATACGGGTTTCCTCAAACCCTCTAACTGTCGGAGATAACGTAACAACTCTCGGTGCACCATGACGTTGTCTAGCTGTACTGTTTCAATATCTTCAACATCATGTGAGCCATCGCTTCCAATCTAATGTCCTCTCATCGGCCTATCCTCATTATACAATATCTCATTCTGATTTTCTGTTTAATCAACAAAAGGTATAGGATCACTACGAGAAGCGGCAGTACAACCCCGGCCTCGACCACTTACAAAGCTAGAACTCCTACGTGGTGGCATAGTAGACTATCTACAAAAGATAAGAGCCTAGAGTTAGATTCGGTACTGGAGTATTGGATTTTAAAACAATTAGAAACGGTAAAGTCAAAATCATATAATATTGTAGTATATTTTTCAGAAAATTCCCATTTATCCCAAAATATTTAAGATGCATGCAGAAGTCAAAATATTTTGAAAATAACTTTTGTGAGTCTCACAGTCCAAGGGTTGAACTTAGCTCTTATACCACTAAATGTGACTCCTTAACTTTAATCTAATTGCTTAAGTTAAATCTTGGGAGTTAAGTTGAAAAACTTGTCCCTGAAGAAACGCATTTTAGGTTTACTTGTTTATGAAACAAAATTATTATTTAATAATAATGATTATCGTAAAATAACTCAATTAATGATGAATCACGAACACTTAAATATATATCATGAATATTCAATAAAAATGTCCGAATTAAATCCAGAAATGCATATTGAAACAAAATCGCAATTTAAATGTCCCAAATGTCCGAATTATAAAATGTTCCAAAATATGTTAAAACATTTATCTGAATAATTGACAAGTGTTCGTACTGAATGATAAAATATTCGAGTAAAATGCGAGAAGCTCCAAGTACCGAGTCGCCTAATCAGTCTGAGTATCTAAAAGAATAAACTATGGAGGTGTAAGCTAAAGAGCTTAGTGTGTCTCTAAAGTGCAAACAACAAAAAACAAAACAATATTTTTATTTTCTGATAAAGTCTTTTCTGAATACATAATAAATCCGTCAAATCCAAAACATAATGTTATGATGTTCGATGCATAACTCAATACTCGATTATCTGATATCATACAGAGTGGAGGTTGCCTCGCCAGAGTGGAGGTTTCCCTCATTTTTTTTCCGAACAAAATTTCGATCCCATGTCACACGATATGATTTATAAAATCATAAATTCGAACTCTTACGAGTGTCTCATTTTTCTGAGAATCTGATGCTTGATTTAAAAACACAATTTAATATGTCATGCATGATATTTTCAAAACATTCTCAAATCACAATCAATCAGACAATAAGTCAAGCAAAATATGAAACATTATTTTACAGAATATAACATAGTAAGAAACACACAAATATACGGCATATGATGAGACACACATTGGCAAACAGTAGTTCTAATGCCGAGCAGAACGTACCTCATGCTCAGGTCTAGCTGAATCGAAACCTACGATAATAACTCTATATTAATAACCATTTATGACACGAAGCCACCACTAAAAAAATAATGATTGAACCGAAAGCATACTCACGTAAAGGCCACGACGAACGTGTAGAATCGGTCTGAACAGAATGAGGTGGTAACTCGTCAGCCTCAAAGATGATACATAAACACGAGAATAACTCAGGTTAATCTGATACTCAATTTTTCTAAAAATACTAAGGTACAAATTAATCGCAATTAGCAAAATGGAGCTTTCGGGTTCGAATTAGACAAAACGGGTAGTGAATTCAGACCGAGGACGTCGAATAAGATCAAGATAAAAGTTTTCTAAAAAAGTCAACTTTAAGTCAAAATCAACCCTGGTCAAAGTCAAAGTCAACTCTAATCAAACTAGTCAAAGTTCAAAGGTCAAACTAGTCAAAGTCAAAGGTCAAACTGGTCAAAACTGATGTCATCAAGTCAAACAGGTTGGGTCGGGTCAACTGTCGGGTTAGTCAACGGTCGGGTCGGTCAACGGTTCAAGGTCAAAACCGATTCTACCAGTTCAGTTTACCCATCTGATTTGGTCAACTCTAACGGTTCGGTCTGGGCACACTGATCTAGTTTGGTACGATTCGATCTGATTCAACTCGACCGGTTCAGTTTGTTCACAAGGTCCAGTCCGGGTCACTAGTTCAGGTCACACAATCTTGTTCGCCATTTGGGCTCACATCCGAAACTGGGCTTCACAATAACAACAAGCCTCACGATTGGGCTCACCCAATTCTACATATGCACACACAACCCGCGCACTCCAGTCCAATATACCCACACACACGGGCCAAGCACTAAGCCCAAACTACAATGCCCTACTCACAGCCCATCTTTGATTGGTCTCACATGCCAAAGGCCGAAATTGATGGCCCAACTTACTCAGGGGTTTCATCTTTTGTGGTAACAAGATCTAGGGTTTCTAGAACCCTTAGGTGGCGGCAGCAAAGGAGATTCCACCGGCGGTGGCGGCAACAAAACCAAACGTTGGCAACAGCGAACCCATAATGGCAGCGACAACCACACAGTGACCGTGGCTCCACCATGGACGTTGCGGCTCAACAACACCGCGGCGGCGCAAACTCAACGATGACAGCTCCTGACATGCGCAACATCACGATTACAACCACAAGAAGAACATAGTCATATCGGAAATCATAACACAACCCTCTGATAAATTACACGAAAGAAGAGAGGCTACTGGTGGCTTACCCAAACTCAAATTTGACAAGAAAGAAAAAAAATTGGGAGGGCAGCAGAGCAAGGGAAACCAAAAGGTTTCACACAATTCTCTTTGTTGATTTTATTTTTATTTTTTTAATGATGATGTTTGTTAAAAATGATGAAGGTTTTTGGTTTGATATCTTCACCATGAACTAATTTAATAGTTAGTAAGGGATGTTTACGTTGAACGCTATTTTTATGTTTTGTCTTTAATAATTAAAATGCCTCAACATTATTTTCCCTATTTGGCATGTGCTTTGATTTTATAAACTCTGTGCCAAGCGACTGCTGCCATTTATAGTCCATTGCACCTTAATATCTTAATAGACTTAGGGGCAACGATTGTTGCCAGATACTAAAGCGAGCGACAAAAGACGTTCAAGTAGATGAACTTAGGGAGTGAGTCTACCTCTTAGGAGTATAGATTGGAACTTATTCAAATTGATTTATGAAAAACTAAACTATTGATATATAAGAGTTTTTACATGGTTAATTTAGGGCTTTGCCATCGAGAGATGCAATGCCAAATTGAATCTGCTTGGCAAACAATGCTAAGACAAAATTTATTAAAGGATGGCATGGCATGAATAGCGTGAAAACCAGACATCCCTTGTCAGCGCTCATTAATCATTTAAACTCTCATTTGTGCCAACATTGTTTTCCTTTTATTTCTTTTCTTTTAAACTGTTTTTAAAACCAACTTCTAATCAAACAAACTTTTCCTTAACAAGTAAACAAGCGAAGTAATTAAACTTTTGGCCAATCCTTGTGGGATCGATAACTCAGCTTACTATTGTATTACTTGTATATCGTGTATAATTGCATACAAAAGACTTAGTATTGGCACTATTTTCAGACATTTCTAACACATTTTCCACCCTTTTGCCAAGCACTCACACAGTCTGAACAAGTTTTTGGTGTCGTTGCTTGGGATTGCAACGGAGTTTGTTGTTTTTAAAGTTTTACGTGTCTTCTTTTTATATTTTGTTTTTTTTATCTCTTTGTTTTGGCCGGTGTATGACCAGAAACTGCTCTGTGGTGGAAGATTGGCTATACGATCCGAAAATCGAAAGAACCCTGCGCAGGTTAAAGAAAAAGATTCGAGAGATGGCTCAACATGGCAATGGAGGAAATCGTGTGTTAAACTATCCACCCAATAACAATAGAATACTACTAGCTCCTGTTGCCCCATATATTAATGTGGAGGAAGAGAGACCTGTTAGAGAACATTCAGCACCAAACGTTGACAATTTGATGCTAGGACTAATTGGTCCCGAGGTAAATACACCCAATTTTGAACTCAAACCATTAATGATACAAACGCTTTTGAATGTAGGACAACTTGATGGAGAACCTACCGGAGATCCAAGGAAACACTTGAAGCAGTTCATGGAAGTATGCCAGCTATTTTAGCAGCCTGGAGTATTGGAGGATACAGTGAAGCTAAAGTTGTTTACTATTTCTCTAAGAGATAGAGCAAAAGCGTGGCTAAGTTCTTTGCCACCTAGTTCTGTCATCTCATGGGGCAAAAATTCCTATTACGATTCTAACCACCTAAACTCATCGCCAAGTTGAGGGGTGAGATCATCACATTTAGGCAAGCTGATGATGAGACCCTATATGATGCCTGAAAAAGATACAAAGATCTGTTAAGGAGATGTCCCGTGCATGGATTCCCAAAATAGACCCAAATGGAGACATTCTATAATAGACTTAATGCGCAAACCAGAACAGTTGTTGATGCATCAGCAAATGGCTCATTGCTTGACAAAAACTATACAGAGGCAGTTGGCATCCTTGAGAGGATTTCAATCAACGATTTTGAATATCCTACTACCAAACTTGGGACCAACACTGAAACTGGTGGGAAATTACAGATAGATGAGCTCACATCCATCCACGCTGAGATTTCCAATCTTACTAGCATGGTGAGAACCTTGCAAAAGAGTTATGAGGCCCAAGAAGTTAAGGCATTAGCTCCATTATGTACAATATGTGGAGAGGATCATCACACGGAAGATTGCCTTGCCAACCCTAATTCAGTAAATTTTGTTGGCAATTTTAATTGTAATTATAATCCAACTTCCAATACTTACAATGCATGATGGAGGCAACACCTAAATTTAGCTTGGGGGAATCAAGGAAGCAACCAATATAATGCCCAACAGCAGAACAACAATGCCCAGCCTCTGACAATGCCATGCCAGGGGTCAACCAGAATGCCATGTCATAAAGGGCACAAAATAATTTTTATGTAGGTAAAAGGAACAACCACGGGACTTTGACAGAATACATAGAAAAAAATGATACAATTGTACAGAGTTAGGCAACATCGATGCGGAACTTAAAGGTACAAATTGGAAAGATTGCCAATGTATTCAGCAATAGACCCTAGGGAGCTTTGTGAAGCGATACAGAGGATGCCAAGCAAAACCATAACGAACAATGCAAAGTTGTGACTCTACGGAGTGGCAAACAATGCGAGCCTGAGACATCTATCAACTAGCAAATTAATTGCCAAAAAAAGGAGAAATTACCAGTAGATGAACCAAAAGAAACAAAAAAGAAAGAAGCGGATACAACCGATGCGAAATAGCAGTCTGATGCCAGACATCAGTTAGATATCAGTAGAACCTTGGCAAAGCTGGTAGAGCCAGCATATGTTTATCCACCTCTACCATTTCCACAAAAACTACAAAAGCACAAGAAGGATCAGAAATTTAAGCACTTCTTGGAAGTACTTAAACAATTACAAATCAATTTACCATTGGTGGAAGCTCTCGAGAAAATGCCCAACTATGTCAAGTTCATGAAGGACATCTTGTCCAAAAAGAGGAAACTGGGTGATTTCGAAACTGTAGCTCTCATTGAGGGATGCAGTGCAATGATAATCAAATGGTTGCCACCAAAGCTGAAAGATATAGGAAGTTTTACTATCCCATATACCATTGGCAATAGATTCATGTGCTTGGCACTATATGACTATATGACTTGGGAGCTAGTATTAACTTGATGCCGATGTCGATGTTCAAAAAGCTTGGCGTTGAATCAAGGCCCACTACCATGACACTTTAGTTGGCAGACCGATCCTTTGCATATCCTAAGGGTAAGATTGAGGATGTGTTGGTAAAGGTAGATAAATTCATATTCCTAGTTGACTTTATTGTCTTAGATTATGAAGCAGATTTAAATGTCCCAATTATATTGGGAAGACCTTTTCTTGCCACTGGTAGAGCTTTGATTGATGTACATAAAGGAGAATTAACAATGCGCATGAATGATCAGTAGGTTACATTTAATGTGTTTCAAGCTTTGAAATGTGCAGATAAATTGGAGGAATGCCAAGCAGATGATAGGATAGAGTCCATTTTTGAGGTAGACGTGGCACAGCTGTACCAAGAAGCTGATGATGATGCCAGTGTGATAGATAGTGAAGGAGAAGAAAGCAATGACATTGAAGAAGTAAGCTATGTCGAACAACCAGACCCATTGGAGTTGGCTGGCAGAAAGATGGTGGCACCAAAATTATCCATTGAGGACCCATCTAAATTAGAGCTCAAACCATTTCCAGACCGCCTGAGATATGCATATTTTGGTAAACACTCGACCTTGCCAGTGATCATTTCTGCTGATCTAACCAATGATCAGGAGGGAAGATTGCTGGAGATTTTAAGTAACCACAAGCAAACGTTGGGTTGGACCTTGGCTAATATCCGAGGAATAAGCTCAACCATATGCATGCACAAAATAATCCTAGAAGAATATCATGGAAAAACGATTGAAGGCCAGAGAAAATTGAACCCAAGCATGAAGGATGTTGTGAAAAAAGAAATTATCAAGTGGCTAGATGCCAAGACAATCTATCCCATATCCGATAGCTCGTGGGTCAGCCCTGTACAATGCGTGCTAAAGAAAGGTGGCATGACCGTGGTTCAAAACAACAAGGATGAGTTAATCCCTTCCAAAACTATTACCGGATAGAGAGTGTGCATGGACTACAGGAAGCTGAATAATGCCACCGGGAAGGACCACTTCCCGATGCCTTTTATTGATCAAATGTTGGATAGATTGCCATGTAAAGCTTTCTATTGTTATTTAGATGGTTATTTGGGATATAACCAAATTTCCATAGCTCTGGAGGACCAGGAAAAGACCATATTCACATGTCCATATGGGATGTTCGCCTTTCGGAGGATGCCATTCGTACTGTGTAATGCACTGGCAACGTTTCAATGTTGAATGATGTCCATCTTTTCGGACATAATTGAGCATAACCTAGAGGTCTTTATGGATGACTTATCGGTCTTTGGAAAGACATTTGATAAGTGTTTACAGAGTCTAGAGCTTGTTTTGAAGAGATGCATAGAGACTAACTTGGTATTGAACTGGGAGAAGTGCCACTTCATGGTGAAGGAAGGCATAGTTCTCGGTCATAAAGTGACCAAGAAAGGCTTGGAAGTTGACAAGGAGAAAGTGGAGGTAATTAAACAGTTGCCACCTCCTTCAAGTATAAAAGGTGTAAGAAGTTTTTTAGGTCATACAGGCTTTTACCGCCATTTTATTAAAGACTTTTCTAAAATTTCTAAACCTTTATGCTTGCTATTAGAATAGAATTCCATTTTTGCGTTTGATGATGCTTGTTTGAGAGCATTTCATGAACTTAAAGTGGGACTGATCAATGCCCCTATAGTCGTGGCACTAGACTGGAGTAAGCCATTTGAACTCATGTGTGATGCCAGCACTTATACCGTCGGAGCAGTATTGGGACAATAGCATGGCAAGGTTTTTCATGCCATATACTATGCCAGCCGAACTTTGAGTGAAGCACAACACAATTACACCATAACGAGAGAGAATTTCTAGTTGTTGTATTTGTTTTTGACAAATTTAAATCATATTTAGTTGGTAATAAAGTTGTTGTGTATACATATCACTCGGCATTAAAGTACCTCTTGTCAAAGAAAGATGCAAGCCCAGATTGATTCTGTGGACACTTCTACTATAGGAATTTGACCTTGAGATCTGAGACAAAAAGGGCAGTGAGAATTTAGTGGCTGGTCACTTATCACGCCTAGAATATCACAGTGAAAATGGTAAAACCATTGCCATAAGAGATGAATTTCCAGACGAATCTTTGCTCGTAGTCCAAGCTGTGTCATGGTATGCTGACATAGTCAACTACCTAGTCAGTAATATTCTGCCACCAGATTTGGCGCATAATGCCAGGAAACGTTTTTTGCGAGAAGTCGGACATTACTATTGAGATGAGCCAATATTGTTCAAACAGTGTGCCGACCAAGTAATAAGGCGATGTGTGCCAAAGGATGAGCAGCACAACATTTTGCCGCTCTCTATGGAGGTCACTTTTATAGGATGAAGACTGCTACCAAGGTGCTGCAGTTCAGATTCTTTTGGCCTACACTATACAAACATGCTCACAACTATGCCAGGGCATGTGATCGATGCCAGCGGATAGGAAACATCTCTGGCAGACACCAACTGCCGCTCCAAAACATTATGTCTATGGACTTATTTGATGTATTGGGGATAGACTTTATGGGTCTATTTCCTCCATCGTTTGGTAATCTTTATATTCTTGTAGCTGTGGATTACGTATCCAAATGGGTTGAGGTTGTGGCATTGCCAACAAACGATGCCAAGGTTGTTGCCAAGTTCTTGCACAAACATATTTTTACTCGTTTTGGATCCCCTAGAATGATTATTCATGATGAGGTTACCCATTTTAAATGCAAACTAATTTCTAAAGCTTTGTGTAGATATAGAATTCAGCAAAGGATTGCCACGGCATATCATCCTCAAACAAATGGTCAACCCGAGATTTCAAACAAGGAAATCAAGAGTATCCTTGAAAAGACTGTGAATCCATCATGGAAGGACTGGTCCTTAAAACTAGATGAATCATTGTGGGCCTACAGGACTGCATTTAAAACTCCCTTGGGCATTTTACCATTTAGACTCGTGTTTGGAAAAACATGTTATCTCCCGATGGAGATGGAGCACCGTGCATATTGGGCTATCAAAAACGCTTGATATGGCATGGAGAGCTATTGGAGAAAAGAGATTATTAGACCTAAACGAGCTGGAAGAGTTCAGATCACAAGCCTATGAGACTGCCAGACTCTACACAGAGACGAGAAAACACTGGCATGATAGGAGAATCATGCCAAGACACTTTAAAGTAGGCCAACGTGTTCTACTATTTAACTCGAGGCTTAAATTGTTTCCCGGCAAGCTCAGGTCGAGATGGTTAGGCTCGTTTGAAGTTATAAAGTCATATGTTCATGGAGCTGTGGACATTAAAAATATAATAACGGGAGAAATTTTCAAAGTAAACAGCCAGCGTTTAAAGCACTATTGGGAAGGTGACCAGAAGAATGCCAAGGAGGTTATCCTCTTGGCAGTGGTACCATAACTTCATCATCAGGTTTTGAAATTTTGCAAATATTAGGTTAGATGTTTTTCTTTTTCAGCATTTTCTTTATTTGATTTTTCCTTTTTATTTTTGATTTTCCTTTGCTACATTGAAAGGTTTTCTTTGAGTGTGTGTAGATCTAGTGTGTCAGGAATAACGCCAAGGCAGAATTTGGCATAAGACGATTGCAAGTGGGAGAATCATGTGTGTCAGTCACAATGCCAGCACAAGTTTGGCATGCGGCAGATGTAATTTTGGAAAAAGAAGATTTACCCTAGCTTGATTAAATTCAGTCCATGAAAAGTGAAATTTTGAAGCCTAACCCTATCCGCCCAAATAATGGATAAGTTTTAATTTAAATTAAACTTAACCTCTTATCACTCCAAAACTTTAAACTTACCCTATCACTTACACCCTTATCACATCATCCCTATCACTTACACCCTTATCAAATCAAATCTTTTTTTTTTTTCTCCACACACGCATAATACCATCATTACCCCTTTTAATTCGGCCACTTTAATTACCCCCATTAAACACTCAACCTTTTCCTTTTTCATCTATCTTAGCCGGTTCAAAAACCTTTCACTTTTCCTCCTTTGATCTTTTATCAGGTAAGAAACAAAGATTAACGATCTTTCTCTTCTCTTTTTCAAAACTCGTTCAAACTTTCGACCTTGCACCCATGGCTTCTTCATCAACACTATTTAAAACCTTCTTCAATGAAGAAATCCACCAGAAGTATGAAGACAACTTCTCATCGAAGACGTTTTGCTATGAAAAGAGCTTCGATTTCAAGAAAGAGATAAATTTGGGTTTTACCCCATATTTCATGGCAATAGTCACCAAGAACAAATGGGAACTATTTTGCCAGTAAAAGGGAAAAATCTTACCAACATTTCTCGAGAGTTCTACGCACATCTCACGACCAAGGCCAGTCCATTCTTGATGATTAAAGAAAAATATGTACGGTTAGATGAAGGGTACATCAACACTATATTTGAGTTAGATGATGAAGATGAGCATGCAAAGTTTGTTGCCACCATGACCGCTGCCAAAAAAAAAGATGCTGGCAAATTTATGTGAGCCAGGCACTGAGTGAATTGTGTCCTCAAAAGGGCACTGAACGATCAAGCGGTTGGCACTAACATCGCAACCGAGGGGGTAGAACCACTTCCTAAAGGCAAACTTAATGCCAACGACCCACAATGAGACCGTATCGGAGGATAAGATGGCACTGATGCATTCCAATATCACGGGCAATAAGATTAATGTTGGCCGAATCATCATAGAAGAAATGTACAAATGTGCTAATAAGCCAACTTGTGGTTTGTTCTTTCCGTTATTAATTTCTAACATTTGTATGAAGCACGGTGTGCCCAAGACCAATTTGGAAAAAATCCAAGAAGTAAAAAGAACCACAATCACATCGGCTGTATGAAAGAACCTCACTGCCACTGATTCGATGGATAAAGGTAAGAGAAAGGCTGGCACGCCAACACCAAAGCCAAAAGCACCAAAGGCTGAGTCTAAAGCTTCTATGCTAGTAACAATGTTATAACCAACACCAGGAGATGATTCTCCAAAAGCTGGAAAAAGCTGAGGAACAGAGCAGCAAGCTATGGCATTACATTCATGCCAGGGATGTTTCCATTAGGAAAATCCTTAAAAGATTGTCCCCAGACTCTATGCTAGCCTTCCCAAATTTTCTTGTGGAAATATTTGCCAACGATAATGCCATGCCAGCCAGTCCCTGATCCGTTCATACTCTAACACCCTCTGATGCTACAGTATCAGTCTCACATGTTTAAGTAGAATCTACTAAGTCTAAAACACCACTAGAATCTGAAGAAGAAGTCTAGAAGAAATTTGCTGCCCCTACCTTGTTTGCTGCCACTCCTGCCACATCAAAGCCGGTGCAGATTGTTAAGGAAGCTGGTGCTTCCACTGCTGCCTCAAATCCCAACCTCAAAAGAAAGAAGCACATGGCCCCTGATCATGGGACCTTTGTGAAGAGGAAGTCCCGCGTCACAAGACAAGAACCATCCAAAGTGGAGTCCTCCTCTTCCTAAAACTCCTTTTGCATATTTTTCATGTTCATGCATTTTATTTTTTTGTTTAATTGTTTATATGTGTTGTTTTCATGCATTGAGGGCAATGTACATCTTTGGTTTGGGGGTGTGCGTTGCCTCACATTTATGCCATGCCATGCATTCATGTTTACATTTCTGTTGTCATGCCATGAATGCCATATAGATTATATTTTAGCTAACAATACTGAACCAATAAAAAAAGAAAAGAAAAAGAAAAATTTCTCGACAAATTTTGAAGAATGCTAACATTTTGTTAGGCAAGGTTTACTAGTTTTAGAATTAGCTGTCCGATGAAGAAATTTTAAATCTTTAGTTGCCTGATTCCAGTAGAGTAGTAATGCCAAGGCTACTTGGCAATTGAACTCTAGTTTAGGGAACTTTGGTTGCATTTTACACAAGGTATGCATCTAGTATGCTTAATCAACTTAGGCTCTATTGAAACTGAACTTAGAAAAAAAAGACAGAAATGCCAAAAAAAAGGAATAAGGAAACAATGTTTTCCAAATGCTGAAGAACTTTAAAGCACTCCTCTTCCTTGGGGAAAATTATTAACTTGGGTCTTCATCGTTTGCTCCCTCTTAGTTCTCAAGCCAAGATGACTTAAGGTATAAGTGTAATAGGATAGTCAGTGATGTAATCTGGATTAACATAGGTATTCGTGGTTTGCTCCCTCTTATGTCTCACGCCAAACGGTGCATGATGCTACCTAATCTAATACCAGCAATAAAAAAACCTTTGGCAGAATAATAATAATGAAATTTTTTTTTGAGTTTGGATAATAAAATTGACTAAGTGAGTTAAGTAAATTTGATGCATATCACCTGCACTTTTTGCACACTTAAATACCTTAGACTAGATCTGTATTGCTGCACTTGAATTTGCTTGGCATTACTGCACGAAGGTAACTGAGGACAGAGCTAGAGCTTAATTCTGCTTGCCAGCATTTGTTGGCATTCCGACCAAAACTTTGCTGAGGTACTATTTTCACAATTTTTGTTTTCTTTAGCTTACATGCGTTACTTGAGGACAAGCAATGAGTTAGGTTTGGGGGAGTGTTACCTCTTCAAAAGTACTGATTTTCATGCCTATTTTACAGTATCTTTGCTTTTCTTTGAGCACATTTAGCTTTATTTAGTTGTTAATTACATGTATTTGCATAAGGAGTTAGGATTTGTGTCTATGCCGGTGTAAAAGGTTATTTTGTTGGCATTATTGCAGGCTTGGCATAGTAGTCGATAGAACAAAGCAGCGCAGGAACGATGCTAACGAGGATGCCGAGTAGCTATTAGCAGCGAAAGACCAAAAATTATCGAAGCATGGGTTGGTAGAGAAAAGGTGTTTGATGCCCAATCGAGTGGATGATGAACCATTGATGACATCAACCATAGGATTCAAATGATGGATAAAATGATCATATTCCTTGTCCTTGAGTATTCAAATTCAAATTCAAAGTTTATCCTAGGACATCCTTGCACGCCTATTTAAAGAACTCATGCAAGCACTTGAGAGGGGGACGAATAGAGAGAGCTTCATTGATCACAGTCGGTTGTACCAAGGAGACGTGGTTCGATCAGCTTGACCGAGAGCCTGGATCTTGAAGGGCTATATCGAGAGACCCTTTCTAGCTCATTCCCTTTGTCAATTTTATTTTTATTTCTTTTAAATGATGATGTTTGTTAAAAACGTTAAAGGTTTTTTGTTTGATATCCTCATCATGAACTAATTTAATAGTTTGTGAGGGATGTTTGCGTTAAACGTTATTTTTATATTTTGTCTTTAATAATTAAATGCCTCGACATTGTTTTCCCTATCTGGCATGTGCTTTGATTTTTTAAACTCTGTGCCAATCGACTGCTAGCATTGATAGCCCATTGCACCTTAATATCTTAACAGACTTAGAGGGCAATGATTGTTGCCAGATACTAAGGTGAGATGCTTCGACATAAAACGTTCAAGTAGATGAACTTACTTCGAGAGTGAGTATATCCCTTAGGAGTATAGATTGGAACTTATTCAAATTAATTTATGAAAGACTACACCATAGATATATATAGGAGTTTTTACATGGTTAATTTAAGGCTTTTCCATAGAGAGAGGCAATGCAATCTGCTCAACAAACAATGCCAAGACAGACTTTATTAAAGGCTAGCATGACATGAATATCGTGAAAACCATGCATCCCTTACCAACGCTCATCACTCATTTAAACTCTCCTTGTGCCAACGTTTTTTTCCTTTTATTTCTTTTCTTTTAAACAATTTTCAAAACCAACTTCAATCAAACAAACTTTTCCTTGACAAGTAAACAAGTGAAGCAATTAAACTCTGTTAATGTGTCCAAGTTCCTTGTTAATTCTTAGCTTTATTTCATGATCTTATTCCATAAATGAGCCATTAGCTCCATGAGTTCATATGCTTGTTCATAGAGAACACAAAGCTCCAAAGAGTGGTAGTTCATGAATCTTGATAACAAATAATTCGTAAATCTTATTTCATAATTTATCAAGCACTAAGGTTCATCATTAATTCTTATGGCGCATTTCATAACATATCAAATCAATATATCCAATGCATACATGGTACCAAAAAAATCAAAGAAGCTTACCAAGATTTCCATGCCATGAATATAGCCACCAACTTGCTCTATGTGAACCATGTATGCCATGATCATGCACAAACATAATAATACATAAAAACATTAATCGAAAATGACACCATGTAATAAAAAACCATGAGCTACACTCACCTCAATTCAAGCTTAAAGACTCATTTTTTCTTATCCTTCCAATTTGTGATTTCCATCACTTCCATTTCCTCTAACAAAACATTAAGAAAAACAAATCATTTAGTACATAGGCAATTTGTACCATGTTTAAAGAAATATTCCTATAAAATGTTCTATAACTCGTAATTTGATTCTGTTTGTTGTAAACGAAACTAGACTGAATAAATTTTCTAGCCATATAAATTTTGAATTCTGAGTCTTCTCATGTGATTTTTAGTGAACATTCAAAGTTGATGTTCATGCAGTTTGCAAACTGCTACCCTATTTTTTAGACCTCCACTTACTCAAAAATTCATATCTTTTGTATCTGACTTAGAATCGATCACCATTTGTTACAAATAAAATTAGATTCACACACGGTTCTATACATATAAATTTCATTCTCTAATTCGATCTATAGAATTTCTGGTGATTTATTGAACTTACTGTCACTCTATAAATCTTAAACAAAAATCACCAAACTTATACTTAAACTCACTAAATCACTTGAACAAATCAAATAATACACGATACCCCTAATTCTTATGATAAGTACATGAATTTAGAGATTAAAAGTTCACTTACCCTTTTCCAAACTGATGAAATAGGTGCCAAAATGAAGAGCTAAACTTAGACTTCCTTTCTCCATGATTGTAGTTTGTTTTCAATGACTAAATTAGAAGAATTCAAAATCCTCTCTCTTGTTCTTTAAGCATTCAAGTATGGTGGTCTTCTCAGGTTGAAGAAGACAATTTTTTTTATTTTCCTCCTTAGCCGTAAAATTTGGCATCCTATTCTCATCATCCTTTTATTTCTTTTCTCTTTTTAATATATAAAATTAGGACTAAAATGTAAGAAGATGACACCTAGGTGCTTGCTTCATCACTTTTAAAAATGGGTAAATCACCCTCTAAGTCCTTTAAGAACATTTCCTCATCCATGAAGAAACCTTATGGTTAAATTGTCCACATAGCATGATCTTTTCCCTTGTTTGCACTTTAGTCAATTAACTTTACGTTCTTACAATTTAGTCACTAGATGGTCTAATTACACACCTAGTCCTTATAAACTTCATGTCCTACTCTTATAACTTATTATCTTACTATTTCACATTTTAGCCAATGACCCTTGATTTCATAATTTTACAAGCTAATCCTTAATCATCAATCTTTTGATTTAAGCTCAAAACTTTATAATTATTCAATTTATTCCTTTTTGATCTTTTCATATAAAATAACTTAATCGTCAGAATTAAATTTCCAATCATCGAAAACTGAAATTCAACTAAGCCGATTTTCAAAGTGTTACAGAAATAGGTTGGTTGGTAAGTGTAGTTACCGAAATTTACCTGCCTTTATTATTATTACTATTCTTTTTTTACTTTACTCTTTATATATATTGTATGTATGTATTATTATTATTATTATTATATACAAAACCCAATAAAAATTAAAAAAAAAATTTAATTCAATAAAGTGAGTCCATATTATATCAATGGCCCATTTGGTCCAAAATAATAAAACCCTAGCTGATACCCTTGTTCCCCCATGCGTAGTGTCACGGCCATGCCGTCTAGGCCCGGTCGACATGCCGTGCGGCACTTGAAAAGGGACCCAACCTAGACAAGTCAGCCTTCAACAAGCCTTTTATCCAAGGACTCAACTCGGAAGCGTCGTCTCATGATCCATCAGGCAACATGCGCATCGAATATCGTATCCCGCGGGGCCTAGAGAATGCTAGCAACCAACCCCTGACTCTCGCGACGAGCGCGATATGGGGCCATGTGGCCCCAAACCGTCCCTAAGAGGTCCTCCTAGAGAGACATCGTGCCATCCTCTTGGCTCTAATGCCCGCACACCTAGGCCCTACGTGAGCCTAGGAGAAGGTCACTTACACCAAGGCAGCTCGGCTGCTAGCACTTGGCGAGGAGGATGGTGGAGACCCAACACCAGACCACTTCCCCCTAAAGAGCTAAATAAACTTACCAAGTATGACGCGAGTAGACGTTGCTTCGTCCCAAACGAGGACACTTTCTGAACAGGGCCTTCATCACCTTCCCAAAGCATCATAACTTGCATCCTTGACTTGGTCGCTCTTTAGGCATTGCTCATAGCATCGCTCGGTCCACCTTTGCTCGGTCCCAAACAGGCTTGTCAAGGCAGGATCGTAATACAATAAGAGACAGCCTTGACATTCTCCCACACTTCCTATTATCGATGTCCTCATCGATACTGACACTCATTCTTCATCACTTGATGAGTTGATTTAGACATCGAAGGCAATTCCTCTTGGATCTATGCTTGACTTAATACGCTTCTCTAGTCACATCATCTG
Organism: Hibiscus mutabilis; assembly: GCA_019671005.1. Classification (NCBI taxonomy): domain Eukaryota; kingdom Viridiplantae; phylum Streptophyta; class Magnoliopsida; order Malvales; family Malvaceae; genus Hibiscus; species Hibiscus mutabilis. The sequence continues at coordinate 23,672,030 of CM033747.1, forward strand.
AACATTCAAGCAGATAACTCAAGCCTCGATCCTGGGTTCTTTTGATTCCCTTATGACCCAGTTTTGCTCCTTCAAGGTCAAGAGCTAGATTCATGCTCCCACACTTTTACTCTGATTGTGGCTCGAGCGAAACACTTGTAGCAAATCATTGACTCAACTAACGCATGCCTTGTAGTGTCTTTGAGTCTCACGAACTAGCCATAGACCTACAAAACAAAAATAGCATACCTGCCGCCCATATGCAAGAGAACTAAGACCCGCCACACAATGGTTTGCTCTTTGGCACTAAGCTCATTCGCCAATTGTGTCCCACCGAATAGTGAGATCTTCAAGCAGTGAATGCGTCACCATCTGGCCAATATCCAAACGGCCAGGTACAAGTTCACCTTGCACTTAATTGCTTAATGATGTAAAATGATCTCTGGTTACCAACACGATACAAGCGTGTACTTGTCTCTTTGTCTTTCTTTATATGGCCTCTACTATAAGACATACAAGCACATACATTAGTGATAACCTTTTTACACAAGTCTCGAACGATACCTGGTTGGTAAATATTGCCTTACGCATTCACCATTTGCCAAGTGAATGTACATCTATTCCCACTCGAACAAGCTTGCTCTCATGAACTCATGCATCGTGGTTTTTCAATGGCTAATAACACTTTTCCCATGAGCCAACCGCCTTTAAGGTTATCCAATGTAACATACAACTTGTCTCGTTTCTCTCTGCATCATCTTGTCGACGTCCTCGTCGACTGAACAAAAGAATTCCTTCGCTAGTTAGCGGTACCATTGTAACCTGCAAAGACTAACTTTCCTTTGACCAAATTATGCACTATTGTGCCGCAAGCCCACCAACATTCTTCTTTTCAACACAACAAGCGCCTCTGCGCTGAACATAAATGAGCTCCATAAAGGGTTACTTTCCACATGACATCATGCTAGGATAATCATTTTTGGTTAACGACAGGCACCTTTGTGCACTGTTTGCAATATGATTTCCAGGCATGCATCAACGATTCACAAGTAGTCGGCTTCTCAATACTGAGGTAACCATAGTGATTAACGTCAGACACCTCTTGTGTACTGATTTCACTATGACGACCCAGCTAAGATTTCAAGACATATTAAGTGCCTTGGCACAAAACAAACATAGTGCGTAACGTCAGTCACCTCCGTAAACTGATGACACTATGTTTGAACTCGTTTGCACCTCTGTGCGATAAACTATAAGTAAGTGCCTCTTGCACTGAAACAACCATGGTGGTTAGCGTCAATCACCTCCGTGTACTGATCCCACCATGTCCAACTCGATAGCACCTCTGTGCAACAAGAAATAAGTGTCTCTTGCACTGAAACAACCATGGTGGTTAACGTCAGTCACCTCCGTGTACTGATCCCACCAGGTCCAACTCATTAGCACCTCTGTGCAATATAAAGATCGAGCATCACATATGCTTCAATTGCTATAGTGGTTAGCGATAGGCACCTCTGTGCGCTGGCTCCACTATAAAACTCACATGCACCTCTGTGCCACAAATTCACAACTGAGCACCACTATGCTAAAGGAATGAGCGCCACTGCGCGGAGATAATAAGCAAGCACCTCTGTGCCCGAGACAATAGTCAGGCACCTCCGTGCACTAACCAACCCTCAATTTATTTCACATTGTGGACTCACCCAACCCACTCCTTTTACGAGGGTGCTTGGTGTGGAGTCCAACCATCTAACGTAGTACAAAGTTTAAATTCACATCCACCCAGCTCGAAAGCCTTGCTCTGATACCAACTGTCACGGCCATGCCGTCTAGGCCCGGTCGGCATGCCGTGCGGCACTTGAAAAGGGACCCAACCTAGACAAGTCAGCCTTCAACAAGCCTTTTATCCAAGGACTCAACTCGGAAGTGTCGTCTCATGATCCATCAGGCAACATGCGCGTCGAATATCGTATCCCGCGGGGCCTAGAGAATGCTAGCAACCAACCCCTGACTCTCGCGACGAGCGCGATATGGGGCCACAAACCGTCCCTAAGAGGTCCTCCTAGAGAGACATCGTGCCATCCGCTTGGCTCCAATGCCCGCACACCTAGGCCCTACGTGAGCCTAGGAGAAGGTCACTTACACCAAGGCAGCTCGGCTGCTAGCACTTGGCGAGGAGGATGGTGGAGACCCAACACCAGACCACTTCCCCCTAAAGAGCTAAATAAACTTACCAAGTATGACGCGAGTAGACATTGCTTCGTCCCAAACGAGGACACTTTCTGAAGAGGGCCTTTATCGCCTTCCCAAAGCATCATAACTTGCATCCTTGACTTGGTCGCTCTTTAGGCATTGCTCATAGCATCGCTCGGTCCGCCTTTGCTCGGTCCCGAACAGGCTTGTCAAGGCAGGATCGTAATACAATAAGAGACAGCCTTGACACGTAGCTCATCCCTAGCCGTTGAATCATATTCAATCCAACGATCTAGATCAATTAAGGAAACAGGCTTCTCTGCTCCCTTGCGTGCGTGCAGACCATGGGCTCGCCTCTCCAGTTTCCAGACCCCTCGGCTCCCGCGGTTGCGACACTGTCCACTCGTCTCCCTGAAGCCCGTGATCTTCGGCGACCACTGCATCACCGTTCTTTCACTGCTTGGCCGTAACACCCAGGGAAACAACAAAAAGGAAAGGGGAACGTCAGCTATTAATCGAGCATCAAACCGATTCAACCAAACATAGAAAGCAATCAGTTGGAAATTAGGGATTTTTTATTCCGAACCCCTTTGTAATTTTGGCAAGTATATGGCTATGTAAAGCCCGAGCATTTCATTGTAAACTACACAGTTTTCTAGAAATACAAGCAAGAAGCAAAATTCAAGATATTCTTTTTGTATTTTTATATGTGCATTTTCATTTCAATTTTTCTAAAAAAAAAAGAAGGAAAGGGGTACTTTCTTCTACCTTGTATGCCTCTTGATTCATCGTCGCCGCCGCCACATGTAGGGTCCGAGGCTTCATCCCCGATGATGGATGCGATCTTACCAGAAAATCAGAATGTCTTTTTTAAAGAATGAGATTTGAAAGGTTTTCAAGCGATTTGCTTTGTTTTAAAGCATTTTTGGCGATTTAAAGAGCGGATTTGGGTTGTGGAATTTTAAAAGAATCGGAAATAAGTTTTTTTTTCAAATTTCACCGTCGATATACGGCGCCCAGCACAACGGTACACCGTCGTGTTCTTGAAGAACATGAAGAATGGGTTCAGAGAAAATGAGGAAGGGGTGTTTTGATCCATTTTTTAGAAAAGGGAAAAAATGATAAGTGTTTATAAAATTGAATTTTATACCCCACATGTTTTAAAATAAAGTGGGCTACTTGGGTTCATTAAACCCCCTGCCCAGCTTTTCTTCTCTTCCAGCCGCCATGTTTTCATATTATTCAGTTCGGTCCTTTTTTATCTAATCTGGTTATTAATTTCATTTTTTTTAATTTAGCCACCATTTCAAGTTTAATTAATTTTTTTGGGTTTTACTATCCTTCCAATTCCCTTTGTAACCATTTTAACTAATAGCCCTTCTACCCCTTTTGAACCTGCAACGGTTTTATGTTTCATTTATTATTCTTTTTAGTTAGTATATTCCTTTAAATTTAATTCGAATATCAAGTGTTGACCCGTAAGGCAAGGATACACATTTTAAAATCACGTTTTATCCCTTTTCTTTAGTATCGATTTAATTTTTGTACATGTTTATTTTTATGTAATATAAATTTGTGTTGCCTTTATTTTTTATTATTTCGTTTTATGTATTATGCTAATTTAATTTCCTAGAAAAAACCTTAAACTGGTAGTATCTCTTAGTTAGATCTTTAGACTAGTTTTAAAACTTTAAGATTAGGTTCTTTTAATTTAGGCCTTATTTTAATTTTAGAAAACTTTTAGATTAGATTTTTAGTGTAGTTTAGTCTTCTCTTTGACCTAGACTTCCTCTAATAAATTGATTCTTAACAAAACTTGAACCCTTTAGTTAAATTTATTAAGCTACATAATTTTAATTGGGTTAACAGTAATTAGTTTAGAATAATATGGAAAACATTAATCACTAATTTAAATAAATCCTCTCTTCTACGTCTTTTTATGCCATGTTTGATTTATATTTACCGGACATATAAATTGTAATGTGGTGTTCCACCAAAAGGGGGTAAACTAGGTTAGCGCCTGTAGTGTTGGAGGTGATTATCATTTATTCTTCGGATGGTAGGACCGTTAAAATGAATTCACATTCATAAATGGATAATAATTTAAATTTTACACGAACTTGCAAATTCTGACATTAAGACAACTTGTAATCTGCTAGGTACCAATTTCTGGGCGTTGTGGGGGTGCTCACCTTTCCCCACGCGTAACTGACTCCCGAACCTATTTTTTTGTTTTCGTAAACCAAAATTGTTATTTTAGTAAAAATAAAATGTTTTATTAAAATAAACCATTTTGGGTGATCCAATCTCACCTCGAAAAAGATTGGTGGCGACTTTGATGTTTTTTTATTAATTGTGTCGAGTCTTTGTTGCGTCAACTTAGCAAATCCGCTGGGGAAACTTTTTGTTTTTTACAAAAATGAGAGTCTAGCCACAAGCCGATTACACTTTTGTCTTATTGTCGGAATTTGCTATGTTTGTGTAAAATTTAATTTAATTATCCATTTATGAATATGACTTCATTTTACACATTTTAAAAATTGGCATAATATAAGCTCTATACACGAACTTCGACCCATTTGTTTAATAGAGGGGAAAACACTATTGCTCTCGTGGGAATATTGATTCTTTGTATAGGCCTAGCAAGTACCTCCGGGACTCATATGCCCTATGTCCTCATGGGATATTGATTCTCCATTTGGACATAGGAAAAAGGGTCCCCATGAGTTGAACTTGACTCATAAAAGCCTATAATGGGTAAGGATTAAGGGCCTTGCTACCCTCAGTAGGGGACAGAGAGCACAACTTGGGGATGTTTGTCTTATGTGGACCAAAAGGGGATATTTTTCTATATAACCATTAATGGGAGTAGTTTTCCAACTATTTCTCTAAAAAGGACAGCGGACGCCTTTTGGAAACTTCATATAAACAATACTATTATGTTGTTGTAAAAATCCATTTCTGGTATGGTAGATAATATGGTCGGAGTGCTACTAGTGAACGATAGCAGTGTATGGTACAGTAATTATGGTGATTTGATAGAGTTTTTGAAGCGATACAAAGATTTGGTATTATTTATTCGATACCATAATGTTAATGGATCAATCCTAGCAACAATAAATAGTTTAAGGGACCATTTTGTAAATTTTTAATAGTTTAAAGGATTAATCTGTAAATTCTATAATTACTACGTTTCTATCTGAATTAACCTTACCAATAGGTAAATCAATGCATCATTAGTAGGCATACCAAATTTCCAGTGAGTTTCGAGTTCATTTACTAGTCCAATTAGCCACTTTAAATTCAGGGACCTATTTGGAAGGTCTTAAAACCAATTCTAGTATTTTTAACCAATTTACTTGTATCAGTACGGTACTCGATAGGTCGTACTGGTATGCCTGGTCGTTATTACCGATGGGGTTAAAGGTGGATATCAATACGGGCCATGCCATATCAATACGTTATGCAATACAAAAAATCTAGTAGCAAATTATTGTATCGATACGAACTAAGCCATATCGATACAAGTTTTTTATGCGTATGGGATCGGTACGGTCCCCACCCGTACCGGCACCCCATTCAATATTCAGATTTCAGTGAAGAAAACTTGTACCGATATGCCTAGATTAGTATCGATACACCTTAGTAGTTTGGTCCAATAATGCACACTCGTATCGATATACCCCTACTCGTATCGGTACGCCCTGCTTTGTAATGATAGAACCCATTTGGTTTCTATCCATTTTAGGCACCTAAACAATGTCCAATGTCTGTAAAATGTTATAGGGAATATTCTTACTCATATATCTTGTTGTATACCAAATTTTATGACTAACCGAATCCGTTTACTATGTCTCTCATTATAAGTGTCAATTATGCCATTTTTACCAAATTCCAACGTCTTTATAAGTCTATTTTTACCTTAAACATTAATATACATATGGTGATCATCATACACATCAAAATAGGGCCTTTCATGCATGTTTAGACCCTATGCCACCATTCCAGGAGTTTAAAGAAAAAAACTTTACATTGATCTGATAGGTGACCTGCAACAACCAAAATCTTCCCGATCCTTGACTCTTGAATTACCTAACCTAAAATGTATAGAAATGAGATACATTAGGCTTACATAACCTAGTGAAGTAGTTAATAACAATACAATAAATTTTTGTAATATCAATGGCATAAATTTCAATATGAATGCATCCTAATAACATATTAAATCAATGAATTCAATAGTTTAACCCTTGGTTCGATATGAGATAGTGGATACGCGAATTCCAAACCAACATCGCCAAATCAATAAGGGGTCATAATCCTCCAACATCACCAAAAGACCAAATCACAATACACTCTGCCAACATCGCCAAATAGAGCCTTAGCTCAAGGATTGTAGTCTACTTCGTACCAATGAGCTCATGAATTTTATGGCATACCAATTGTATCCAATTTTCATTCGAATCCAAGGTTCGATAATTAGGCAAAAAGAATAAAATAACAATATTAATGACATTAACAATAGCAATAGTCGAGTGACCATATAGCAATGATCAATATGGCATTATTCAATGAATCAGTGATTTCAATGACAATGTTATGATTCAATGATTAATAATTTGATGCAATGGATTTACCGATGCTTACAAACAACACCCTCTAAGAGGTTTTGATGTAATAGTACCTTGTAACATGCTAGTAATGTAATAAGTAATAATCAATAAAATTGGGAAGGCACCTAGCCATTCCCGAGACTCCGACTACAATACCAAAACTTTTGAGGCTCTCAAGGCTCCTGGATTCATTTGCTCCTTGATTTGTTGGAATTTGATGGAATAGACAGACCCTCACCTTGAACGTTTTGAGCTATTCCAAATAACACGGATTAAGAATTTTAATGGTTTCAATAACAATGATCAAATTCATAACAGTAATTGGCTATGAAAACAATAAAGATTAAGCTTTGAAATCCATGGAAAATTTCTTAGGGTTCATGATTCTTGAGCATGAAATTAGACATGGTTTAGCTATGGAATCGATGGATTAATAGGGGCCTATACTTACCCGATTGATAACAATATTATAGGGGCAAAAAATTGAAGAAAATAAAGCTTGGAAAATCCTCCAATTGAGGTGCTTTCTTAGTTTTTCTAAAGGAAGAAGATGAAGTTGGTGAAGCCTGCTTGGAGTTGTCACCCAATAAACTTTTCTAACTTTTCCTTATTTCCCTTATGATTTTAATTCTCCACTAGCTTAGGAAGTTTCCTTAGGGTGAAGGAATTCAATTTCCTTTGCCCACGTACTCAGTGACTAATAGGTTGAGGGGCTAATTACATGGTTAGTCCCTTACTTTCCATACTTTTCCCTTTTGGCCCAATAGTTTCAATTTTTACAACTTATGATCAAACTATGTTTCAATGCTCTCAACATAGTCCTTGGTCAATAACAATGCTAAATTACGATTCAATATTTGAATAATTAACCACTTGGTCAAAAGTCAATGCATTGTTTGGCTTTCCAATCTTGGATTTTCGATCACCAAAATTCAATTTCAACTAGGCCAATTTTTAGGGTGTTACAATTCTTTCTCCCAGAAGAAAATTTTTTTCCTGGAATTTTACCTGAACCGAAGAGATGATGATATTGTTCCTTCATAGTCTCTTCTGGTTGTAGACAAATGCATGTAAGGTAAAACAGATCTATGGTATAGGATAAAACTATCACGGTGTTCCGGGTATCCACAGATTCCAATTACGGTTCATTTTAAATTCTTATATATCATCTATATGAACTCTAATAGGCAGTTTTCCAAGACTGCATCTATGAGGCATTTACCCAAGCCCATTGGGCGTAGATGCTGACTTAAAGGGGTGTATTGGGTCCAATAAAATCGTCCTAACTGAAGCATAAAAGCCTAAATGTAGAATGTATTACCCTAGCCAAAGCGTAGGAACCTGATACAGTAGTCATAAAGAATTACCCTAGCCGAAGCGTAGGAACCTGATACAATATTCATAAGGAATTACCCTAGCCGAAGCGGAGGAACCTGATATAGTAGTCTTAAAGAATTACCCTAGCCGAAGCGTAGGAGCCTAATACAGTAGTCATAAGGAATTACCATAGCCGAAGCGCAGGAACCTGATACAGTAGTTCTAAGGAATTACCCTAGCCAAAGCGTAGGAACCTAATAAAGTAGTCATAAGGAATTACCCTAGCCGAAGCGTAGGAACCTGATACAATAGTCATAAGGAATTACCCTAGCCGAAGCGTGGGAACCTGATACACTAGTCATAAGGAATTACCCTAGCTGAAGCGTGGGAACCTCATACAGTAGTCATAAAGAATTACCCTAGCCGAAACGTAGGAACCTGATACAATAAGGAATTACCAGCTGGATCAGGGCTGAACCTTCGATAACTTCATACTCTATCCCAAGTACCTCAGTAACAGTCTAAGCAGTGATAATAGTAACAACAATAATAATCAGAATGTTAAGTGCATGGTTTGATAAGGCATGATGTTGAAATAATGTTTGGAAAGAGTTTTGGAAAGTGGACTTAAAAAGATTGTTTAATAGTTTAAAATGCATTAATGGTGGTTGATTTTTGAGCATTCATCACTAAGCCTAGTGTGCTTACGCTCTCTCTTTCCATCAATGCATAGAATTAAAGGTTCAAGGGCAGTGAGAAAGGAAGGAAGGAATCCAAAGACTTGTTTACAAATTATGGTTTGAAACGTTTTATAGTAGTAATAAGGGCAATGTGTTAATTGTTGATTTTGGAGGGTTTTTGGTGAACTCCCTGTTTGTTCAAGTTTTAATGGTTGGTTTGGACTTGTAAATGTTTTAAAGTGCTTGAGATGTGGATGGATATAGGTTTTGGATGTTAACTAGGGAGCATGCCTATAGATTTTGTGGTTGATTGTGCTAGACTTGCTAGGATTGCTTGAAAAGCTAGTAAGTTGATGTTAAAGCATGTTAATGATGTTATATGATGTTTTAAGGTTGTTTGAAGTGAGCCAAAGAGTCATATGTTGGACCCATAGGTCATTACAAGCCTCTGTGTATCGGTACGGGCACCCAAGGATTGGTACGGGGGACTGGTGAGGCTCAAATCATCGAAATATAACAAAGGGTATCGGTACTCCTACGCACCGTATCGGTATGCATTGGGGAAAATTTATACTGGTGTCGGTACATGGGGTTGCATACCGGTACGATCCTTTCAATTTTTATGAACTGTATCGATACGCGGGGTACTGTATCGATACGCGGGGTACTGTATCGATACGTGATTTACTCACTGGAATTTTGAGTTTTTAAGAAATGTATTGGGGATCGGTACGGGGTCAAGGCCGTATCGGTACGGTTGGGTCAATACACCGTATCGATACGGTTGAATTCATATTGATACGAGTAGCCATTTTTTTAGTTAGGTTGTATCGGTACATGCTTTCTTGTATTGGTACGCTTTGTGGATTTTGTGTATATAACAGTGCTGAAGTTTAGAAACCTTGCAATTTAGTCCCTGAATATTATGTATGCCAATGAATGAGTTTGGATGACTGTTTTGTGTTGGAATTTAACATGTGAACATGAAATTGGACTAACAAAGGTTGGGTAATCTTAATTGTGATAAAAACCCTGTAATTTGCAAAAATTACATTTTGGTCCCCTAATGTGTAAAGTTGAGCAATCGAACCCTGTTTTGGAATTATTTTCTTTGTGATGTTTTCGCTAAAGCATGTTCATTTAGTATAATAATTTGATACATTTAGATAAGATAAAAAACAGATGTGGTTTAGGTTATTAGCTCAGGTTTGCTTCTACAAACCTAATGTGATTCTTTTAGTCCAGTTTCGGCTAGATCGGGCTAAGGGGGCTACATTTGGTGGTATCAAAGCCAAGATTATGAAAAATTAAAATGTTTTTGATGATTGCTTAATGTTGTTTGCTATGCACAGTGATTGTTATATGTATGGTGTTTGAAATATACCATGATGGGGTATTTTTGAGGATACATTACCTCATTACTACGGTTATGAAATGATTTTTGGTTTGAAATGAAAGTCTTGGATCCTTGCTTGAAGCTGGCCTGATTGTTTTTTATTTGGTGTAATTATCATGCCTTATATATGTTTTTATACAATGCCACAAAGAAGAGAATTGCGATCTAGCGGGAATGCTGCTACCGGATGACAGGGAGTTGAGGGCGAGATTGTACATCCTGAGGGATTGCCGCCTCCTCTGCCTAATCATCTTGAGGGAGTAGAGCAAGTACCACCTGCACCACCTCGTCCGGTGTATGGTGATATGATGCCTTTGGTCCAGGCAATGACAAGAGAGTTTCAGGTCACGATGGATGAAGTTCAAGTACCCGTACTGATACCTATTGCTACTAATCTAGGGTTACCGTTAGAGCATTTGTGCAATATTAGAGGAATTAAATTTAAAGGGTTGGCACCCGAGGTATACGAAGAGTGGTTTACCAGTACAGAATGGATCTTGGTTTATATATGGTGTAGTGATGATCGTAAGCTAGAATATGTTGTATCCTTGTAGCAGGGTGATGCTTACAGTTGGTGGACCACTATGACCATGGGTATGGAACCCGATAATGTGACATGGGAATTCTTTTAGGCTTTCTTCAGAATGAAGTACTTGGGAGTACTTAGATGAAAAGAAACGTGAATTTATGGCCATGGTTTAGGGCAGCATGACTATATCCGAGTACGAGGTACAGTTTGTGAGGTTGAGCCAGTATGTACTTGAGTTAGTGCCAGATGAAAGGCATTGTTGTGATCATTTTCGCTATGGATTGGAGTAGGATGTTAAGACGCACATGTTGGCCACTAATTATAAGGATTTTGATGTTTTGGTTACACGGTCGAATGACATAGAGCAAAGCTTAGGCTTATCATATCGACCAAAGGGTCTTGACTGGGGTGAGAGAGTGGCGAATACTAGTGGTAGTGGTGGTCAGAACAAAAGACACCATGATAGGAGGTGTCCTTTGATGGTGCAAGGTCACGTATTTGTGGCTGATATGATAGAATTGTCATCTTGTGGCTTTGACTTGATCTTAGGTATAGACTGGCTATCCAAACATCGGGCTGTGGTTGAATTTGAGATCAAGCGAGTTTCGCTAAAACTTGCTGACGATTACGAAGTATTCGTTGTTGGCGAGAATGTTAAGTTCTTGTCTAACGTTGTTTCGGCCTTGGAATCGCAAAAGTTGCTAGAATGTGGGTGTCAGGCATATCTAGCTTATGTTATGAACCCGAATGTGAAAGAAGTGTGGACTAGGGATATTCTTAATGTTTGTATTTTTTTGGAAGTGTTTCCAAAGGAGTGGCATAGATTGCCACTGGATAGAGAGGTGGAGTTTTGCATTGAGACGTATGCTGATACGACTCTGGTATCGATTGCATTGTATCGGATGGCACCAAAAGAGCAAAAAGAGTTGAAGACGTAACTCCATGAGTTGTTGGACCATGGTTTTATTCGACCTAGTGTTTCGCCGTGGGGAGCATCAGTGTTGTTTTTGAAGAAGAAAGATGGCACTTTGAGGATGTGCATTGACTATCGACAACTAAACAAGTTGACGATTAAGAATAAGTATCCTTTGCAACAAATTAATGATTTGTTTGATCAATTTCAAGGTGCTATGGTGTTTTCCAAGATTGATTTGAGATTTGGATACTATCAGTTAAAGGTTAAAGATAAAGATGTGTTGAAAATTACTTTTCGTACGAGGTACAGGCATTATGAGTTCTTCGTGATGCTGTTTGGGTTGACGAATACACCTGCAAAATTTATGGATATGATGAATCGGGTGTTCCATGAATTCTTTGATCAATTCGTAGTAGTGTTCATTGATGATATTCTTGTGTACTCACATACTGAGAAGGATCATGACCGACACTTGCGGATTGTGTTGCAAACCTTAATGGATAACTATCTTTACAGCAAGTTGAGCAAATATGAGTTTTGGATTAGAGAAGTAGTTTTTCTTGGTCATGTGGTTTCAGCTGAAGGTATCCAGGTAGATTTTAAAAAGGTTGAGGCAGTTGTGAATTTGAAGCACAAAAGTTCATAGTTTCTTGGCGTTGGCAGGTTATTACAGTCATTTTGTGTATGGGTTTTCAAAGGTTGCTGCTCCATTGACCAAGTTACTGCAAAATGATGTACGGTTCAAGTGGACGGAAGCTAGACAACAAGATTTTGAAAAGTTGAAGGAAGCTTTACCACAAGCTTCAATCTTGATTCAACCTGATTCAGGAAAAGAGTTTGTGGTTTATAGTGACTCATCCTACGTTGGGTTGGGTTGGGGTGTGTGTTGATACAAGGTGGGAAAGTTGTAGCTTATGCATCGAGGCAGTTGAAGGTGCATGAGCGCAATTACCCTACGCATGATCTTGAACTTGTTACGGTAGTGCTTGCATTAAAGATTTGGATGCATTACCTTTATGGTGAGAAGTGTATTGTATACACGAATCATAAGAGTTTGAAGTATTTGATGTCGCAAAAAGAGTTGAATCTTAGGCAACGTAGATGGTTAGAGTTGCTTAAAGATTATTATTTGACAATTGAGTATCATCCGGGCAAGGTAAATGTTGGGGCTAATGCTTTGAGTAGAAAAGCTATTGTGGAGTTGAGGGACATGTTTGCAAGGTTGAGTATGACATGTGATGGGGGTTTGTTGGCTGAGTTTCAAGTGAAGCCATTTTTGTCGCAGTTGATTAAGGAAAAACAGTCTTATGATGAGGCATTGGTACCGCATGTCAAGGACATCATGGATGGAAATCCTACGAATTTTCACTTTGATGGTGATGGGGTATTGTGTTTCAAAGATCGAATAGTGGTGCCTAGAGATGTGGAGTTGAGGCAGATGATTTTGACCGAGACACATACTAGTCATTTTGCTATGCATCCTGGTAGTACTAAGATATATCGAGATTTGAAGGAAGAGTATTATTTGTGGGTTTGAAAAAGGATATGGTTGATTTTATAGCTAGATGTATGGTATGTTAGCGTGTAAAGGCTGAACATCAGTTTTCTTTCAGGTTGTTGCAACCGTTGAAAATTTCAGAGTGGAAATGAGAGGATCACCATGGATTTCGTATCGGGTTGTCTTTGACACTGACTAAAAAAGATTCCATTTGGGTGATTGTTGATCGGTTTACGAAGTGTGCACATTTTCTGCTAGTGCATACGACGTATACCTTGGACAAGTTGGAGAATTTGTATGTTGCGAAAATTGTAAAGTTGTACGGGGTGCCTAAATTGATTATTTTAGATAGGGATCCACAATTTACGGTGAGGTTTTTGGGATGTTTACATCGAGCTTTGGGTACTCACTTAAATTTTAGTACTTCATATTATCCTCAAACGGATGGCAGTCAGAACGTGTAATTCAGATTTTGGAGGATATGTTGAGATGTTGCATTATTGAGTTCCAATGAACTTGGGAAAGGTAGTTTCCTTTGGTGGAGTTTGCGTACAATAATAGCTATCAAGCAAGTATCAAGGTGGGACCGTATGAAGCCTTGTATGGTAGGAAGTGTCGTACGCCCTTGGGTTGGGCTGAGGCTGGGGAAAGGTATGTCTCCATACCTGATGTGTTGAAAAATACAGATAAAAAAGTGAATATGATTTACGATCGTTTGAAAGAGGCCTCAGATAGGCAAAAATCCTATGCGGTTTGAAGCGTAGAGAGGTTGAGTATGCTGTTGGTGAAAAGGTTTTCTTGAAAGTCTCACCTTGGAAGAAGGTGTTGCATTTTCGACACAAAAGGGAAGTTCAGTCTGAGGTTTATTGGACTGTATGAGGTGTTGGAACGTATAGTTCATGTGGCTTATCGGTTGAGTTTGCCTCCTGAGTTGGAGAAGATTCATGATTTGTTTCATGTATCCATGTTTTCGAGGTATCGTTCGGATTCGTCGCATGTAATGCCAGTTGAGGATGTTGAGTTGCGACCGGATTTGTCTTATGATGAGGAACCAGTGAAGATACTTGAATCCAGTAGTAAAGTTCTTCGTGGCAAAACGATTGAGCTTGTTAAGGTGTTGTGGCGACATCGTGGTGTTGAGGAGGCCATGTGGGAGAGTAAGTCAGACATGGTTGAGTAGTTTCTGCATCTGTTCCCATTAGGTAAATTTAGAGGATGAAATTTCTTAAATGGGAGAGTTGTAACACCCCAGTTTTGGGCCTAGGGGTTTTCTAGATGGTTTAGACAGTCTGACGGATCAGATTAGAGTATTCGAGTCAGTTTTGGGATTTAATTTGAAATAAATATTTTTGGGTGAGATAAAAATATGGAAATTAGTCTAAAATAATTATTTAATATGTAAATGATTTTGGTATAATCGATTTTACAAAAAAACGGTCTCAAAATTGGACATTTTGGTTAGTGACCAAAATGTAAAGTTTTATAACTGTTTTAGTGACTGTTTTGTAAAAGGATCAAAACTTAGAATCTTTAAGGAGCTATTTGGTTAACGTCTAATATCAGACTTTTCTCTTAAAAATTGGATATTTTAAAAAGGTTTTAAAATAGACAAAAAAGGTTTGGGGAGATTAATTACATAATTAGATTTTGAAGAAAGTTCACGTAACTAACTTTTCATCAAAAGTTTTTCTCTCAAAATTCTTTCCAGCCAAACACTCTTTTTCACTCTAATTTTCTTAGGTAAACACTTGATTTAATCTTCTTTTGTTATCAAATGGATCTTTAATTATTTCATAACAAAACCTATCTGATTTGATCTTGTTTTCTCAAGAAAATTCATCCAATTAAGAGGAAAGCCAAATTTAGAGGTGAGCTTCATTCTTCTCCTCTAATATAAGTTTCTTTATTGAAATTCCCAAATTATTGATCCTTTACATATGTTTTCTAACTTGATTTGATGATTTAATTATGGAAATTTGGTTAAATTGAGGTTTAATTGGTTTAATTGTTGGATTTGAGAATAGAATCTGTTTTGGTAAGTTCTTGATTGATTTTTAATCATGATTTTGATGTTTATTAATGTTAATAAGTGGGTTTTAACATTAGAATCCTGAAACTATGTGAATCTCTAATTTTCTAGGCTAATAGTTGTGAGTTTTGGGGGTGTTGTGGTGGTTTAATGAATGCTAGAGGTATAAGGATGTTGTTGTTGTATTTTTAGATGTTAATTGATGGGTTAAAATGTTAGATTGTGACTGGGCAAAGTTTGGAGGATGTTTGATGTTCATTTTGGTTGTTGAATAGTGTATTTGGGTAGTGGATGTTGAGGACTTATGTTGTTGTGTTGTTGAATGCATTTTGATGCATTGAATCCTCTGTTTTGTGTGGATAAAATAGGAGAAGTTGATCCTCAATCTTGAACGAACGTTTTGGAAGCTTTGGATTCGTGTTTACTATATCGAAAAGTGAGGCTTTAAGTGTCAGTGAGTGAGAACGTGTTTTACAACTATGCAAAGGTTTGAAAGTTCCATATGGGAGTTTATATCAAGCTTGAAATGCTGGTCTAAGCTCGAAAGTAAGTAAAGGATGAATTCTCTCTCGAACTGGGTTTGGCAATTGATTGTAATGCATTTGTTTTGATAACTTGGTTTACTCACTGTATATGCATGTTTTGAGCATGGTTTAATGCTAAAAATTGATTATATAATGATGATGGTGCATTGTGAGGTAATGCATATTTTGTAAATGTTGATGAACATTGGTTAATACAAGGTTGATTGCATTGGTTACGTGATTTTGATGATGCATATGAAAACAGTGAGTTAATAAAAACGAATTATATTCGCAAGTGATAGTATGGTATGGTTTTGAAAATGGTATAGGATATAGTTGGCCGGCCATAGGATTGATAGTGCACTATAAAAAGTTGCCTTAAATGTTGAGGGGTTTAGATCTGTGTACCGTAAACTCTATCCAAGTACCCTAATGGTTAAAGGGTTTAGATTTTTGTACCGAAAATTCTCGTTAGTGGGTTATGCGTTCAACCGGTGAGTGGGGTTGTGAATGTAATTGGTTGTAAATATACCTCTAATTTCAGTTGAGATGACATAAAGAGTTGGGAACACTTGTTGAATCCGTGTATCTGATGTTATGTTTTGTAAAGTGAATATGGTTAATGATCACTTGTAAGACAATGTAATTGATGATGTATCATGAGATGAATTATGTTGTTAAATGTGGTTTAAACATGTTTTACTCTTTAAGCCTTGCATTGGTAGTATGCATGGGAAAGCTTAAATTGAGGGTAGCAAATGGGATTTTGCTGTTGATCGATGATACATGTTGTATATGGTTTAATATGCTTATTTTGGAAATGTTAAGTGTATGGTTTGATAAGGCGCGATGTTGAAATAATGTTTGAAAAGAGTTTTGGAAAGTGAACTTAAAAAGAGATTGTTTAATAGTCTAAAATGCATTGATGGTGGTTGGTTTTTTAGCATTCCTCACTAAGCCTAGTGTGTTTACGCTCTCTCTTTCCATCAATGCATAGAATTAAAGGTTCAAGGGCAAAAAGGAAGCAAAGAAGGAATCCAAGGACTTGTTTACAAAGTATGGCTTGAAACGTTTTATAGTAGTAATAAGGGAAATGTATTAATTGCTGATTTGGGAGGGTTTTTGGTGAACTCCCTGTTTGTTCAAGTTTTAATGGTTGGTTTGGACTTGTAAAAGTTTTAAAGTGCTTGAGATGTGGATGGATTTATGTTTTGGATGTTAACTAGGGAGCATGCCTATAGACTTTATAGTTGATTGTGCTAGGCTTGCTAGAATTGCTTGAAAAGCTAGTAAGTTGATGTTAAAGCATGTTAATGATGTTATATGATGTCTAATAATGTGTTAAGGTTGTTTGAAGTGAGCCAAAGAGTTATATGTTGGACCTAGAGGTCATTACATGCCTTTGCGTACCGGTACGGGCACCCAAGGATCGATACACGGGGTTTGGTGAGGCTCAAATCATTGAAATATAACAAAGGGTATCAGTACGCCTAGCCACCGTATCAGTACGCCTTGGGGAAAATTTATACTGGTGTCAGTACACGGTTACGTACTGGTATGATCCCTTCAATTTTTATGAACCGTATCAATATGCGGGGTACCATATCGATATGCGATTTACTCACTAGAATTCTGAGCTTTTAAAAAATGCATTATGGATCGGTACGGGGTTAAGGCCATATCGGTACGGTTGGGTCAACACACCGTATCGATACGGTTGAATGTGTATCGATACGAGTAGTCGTGTTGTTAGTTAGGTCATATCTGTTCGAGCTTTCCCGTATCGGTACGCTTTGTAGATTTTGTATATGTAATAGTGGTGAAGTTTGGAAACCTTGCAATTTAGTCCCTGAATGTTATGTATGCCAATGAATGAGTTTGGATGACTGTTTTAAGTTGGAATTTAACATGTGAACATGAAATTGGACTAACAAAGGTTTGGTAACCTTAATTGTAATGAAAACCCCTTAATTTACAGAAATTGCATTTTGGTCCTTAATGTGTAAAGTTGAGCAATCAAACCCTATTTTGGAATTTATTTTCTATGTGACGTTTCCGTTGAAGAATGTTCATTTAGGATAATAATTTGATGCATTTAGATAAGATAAAAAAATAGGTGCGGATAAGGTTATTAGCTAGGGTTTGCTTTGGCAAACCTAATGTGATTCTTTTAGTCTGGTTTTGGCTAGGCCGGGCTAAGGGGGTTACAGTAATCATATGGCCAATCATGTTCATTCATGCATTAACCAATTACCAACGTGTTTCGCAAAGCATGCAATAGGTAGTAATGTATTACCTCGACTCCGAGCCACATCGATCGACCCTTGCACTCCCTTTGATTACTTTCGAACTCGACGTCCTTTAAAATCTTGAATTCAAGGAAATGCGAATACCTTCAATTAACATAATCCATAATCAATCCTTAACTCAATTACATTACTCTTAAACTAATTAATGCAACACACATGCATGCTCGGGTTTAAGGTCAGATTCAGAGACTTTCAGGTTAGAATTTCACGAAACAGACTTAGGACATTAAAAAACCCAGAATATGAGGTTTTGAAAAAATTAACTTTTTAGTCAAAGTGAACGGTCAAAGTCAATAGTCAGAGTCAACTGAGTTGACTAGGCGGTTTAACTCAGTAGCTGACTTGGCAGGTTGACTCGATAGGCTAACTTGGCAGGTTAACTCAGACGGGTCAGGTTATTGGGCCAAATACAACCCGGCCCACTTACTCTAACATAAACTCACTGACGTTTTGCCGAAAACCTCACCGGCTACCCTCAAATGGTACATCTTTGCTAGAATAAAAACAAAAATAATCTCTACGATTCAACCATTACATTTGTAAATCAAAATCAGACTGGAATCCTTACCAAACTTACCAAAATGAAAAAACGATAAAAAAATATAGCGTAGCTCCGATGATGCCCTTACCGGCGACAGATCGACGGTTAGTTGCATGGGTTTTGCTCGCCTCTGCACCGGGAGTTCGATGGTGCAAGCAGCAACGGCTAGAGACGACGAACAGCGGCAAAATCACCAAAAAATAGAGACGACGCTTGGGTTATTTTCAGAACTTTCAAATTGTTGCCCACGATGAATGGCGGTGCTTTTGCGCGAGTGATTGATGGGGTTTGGTCGGGGTGAGGCAGCAGACACAACAAAGCCGGCGGTAACAACCACGGCACGGCGGTGACGGAGATCAAAAGAGTGACCGGTGAGGGGAGATGAAAGGTTGGGAGAGAGAGGGGATTCTGATTTTTTAATGGCTAATAAATCCGGTAGGTGATGAGTCGGGATTTTATTTAATATTTAGGTCAGACAATTTAAAACATGATTTAAAAGAAAATCATTGAAAATTAATACTAAGAAATGGCTTAGCTTAGACGGTTAAGCCATAAGCATAAACTGCCAAGGGTCATGGGTTTAAACCCCTAGCTTGTCATTTTGCATCCTTTCTCTCTTTTTTTGCCTTAAATAATTATTAACTAAATTTTAGGGTGTTACAATAGACGCGGTCTATATATGCGTAAATTTATTAATTCGATTATAAAACTTTGCTTGTTCATGCAACCTTAAACCTATTTATTCTCAATTGTATAATAAATATGTGTGGGCTTTTTTTAGAAGTTCCTAGTTTAAATGTGTCCAAAAAAGTTCATAGTTTAAATCTTAGGTTTGGGCATTTACTTTCTTTCCATTTTGAGACCAATATATCATAATTTTATTGGAAGTAACATGCTAAGTCAAACATTATTAGAGGTTTAGTGATTGAGATTGAAATGAAACTTTTTTATCGATTATTAAATTGGTGACATCCCAAAGTTGAATGACTTAATGGTAATAATTTTTTTGTTATTAAATTGATAACGCCTTAAAGTTAGATGATTATTTGGGTAGCGATAATAAGAATTTGAATACTAAATTTAAGTTTTGTTTGGTTTGGGTGAAAAAGTGGAAGGATGGAAAGAGAAGAGAGAAAGATAGAAAGAAAATAAATTTTGAGTGTGTTTGGTAAAAAAAATTAGAGGAAAAAAATTAAAGGGATGATAATTTTTCATATTAATGCGTAAAAATTAAACATCCCAAAATTGAAAGGAAAATATGTGAGAAAACGTGGGAAAGATGTGAATTAGGTCAAAATATATTTTTTAAAATTAAATTTATTTTCTTTTCAGTTTTCAATTATACCAAGCAATGAATGAAAATAAAATACAATTTTCTTTTAATTTTTTATCCTTCCTACAAAACACGCCAATAAAAAGAAAATAATTTCCCTCTTTTCAATCCCTTTAATTTTTTTTCCTTTTAATTTTCTTTCTACTCTACCAAATAAAGTCCGGTTACCTAAAATTTAAAGTAAATCTTTATCCACTACGTTAACAACTCTCACAAATGTATAATTGTCGAAGTTGTTGATAATTATGATTCGCACATTTAGGCTTTGCTTGGTTAAATGGAAAAGGGGAAAGACGGAAGGAAGGGAGAAGAAAATGAAAAATAAATTTAATTTTGAGTGTGTTTGGTTGGAAAGAAAATTAGAGGAATGATCATTTCTCATGATCATGTTTAAAAACAAACCATCTCAAAATTGAAAGGGAAAGTTGAGCGAAAATGTGAGAGATGAGAGTTAGATCAAAATATACATTTTTTAAAGTTTAATTTTATTTATTTTCAATTTTCAACTCTACTAAATAATGAATGAAAAGAAAATAGAATTTTTCATCTTTCCCACCAAGCACAACAATGGAAAGAACTTTTTTTTTTCATCTTTCCACTTTTTTACCCATTAATTTTTCATCGTTTCAATTTTGTGTCCACCCTACCAAACGAAGTCAAAAATAATCTTTACCGGGACCGTCTCGAATGGGAGAGCAATATGAGCGTCAACTCAATGTCTCATCTTCTATCTTTACAACTTTAATAATTTCTCAAATGGTAATCTTGTACGTTAATAGTTAAATTTTATTGTTTTAGTTGTATTTCAGATATTTTCTAAACAAAACAATGAAACTAATGGTCTATTAACAAATTATTAAATTAATTCTTCAACGTAATGAAATACATTTTCGTTCTACATGGGGCTATTTTTATTTTTCGATCAAGACTCCGAAAATATTCGAGTCGGCTCTGATCTTCACTGAATAATTAACTAAATTCATTAAATACTCGTCATGAATTAAAGAAGTAGTATTAAAACAAAAGCTAAAAAAATGAAATAATTCATATTTTTCATTTTCAGTCTCAAAACGCATAATTATTGAACAAAAAATTGAATTTTTTTAATTATTGAAAAATTTGAGTTGAATTTTTTGAGTTTCTGTTCAAATTTAATTGTAAATATTTATATTGTTATGGTATTAATTTATTCCAAATTAAATGGCTTTATCTAATATTATACGATATAAATATATATTTTTCATATTTTTTATATGTGATATACATTTATAATGCACAGTTGAAAGAGTCAACTCGAACTTAAAAATTGGTCCACTAATTACTAAAAATTTTAAATTATTCAAATTCTCATTTTATAACTCAAATGTTATTTGAAAATTTTCTAGTCTAGTCGAGTCAAAAAAATTAATTTTCTTCGAATCAAGTAGAGTTTTGTTCATCCTAGTGAACGGGCATTATGCGTATAGCCGACTACATATGCAGTTTTGGCATAGTTAGAAGTGAATGTCATATTCATATGAAGATAAGCATTTGATAATATATTTATGTATTTTATAAAGTTTCTGTATAATTACAATAAAAATATCTAATGCTCCCTTTATTATCTCTGATAATACTTTTTGTGATTGGTAAAATAATTTATATAATTATAATATTTTTTAAAAATAAAGATTTATTAACTTGTACTACATATGTACAATTGAAATAATATTGTATTATAATTTAATAATATTTTTTATATAAATAAAAATATGAACCTTTCAATCAATTAAACTAATTTTAACATTTTAAATATTCCTTCAACGTGTCCGGCTTTTAGTTCATGATATAAAAAATCTTAATAATAAACTAAACTGGTTTTAAGCTTTACATTTTAAATAGTTTGAAACGAGCATAATAATCTTTTTGACTCTCAATTTTATCAGTTTAATAATTTTTAATCCTTAAACTCTTGTTTATTTTTTTTGTTAAATTGATCCAAGCTTGATGAAATCGCAATGGACCCTCAACCTATTATAAAATAGTGTTTTTATTGAAATGCTTACGTCAACTGTTTTATCATTTTCTACTACATTGTCGGAAGCTTGAAAAAAATTAAAAACTATAAAAATTATCAATATTTCAATATAAACAAAATATATATTTTAAATATGTTTTTTTAAAACTTTTAAATTTGACAAAAATAATAAAATAACTACTTAAAAATGTTATTTTTTATTAAGTAGAAAGATATTCACGTTATAACAAATACCGAAATTCAAACTCACATAAAATAAAATAAAATTAATATATTTAATTACTCAGCCAATTAGTGAATTTTATCCCAATAATGTTATTAATATCCCATTATATTTGAGTCAATTTAAAGCCACCATAAATAACTAATAAAATTAAAGGTCACAGAAAACATGATACTAAAAGTTAAAGCCTTTGAGATTCCAATATGTGTGGATATTAAATGAGGGACAACTATTATAGTGCAAATTATTTTCAAAACATCCATCAACTTTAAAAAAATAAATAAATCGTGGTACAATTGTATTTTTGTCATTTCAAAAAATTAACAATTTACCCCTAAAGAGAAAAGTAATAATTAATTTAACTTTTAACTTCTTAATTAAATGAAATTTATATTTTTTAATTTTTTTAAAAAATAATATTTTATTTTAATATTTTTAATTTCCTTAAAATTTTATTTTTATTTAAATATTTTAAAACAAAATTATTGTTCTCAACCGCATAGCGGCCAATAGTTAACGGAATAATCATAAGTTGAATCCACGATTTCTAAGGGATCATTCACATCCTCTCATTATGTCCTCATATTTAGGGACGAACACATGATTTTATTTAAAGGATGCATCTATAAAATTTTATGGGCGAACTTACAAAATTTTACGAGAGAAAATATATTTTTAATAGAATATACATAGATTTTTTAAAAAAAAATCTAAATCATATACAAATTTTAAATTTTAGGGGGTAATCGTTCTCCCATATCCCTCGGTCCATCCTTGCTCACATTATTATTGTGATAGTCTCATTTCTCATCATAGAATCAACCAAACTTCACCCACATAATATTAGACTATACATAAAGAATTGTTCTTAAGTGTTTATAACAATATATTGATTATTTTTCTCATAAAAGATTATTTTTAAAAGCAAAAATATCTATTTATTAACTAATAACTTTTATTTTTTAAAGTATTCAATAGAGCGAGTCAAATGACTAACTTTTTATGTTCTGTTAGCTTATATAAAATCAAATGCTTGCCACACGTTTTAAAATTTTTTCACGCTTAAAGTGATAATCAAACTTTCGACCATTAATTAAGGTAAGAGAAACACTTATAATTTCATTTAAGCTATGTAATCATTAATCAATATTTTTTATGCACATAAAGTTAAATTAATTAATTTTAAGAGTCTTCACTTTTTCCCTTCTTTAATAATTTATTCTCTATATATTATATATAATAGTATATAAGTTGACACTTTAATAGTTAACCATGTAAAGATATATAGTTAAAAGTATTCATATTCAATATATTGTAATGTATATGTCTATATATTATTAATTAGTAAACAATAAAATATCACCTAATAAAAAATATAATTATTTTACTTTTAATATTTTTAAACTCATTAATTTATTAATGTTGTATAATATAATTTATTAATTGTATATGATTGTATACATAATCAATGTGTTAAATACAAATCCTTTTAAAAATCATCAAAAATAAATATAAAATTTTTGGTATGATACCAAAAATAGTCCTTAATGTTTGATTAAACTTTTACTTCAATCCTGATTCTCATTTACTTACTTTATGCCTCAACGTTTCAATTTTGGTCAAATGTCCCTTTTTGTATGAAAATTGTTAGTTGATTAATAGTCAAAATTTGTTGATAACGTAACATTATGTCACGTTAGTAAAAAATAAAAAATAGACAATTTAAAATTAGCCATTAGCATTTGACTGAATGGTCACTTTGGTTATTCATTTTTTTTACATATTTTAGACTCAATGTTTCTATTTTAGTCAAAATGATCCTTTCTAAATCAAACTCATTAGTTAATTATCAATCAACACTTGTTGATGACATGATATTTTAAGTATTGGATAGTTTTAAGTATGATATAAAAAGAATGCAGGAACCAACAACCAATTAATCTAGCGGAATGACGTACTAGGTCCCTTAAGCAAAGTCAGAGGTTCAAATCTTAGCGTTGTGAATGGAGAAAACTGGGTTGGAAGGGTCGCCATGATGTGTTCACAATCAATAAGGATCCGGAGGAATTTCCTAGTGGACCAATTACTTGTGTTAGGGCAAGAAAGTTTCAAGAAGCTATGAAAAATGTGTTTTGTCAAAACGGGAACTTGAAGGATAAAGCACCAATTTCGATGTAACATTGCAACCTTCTACTTGTGCATGAGTTTGCATGAGCATTAATAAATTGGCATGTTTGATTATGCATAATAATTCATTTATTGCACATGAATAAATATGCATGTTAGTTCATTTATTGCAACCTTCTACTTGTGTTTTGTTTCCTATAGGTATGTCTAGATACAATTCTGGCACTAAGGATTAGTTGGATGAAGCTTGGATTTTTAGTGGATGTTCAAATTCTTCAAGGGATTGAGAGCATTCATGGACTTCATAATTATCCATTTAAAAGAGGTTATTCGAATTCTTAAGGAGAAGAGAGCATTCAAAGACTTTATATTCATCCATTATACCAATAAAGGAGAATGAATGACAACAATCAAAGCTTTGGGAGTCCAAAAATCTTTCTAATGTGGACGCATGGATATCTACATTAATTCTAAAGATGTCAACTTTCATTCTTTATTCATCATAGAGAATCAAGCTTTGAAAGTTTAAAGGTCTCTTCCTTGTGAACAAATGGGTGTCTACATTCATCCTAGAGCTTCAACAAAGTCTATTCGACTACTAAGGAAAAAGAAAGATCATAAGCTATTATGTGTGGTTTCATTACCATTAAAATGAAGGCTTTATTCTCTTGTTTGTGTCTTTTTAAATTCTTGTCTTAAAACACTATAAATAGGCGTTCATTTCTCCATTTTAAGACACAACTTTGATATTTTATAAACATACTTGAGAGTGTTCTCTTTTGTAGTTCTTCGAAAACTTTATCGGCTCATAAAGCTTAGTCATGTGGCATCTATCCATCACATTTGTTATATCGTTGGTTCCTAGTTCTCTATAACTAGAGGTCACAATTCATCCTTTTCTACATCAGTTCAAGAACATATGAGGTTCGGATCAACAATCCTTATATTGTTAGTTCATCATTGTTCTCACGCCAACCTCAACCCAATATAGTACTTCCTAAATCCATTATCTCCATCATCTTTCATACATTCCCTATTTCACAACCCATCCATCATATTCCCCATCGCCTCTTACAAACCTTTTCTCTACCATTCGTAAACCATACCTACAAAGTTCATCTTTTTTAACTTAAAGTTACTTGTCAAGCGCTTACTAGAATCAAGGTCGGGCAAATCACACTTATAATTCGGCAATCTTTACAACCGGATTCATATCAGCCCCCATATTGAGCCTTTTCAAAACTTGATCTTAATTAGTGGACCAATGAGTCGGATACCAGTGATTAAACAAAAAATGCATGAAAGAAAAAGATAAAATTTGTGAAATTAAAAACTCGACAAACATGAGTTCATATTCCTTTAATAAAATGGGTTCTTCATTATATTTTTTTATTCTCATTTTTAATATATTTTTCTGATATTTTATTTTTCAATATTTTTAATTCTTTAAGTTTTTTTAATTTTTTTTATTTTACGTTATTTAAAATAAATAAATCATTTGGTTTGATTAATTGATTCAACTGAAAATTGAAGATGCATATCTAGATTAACATTGTATTTGAAAACTATTTTTGAACCAAAAAAATATTGTTAGAGTTGTAAACAATGTTAAACATATAACTTTTGGAGAAAATGCGTCTAAAAAATACTTTTAAGCACAAATGTAAAAGCTAAAATTTATAATTTTGTATTTGAAAGTACTTTTGAAGCTAAAATTACTTTTCTAACCTTCGGTTGTTGTCTAATAATAAATTTATTTTATAATTTATAAATTAATAATTTTTTTACCTAGACATAATTATATGTTAATAGATTATCCGTGTGTTTGGAAATTTTATATCTAATCACGCCAATCTTATTTTCATTTTTTATGATAAAATTGCTTGAAATTAAATATATTTTCATGAAAATTTATTGCTTATTTTGAACAAAAAATTGTCTGCTTCATTCAACAGAGAAAAGAAAAGTAGAGAAATGAGAGGGATTACAAACAACCCAGAAAACAAACACAAAAGCACATCAAACAAACAATGGGAAGAAAAACAAAATAGAGGACACGAGCAAACACCAACAGAGGGAAACAAACACAACAAGAGCACAAGAAAACACATCAACAACATGAACAACAGAAAAACCGAAGCAAAATAGAGCCATCATCAACATTCTTCATATGTATGTCGAATCGGGGGTCAACGAAGCATAGATCAAGTGGAGAAATGCCAAGAACAACCATCAAAGGACATCGCGTTAAGAATCAAAAAGTCGTCGACGCCAGATGAAACCAGAAGAATCGCAACCAGAGGCACCAAGCCAACGAACTTCCGTAAAAGACAACAACTTGCAAAGGTAAAAACAAAATAAAAACACGAGCATAAAAAATGATAAAATAGAAGAAAAAAATAATGTCTCATCTTCTACCTCCAACACAAAACGAAAAAAAACTCTCAAGTCCATTGCTAATCAACAGTCGCGAGAGAGCTCTAGCCGCTAAAAAAATAAACTAGTGAACGAGTTAGAAAAAATAATGGACCGACAAAAAACAAAAAAAGGAAACTCAAAGAAGATGAAAGAGAGTAATGATAGGGAAAAGGAAAAAAAAAGATTAGACGGTTTTCGACGAAGTTAAAAAACGACATTAATAAGGGGAAGGGAAACGGCTAAAATTCGGGTTGAAAGAAAAGAGAAGAAGAAAAAAATGGAGAAAGGGATTGCAAATCTTACATCAATTCAATGTGGTTTTTAAAAACTAATTCATGAAAAAATATTTTAAACATATGCAATCACTACATATATTTATTTTTATTAATTTTTTAATATTTTTATCACTAAATTGATATATTTCATATATTATAATACTAAAACATTTAAATGTATATTTTTTTAATTTGCATTGTCATATTCAAAATGATCATTTATGTTATGAAACATATATTTTAACAACAATACTAATCATAAATTTATTGATGTAAACGAACTGAACATTCAACGAATCATTTGGCGGAAAGTTCGTTTATGTCCGTTTATTTAAATGAATAAACACGAACAAAGGGCTCATTCGTTCATTCACATTCATGAACGTTCGATAATTCATTTGTTTATGTTCGTTTAAATTTATTCACATATGTCCATTTATATTTATTATTTTCATAACAAAAGTATTATATTTTAAAAAAATAAAATTTATTCACATATGTTCGTTCGTTTATGTTCGTTTAAATTTATTCACATATGTATGTTTATGTCCGTTCGTTTGTGTTTGTTTATGTTCACTTATCATTTTAACGAACAAACACGAACAACCTACATTCCTTAACGAATTAACACGAACAAGAAATTATTTTTGTTTAATTGTTCGTGTTTGTTCGTTTCTTCGATTAAAGTTGAACGAACGAACATGAACATATCTTCATTCGTGTTTATTTGGTTCGTTTACAGGCCTACATAAATTAAACTTTCTTGAAACATTTTTAAAAATTCTTTATCACCATACTTTTTAATTAAATTTTAAAAAATATTGTTAAATCAATAACATGCAAACTGTTTTTAATCGATAATGAAATTTTAGGGGGGAATATATATATTTTTTATAAATTTTAATTCTAATCCTAGTCTTATTTAGAAGGGAGGAAAATAAAATATTTTTAATAGGTTTAGAGAAATGATAGAATAAAAATGATCAATTTAGTCAACCGGACAAATATGCTTGCTCAAAAATATTATTTTTAAATGATTCAAGTTTAATCGGTTTGTATGTACGGTGTTATACTCTATTAAAAGATAAAAATTAATAAACGTATATTATTTTTTAGGGTAAACTACATCAGTAGTCACCGAACTATGGTTTCTTTTCTATTTTGGTTATCGAACTATTTTTTTGGCAAAAACATCACTAACGTTATGTTTCCTTCCTATTTTGGTCACCGGCTGTTAAAAGCTTAACGGTTTTGCTGACGTGGAATTTTATTTTATTTTTTTAATTTTCCATGACATTTCTTCTCTCTCCTCGTAATCAATATATGTTATTTTATAATATTTTTATTCAAACTAACATGATGGTGACACGTGTCACTGCCCATTAGTGGAATAAAAAGAATGAAAAATCAAGCCCCCAGAGAGATTCGACTAATAGGCAGTTTACACGTGTCACCATCCTATTAGGCAGTTACACGTGTCACCATCTTTCTGGCTGCATAAGGGGCTTGATTTTCCATTCCTTTTATTTCACTAATAGGCAATGATACGTGTCACCATCCTGTTAGTTTGAATAAAAATATTATAAATAACATATATTATTTACGAGGAGAGAGAAAAAATGATATGGAAAATTAAAAAATAAAATAAAATTCCACGTCAGCAAAACCGTTAAGTTTTTAACGGCCGGTGACCAAAATAGGAAGAAAACATAACGTTAGTGATGTTTTTGCCAAAAAAAATAATTCGGTGACCAAAATAGGAAGAAAACATAACGTTAGCAATGTTTTTGCAAAAAAAAGTTCGGTGATCAAAATAAAAAAGAAACCATAGTTCGGTGACTACTGGTGTAGTTTATCCTATTTTTTAATGAGAGAGTTAAACAAACTAACAAAAGTGTAAAAGAAAAACTGACAAAAGAAATTAATCTCGTGAATTGGAATCTCGAGGGTGGAAAGAGAGGGGGAGACTTGTATAGTGAGTTGACAGCGCCAATATCAATATAATATATAATCGAAGAAAGAAAATGAAATGGAAGAGTTGATCAGTGCAGAGCTAGCCACACATCCACATGGAACACGTACAAGGACCTCCTCCCCCGGCAGCCCCAAGTGCTTCCTTTCCCATGGCTCATCCCGTCTCGGTGATTGGGCCTCAATACTGCTACCCTCAACCAGTAGATCTAGCCATCGTCAGAAAGATCTTGACCATAACCGAGGGCAACTTTGCCGTCACGGACATCAACGGCAACATCATGTTCGAAATCAAAGGCAAATTCCTCAGCATCCACGATCGTCGGGTCTTAATCGATGCCGCCGGAAACCCCGTTTGCACTCTTCGACCCAAGGTTTGCCTTTCTGGTTCAAGTCCCGTCCCGTCTAAATTTGTAATGATCGGAAACAAAAAATAAAAAGATGTGGCTTAATTTGTTTTTTTTTTTTTTTACAGATAATGACTGTCCATGATAGATGGCAAGTATTCAGGGGAGAAAGCACGAAAGAGAAAGATCTGATCTTCACCGTGAAGCGATCTTCGATGATCCAGTTGAAGGACAAGCTGCATGTGTTCTTAGCAAACAACCCAAAAGAGGATGTTTGTGATTTCAGAGTGGAGGGGAGCTGGCTTGAAAGATCCTGCACCATTTATTCTGGAGAGTCCAACACCATTTTGGCTCAGGTAATTCAATTCAAGACCCACATCATTGGGATCTTATTACATACATCCGTATATGTGTTGGCTATTGGCTTAATCAAGGGAGGATCTTGACATAATAAGTTGAGGGGCTTATTTGAAATTTTCAAAAATTTTAGAAGTTTAAATTAAAATTTTTGAAACATTTAATTTAAAACTTTGGAGTTTTAACTAGTTTTTTTTTTCATTTTGATATTTAATGAGATTTTTATAAAATTAAAATGAAATTAATTAAAAATATTTAGAAAAAAATTGAAATTTAATGATAATTTTAAAAATTTTGAAGGAACTAAATCAATTTTTTTTAAATAAAAGGGCCAAATGTGAATTATTCAATTCTTTGGGTGCAGTCAACCCCTTCTGACTCCATCCAAGATTTGGTATTACTCTCTTTTCAAAATATATATTTAATAAGATATACACCTCTTTTATTTGCCACGAGCCACCTAGTGAAGGAGCTCCCTTAATGCCTAAAGGAGCTCCAGCCCTTTATAAAATTAAGATATTATGTAGATTTTGATATAATAACAATTTGGGTTCTTATGAAATTTAAATATTTAATAAATTAAATTTATCTCGTAAATTTTGAGTTTAAATACTTAATAAGCCTTAACTTAATTCCTAGAGCCACCCACAGTGCTCAGCATGAAATAGAGCAATTATCTTGTTCAAAAAAAAACACGGCTACTGTGTTTATATTCCAGAACCTGACATTTCGTTTTTTATTTGAGATTAATGTAATCCGCCTCTCTCATGCCTGAGTACAGTATAATAACATATATGAGCACTGCAGATGCACAAGAAGCACAGCGTTGAAAGCGTGTTGCTTGGGAAGGACAAATTCATGGTGACGGTGTATCCGAACGTGGATTATGCGTTCGTGGTGGCTCTCGTAGCCATCCTTGACGGGATTAACCACGATGAAGACGGAATCGAGTGATCAGTCATCGGAAGCAAATGCTGCATATGTAATATCTATTAACTGTGTTGTGTGTTATCAGTAATTAGAATAAAAGAGGGAAACCTTTCTGCCTCTGCGTGGTGGATACTTGATATGTTGTTATCTACACTTTGGGTTTTGGCTTGTAACATTTTAAAGTTTCAACCTGTTATATAAGTTCATTTGTGTGATCCTCAACTACAACCACTGCTCAACATTGTATTTATACTCAAAATGGGATGGATTTTTTTAATTAATTTTTTTTATAAATGGTACTATCGTATAAAATGAAGGGTAATGTTTTTTCTCTAAAAAGGTAGCTTTCAGGTCCACTGACTCCCGGTGTTTGACGAAGAATAAAACAAAAGAATTTTTTAGTATATTGATGTAATTATTTGATAGTATTTTGTCAAAAAAATATATAGAAATTAAATTGTTTATAGGAGATAAAAATAATGATTAAATCAGATGATTAAAGAGATGCTTTAACAATTGATCGTATCAAGACAAAATATAAGGACAAAGTTAAGGTTGAACTATGAGGGGAAAATTGATTTAACTTTAAAATAAATAGAATTCTAAAAAATAATTAAACCAGAAAAATAAAGGGTCAATACTTAATTTCATTAGTTTTAACTGCCAGTGTCTTAAAATATAATAAATCAGCAAATTTTGGAAAAAATAAAGATTTAATTGTAATAGTCTTAAAACTATTAATGATCTAAAAGCAATTAAACCATTCAAAGTTTGAAACAATTGCTCCTCTCATTTTTTACGTGGCTTCGACACTAACAAAACATGTTTATGAGCAGAAAAAGACTTAAAAAAAAAAAGCAACCCTTAAATTATGTTTTTTTTTCATTTATTTTTAGCCTTTAAAATACTTTTTGTCAAAATAAATCTTTAAATTATCATTTCTGATTACTTTAAATCCAATAACTATTTAAGTCAAAAAATATTTTTGATCAATAAAATGTTGACATATCAAAAAAAAAATTGACCAATAAATAGTTTAGGAATTTAAAATGACTAAAAATAATAATTTAAGAATTTATTCTGAAAAATAACTCAAAGACTGAAAATATAAAAATGTATAATTTAAAAGCTGATTTTTTATTTAAGCAAAAAAAATAGTCCACCATTTTTTAACACCGAGTCCGCCGCATCACTGTTAGTTGGAACTTGGAACTTTACCGTTCATACGCAGGCCACTTGTTCAACTCGGCTTGGATTTGGATAAATATAAGGGTAAAGTATACAAATGATCACTAAACTAAAAAATATAAAATGATCATTAAATTTTTAAAAGTTATATAATGAGCATTAAATTTAAGATTTTGTTACAAAATGGTTACTAAGTCGTTAACTTTCGCTCATTTAATGACGTGACAGTTATAAAATTTGAATAATAATATATTTAATTTACTATATTTACATATTCAATCAATTTAGTTTTAATTTAACCCTATTTTTTATGTTTAAATTGATTAAATGTGCAAATATTGAGGATTAAATATGTTGTTATACAAATTTCTGAAACTGTCATGTCACTCAGTTAACAACAGTTAATGGCTCAATGACTATTTTATAACAAAAACTAAAGTTTAATGCTCATTATCTAATTTTTAAAAATTTAGTAATTATTTTATATTTTTCAGATAGTTTAGTGACCGTTAATGTACTTTACCCTAAATATAATTGAGCAAGTTGTCTATTTAGTTATTACAGATTTTTTTTTTCTTTCGGTCGTCAAATAATGAAATGATGCTATAGTTTAGTTTTGTTTTGGTCACTCTTTTTTAAATAGTTAACGGAAATAAAGTGTGACAATTTTAATTACTATAATAATATATTTTTATCACAATTTACAATATGTTAAAAAAATTAATTATTTTTTTGAATTTTTATATTTTAAAAATACGTCAAATTCTTGAGTTAACGATAAATACTTAATTGAATATATTTTTTTCATAAGAACTAAATTATAATAATTATTATTATTTTGAATTTTTTTGAATAATAATAATATGACTTCTAAAAACCCACGAAATCTTAACAATGAGACCGACGCATCGATATATAGGGTAATCTATACATGTTCATAATGTTACGACATGTATGAACAATAAAATGGATCGTCGGGTTAGGTAGAAATAGACTATAAGTATAAGTTATGATGTGATTCCGATTACGTGAGTTCTTGAAATTACGAGTTGTTCGATCGAATTAAGGTGATCTGAGCAAGATAGTCTTTAATTTGGAAATTTTGATTGTAATGGTGCTGAAACAAAAGAATGATTATAGATTAATGGAGTTGAAAAGTAGAAAAATTAAAGGATGGATCAAGACCCGCTAACTATAACGAGTAAAGAATCTTCGATATATATGAAATGGATGAACGTCACACTATTACTAGTGATAAGTTCAGAGAGAAGTTTGGAACACGCTACACTGGGATAAGTGATAAGACTAAGGCAAAAGTGAGACAAATGAAAAAAGATAACCATATTTATGAACAAAAATCTTCTGTCGCTTTTCATGCTATAACACTAAAAAATTAAATTTTATGACTTAACCTTAAATTTTAAATTCTACACCCTAAAAACTATACTCTACACCCAATTTCCCAAACTCTAAACATTAACACTAGATCTTAACCTTAACTCTAATTCCCTAAATACGATACTTTAGGATGATAGCATAAATAGAAGCACAAAAAAATGCAGAAAAATTCTATTCCATATTTATGGGCTTACAAAGGATAGGAATGGATGCTATGAATTAAAGAAAGGAATTATAGCTAAAACAAGTATAAACTAGATTCATCTTAGGTGCTTTCTTCTAATGAATGGTCGGCCGTGTATGTGGGGAGAATTGAAAAGTCCTTTGCTTGGTTCATGTTTCCCATGCATGAATGTAATGGATGAATTAAGGCTCCGTTCAACTATACTTATAAAAAAGCCGGCGTTTGAGGCGCAAAATCAAGCAAAAACGACGACAACACGGAGCCGTTCAGCAATACTTCAGTGTTTGAGTGCCAAATGTTCGTTCTTTAAGCAATGCTGGACGAGCCCTAAGTCTCCTAAGCTTGGTGCACTTTCCTTGAACCTTCCTTGCAGCGGCGGAGGGTAACAAAGGCAACCTTGGTTCCTCCAACAATTTAAAAAACTTATAAAAGGTCCTTTTAAATTTTTGATAAATTTTAATTTGGTCATTTATTTTTTGTCTAATAATAATTTAAGTCTTTGCAAAATTAAATATTAGATAAATTAGACATTATTACTCAATTTTGAGCTTAATACT
Organism: Hibiscus mutabilis; assembly: GCA_019671005.1. NCBI lineage: Eukaryota > Viridiplantae > Streptophyta > Magnoliopsida > Malvales > Malvaceae > Hibiscus > Hibiscus mutabilis. The sequence goes on from CM033747.1 coordinate 23,705,879, forward strand.
TAATAAACCTTCACATTTTTAAGTTCAATAATTTAGCCCCTCTCGACATTCGATTTTAGCTCCGCCCCACTTCCTTGCATGAATCAAATGAATGAAAACTTGAGATATCCAATGTATGAGTGAATGATCCTTCATTGCAAATCCGTGTAATTTTCATAACCATGTTTCCTTGTAATTTATGAGTGGATCGATCACCAAGCCTCCAAGCATTGCACCAACCGGCCATACTAGCACCATGTGTGGTACATGTATCAAGCTATATGCGTAGCATGCAACAATAATTAAAAATGTGGCTAATTAAATTTTCTTCATGCAAATATGTCAATCCAGGCCCGTTTCTGAAATTTTAGTGGTCTAAGAACGAACTTAAAAATTAAGTCTTTTATAATAAATATAGAAAAAAATTAAATTACGAGAGTAAAAAAGATAAATTAGTTTACTTGTAAATTATATTTTTTTTATTACGCTTAACAAACTTTTTTAAAAATACTATTTATTTATAAATAATATAAATTGGTTTATAGGCTATTTAGTTGCATGTATGGTTTAGGGTTTGGGTTTAAGGTTTAGTTGTATATATTATAAATAATATTTTAGTTTTGTAATATAAATTATAAATAATATTTATTTATAAAGTTAATATATTTATAAAATTATATTATAAATATTATAAAATTATACCATGAGATAAATGAAATTAAGTTCAACTGCAGTATTATTTATATACTATTTTTTTAGGATTATATCAAGTCTTTAAGTTAGCCTAGTAGTTTGGTGTAAACTTTTCATCCTAGAGATTTTTGGTTTGAGCCTCCCCAAATACAGTGTTTACGTAATTTTTTCTAACAAAACAACGGTTGAGTGGCATAATAGTAGCAAAAAAAAAGCCCAGTGGTATAATAGTAGCAAAAAAACAAAGTTTAGTGGTATAACAGTATTATTTTACAGTTCAGTGATATGTTTGATACAAAAGTTAAAGTTTAGTGGCATTTCGTGTAGTTTATCCTATATTTTATGGATTTGATTAATAATATAGATATAGATTTTTGGTGTCATTATTTTTAAAAGAATATTAATGATAAATTTATTATTACATTTAATTTTAAAGAAAGTCAAACGGTTAGATTTATGAAATTCAGGACACTTTTCAAGGGAATAGACATTAAATTCACGTTTAAAAGGCAAAATTTGAGTGAACGATTAATTTTAAGGCCCAACGGTCGACGATGATGATGGCCGATGGCGACCGGCGAACGACGTTGGGTGGCTTTAGTTAGATCTGGAGGTTAAATAGATACTTTATCTAAAATTTAAGAGTAAAATTAATATTTATCTAATGGTCATAAGCCAAATTAAAATTTAATCTATTTATTAATGTTTCATGCCATCAAACTAATGACATTTAACGCTACAATGACCAAAATGTAAACAACCAAAACGTTACTTTTCTAATTCGATAACTAAAAATTAAAATTTATCCTTAAACTATATACTATATTTATAAGGACTAATATTATAAAAAAAGTTTACACAAGCATGTCTATTTTCAAGCCTAAATTTAAAATCTAAAATTCTAACCTAAAAAACCAAAAACCTTAAACTTCAAACCCTAAATTATAACCATAAATCATATTCTTTAAACCTTATAACTTAAACTTATAACCTTTAAATCCTAAACTAAAACCTTAAACCCCTAAATAAACTTTATTTTCCACGTGTATATATTTATAAAGCCCAAAAGAAAAGAAGTCATCTGAACTGAAGCCAGGCCCGCCCAATCATGCACAACTGAAAATGATGTCGCAGTTTGAAAGAATTTGAAAAGCAAAAGTGGAGAAGAGAGGCGGGAAGCAAATGTTCATCTTTTCTCTCTTTCAGAACTTGTTTAAGGTCAAGAAAACCACTCAAGACAAGAAAGATCCATCAAAATGACATCTCTCAAGGTCAAGGTATTGTGTTTCATCTCAAAATTTTCTTTTTAATTCAAGAATACTAGTAATTCTCAACCCATCATTACATTTCTGTTGTTTGTTTCTCAATTCCTTTTTAGAAATTCTTCTTTTCCCTTTAAATTTGAGTTAGGGTTTCATTTTTCATCACTATATTCTCCCATTTCCAGGGAAAAGCAGGTGATCGACGTAGCTTCACTCGTGGTAACCCTATCTATTCTTACTTCTTCTATTCAGTAATTTAGTTCATGGTTTCCTTTAGAATCTTTATTTTCTGTTCTTGTTTGTGTGAAAAGGTCTCAAAATTTATTCCCAAAATGAAAACCCCAAAAATGAAGCATCTACCATGTGAGTTTGCTCTTACTTAATTAGAACATTATCTGGTTATTTTCATTAAATAAAGAACAATCTGACTGTTCTTTTTTCTTATTTTTTTCTAGGACGAAATCAACAGTAGGTAGCAAAGAAGCCGTTCCTACTACTGCAAATGATCCGAAGGTTTTTACCATTTTTATCGACTCTCTTAATAAAACATGTAATATTTAAAGCGCTTGCTTTTTATTTATATTCATGTTTAACTTCCAAATGTAATTTAAAGGTGTCTTTGAAGAATATGACCAAGACCAAAGGCAAGCGTGATGGTTCTGGTAAGCTTCATCTGCCTTTTGCAATAAATTTTTCTTAATTATTATCTCGTTTATATGCCATGGGAACTTTGTTTACAGTTCTTTGCATGCCCACTTTTCAGAAAATAAAATTGTTCAAAGAAAAGCGCTGTCAGATCTTAGCAATCTTACTTCTTTTGTTTCTTCCACGAAAGTTTATGATGGCTCTAAATCAACGTGAGTGACTCTTTTTATTATTATACTTTTGAATTGTTAGCTCTTTCCGCAATTGAATTGACTGACTAGTTGTTATTTACTTGCTCGTGTTGTAACGCAGTAAGAATCAGAGAAGTGCCTTGATTGAACGGTATGAAACCTGATTTGTTATTATTGTTTCCTATTTGGGTGTGGATCTGATGTATTCCAAGATTTCAGGACACAGTAGAATAAATTTATGGAAATTTGTTCAAGTGTCTATCCTTTTTTCAATGGTCTATGCATGTGTTTCAACCTTTTTCAACTAGTATACTTTTTGGCTGCAGTGTGTTTGTTTTGTGTGTGATTTTGTTTCTCTATGAAGTGTTTAATTAGTTGCATTTTAATGACATACATTTGCTTCCCCTTCCCTACACTCTGATGTCTGCATTGTTTTTGAATGAGGAAAATGTTCCATTTATCCAAAATGAGTATGGACCAAATTTGTAAAAATTCTATCGAAGAAGATATAGCTCAATATAGATATTTGTATGTTAATCTGTACTGTTTATTAGACAATAGTTAAAATATGTGAAGTAATTTTGCAGGCTTTCTGTGGCTTCGGCTGCAAAAACTGTTAATGTTTCATCTGGGAGATCTTTCAAGGTACAAGGGCTAAATTAAAAGTTCAAAGCTCTTTTCTACTTTTTCCCTACCCTTGCCGCCCCTTAAACATATACGAAGTCATTTAAGTGTGAAAACTAATCACTGAAATCTGGGTAAACCAGTTCTGGAACTATCGTAATTGCTAGCCTTAATAGCATGTGTACTGCTGATATCATAATTATCATCCAAAGCCAGGGAAGTAGTAACTAAATCACCCAATGGGTAGAAGTGATCTCTGATTGTAATGAATGATAAATCATGAGAAATTGTTGACGGGAAAGTATAACCAATGAAAAGTGATAGGATGTACATTTATCTTTATTGTTGGGTTTTATAAGATCTTAGATGAAGTTTAGGACTTTCAAACTACTAGATCTAGTTAAGTTATTTGAGTGTTTTATTTCAGATTTATGGCATCTCACTTCCACTATATAAACCAGACCATATTCATGAGGTAGAAGAGATCTCTGACTGTAATGAACAATCAAACATAACAAATTGTTAATGAGAAGGTATAACCAATAAAAATTGATATGATGTAACATTTATTTTTATTGTTGGGTTCAAAAAAATTTCTTGGATGAAGTTTTGGACTTTCAAACTGATAAATCTAATTAAGTTATTTAAGTTTGTTATTTCATATTAATGGAATCTTAATTTCGCTTGATAATCCATACCAAATTAATGAAAGAAAAATCATGTGGTAGTTTTGATATATTCATTTGATTTTCCACTAGATGTAATCATATTTTGTTTGCCATATCTTGGAGTTACAAAGGAATTGATCTATTTCAGAATATCTTTTAAAATAGGGAAAAGAGAGGGACCATCTAAATCGAGGTGCTATTGGTGTTCATTCTTCAAAGACAGGTTGCCTTCTATTATTTATATAGTTGTTTTGGTAACTTTCACTGGAAAACAACATATAAGCAAGTTTTGCCTTTTGAGAACAGAAAGTATTAAAGATCAGAAGACTTCCTTAAGTGTCCAAAGTGTTACAACCCGGAATTCAGATCGTAAAGCTGTTGTTACTACCAGTACCAGCAGGTACACTGTTAAATAGACTTTCAAATACTGTTTGGAGTGCAGGATGCAACCTGCTAGTATGACTACTGTTTAAAATTATCTGATAAAGTTTTCCTCATTTCAATTATTAATATTGCATTATGTTTTCTTCAATTATTCAGGACAACCAGGAATCCACTTCCACCCACAAGGTTTGTGAATTTAAACAACATTGGAATAATTGATTAAAAGAATGCACGCAATATCTCTCACTGATGCATGCTCTAATTTCTATTCATCTTGAAGGAAGTCTTTACCGGTGTTGAAGAAGGTGAACCCAGCCCTTGCAAGTGATGCAACTGTGGACATTTTATTTCACTTTATGAGAAAAAGAAAAGAAAAAAAAAGATAGTGCTACTCCTAATGATGCTGTCTTGCTGGTTTTCTTTTATCTTCTTTTAGTTTTTTCCCATTAAATTTCCCCTTTTCCATGTAGGAAAAAGCTACAGAAGCTAGTAGGATTATGAGTAAGATGCATGATCCATTTTTCTTAAATCTCGAAAAGAGCATGGCTCAGAGTTGCATTCACTAAGATGGTGTTTTTGTCCTGGGCTTCAGGTAAGGCTAAAGTTTGTGAGACTACTTCAAAGCAAGCAAGCAACGCAAGGAACCATCTCTCAAGGAATAGAGAGAGTGATAGCTTTGTAATAATGTAAGGAGTTCCTGATTTATCTCATTAATCCTACTTTAACTATGAACTTCTGATCAACAATTTGAAGTCTATTAAAATTTCAAATAATAGACATGCCAGTGTAAAGTTTGCAATTTATTAAAAAATACTTTCTCAAGTTGTAGCTTATTTGTCAATTTTAATGGTGATTGCGGTTGATGCTGGGGAGTATCAACAGGCTGTTTGTGTCTTTCCATTCAATTGTCATTGTTTTATCTCATCTATCATATTTTTTCTATCTTTGGTTTCTGTCTTTTGTGAAGCGTGTAATTTAATTCTAGGAAGTCTTAACATTTTTTAGAATTTATCTGTGAAGTTGACTTCTATGTCAATATTTTCTTTTTCTACATGCTCACACTTTAAACTGACAATGTCATGAAATATCTTGTCTAGATATTTTGATATGAAAACAAAAATTGATCTGCCTGCTTGAAAGTTTACTGGCATATATTATAGTTCCATGTTGAGGTTTTGCTGATTTATATAGCACGGTCTTTCTAATAGTAAAATATTTTTATTGCAAATGAGTACTCTGATGATTAGTTTGAATTTTGGAATCAGGGCTACTAAAAGTCGAACTAATTCAGCTGCTAGTAACTTCCCAAGATCTTTCAAGGTATATGACATACTATATCTGTCTTTAACCTTTCAATTTAGTTTGCTCCATATTTTAATAATATTTATTTATATTTTCTGAATTTGCTTTATGCCTACCTTATAACCAAAGTTGTATTTGTGTGTTCATGTTACCCAATTTTACTTATATAAGTTGTTTTTATTTCATTCATTGCTCAGCCAATTGTTAAGACTGCACTCAGGCCTTCTAATGCTCAACGAGCGTCAAAATCAAGGTGTACTTCAGGTTTGGAAAAACCAGTATCTGTTGCTGCAATCACATCCAAGAAAGACATAGGATGTACTCTTCTAGAAAATAATGTAGAAACAATTTCCAGTGAAGCTAGCCAAATGAGTCTAACTTCCAATGGCAATAGTGATTCTACCATCAACATGCCTGATGTCCTTGCTAGGAAGAAAGGTAGACGTAGGAGATCTTATACATCCTTACTGATGACAGGATCAAAGGTTTGGCCCCACTACAATCTAATATACTGTCTCAGCTTTTTCCTTGAGAAGTTGAATGACTGTTGGAAATATTTTGTAGCTATTAGAAGGTAATGGTGGTGTCAAAGAAGAAGAAAAGCTACCTGGCATTGATAATGATGATAATCCGTTGGAAGTTGCTCAATACGTAGATGAAATTTATCAGTACTATTGGATAAGTGAGGTATTTGATCATTGGACTCTTCTTTCTAGAAAAGTTTCTAGCTTACTATGGCCAGCGTACTGGGCTTAATTTAGCGTGATTGTGATCCTTCTTGAACACAAGCCAGACCATGGAACTTCATCTAATGATGAGTAGCTAATGGACATCGACTGATAACACAAAACCAACTTATAAGGGACTGGCTTAGTAGAATGAATAGTAACATGTTAAAATAACAGAAGTATTTTTTTTTCACCTAGTTGGTTCCTGATCAAAATGGCAGTCAAAGAGTTGAAAATTACAAGAAGTTTTAAGGATAATATTTTGTCGTATTACCATATAGGTGCTTTTAAAAAACAGAGATATATTCTTTATCAGAAACAGAACATCTATTTTCAATTGAAGAACAAAAGCAGAGATGTTTTCTAGTTTTGATTTCCTACCTAATAAGGAAATGACAGTCAATCCATTTCTCATATGATAGTTTTGCTTTGGCCCTAGATGTTGACTTGTTTCTGTACTGTATATGTGTGCATCAAACTCAAATGCTGCTAATAAAAAGTCTACTATCTCAATGATCAATTGTTTGCCTATGTTTTAGCAGCAATGTTCGGGTAACTAGTTAGGTAATTCTGCTTATACTGAACTTATAAACTGCAGGCTATGAATCCATCACTGGAAAATTACATGTCAAAGCAGACAGATATTACTCCTCATATGAGAGGCATATTGATCAACTGGCTGATTGAGGTATAATTTTCAACATGGTTTTAATTCACCTTTTTGTTCATCATGGTGTTTTCCGTTTGTAAATTATCAGAGTTATACCTTGCTTATTTTAGTTGCTCTGTACTTCATCGCTCTCATAACAGGTGCACCTTAAATTTGATTTAATGCAAGAAACACTGTATCTCATGGTCAGCTTGTTGGATCGGTATCTATCAGAGGTCCAAATAAAGAAGAATGAGATACAGCTGGTTGGTCTTACTACTCTTTTGCTGGCATCAAAATATGAGGATTTTTGGCATCCTAGGGTAAATATTTGAACTGCCAAATTTTCATGGTATCTTGTATAATTCCTTTTCAATTTTCAAAATTTACAAAACCATCACTCATTTAATTGTAATCCTTTACAGGTGAAAGATTTAATCAGTATATCTGCTGAGGCTTACACTAGTGAACAAATGCTCAAGATGGTATGCATTTCTTCTTATGGAATGCAGTTTGAACTTCTGAGAAAATCCAGGTGTAAGGAGGAAACTTGGTGTAGGACAAGTAACCCACAACTCACATTCTGAAACCAAAATCATTCAGTAGTGAAAGTTACATTGAACTAAACAACATAGGTATTTATAACTTAACTCAAAATCCTAAGAAATATAAAATAACGATTATAATCCTAAAGCCTTAACTCATAAAGTAAAATAATTACTAAATATAAAATAACCTAAACAATCTAAAATTGCCTAGATAAATTATAAAGATTACAATAAAACTCTTAATATAAAATAGACTTGTGGATAATCTCCTAACTAGGATACCTCTGTTCTGCATCACTTGGTGTTTGAATTTGGAGTCTATTTGTTTTCTGTATTTTTAATTTTAACCCTTATGCTGGAATCTTCACTTCGGACCAATAGCAATAGTTTACTTCTAGCACTAAAGTAGATGTATTGTTATGCTAGTATCTTTATTGATCCGTTACCTTCTATAGGTGTTTGCCCATAGTGTTCTTAACAATACAAAATAATTTGAATTTTCAGGAGAAGCTCGTCCTTAAAAGCTTGAAGTTTCGCCTAAATGCGCCTACTCCCTATGTCTTCATGTTAAGGTTTATCAAGGCTGCTCAATTAGACACCAAGGTATGTGGTAGCTTTCGAACATCATAATGGATCAGCTATTTGATAAGACCTGGGTTTCTTAGTTAAAATATTGAGAAGATAGGGTGCATCTACTTGTATTGGGACAGTGATTTGATGTTTTGGGATGGTTTAGATCTCTATTTGGATAATAGATATTATTTACTGATTTAAATTTGATAGACATAGTGTTTGAAAGTTTGGTAAACATTTGTTATTTGTGATGGATATTGGTTTCAGTTTGAACATCTAGCCTTCTACCTCATAGAGCTGTGCTTGGTTGAATATGAAGCTTTGAAGTTCAAGCCCTCCTTGCTATGTGCATCGGCTCTCTATCTTGCTCGGTGTACCCTGCAAGTATCTCCCCCTTGGACCCCATTGCTTTGCAGACACACACGCTATGATGTGTCAGAAATCAGGCATGTCTCTTGTAAAAGTCTTGTTATTGTTGTTGTCGTTGTTAGTTGATCTTTATTTATTGTCTGATTGTGAGCAGGGAGTGTGCAGAAATGATTTTAAGATTCCAGAGAGCTGCCAATTTGGGGCAATTGAAGGTCACATTTGAAAAGTACACTAGTAAGGACCGCAGTGGAGTTGCGGCGATCACACCCTTGGATGGACTTCCTTGAACATCATGATTTTAGTTGCATGAGTTCAGTTTTTTAGAATGTTAATAGCATGTCACAGGGGAATAGCGTGGAAGCTGTCATGATAACTGAAGTTGTGGTGTTGTAGTTTTATGATGTTGATTGTATTGAGGTTTAGTTTCCTGCTTTTGATGACAAAGATAAGATTCTGGTTTATATCTCGTTTGGTTTAATTTGATAAAAAAAAATAGAAGTTCGAGGCTAAAAGGAATGCAATAAAGGTTTAAGGATTAAAATGATTAAATTGTTAAAGTGTAGGGTCAAAATGATTTTTTACCAACTGAAACAATTAACCCTAAATCAGTTAAGGATCTATATTAATCAGTCTTTAAAAATTATTATCCAATTAAGATGTTAGGAATCTTGTGCAAAATCAAAATCCTAATTCATGACAAGCAAAGCAATAATTCTATTTTTTCTAAAGATTAATCAATAAAGCTTTAAAATAAAAGAAATGTTCTTAGCATGTTAGGGAAATCCACTTGAAAGACTGATCGTGTATATTGTAAAAATTCTAGAGAAAATATTATTACATAAGAAAAAAAAAACTATGACAAAAGTTGGGTTTTTGGATGGATAAAGATTAATTTATTTTTTATAAAACATATTTTTTAAATTTTTTATTGTTCAAATTTTAGATTTTTTTAATCAAAATATTATATTTTTAATTTATTATCAAAATGACATTCATAGAAAATTAATTCTCGAAATGATATTTTTTTAATAAAAATGACAAATCAACTGACATGGCGTGCTTTTGTCTACTTGACACAATCTTGAGAAGGTTGATAAAGCGTATTTTTACTGGATTTAAAAAAAAACAGACACAAACCAGAATCAAAATAAAAGAGAAAAAAAAGAAAGATTAAAGGAATGTTGCATTGTCAAATCTCACATCTGTTAGATATCGAGGTTTTCACCCTTTATTTTTATTTTCTTTTATTTTAATCTCGAATCGGACATGTTTACCTAACACTCAGTAAAAACGCACTTCATTAACCTTCTCAAAATCATACCAATAGGTAAAAACATGCCATGTCAGTTACATAAATGAAAGTGTATCTTGTTAACGACATTAGCTTGATAGTATTGAAGGAGTGTACTCTTAACTTGATGAACGAACCCTAAACATTTGCCACTTGGTTGAATGTCCTGGAATCTGCAAATTAAACAAATATGACACAAGGAATATGCTGAACTTTGTAATAAAATATTCAATTTATTTGTAACTCGTCTCTCGATGAATTCACCTCGTATTGCAGCAAATGTCGTAGATTTCTAAGTAAATTTTTAGATGTCCTATTTCCCTCGTTCTTTTTTCAATTGCAATATTTTCCTAATTTTTGCCAATAATATATTTCTTTTATCTTTCATGTCTACTTTATTGTTTATGTTAATAGTTCATGACTGTTATTTCAAACAATAATTTTCAAAGTTCGAACTTAAATTATCTACTTAGAAATACAATACGTCTCATCACAACAAACACTTATTGGCCATATAATATAAAATTTAAATTTCAATGTCACCATGTCCTGCTCAAGATTTGAATCTACATTTTACAACAAAAGCAATTGATAGTTAAAAGTTCACGTACGGAGAACTCTAAATGAACTGGGCTTAAATAAATTTTAAGTTTGATCGTATTCATTAAAAATTTAAAATTTAAATTTGTACTTGTGATTGTTTATTTAAAATTAGGAAAAATATTTAATTCTCCGGCGATGTAAACTTCAATTTACACAAGCATATTTATTTTAGGGTTTAGTGGTTTAAATATTAGGGGTTTATGTTCTAGGAATTTGAATTTAGATATTAAAAATTTTAAATTTGTGCTTGTCGTTATTTATCTAATATTAGGAAAAATATTTAATTCCCTGTCGATGTAAACTTCAATTTACACAAGCATATTTATTTTAGAGTTTAGTGGTTTAACGATTAGGGGTTTATGTTCTAGGAATTTAAGTTTAGAGTTTATGGTTAGAATTTAGTGTTTAGGGTTTAAAGATTTAGAATTTTGGAGTTTAGGGTCAACGTTTTAGATTTTAGGGTTTAAAGCTTAAATAGACATGTTTGTGAAAAAAAAAATCGCTACTTGTGCATCAAATATTAACCCTTAAAATTATGTATGTTCACGTTCATTCGTTTAAAGATCTCGAATTATTGACAAATATATTCATTTGTTTAATGTTCACTAACATTAAACGAATATATTTACGAACATTAACCGAACATATTTGCAAAATATTAAAAATCTGTTCATGAATAATAAAAACAAATTATGAATGAATATATTTATTATTTTTAGATATATAAAAATAAGACATAAAAATTATTAATTATATTATGAATAATGTATATTTTAAGTATTTTTATAATAAAAATGTAAACTTTAAATAAAATAATAATAAACATATTGTTTTGACATTTTTTTTGAACAATTTCTAAGGGAATGAGAACTTGCTCTTAATGGGTTACAAACCTACAACCTAAAAAGAGGGAAAGATATTAATTGAGAGGTTTAATTACTTGCTTTAAAGATTGTTGACACTATTTTGACAACTAATAAACGTAATAAACGATTCTATAAATGATGAACATAATTTTTTTTTCGTTTATACATACTTGACGAACGCTATATTCGTTTACAACTATACATGTAAGTATATACATCTTCACCACTGGCGAAGCCAGTTTTCTTTTTAAAAAATATTAATTTTATATAAAATATATTAAAAATAAAAGTAAAAGCATTTTTAAAGAATATTGTCATTAACCAACTAGAGTTGGTCCAAGTAGTAAGCAGCTTGTTATCGCTTAAGCAGGTCTCGAGTTCAAAACTTTGTGTATGCAAAAAATTCTCAATAAGAAACTCACTCATTAAAGCTAAATGTACGACATGGATCAGTCCGGATTAGTTAGGACAAAACTCTTGCAATCCGAGAGGACAACCCAAAAAAAATGTCTTCACATTAAAAAAATATATTTATAGAAATTTTAAATTATGACAATTTATTTATTTTTGGCTTCGCCCATATCTTCAATCTGAAAACCTTCCTTCTGCAGCTTTTAGAACAATAATGCAGAGTTGGTCACAACAACAATAATGCATTGCACTTGTGCCCCGGTTAAGGGTTGGTAATGGCCAGTTTTCGAACTTGAGCTAAATAATACATTTCATTTTTTTTTTTTTTTGCAAATGTCCTATAAGATAATCAAGCATCTTTATAATACAACAAAATATGGAACCTGTTTTTTCTTCTTCTCAAAACTACTAAATAGATTTCACAAGTTACAACCAAGCATGTAGCAAGAGAATTCCAACCACAATCCGTACACGACGAGAAAGCTCATTAGTCATTCTTACCCTCATAAATCAAGTATCGAAACCGGAATAGACGCCACTGTCCCGGAGCAACCTTTTCTCTTCTTCGACATAATTCTTCCCCCTACTAGCCTGACCAAGCTCTCTTTTCCGCTTCTCCTTCTGTGAGAAAGAAACATTCTGCTTCTCCTTTCGAGTTTGTACATTAGCCAGCTCCTCTGCATCCAATATTGTGGCTCTCGTTTTCTGTCTGTCCTCAAAAGATTCTTTAACCTCCCTGATTTCACTGTTTTCCCTGCCAGTTGACCAGGACCAGTCCGGTTTCTCTTTTGGAGGAGGCACATTCAAGACAGATAATCCTCCCTTATAGCCATGGCGCTTCAATGCTTCAAAATCCAACACGGTACCTTTTTGTTTCCCGGACTTTGCTGTTCATATGCAGCTAAAGAAGGTAAACCAGATATTCCTTTTCTTTTAGCCAGACATTCAAAGAAATATATTTCAACAGCAAAGGAGAGAGAAATTCTGCAATCTCTAAAAGCACATTTAAGTTGGAATAACTCAAGCCAATATTTAGAAAAAGAAAATGGGAGTGTGAATATGTATTGCGACATTGAGTGAGATTTTTAAGAAGCACGAGAGAGAGAACGTCGAGTAAACTTGCAGAGCCTTCAGTTTTCGTTATCATACTTATACCGATGATAAATAAGGTCAGACATTGCTTCTTCCTTTTGTTGCATAAACTATTAACACAAACAGCAGAATCACACCACTAGCAAGCAAAATTATGACTCTGCTATTAACAATAACCATAGTTTCAATTCTGGCAAGTTACATGTATTCAGTGATAAAATCCCGGACCTCCATTTCCTTTTCGATGTGTGATTAATGTACTCTCCCCTCTTTAAGGCTGACATACACATCAACACACATGCATGTATTCACACATGAATATATGCAGTTAATTCTTCAAGATCACCTAATAAACACAAGCATTCTTCTTCATATCCTAATTTACATACAAAAGAATTCAAAATCAAGGAAGATATCCATTCCATTCAATTCAGCAAAATGATTGTAAGATGCAAAAAATGAAGAAGTAGGAAGGTAGAAAAAATGGAACACCTTGGGATAATTTCTTAAGCTTGGAGTTGGGAGGTCCATCTTCAGCTTCAGAGTTGGAATTTGAAAATGAAGATTCATCAGAAGATGATGAATCGTTTGTCTCATTATCATCCCATGGCACTGCCCTCTTCATCGCATACACTAAAAATACCAAAAGAAAATTTTGTTAAATTGGAATTAAAAAAAACTACAAAAGAAAATCACAATTATCAGTGAAGCTAATATAAGGAAAAGAAGGGAGATCGAGAACTAGCAGAACCTGGATATTTATGATTGGGAGTAGACGGTTTAGGGTTTTGAAAGAAAGAGGCTAATGGAAATTACAGAAATCGTTTCCCCTAGAGGGGGAGGGGTCCGAGGGACTCATGGAAAAACGGCGTCGTTAGAATTGCATACATATACAGTCGGTTAGAATTAACTAGGGGTATGATTCCGGAGAATTTTTATTATATGTTTTGAGAAAATTTTTGTCCCCATTTTATATTTATTGGATCCCTACAAATTTTAGGAATCTCATCCCAACAAATTAAACAAAATTTACTATTTTACTAACCAAAATATATGATTAATTTTAATTTACAAGTCATATATTCAATATACTAAAAAATGTAGTTGAAAGGGAATAAAGTAAATTGGGAGATAAATAGATTATACACTCTTAATTAATAAAAAAGGTAAATTATTAGAGAGGTCACCCAAACTTAACAAGGTTTAAACAAAAGACATAAGTATCTTGATAGATTAAAATATTGATAATAAGATAAGTATGTATACAAGTAAATAAGAGTTAATTATAAGTTTTTTATAAATTTTGTAAAATATCGGATCTTTCTAGTATTTTTCGGGGATCTCCACAGTTATTTATACGGTTACAGTTCGGTTATCCACACACAGTTCGAATAAAATCTCCCTCTTTTGAGCTTCGATGATAAAATCTCCCTCGTCCCTATGCCCATCCTTATTTAAGCTTCGGTGATAAAATCTCCCTCGTCATCGTTCCTGTGGGTGAAGACTTTGAATCAACCGACTAGGATCCATCCAGTCGGGACGAGGGAGATTTTATCATCGAAGCTCAAAAGAGGGAGATTTTATCCGAACTGTGTGTGGATAACCGAACTATAACCGTATAAAATCTCCCATCCTCATTTAAGCTTCGGTGATAAAATCTCCCTCGTCATCCATCCAGTCGGCTAGGATCCCTACGAGTTTCCGATATTCCCCACCCAATTCCCGCCCCTAGAATTAACCGACTCAGACCTGTACCAATTTGACTCGAACCCGAATCAAATTGAATCTGAATTTGAATCAACCCGATGTTAACCCGGTCCCGAGTCGATCCCAACTCAAGTCAAACTATTGACTTAATCCGATATAACATAAACACGATGGTATCAATAAATTTCTCAATACTATGAAGTTAAACTTCTTAAAAATCTAACAACCTGACATTTAATAACAACCATTAGATATCATACACCAACATCGTCCAATAAAAGTTTATAACTAAATCAACAATTTCACTTCTCACTCTCAAAACCAATATAATTTAGCAATATTATATGTATATATTATTGTCTAGGAATAATATATTATTGTTTTTATTATATATTATATAATTAGTTGAATCGGTTAATTAATATTTTTCAAAATTGCAAACCGTGGTAATTTTTTAAAAAATAACCCGTAACGAAATTGAATTTTTTGGTTCAGTTAACTGAATTTTCGGATCAATTTTTTCAAGTTTCGGTTTGTGGAATTTTTACACATTCCTGAATTCATCCGCACGTCGTCTTGTGTTTACAATAGTTTATCTGCATGTATCATTTTCCATTGCTTATGAAGTTTACGTAATTTACATGTATCAATTTTTTAAAACAATGGTAGCCATTATAAAACCTTTGACCTTTTCTCCTCCGTTCTGTCTTTTTTCTACACTTTTGGCTGTCTCATCTTAGAATTTTCCCACATCACTCCCCTATTCTTCTGCTCTGTTATTTTATGGTTGTTTTTTAGATTTATTATTTTTTCCTCTCACCTTTTTTTCACTTTTGTCTTGACCGTTTTTGTGAAGACCACCGATTTTTTGTTGAGAGTTGAATCTCCTCGGCGCCTGGTTAGCTTAGATGGAGATATTTTTTTTGATTTTTTGAGGTTCTTTTTTTAGTTTTGAAGATCTGCCATGTCACCTATCGTCTTTTTCAAGTACTCTTTGCTGTTTCGATGGTTTCACTGTCGTGAAAAAGAAGCGTTTAAATTTATTTGATCATAATGCCTTTTTCTGCCGTCTCTGACCTCTTGGATCACCTGTCGGCTTATCCGGTTGCCAAGGACCTCCCTTTTGTCAAACCAGGGTGAGT
This sequence comes from Hibiscus mutabilis, assembly GCA_019671005.1. NCBI lineage: Eukaryota > Viridiplantae > Streptophyta > Magnoliopsida > Malvales > Malvaceae > Hibiscus > Hibiscus mutabilis. The sequence continues at coordinate 23,721,606 of CM033747.1, forward strand.
CTTGAGATTTTGGAGGCACATGGCTAATTGGAAAATTAATCTCTCAAAAAAATTAAATTTTAAGAGTATGTTTTTAATAATAAATATTAAAAAAATAAATTTTAAGAGTATGCCCTAAAAAATTAAAAAAATTAATTTTAAGAGTAGGCTCCTAATAATAAATGCTGAGAAAAATGAGCCTCTAATAACAAGAATTAAAAAAATTAGACCCTAAATAACAAGTATTGAAAAATATTAAATTTTAATAGTAGGTCCCTAAGATCAAATATCATAAAAAATTAGGCATCAAATAACATGTATTAAAAAAATAGACCATTAATAACAAATATTGAAAAAATGAATTTTAAGAGTAGCCTATAATAATAAAATATTGAAAAAATTGAGCCTCTAATAACAAGTATTAAAAATGAATTTTTAGAGGTTTGATCATTCAAATCCGCTAATTTGAATGTTTGGTAAATAGAGGTTAGTAATAGCAGATTGAGGTAAAACTTCTCATTTTGAAAAACTCGTTTTATGAGCTTTTTGAGTTAGAGGTTTGGATAAAAGACTTGTAAAAGACTATTGTATCCTTAATAATTATAAAAACTTCTCTAAATAACATAAATTTGGTTAACTAATGAAATTAAAAATAATTTCATAGATAAAAAATTAATATATAAACTAATAAAAACATATAAATGTAATAACTAATAAAATAATGGAAAAAACTTTGATACACAGGTCGTGTAAACTTTAGTTTACACGTGCCTTTTAGTTTTAGGGGTTAGTGTTTTAGTTTAGGGTTTAAGGTTTAGGGGTTTATGTTGTATGGTTTAGAATTCAAGGTTAGTGTTTAGAATTTAGGGTTTAGGGTTTAGAGTGTGGGGTTTAGTTTTTTAGGGTTAGGGTTAGGAATTTAGGATTTGAGTTTTTATAGTGTAAATACACAGGCTTATGTAAAATTAATTTTACACAGCCTGTGTATCAAAGTTTTACCCTAAAGTTATATTCAAAATATTATTTCATAGATAAAAAATTAATATACATCTAAATTTAATAATTATTAAAAAGATAATTTCATAAATAAAAATTTAATATATACATCCTCATATATGCTCAGTAATGATATTAAAAAAATTAATTTTTATAATCTAATTAATATTAATATATATATAATGTTAATAATAAATAAATTATTCAAACAAATATCAAATATAATCATGTCCTTATATGTCATTTTACTTGTTCAAATAATCAAACATCTATCAGTTATAGGTTAATTTTACCAAACACTTTTATACAATCAACTAATGTAATCTGCTAGTCAAATCGTCCAATGCTATCAGCTAATGTAATCCTCTATAATTATTTTGAGCATGTTCACGAACTTTTCAAGTCGAACTTAAGTCGACTAAACTTAACTTATCAAGGCTTCAAATCGAGCATAAATTCAAGTCGAGCTCATTCAAATCAAACTTTAATTAAACCGAACTCGAGTATATTACGAGTTGGTCAGACTCATTGTCACTCTAGCGAGATGAGAAAAAGTGCGCAAAGGCAAACACCAGCGAGTGAAGAAGTGATGTTGGGTTGGGCTTGGGCTTGGGCTTGGGTTTTGAGTTGAGGAGGAACATGAAGCCGATAAAAAGGGGACAAGGCGTTTCCCTTTGAGTATTCATTCCACGCTTTATCCCTTTTCTTATCCAAATCCCAATCGTCTTCACTCGCTCGCTTTGCTTTCTTAGTACAGAGAGCAGGTATGGTCGTATGGCGGTATTATTTCTCCACTTCAATAATAACCATGGATATGCATTTGCTGATGTTTTTTTGTTTAAAATTGAAAATGCAGACCGACAGGATTAAGGAATCTGGAAAGGGTATGGCAACTACAGCAACGGCTACGACTATGACTATGACTATGGCCACCACGAGATTGCAGCTTAATCATAGTCAGACTTCTTTTCTGGGAGCTCCGTTGAGGCTGTCAGTGCCAAATCCTCGCCCTTCTTTGCCCTCTCTTTTCCTCAATGTTGCAGCCAAAGCTCGCACCAGAACTGAAGATCGCCATGCCCGCCATTCTCGCATTAGGAAGAAGGTTACCTATCTTACGTGTTTAAACCTAATCCCATTTCTAACAACAATTATATTTTTACTCTGATTAAGAAATGCAAGTGTATTTCACGTTTATCCCAATTTCTTATCTTATCAAGTATTGTTTACCTTTAAAATTTACTCATTTATTGATGATGTTATTTCCCTTTTTTTTTTGCTTTGGGACATACCAAACTTTGTTAGGGAAATGCTACATTCTATGTACCAAAGAGGCAAATAAGAGATATAATGTTCTCTTGTTCTTATATGTGAGAAATGCTTAGGGTTAAGAGTTTATCTTTTAGAAGATAGAAAAGGTGGGGACGAGCCAGGATTAGACAACGGGAGGGATAAAATTGCCTACCTTCAAAATTAACATAGACCCAGTAAGTATTTAATCCAAAATTTGAGAGGGACAAGACTTAATTTCGTAAGTATTCAAACTAGCAGATACTAAAATTTTCATTAGACAAGATAAACCCTCCCATGCCCTTAATAGCTCCGTGAGCAGATAAATGGACTCGATGTTAATATAATGAAATGTACTAGCTTTGCTTCCTAGGGGTTTACGTCCCTCGACCTTACAAAGTATCCCCTATCTTACCGCAAGGGGTTTCATGCTTTTGTAGGTTGAAGGAACACCGGATAGACCAAGGCTCTGTGTCTTCCGCTCCAACAAGCATCTGTATGTCCAAGTCATTGATGACTCAAAGATGCACACACTTGCTGCCGCTTCAACAATGCAGAAATCGATTTCCGAGGAGTTCAACTACTCATCTGGTCCCACCATTGTGAGTTCATAGATGTAAATTAATAGTCATTTGTATCATTTTGCAGTTTTTCCTACACAGCTTCCATTCTGAATGATAATTAAAGGGGTTTTGATTAGACTGCTTCTTTAACTTGTACAATTCAATTGCTTCTTATAAGCTGTTATGTACCTTTTGTTGGCTTGTTTGGAAGTTGTGAATTGCTCCAAATTTGCCACTTTCTCCTAGAACTAAAATTACCTCACCGTGCACTTTTGGGTATTGCTTGTTGAGTCCGTCGGATTATGTTTCTCCTTTCCACATGATCATACACATGGACTCGTAGGCAAGACAGGTCATTTCACGCCACACTTCATTTTGTTTCCTTGTGGACCTTTACTTATTAGTTGCTCAATTCTACAAGATGCGGTGTTCGTGGTTTGAACCGCTTCCTCATATTTGATAAAAGTGCCTAAAGTTTTCAATATCGTGGTTTCAGGAAGTGGCAAAGAAGGTTGGTGAATCCATTGCAAAATCTTGTTTGGAAAAAGGGATCACAAAGGTGGCCTTTGATAGAGGTGGATATCCATATCACGGACGCATACAAGCCCTTGCCGATTCTGCCAGGGAGCATGGCCTTCAATTTTAAACCTTGAGCAGTTAGTCTTCTTCTGAACTTTCTTTTTGTTGTAATTTTTTTCTTATCCTTTAACTAAACGGCATGGAGAATGCTCTATCTTACTCTTGTTAGAAATGTAATTTGATTACTATTTTTCTTCTATCACGAACACATTGTTTGTAATTTGATTAATCGTGGGTTAAAAAGATTTGAACCAAAGGTGTCTGTTTTGGGGGAAATGCTTAGGTGAGGCACCTTAGGGTGAGGTTAAAATACGGCCCTACATAAATGGTAATAATTTAGGTAGAACCGAAATTCTTATCAACTGGCTAAGAATTTGTGTAACTACTTAAATTCTTATCAACTGGATAATAATTTGAGTAAATTTTATCTTAGATAAGAATTTGTGTAACTACACATATTTACCAACTGAGTAAGAATTTGTGTAGATCTGCTTCATTTTAGTTGTACCCTAAGGGTCCCTTACCCTAGAACTACCCCTGTTTTGGAGGTTTGAATTTGGAAATAATGGTAAAAAAATAAATTATTTTCAGTTGGTAAAAAAGGAAATACATACCCATAATTCCTCTAGCACTTAACCCAAAAGCAATGAAAGGCAAACCAATTAATTTATGTAGTCCACACTAGTAGCCGTAGGGGTGAAGCCAAGAATTTAATATATTATAAATTTTGAGTGCCAAAATTATTAGTTGTGTTTGAAATATTTCAATTGAATCATTAATTATCATTTGATTAAGGATGCTTCAAGGATTTGAATTGAATTTTAATTTGAGTAAACTACTCAAATGTTCATCAACTTTTAGGGAGTTATTAGTTTAGTTACTTGATTTTCTTTTTTACAACCGAGTCACTCAACTGATGCATTTGTTACATGATTGAAAATATATAATTTGAACGCCAAGTTAATTATATTTATTTTATACAAATATATTCATTATAATATTAATTAATTTTATAAATAATTTTAACATGAATTAATATATTTTATAATATATAACGTTAATTAGTATATTTTTAATTAATGTTATAACATTAACTTATTAATTATAACATCAAGTATAGGCATTTTGAATAAAAAATTTGAAGAACTCAAAAATGCAAAACCAGCATTTGAAGCTTAAATGGTTAGAAGAGGTTTTATCTATGCATATGAAACATCTTCAGTTCTCTCAGGAAATATCATGAACAAAGGGTCATTGTCAAAATATAGGCTTTTTGATTCAAATTTCTGAATAAGTAGAAAATCACCATATAAAGCTTATAGCTCAGAAGAAATTTTATATATATATATATATATGAACGAGTGGTTCTAGAAACGTGCAATAGGAGTGAGTAACCACACATGGTCCTTAAAAGGAGAAAGAAAAAAATGAGTCAAGTAAAATGCTTGTAGGAGAAAGAAAAATATTTTTTTGATTGCCCTCTGATTTTCCAAGACTTTGTCCTAATTAATCCGGACCAACTCGCATCCTACACTTGACTTTGATGAGTGAGTCTTGTGTGAAAGAGCGGAAAATATTAATTTTGAATTAATAATAAAACATAGGAAAAAAGTAAAATAATGATGTACTTTATGAATTTTGAATTATATTAAACTTATTTATTTAAAAGTAACTCCATTACAAATAATTATTTATTTATATTAAATTAATTATCTTATTTTAATAAATTTACAAGACATTTTTAAATCTTTAAACTTTCGCTGCATATGAAACACGAATAGATTTGGAGTGCGGCAAGTCTAGGATGTGGCTAAAAGACGAAAAGTTTTGAAATTTGTCGTCTTTTAGCCTCACCCTAGACATACCACACTCTAGACTCGCCCTATAAAATACCTTTAGTGTTCAATGTCAGTATTAGGCATAAAATATCTAAAAACTTATCGTCTTTTAGTCTCACCCTAAACATGCCACACGTTACTCGCCCTATGAAACACCTTCCGCGTTCAATGTCAGTATTAGGCACAGAACATCTAACAGATTTTGAGAATCTGCACATTTTTGGCTCCATCCATCAGTGTTAGTTTGGGTGCAAAATCACTTTGGAAACGCCATTTTGTTATCGAAATTTGAATTGTTTGAACTAATTTTTTTTTTTTGAGTTGCCAAAAGCAATCCCAAACAGCACCTTAATCTTATACCAAACTATTGGTGGACTGGCGCCCTTCACGTGGCCTGCCGTTCCTTTGTTGCCGGAGCCTTACCACTCATCACCCTTGCACCAGCTAAAGTTGAGCTTCATTGCTGGTTTTTTATTGGCGTAAAATACACCATAGCTCATTCAATTATATATTTGGTTTGGATCATTTGTGATGTAAGTTACAATTTAATCATTCAATTAATATTTTGTTATAATAAGATACTCAGCCACCAAAATTAAAGCGAGTATAAGATAACTTGATATAATAACAGTTTTAGATAACTTGATATAATAACAGTTTTAGTTATCAAAACTCATATATTTTAACGTTTTGGTTCTAATTAGAAATAATTCAATAAATTTAACCACTCAATTAAAATTATATTAGTGAAATAACTGTTAATTGTCTATTAGTAAACTAATGGGCAATAGAAAGGAGTGTTGCAAATGATGAGTGTGTGCCAAAAAAGTGTAATCAAAATTTTTAAATACAAAAAGTTAATTATTTCGAAATTAAAACTAAATTGATAAAATATATAAATTTTGAAGACAAACTATTATTATATCAAACCATGTTTCAATTTTAATGGTCGAATGACTTGTAACAAAATTTGAATTGAATAATTAAACTGCTTTTTTAAATAATGTATTTATTATCAAACACATAATTGAATTACTAAAATGTCCTTTACCTTTATATTAATAACATTTGCAAACCGATTATCTGATCGAATTAGTAAAGTGATAATATAAATCCATTATAATATTTAAGGTTTGTGGTTGTGGCCCTGAATTCTACTTAAAATTACTTCCCCATAAACAAGAGCTTACCATTGTCATGGCTAATGGCACGGGTGCCTTTTACTCTCAGCTTGTTTGATACTTTCTCTGTTCTATTAAGTTTATGGTTTATTGTTTTTTAAAATTAAAAATTCTTAAACTTTGATTATAATTATTTGAAACAATCAAATTTATAAAATATATAGTTAAACCCACTTGAAGACTTAATGGTGTTGAAAGCTGGTAGGCATTGCACTCTACTTCAATTCTTTTGGCAAATAGATGCACGCATATGGTAAGTAATCCTTCTATAACAACAAAGATATAGGGCAAACATAAACAAGGACCAGAACTTCCAATTAGGCAGTATGCAACATGTTTGCCATCTAAAACAGAATTAAACCATACCATGGTTGACTAGCCACAGCAATTGCCCTTTTGTTCGATAGGCCGTCCCTTCATTTTAACAGTTCCGGTTGCCTTGTTAGCACTTGGCTGGTCACCCATTCTGCACAGATTCTGATACAAAATCATATAGGCAAACTTCATAATTAAGGACATGAAAAGTAAAGGATCTTTTTTAAATGAAAGCGGTTTGTACAAGAAGGAATAGTTTTCTGATGATCAAGACAAGCAATGCGACACGGAACAATTCATCGAAGGGGATATTAAATGTTCTGAAGTGGATTGAGAACCTATTATAGTTGGTGATGATAGTAATATCTTACCAAATAGATCATAGCATTTGGAAAAAATGGAATATATGGAAGAGTGAGACTCATTTTACGTTTTCTTGATCGTTCCAGCCACGGTTTAAGAAAGCCTGCTCCACATTGATTGCTATAGAAAAAAAATAGAACTCATCAAACCAACAAACAGATATTACAGGAGAAACACATAACAAACAAATCACTCAGGTTCATATCTCCAAAAAAATACACCATTCCAACAGGACAAAAAAAGCTTGACATGCTGAAGGATGAGCTGCATATGAAAATAATAAGTAGATGTAGGTCAATTTTCATTTTAGACCTTGTAATAAGTAGATCGGATGTCTCAGAATCCCATTGAAGGACACAGAATTTGTATCTTTCTGTTGCAGCGAATGAAAAATCCTGTACTTCACCGTGTCAAAAAAAATGCATAACATATATTAAATCACAAATAATCATGTCACTGTGAAAAAAACATTTATAATAATAAGGTATTAGCTCACGTGGGTCTGGTACTGATCCCTGGTTAAATGTTGGCAGCAGCTAATAGGTCCTCATTGGAGCTCCAATTATCCATTCCTTTAGCCTTCATTTCCGAGCAGATAATCTGAGCCTCTTGCAACCTTCCCCGCCCTCTAAGGCCAATCACAAGTTTCTTACAAGTAGAGAGACGTGGAAGGAAATGATTCTCGAACATTTCTCGATACCAAGCGTATGCTCCAATGAAATCCTTATGTTCACAATATCCCTTAATCAGAAGGTCATATGTATCAGCTTTAGGAACCAATCCCTTGGTCTTCATATCACCAACAAGGTCCTTTATTTCTAACAAGTTTCCCCTTTTAAACTGACCCATAATCAAGCTATTGTAGGTCATTTTGTCAGGACAAATTCCCCGATCTACCATCTCGTGATGCAAGGAAAATGCATTCTCAACATCTCCATGCTCCGCATACAAGTGAATCAACAAATTATATACAAGTACATCAGGGGTCAAATGCATCTCTTCCATTTCACGAAACAGTCTCTCTGCAAGCTCAATTCCTTCCTTACTGCATCCACTAATGAGAGGATGATAGGTATTCAAAGTCGGCTTGATGGCCAAACTCTTCATGTTTTCATACAATTCCAGACATTTATGGGCATTTCCTTCATTTGAATACCCTGATAATAAGGTGTTGTAGGTGATAACATCGGGACTACACCCATTACTCATGATTTTGGGAAGTAAAGCTTCAGCTTCAGTTACCTTTCCATTCTTGCATAATCCATTGATGAGTGTATTGAATGTTACGATTGTTGGTCTTGTTTCACCCTTCACTATTTCATCAAAGTACTCGAAAGCATCATCCAACTTCCCGGCAGCACAACATCCAGCAATGAGCATGTTATATATCTGCACATTAGGCAACACCCCTCTACTTATCATATCCCTAAAGGTTATGTTGGCTTCGAGAAGCATACCATCCTTGCATAAACAATTTATGAGGGAACCATAACTTACAATATTTAGCTTAATCCCATCCTTTTCCATTTCTTCTATAATGGCAAAACACCTATGGAGTGCATTCATTTTCCCATAGCCATTAATTAGAATGTTGTATGTCTGGACGTTGGGCAAAACACCCTTTTCCTTCATCTTTTTTACCCATTCTTCGGCATTTTCCGTCTCTTTGATTTCAAAGAACTTGCCGATCAATGTATTGAATGTAACACAATCAGGCCTCAAGCCCAACTTTTCCATTCGCTCAACTGTAGAAATGGCTCGATTCATATCACCAGTTCGGCAATATCCATTCACAATGGTATTAAACACTACCTCATTCGGTACAAACCCTTTTCCGATCTCGTTCTGCAAAACCTCTTCTGCTTTTTCAAAGTTCCCTTCCTTGCACAAATGATTCAACCAATTGTTTAATGTATATCTATTGATCCCAACTCCTTTTTCACTCATTTCTTCATACAAAGCCAATGCACTTTCAACATTCCCACTCTTCAAAAACCCATCAAAAAGAATACTAAAAGTATACGCATCAACAGCAACTCCTTGAGCTTCCATTTCCTTCAAAACCCTTTTTGCCTCATCTATTCTACGGGCACGACAAAGGCCACTAACCAATGTGTTGAAAGTAACAATGTTAGGCTCCACATTCTCCTTTACCATCCTCTCTTTTAAATCAAAAGCCTTCTCTAACTCCCCAACCTTACAATATCCATTAATAAGAGAATTGTATGTAACCAAACTTGGCACCAATTTTCTCTCAGAAATCTCATTAAAAGCTTTCTCTGCATCCCTAATCCTCTTCTCCTTACAAAGGCCACTAATCAAAACATTATAGATAAACAAACTTGGACTCACCCCTTTGTTCTTCATATAATCCAAAAACTCATTAGCCCTTTTCAAGTCCCCTAATTTCACAGCAGCTTGAATAGCTTTTCCATACATGAATTTATTAGGTCTAAAGCCAGACCCTATTATTTCTTCAAACAAATCAAGGGCTTCACCAAACTTATTCAAAGAAACCAAAGAGTCAAGCAACAAGTTGAGAGAAGCTATAGAAGGTTGCATACCTTCCTTCCTTAAAGCCCTATATAACACCATTGCTTCACTGTGCATTTTGGATTGAGCTAACAAGGAAAAGAGAACATTAGAGAAATCGAGTTTCAAGGACGGTGAGGCAACAGCGAAGAGATTGAAGAGATCGGGTGGTGATTTTGAACAAAGAAGAGATTTTGTGAGGGTTTGGGCAGTTTCAGTTTGGCCCTGTTGGAGTAAAGCTGAAAGCTTTTGAATATGACGGTGGCATTCATGGTTGTCGAGAGAGGTTCCATTTTCGTTGGTGGTTTTGGCCGATGGGGTTTCTCTGGTTTGGATTATTTCAGGTGAAGACAGTGTGGAAAGATGTTGGGGAGTTTGAAGTCTCTCCGTTTTGATAGCCACACCACTATATTCTGCAGCAATGAGAGCCTTGAAGGCATTTTTGTTTATTTTTCCAGCATGCAATACCTGCATGTAAAACCAACAAAACAAGTTAATTCCATTATCAAACACCACGGCCAAACCCCTGCTTGAAATCACTTGTCCGTAAACAAGAACTTACCAGTGTCATGGGGACGCTCAGATTTCAGATCTGGAAACGAAAACCAAACACAAAATGAGTACAAGCATTCAAAGAAATGGGTGTTTTTCTATTAATTAAAGGCGAAAAAGGGGAAGGGAGATGCTAGATAACCTAGAAACCACAGCCGGCAGGAGAGAGTTGAAATGGAATAGATGAATGCAAGGGAAAGTAGGGTTTTTCTATATTTTTGGATAGGCTCCAATTAAGATGGCAGCTAAGTTTAGAGGTTTAATTATTCGGTTAAAATCAAATTATCCAAGCGAATTAATTTACTTCGATTAATTAGATATTCGGTTAAAGTTTTTTTTTAAAAAAAATTAATTATAGATTAATTCGATTAAAAAATCAAGCAATTAATTAAATTAACTCAAAATACTAAGAACCAAATAATTTTAGGGTAAACTACATAAATGATCCCCAATTATGATTTAATTTTTTGTTGAATCCCTTGACTATGAGAAGTTATAAATAGGCCTCTGTAGCGATGCTCCTTTCGCTAAAATAATGGTGTTTTTTTATTTTGTTTTGTTTATATTGTCTTCCGCGTGGAGTTTTATAAAACCCGTATTTTATTTAAAAATGGAGTCGCACCGGCCACTCAAGGTGGACCGAACATCGTAAAAATCAGAGATTTCAAAATGTCGAGTTCGGGAGTCGGTTACGGATGGGGAAGGATTAACACCCCCACACCGTCCAAAATTGGTACTTTAATAATTACCGCTTTATTAATATTAGACTTTCCAGATTAAAGTGATGATTAATTTAAAATTTGGTTATAAATGCGAGTAGATTTTAAAGGTCCCGTTATCCGAGAGTAAACGCCTAACCACTATCACTACGCTTGATACTGGCCCCGTTTAAGCTCGGATAAAAGGGCACCGCATTGACACAATATATATCCGTTATGTAAAGTTAAAAAAACATGGCAAATATAAATAAATACATTGCGATAAAAATATAAATAAATATTAACATAATAAAATACTAATATAATATAAATAAAATACTAATCTAAAACATTCATGCATAAATATTAATCTAACACATAAATAAAATACTAATATAAAGCATACATACATAAATATTAATCTAACTCATAAATAAAAACAAATCTAACATAAATATTAATATAAAACATAAATTTAAAACATAATAAATACTAATCTAAAACATAAATAAACATACAAACTAAAAACACAATTTTAAATTAACTACTACTTCATTAAATCATAAAAAATATAACACAAATAAAAAAGGAAGAAAATATACCTAACTAGGAGTTCGAATGACGAACCCCGACTGAACCCCACCGAAATCTACCACGACCTCTCCAAAAAATAACTAGATCGAATCCAAAATAGGATCCCGACCGAACCGGTTAGGACCGAGGACACTGCCCCGGTCCTTGGCTAGCTGGGAGCCTAAGCTCCCTTATTTGGCTGCCACTGCTGATTCATGCTTTGTTGTTTCCCCCAATGCCTTTATATATGCAATTGGGGGTGTATTGGGGTGACGTTAAGCTTCCCCTCCATTGCTTTTTTTTACACTTTAATTATTTATTTTTTTATATTAATAATAATAATATTACAATAACACTAGCAACACTAAAACCCAGACAAAAATGAGTGATTACAGTTGCCCTCTTTGCTTGTTCTTGTGAAACGAGAACAAAACAAAGATCAAAAGCACTCATTTTTGTCTTATCTGGCTGAACTTCTCTCATTTTGACGCATGTCTTCTTTCTTCGGTGGATCTTCTTTCTCTTCGGCACATGTCTTATTTCTTGTCTTGATTGATCCACCTTGTCACTCTTGGGGAAACAAAACCTTCAAAATGGGGGGTTGTTTGTTGGGGAAGCAAAATGAGCCCCACTTGCTACATTATTGATAATAAGCTAATACCTAAAGAGAGTTCGACCCAGCTGCAACACCGACGAGGAGACAGGGTCTACAAAATTTGATCAAGCTACAACACTAACGAGGAGGCAAGACCGATGGGTGAAAGTTCTGATGCCTGATCCAGCTACAACTCTGACGAAGAGGCAAGATCAGAAAACTGACAACTTTTCCCTTTTTTCCTTCTCTTTTTTTGCTTTTTTGTTTCTTCTTCATATTTTTTTCTTTTTTTTCATTTTTTTCAAGAAACAACATTGATAAAATTTGAAAAATAGTAAATTTTGACCAAGATACAACACCGACGAAGAGGCATGGTCTAAAGTTTGTGATGTTGATCCAGCTACAACACCGACGAAGAGGCAGGATCAAGAGTTAGTGAATTTGGTCTAGCTACAACACCGACGAAGAGGCAAGACCGAAAGTTAGTGAATTTGGTTCAGCTACAATACCGACGAAGAGGCAGAACCGACAGTTAAATTTGACCAAGCTACAACACCGACGAATAGGCAAGGTCTGAAGATTTGATCCAGCTACGACACCGACAAAGAGGCAGGATCGAAGTATTTTTTTATTTTTTTTTATTTTTTACTTTATTTTTTTGACTTATTCTGATTTTTTCTTCTTTTTTCTTTGATTTTTGATTTTTTTTCTCTTTTTTCTTTTTTTAGCTACAACATTAATAAAACTTGAAAGTTGGTGAATTTTGACCAAGCTACAACACCGACGAAGAGGCCTGGTCTAAAGTTAGCAATGTTGATCCAGCTACGACACCGACGAAGAGACAAGACTTAAAATTAGTGAATTAGGTTCAGCTACAACACCGACGAAGAGGCAGGATCAAGAGTTAGATTTGACCAAGCTACAACACCGATGAAGAGGCAATGTCTGAAGATTTGATCCAGCTACAACTCTGACGAAGAGGCAGGATCGAAGGATTGAAAGCTCATTTTTATTTTTATTTTTTTCTTTTTTCTCTATCTTTTTTTCTTTTTTCTTTTCTTTCTGATTTTTGATTTTTTCTTTTTTTCTCTTTTCATTTTTCTTCATTTTTTCAAGAAACAACTTTGATAAAATTTGAAAATTAGTAAATTTTGACCGAGCTACAACACCGACAAAGAGGCATGGTCTAAAGTTAGTAATGCTGATCTAGCTACAACACCGACGAAGAGGAATGATCAAAAGTCAGTGAATTTGGTCTAGCTGCAACACCGACGAAGAGGCAAGACCGGAAGCTAGTAGATTTGGTTCAACTACAACACCGACGAGGAGGCAGAACCGGAAGTTAAATTTGACCAAGCTACGACACCGACGAAGAGGCAAGGTCTAAAGATTTGATCCAGCTGCGACACCGACGAAGAGGCAGGATCGGAGAGTTGTACTTGACCAAGCTACAACACCGACGAAGAGCCAAGGTCTGAAGATTTGATCCAGCTACGACACCGACGAAGAGGCAGGATCGGATAGTTTTTTTCTTCTTCTTTTTTCTTCATTTTTTGATTTTTCCTTTATTTTTTGCTTTTTTTCATTTCATTTCATTTCATTTCTTCTCATTTCTTTTCTTCTTTTTTTCAATTTTTTTCTTTTTTGATTTTTTCTTATTCTTTTTTCTTTTTTTTTGATTTTTCTCTTTTTCTCATTGTTTTTTTCTTATTTTTCTTTTTTGATTGATTTTTTAGCTACAATTATAATAAAAAGGTAAATTCAGAGTAAAATTTAGGTCTAGCTGCAACACCTTCGAAGAGCTAGACTTGGAGAGGATTTGATCTGTCACACCACTAATGGAGAGACTAGATCAGCAAAATGTGGGACCCACTACACCACCAACGGAGAGGTAGGACCGAATGGAAACTTTGATCTGCAACACCGACGAAGACGAGATTTGGATAGTTTTTTTGATCTGCTACCACTGATGGAGGAACTAGATCCGCAAAAAGTGAGACCCGCTACACCACAGACAGAGAAACATGACCGAATGGAAAGTCTGATCTGCAACACCACCGACGGAGGCAAGATCTAGTTTGGATTTGATCTGCTTCACCACTGACGGAGAGACTAGATCAGCAGAATATGAGATCCATTACACCACCGGCGGAGAGATATGATCTGGATGGAAAATTTGATCTGCAACACCACCGACAGAGGCAAGATCTTCGTTAAGTTGGCGTACCACCATTGACGGAGGCATGGTTTGGATTGTTGTGCCATTGTCAACGAGATAATTTTTTTGAAAATTTTGCTCGGCTTCTCTATCGATAGAGGGCAGGATCTGGAAAGAATTTTTGTTGACAGGAGTGATAGTTGGGAAATTGTTAGCGTCCGTCATGCCATCGTTGGAGGAATCAAATCCTACAAAGGAGAAAAACATTTATTAGTAAATTGTTCACAAAATTTGTCACTGGTACCTTTTATTTAGATATTTCAGCATCTTTTGTTTGGCCTCTTCCATGAATAAGGTTGGTCATCATGCCGTTGCCTCCATGTTGAGGATGTTCGGTCTCTTTTTTGAACCTTTTTGTAAGCAAAAATGCATGAATTTTATGCCTAAATGCATGGTGACTTCGGTGTATGCACTTAATCTAAATGTATGACGCATGCAAAAATGGTTTAATGCAAGATGCAATCTAAATGTATGAATGTGACATGAAATTTTTTGGCCCTCAATGGGATGCCCCTGACTCCTCACTGGTCCTGTCAGGATCTTGGTCTTATACATATGACAATGCCCCAACCTCTTCTTGGGTTTGATTACATTTCTTTGAATCTTTCATCAGGGTGCATGCCCCAACATTTTGTTCGTTCTATGTTGTCGTCTGAAACTGCTATTGTAGCAAATTTGAAACTTGTATGTTCGCTATTTTCTTTTTTTCGAGGGGTTTTCATTGTCCTCATAAAGATATTATGTTGCCCCTAGGTCGGGTTCACAAATATGATGTGTTGGGTAACTTATCTCTTTTTTATCAATGCAGAGCAGTGATGATATGTAGTTGTCGAATGCTTGTTTCTGAACCTTGATGGAGAATGCCCCCAAATTGAAGTCTTGTCAGAGATATGGTGCTTGCAACAGACGTTTTCAGATATGCCCCAAGATCGGGCTTTTGTAGAGGTTCTGTAAGGTGCTAGATTGACCAACTTTGTTGTATCAGATGGGGTAACCCAGGGACTAATTTTGAAATTTCAAAATGTATGCATGTAAATGCGAAATACATGTCCTAGATGTGAAAGTACTGATTCAAAAATGGTTCCTATGGCTCAACTTTCGAACTCAAGGGATTCATTTGCAACTTTGAATGTTGCCTTGACATCTAGAGTGCTAGATTTTCTCCCGATGATAATTTTTCAAATTGAGAACCAGTCGTGAATCGGCATTTCATGCTGGTAAAATGCAAAAAATTAAAGCGTTATGATATGCCATGCAGTGAATGCCAAAATAAGCAGATATGACGTGATCAAAAAATGGGTCAATTTGAAATTAGGGTAAAAATGAAATATTTCTGATCGGGTAAACCACTTGAACCAATACCCCAATGTAATGCAAATGCAATGATGTATGCAAAAAAGGGTAAAACAAAAAAGAAAACGAGTCAGTACCAGATAAGATCAATAACACATAAATAGAAGAACAGTTTAGATAAGGTAAACAAACAAAACAACCCTATTTACATCCCGTCTAAAACAGCTAGGTTATCCACATGGCTCTAAAAGGGTGGGTTTCTATATGTTCTCTACATGCAGTTTTGGTGCTAAGAGGTACCCGAATTGTCCTTGTTGTCCCCTACTAAGAGTAGCAAAGCCCCCAGTCATCACCCATTATAAGCTCCTTTCAACCGGGTTCAATTCGGGGGGACCCATTCACTTATGCCTGCACGAAAGAATGATATCCTTACGAAAGCATAAGGTACTCGAGCCCCGAAGGTACTTGCTAGGCCTACACGGAGGAACGATATCTTCACGAAAGCATTAGCGTTTTCCCCGACTTAAAAGGACGGGTTTATATGCCAAATTTTAAATGCGTTGAAATAAATGTGCAATTATAATCGAATGCTAGTTTAATAGTCACTTTAATCCGGAATTTTCGATATTAATAAAACAGTAATTATTTGAAAAAAGCTCGACTCTCTTATTTTTGAAAACCAAAAAAATTTCCCCAGCGGAGTCGCCATCTGTAGCGATGCCCCTCTTGCTAAAAAAATGGTGTTTTTTATTTTGTTTTGTTTATATTGTCTTCCGCGTGGAGTTTTATAAAACCCGTATTTTATTTAAAAATGGAGTCGCCACCGGCCACTCAAGGTGGACCGGACACTTTTCAAAATGTCGAGTTCGGGAGTCGGTTACGGATGGGGAAGGATTAACACCCCCACACCGCCCAAAATTGGTACTTTAATAATTATCGCTTTATTAATATTAGACTTTCCGGATTAAAGTGACGATTAATTTAAAATTTGGTTATAAATGCGAGTAGATTTTAAAGGCCCCGTTATCCGAGAGTAAACGCCTAACCACTATCACTACGCCTGATACTGGCCCCGTTTACGCTCGAATAAAAGGGCACCGCATTGACAAAATATATATTCGTTATGCAAACTTAAAAAAAACATGGCAAATATAAATAAATACATTGCGGTAAAAATATAAATAAATATTAACATAATAAAATACTAATATAACATAAATAAAATACTAATCTAAAACATTCACACATAAATATTAATCTAACACATAAATAAAAACAAATATAACATAAATAAAATATTAATCTAAAACATACATACATAAATATTAATCTAACTCATAAATAAAAACAAATCTAACATAAATATTAATATAAAACATAAATTTAAAACATAATAAATACTAATCTAAAACATAAATAAACATACAAACTAAAAAACACAATTTTAAATTAACTACTACTTCATTAAATTATAAAAAATACAACACAAATAAAAAAGGAAGAAAATATACATAACTTGGAGTTCGAATGACGAACCCCGACTGAACCCCACCGAAATCTACCACGACCTCTCCAAAAAATAACTAGATCAAATCCAAAATAGGACCCTGACCGAACCGGTTAGGACCGAGGACACTGCCCCGGTCCTTGGCTAGCCGGGAGCCTAAGCTCCCTTATTTGGCTGCCACTGCCGATTCATGCTTTGCTGCTTCCCCCTGCCTTTATATAGGCAATTGGGGGTACTTTGGGGTGACGTGGAGCTTCCCCCTCCATTGCTTTTTTTAATTAAATATTATTTTTATTTTTTATATTAATAATAATATTATTATAATAACACTAGTAACACTAAAATTCGGACAAAAATGAGTGATTACAGCCTCGACTAATCGCGACTAACAAATCAGTCCAATTCTGTTAAAAAATAAACGACTGATGATGTGGCAGTTAATAAAATCTATAAAATAACATATTTAATCCTAATATTTACATTTTGTTTTAATTTGGTCCTAAATTAGCTACCATCATGAATTAATAATCCGTAGAATAACCTTTCTTTTATTCAGCTCTGCAAAATCGTCATGAATTTACTAAACTTTGCAAAAGGGAGTGAAATAAAAGAAAAAGAAAATCTTTAGCTGAAAACTTTATGAGATTAGTTATTGTTTGAGTCTTTTAAAGATATTAGCTACCGTTAATAACAATAGAAGTTTTGATTCTCTAACTGTTTTCAATGCTCTTACAAATGGGGTTACAGATGACTAATGTTAACATCAATGGAGGTTTTTTTTAGAAGGGAAGAAGATGACGTTTAGGATTTAAGGGACTAAAATGTTAAGACCTGATATTTTAAATTTAGAACCAAATCAAAATAAAATGTAAAGGTTGAGAGTTAAATATGGTATTATACAGATTTTATTAAACTGCCCCATCGTCAGACGTTTATTTTTTAACAAAATTGAACCGATTTGTTAGTCGCGATTAGTCAGGGACCTATTTGTAACTTCTCATAGTCAAGAGACTCAATAAAGAATTGGATCATAGCCGGGGACCATTTATGTAATTTAAAAACTTCAAGACACAAATTAATCTAATATAACTAAAGAAAAAAAATACTAACTCTACAACTTATAACAAAGTGTTTTTACACTAAACTTATAACAAAGTTTGATTAATTCGAAAATCGACCGAATTAATCGAGTTTTGTTCGAATCAATTAATAATTTTTAAACTACTTTTAATTCGATTAATGTTTAAAAAATTTGAATAATTTAATTTTACTTAATTTGGTTCAGTCACCGATCTGGTCTCCTTTTGTTTTATTTTCTTTATCGAGGTGCTAGGAGTGTTGGTGGGATATGTGGTTGATAAAGCAATTTATAATTGGGCTTATATTACATATGACCTGTTTCCCTTGATGAATGTTCAATCGAAGATGTGGTCATAGCCTGGTCTCTTACTTTTATTGCTTCAACTGCGATTGCTTGCTGAGGAATTTCAAAATTATGTTTGAACATGAACATTCAATAGAAAGATGCTTATTCGTTTGTTTGCAACTGCTGTTGCCTGTCGTTTCTCATCTTTTATTCTTCGGATGATGCTTGTTCAACTTAAGCGTCTTCGACTGGTGCCGTGCTATAACATTTCGGATGAAGGGTTAAGCGAAGCAGCTTTAAAGCTTCTATTTTCTGGAAAGGCTTCAAATTTCATATTGCTCCATTTCGAAAGATGCCTTGGAAACTATCGGTCGCAGTTGCCCTCTCTCGAAAACATTCGAATTCAATCTTCAGGGGCGCAGCCAGACGCTGCCACTTAAAGTGCGATGATGAGGCACTAACATATGAAGGCTTGCAGGCCATTCTCAATGGTTGTCCTCACCTTGAATATCAATGTTAGCCCGGGAGGGAACTTGGAGAGAAGATGTGGGGCAAGATCGTTGCGGAGCATCGCCTTTTGAGAACGAAACTGCGAATATTGGATGGCTACATGGGAGTGTATGAGAATGGTGAAGGTTTATACCTTAGGTCGAATCGACAAATCGGTGAAAAATGTATCCTCCATTGGCAATCTCTCTTGATTACATAATCTTGATTCATCTAATAGCAAGTTTGAAGGGATCAATTCCATTACCACTCATGAATTGCAAACACTTGCAGGAGTGGGATCTTTTCTAGTACCAACTCATTGGCAGTATTCCTCAGCAGCTATTTGGAGCTTTTCAAAGATTGTTTCATCTTAATTTATCAAATATTGTAGGAAAAAGAGAAGAAGCTGAGATTGAATACAGACATTGAATATGAAGTTCCCATAAATAACCAACCACTGATATAATAAGTTGCAGCCTCGAAATCAAGAGACCTGCAAATTAACAAAACAAGGAA
The DNA here is from genome assembly GCA_019671005.1 of Hibiscus mutabilis. Lineage (NCBI taxonomy): Eukaryota > Viridiplantae > Streptophyta > Magnoliopsida > Malvales > Malvaceae > Hibiscus > Hibiscus mutabilis. The sequence continues at coordinate 23,741,046 of CM033747.1, forward strand.
TTCTCTATTACTTCATATCTTTTGAACAGTACAATATTTGTCTCAAAAGTAGTGGAAATATGCCTTAAAGTAATGATATAATTTGAGTATTTTGTTAAGAACAAAAGATATTTGTTAGTACCTACACAAATACCTACCGTCATATGTTATAACCGTGTAGCTCGAGAACATGACCGCGAACGATATCGTACGAAAGATATCCAGCGATCACGTGACAACGATGAATGTGTACGACCATCTCTGAATTATCTGGTCCCCTTTGAAGCCTATGGCGAACGAAGTAGGACTATGAACGAGATTGCATCCAGCGATCACGTGACAACACACATGATCGCTGCGGCTAACAACACAAACCTAAGACGTCTAATCATAGCCAATCTCATCAGCATGCCACGACAACCTGGCCACAACACATTTCCTGACAGTATAAAAGAGAACAAGCAAACAATAGAAGGAAGAGACAACTTCCATCCAAGACTTCACCATTGACAAGAGGAGTATGGTGTTCAGACTCTGATTAAGACAGTAACTCTGACTATCATCAGATCACTGTCTCTAATCCTTGTTCATTTTGCAATCAACAATTGGTACGGTGAAGGTGAATGGATACGTGACTTTCAGGTTCATTTGCAAGCCTGAAAGTCCCTGAAATGGGTATGAAAATTAATTGAAACGTATAAAAAAGTTTAAGAGAAAAGACATAAAAAGTATGGATTAAGGGATTGAATTGGTATAATATTAAGATGATGAAGGTTAAATTTTTAGGATATTATTTAAATTAGGCTTAAATATAAAACAAGTAGTTAAAGTATTTTAGTATATTACGTTTTTGTTTTGTTTTGTTTTGATACCCTAATCTTTAAAATTAACGCAGATAATAAAGTGGTATAATATTAATTTTAGTTCCAAAGCTTATATATTTCTATCAATTTAGTCCAAACCCTAGCCCTACCGTTTACTTTGTTTTCCCTAAAATACGATAAATTGAAAATAAAGAAACAAATTATAAAAGGTTAAAATTTATAAAGATCTTAAAATTGTACAGTTTTACATATATTTATTTTTTTTAAAATTGTTAAATTTTAATTCATGAAGATCTTAAAATTTTTAATTCAGTAATAAACAACATCTTCCATGGCTTCTCCAAACTATCTTTCCAGTTACCCAAAACATGGTCCCATAAAAGGTCTAAATGCTTCATCGCCTCTACAAAACAACTCGAAACAGTCCTCCAATGGCAATCAACCATATCTGCTGTACCTTTTAGAAACTGCCATTGCGAGATAACCATGTCCAGAGGATTACGGATTACATGAACAATCCGATAATTTGAACACTTGATGGAAACGAGAAAAAACAATGATTCAAGTGATGGCTGTTACAATATCAGAACAATAATAACGAGATAAATAATAATCTCAAACGCAAGAAAGAAATAACATTAAGATTTTACATAAAAATTCTTACAAAGGGAAAAATCATAAATAGAAGAGGAAAAATTTCACTATGTCGCTTGAATGATTTTAATCTATTTTTTTTTCAACCCTAATCCTTTGTATCTATTTATAGAAATATATTGCTCGATTACAAAGGAAACTTGTACAAGAAGAAATTTTACTCAAACTGAGTTTCCTACTCTTTGACGGTATCTGAAAAGATGAAGTAGAGTTCGATACATGCTGGGCCGGGTCAAAATAGAATTTGAGTCACAACTCTAACAATGACAATGTTTAAAAAAATACAATGATTCAAATGGCGGAAAAAGACAGAAAAAGAGGGTTACGGTATTTGGGAAAGAAAAAAGAGAGGAAATTTGGAGTTTTAACCCAAATATTTAAGATGATTATTAAATTAATAGGGTGTGGACCAAATTGATAGAAACATATAAGTTTTGGGACTAAAACGGTTATTATTTCAATTAAAAATAACCAACGTCATCATTAATTTTTAACAGTTGGAGTACCAAAATAGAACAAAGTCGTAACATTCGATACCATTTTATCAAAAAAAATATGAGGAACAAAAATAAAAACACAATAATAAGTTAAGTACTGATTAAGTAGTTTACCTTTAATTATAATAAATTAATTTATTATTTTTTTAAATTAAGCGATTATTTTGTAATTTTTCATAGTGACATAATAAAAATCGGTTGGAGACCAAAATTATAGTTTACCCTAATTTTTATCTTGGATGACACATGACCCATTTTCTTGGATGATAATAAATTTTGGAAATAAATATATTTTTTAATTACAAGTGAGGGAAATGTACAAGGGCCGTTTGTTTCAAATGTTTTCAGTATTTCTTTGAGTTATTTCCATTTCTATTTTATTTTCTATATTTGTCTGGAATTGCATAATAAAAGAAAGAAAACCGAAGGCTATTAGGGAAATTGTTAAAGACGTGTAAAACTGGTTATGGAAAATCTTGGAACCAAATCAATCCCTTTTTAAACAGATCATAAAGGGTGGAGAGCAATGATTTTTACAACAGTTCTCTTGTTTTTGACCAGGTATTGTTCCTCCATTGCATCTTTCAAGCTTTGGAACCAAGTTTCTTTCTATTTTTCCTCAAAATTTTGTGTCTGTGATTTAAGAACGAAAGGGAATTTGAAAAAGTTCATAGGAAGATTGGATTAGAAGAATTTATGGCTGAAATTTGATGAAAGAAGGAGAATTTTGATTATTTTTCCCAGATTTTGATGGAAAATCTCAGTTCCCGTCATTGGAAGTTAGGAATAGGTTGAATGTGGTTGAAGGTGGCTGATTATATGAAGTATTGAAGCCATGTGATCTGGTGGAGCCAGGGATTCTCTATTTATTTATTTATTTAAAAAAAATCTCAAATTTTCATAAACAATTTTAAATTGATTTCTTCATAAATCAGTTTTTTGAAATTTAAAAAATGTTCTTCAATTTTTGTCATTGTTTAGAAATTATTCATTTAAGTTTAAAAGTAATGATTGATGCCTGTGTGTTCACTCTTGTTCCTGCTTAATTTATTGGTGAAATTGTTACCCTCTATACACATACATCATACCATAACTGATTAAAAGTTGTTGAATTGTTTAGATGGATAATGGAGAGGTTGGCTTATATACGTTGGACGAAGCCCTTGAAACTCTGGGGTTCGGGAGATTCCAAGTCTTTGTTCTTACTTACGCTGGACTCAGTTGGTTTGCCGAGGCCATGGAGATTATGATTCTTTCCTTCATAGGACAAACTGTTAAGTCAGAGTGGCAACTTTCCACAAATCATGAGAGCATGTTAAGCTCCATCATCTTTGCCGGGATGCTCGTTGGAGCCTATTCATGGGGTATTGTATCGGATAACTACGGAAGGAGGTTTGTCTTTTTACTTTCCTTTCATCATTATTGAATTGGTTCTAAACTCAATTTTTGTTTCAGTCTTGTGTAATTGTTTGTTTTAATACGTTCCTACCAGGAAAGGTTTCCTTACTATAACTATGGTAACTAGTGGAGCTGGATTATTGAGCGCATTCTCTCCGAACTATTTATCACTCATCATTCTTCGGGGTTTTGTCGGTTTTGGCCTTGGTGGTTCATCTGTATTCTTATCCTGGTTTCTAGAGTTTGTTCCACCTTCTAGTAGAGGGATGTGGATGGTTGTGTTTTCAACTTTCTGGACAATCGGATCCATTTTTGAGGCTGCTCTTGCATGGATACGTGTATTCTCTATAACACATTTTAAGGCTACTATTACCATCACTTGTTCTCCCTGCGCCTAAAGCTAGAGAGTATTTTAATTTTGGCTCTCTACTTCATGGGAGCTCAGAGCTTGAATCTCGCAAATCTGTAAGCTGGATGAATATGGACATGAAAATATAGGATTTAGATGTGACCTTTTCACCCTGAACAGTGATTCCACGGTGTGCAGCCATGAACCTTGATGCTGAGTCACGGTCCGAATCAAGGGTCTTGCAGCACCATAATCAGCCACATAAGAAGCAATCTAACATACACTTCCCTTTGGCTTCTTTAGTTTTTGATTACTTTGTGTCCTTTCAATAACCAGAAGAAAGAAGAGGACAATTCAGCTCTGCTTACAAGTGGAGAATAACTTTTGTGGAAGAGAGTGAAGGAAAGTTGGAGTTTGTTTGATGATATTATGCTAGATTATACTTGTTGGAATGCATTTGGCTATGCAGTGAAGCGAACATTTCGAGTATTACAATTTACTTTGGACAAAGAATTTACTTTGTTCTGTGTATATTCATGATCTTGTATAAATGAGCACCTTCACAGGCTAGCACTTGCAAGTGAGCACTTTTTTTATGCCTTAGCAACTTTAGCTAGAACTTACTATTCAGTAAATTTTGCATAATTGGATCCCTCCTCTCTCCTAAACATAATCCTCAGAGCTCATAGAGAAAAAAACATGGTTGATTGCTCTAGCAGCATCAGATGCTTGTTACTAAAGTGCAATTCCTTATTATAACACCTCATTTTCTCTATCCGACTCGGAACTTATCGGAGTTGAAAGTTTCTTGAATATTGAACACGAGTGTTGCTGTCTAGCTGCTAAAAACTTTTCACCGTTAAGTTTGAAGTTTCTATTCAGGGAGCTATAGACATTTGAAAAATATGGATTTCATATGCATGCAGTGAGCATAATTGTGGACACAAATTTTACTTTCAGAGTGTTGGAATGATTCTGTCCTTTTTATTGCAGATTGTCGTGCCCAGATTAAACTGGAGGTGGGTACTTGGATTTTCATCAGTTCCTTCTTTTGCTCTGCTTTTTTTGTATGGTGTTGCACCCGAGTCTCCGAGATACCTATGCCTGAAAGGTAGGACAGACGATGCACTTCAAATTCTAGAGAAGATAGCTTCGGTGAACCGAACAAAGCTTCCTCCTGGCATCCTAACTTCTGGTAGATCAAGTGACAAGGTTGAAGAGTCTTCTTCATCAGATGATAGGACCCCATTACTCCCTTCACTGAATAAAAGTACCATGGAATCAAAAGTACGCATGTCATAATTTTTTACCTTTTCTCATCGAAATTAATTAAAACAACGCTGCTCCTTTGGGTATTATTATTTGGAGATTCATTTTCATATTATGGTATCATATTGATTACGTCAAAGCTAAGTGATAGACAAAGTGGATGTTTCCCGACAATTCAAAGCAGTGGAAATCACCAGGATGATAGACTCTATGCAAATGCATTCATCACAAGTGTTGCAGGTACTACGTCTCTTTCTCACATTCTTCTTTATGCTGCATTTTGAAATTTAATTCGATCTTGGTCTATGCTGCAGAGCTTCTGGGGCTTTTTTTGTCAGCAACATTGGTCGATAGGGTTGGCCGCAAGCAGTCCATGACATTTTTGTTTGTCTTGGCATTTATTTTCCTCCTTCCACTAGTAACCCATCAGTCTGTTGTTGTAACTACTTGCTTACTATCCGGAGCTCGCATGAATGCCATGGGAACCTTTACGGTTGCCTCTATATATGCCCCTGAGGTAAGCCTATTTACTTGTGCATTAAGTTATCCCTTTCTGAACTCTCTTGTTTCACTAGAAGAAATTCCCTTCCTTTTCTTTTGTAGTTATATCCAACCTTGGTACGAACAACGGGTGCTGGAGTTGCAAGTGCTGTAGGAAGAATCGGTGGCATGGTATTTCTTCTTGTCGCGGTGGGATTGGTGAATGCCTGCCATCAAACAGCAGCTATTGCTCTATTTTTGGTTGCTATAGTTGTTTCGATAATTGTTATCCAACTCTTCCCTTATGATACAAAGGGACGGGAACTTAGTGACACTACTGATTGACGAGAAGTGATTGGTTTCTTAAGACAAACTCTGTGCTGTCGAAAAGAAATGGTTACATTGTGGTGGGGATATAGTCTTAAAACATTTACCGAGAAAGATGCTTATATTTGGGCTCTTCTTTATTCATTTTGCTCATTGTTCTTATGCTGGGATGATATTGTAAAGGTATACCAGTCATTGTTAATTAAATAGTTTGATGTGCACGACTTTTATTCCGCAAATGTCAAAAAAATGAAAAACTTAGATCTTGGAGGTTGTATTTCCCTTTGCAAATATGGTATGGGAAAATATTCCAATTTTTTGTTTCCATTGGTGCTATAGTTTAGGGTTTAGAATTTAGAGTAATATGTTAGGGATTTAAGTTTTAATATATAAACCTTAAATTCTAACTCTAAATCTTAAATTCTAACCGTAGCCCCTAAATTCTAAACTAAATTCCTAAACCCTAAAATTAATGCACGCGTGGAAATAAAAAGTTTTCATCGCCGTCGCATGGAATAATTACCCGTATTGTATTGCTTTGGCGGAAGAAACTAGTTGTCTTTCTTTTCTCAAGCTTAATGTTATAAAAATCGGATAGGATCAATTGAATCGGGAATGGACTGGTGCAATGGCTCGAGTAGTATTATTAAATCATATTTAAGTTAACCCGTTTAGAACTGTCTAATCAGAAATTCGGTTAAATTAAGTAAATATTGTTCGAATAGGTAACCCCTCCCTCCATAGGAAATTTTGATATCGCTAATGTCCCGATCGGGTTTCACGGTGAATGGTTGTTGGGCTTAAAATCTTGATCATCCCTTCTCATTCACTCCCAACCTAAAAACATCGGTGAAAAAAATGTTATGCCTCATTTGTACAGACTTGGTTATGGAAACAAGGCTCTTTGTTGCCCCCATAGATTGAGCCTTGTTTGAAAAAGTTTGAGGACCAAAACGTTATTAAGCCTAATAAAAACTAGAGATTGAGCCTTCGGATTTGGGAGGGCCTGGTAAGTTTAAAGGCTCCATTAACCGTACCATGAACCAATCCTCCCAGCATAGCTTAACCTTCTTCAACTGCCGATGGTCAGCAGACAACTCGGTCTTTTGCAAATTCCATTCCCCACTTCTCACTCTTTCATTCCCGTACATGGACGGAACCATGATCGAACAGGGTTTAAAATGTTGAATTTTAAAAAATATAATAATTTATTAAATATTTAAATTTAAAATTTATAGGGTAAAATTTAATTTATTTAATATTTAAATTTTAATAATTTAAATTATTTTTAGACAAAAAAGTTAAAAATATAAACTCATTTTTTTAGTTTAATCATATTTACTTAATTTTTGTATTTTTACAAAAGAAAATTATTATTAGATCTAAATCTATTAAATATTTTGATTTTATAATAAGTGTCGGGCCCCCGAAGGTTGCTCCGCCCCTGCAGACCAGTGCAGTTGTGTCCCCGGGCCCCAGCTCTTTTCTTTTATCTTTTTGGTTATGGTGCTTGTCCAGCCATTTCGCACGTGAGCAGGTTTTATCTTTAGCATCACATCGCTTTCCTTCTCTCTTCTATTCTTTTCCTTGCTTTTCAGACGAGGGGGGTGACGGAGGCTTAGACTCCCCAATTTCTGTTCAAAGCTCCACAATGCTAAGCTATGTTCCTGCTTGACCTTGAATGAAATTTGATTGAGTAGATTTCAGTTGAGTGAATATGGGGTGTATTGGATTTCGAGTGAGTATGGGGATTTAATGTTTGTTTAGCATGTGGTGGTGTGGGAAGGGGATTGGTGTGAACTGGGGAACACAGGCATCCCACCGGCTGCCACCGGAGACGGTGGTGAGGATGCTGAGAGAGAATGGGGTTCAAAAAGTGAAGCTTTTCGATGCGGATTATGCTATACTCAAGGCTCTGGGGAAGACAGGGATCGAGGTGATGGTGGGAATCCCGAACGACTTGCTTGCTTCCGTGGGTGGCAGCATCAAGGCTGCTGAGAAATGGGTTGCCAAAAATGTCTCCGAACATATCTCCTCCAACAATGTCAACATCAGATCACCTTTCTTTCTTTCTTTCTTTCTTTTTTCTCTTCCCCCTTCTGTTTTCTATTCTGATATGCTAAGGGCACTTCATGTCACTGTAGATTCATCCCTTGTTCAGCGAATAATCGTTGGAGTACCATTTAATTTTCTCAAAGTACAGCATTGGAGCAAATTTCCCCCTTTTCTCCTTTCCTTTCTAGATGGCTTGTATTAATATTGTCACTGCATCTCTGCTATCCAAATGCTAATCTTGATTACAACAATGTACATATACGAGGTATTTGGCATTCGGGGGTTGATAACCTTTTGTTACTGAGCTGCAAGTAATTTGTTGATAAATTAACATAATGTGCAGTCTGAGTCATAATCAAAGCATCCTTAAAAGGCTTGTTCCTCTCTGGAAAATGGCCAATTTAGTGAAGACATGTTTAATATGTGACTTAAATTCTGGGTGTTGCTCATTTGGATGCTTAAACAGTTTTAAGCTTGTTAGGTGTACCTCTGCCTATGTGCCTGTAACTTCTTATTTGCTTGTCATCGACTCTTCGGTCAAAAAACTCTCTTTATATATATATATATATGGCCTGTATATCTAAGAATGTTGGACTCTGACATAAATTCTGGTTGTTGTTTATTTGATTGCATTGATGGTTAACAAGTTTTAAGCTTGTTATGCGTCTATCACTCTGCGTATGTGCCTGTAACTTCTTATTTGCCTGTCGACATCGATTTCTTGGTCTAAAAACTATCTTCAGATGTATATAGCTGGCCTGTATATCAAAGGTTGTGGTTGCCGGGTTCGGTTCTCTCATTTTCATTACATTCTTTACAGATATGTTGCTGTTGGTAATGAGCCTTTCTTGGAGACCTATAATGGAAGCTATATTCAGATAACCCTCCCTGCTATGAATAATATCCAGTCTGCCCTGGTCAAAGCCGGGATCGACAGCCAGGTAAAGGTTACCGTTCCTCTCAATGCCGATGTCTATGCAAGTTCAAATAATTATCCATCTGGGGGTGACTTCCGGACTGATATCTTTGACCCCATGCTTAAGATTGTCAAGTTCTTGAATGATATCAATTCTGCCTTCACAGTCAATATCTATCCTTTCATAAGCCTCTATTCCGATCCAAATTTCCCGGTTGAGTATGCATTCTTTGATGGCAATGCATCGCCACTTAATGACGGTGGGACGTTATACTACAACATGTTTGATGCTAATCTCGATACTCTTACACACGCATTACAGAAGAATGGATTCGGAAATTTGCCCGTTATAGTCGGGGAGATCGGGTGGCCAACGGACGGAGACCGAAATGCTAACATAGACTATGCTCAACGGTTCAACCAAGGCTTAATGACTCATATTAATGGTGGGGTAGGAACCCCGATGAGACCCGGGCCAATAGATGCATATTTATTTAGCTTGATCGACGAGGATGAAAAAAGCATCGATCTGGGGAATTTTGAACGCCACTGGAGGATTTTTTACTTCGATGGACAGGTTAAATACCCTCTTAACCTTGGTACAACAAATAGTGGAGCTTTAATTCCTGCAAAAGATGTACATTACTTGGAAAAGAAGTGGTGTGTGATGAAGCCTTCGGCCAGACTCAGACGATCCGCAAGTGCAACCGAGTGTGAGCTACGCATGTGGGCTTGCAGACTGCACCAGCCTCGGTTATGGAACATCATGTGGAAATCTAGATGCTAGGGGGAACATTTCTTATGCCTTTTAACAGTTATTTTCAGAAGAATAACCAGCTTGAAGTGGCCTGCAAATTTCCGAATGTATCAATGATTACGAAAACAGATCCCACTCCCACGGTGGGAAATTGCAGATTTCCTGTAATGATCCAGCCCTATTATGAGTCCGCAGGTCGTAGATTTTGGTGTGACCAGAAGCTATCGGGTTTGGTTTATGTTCTTGTTCTAATTTTGCTAACCACTCTATGAATTTGAAGTAAATGCTGTTGGAAGGTGTAGTTGAAGCCTGAATTTTGCTTCCATAATGCAAACTGTGAATTTGTCTTCTTTATTTTGTGTTTGTATATGTACCCTAGATTTTTATTTTATTTTATTTTATGAGTTATATTTTGATACACAAGCTGTGTAAAAGAAATTTACATAATCCTTTATATTTAAGCGATAAAATTTAAAACTTAAATATCTAGTCCTAACACCCTAAAACTTAAACCTTAAACCATCCCCTCTAAATTATAACCCTAAACCTTAAGTTCTACACACTACAATCTAAACCCTTAAACCACAACTTAAATATCTAAACTCTAAAATTAAAAAGTTTGTGTGAATTTTAATATACACAAGATTATGTATCAAAGTATTTTTTTTATTTTATTTTATTTATCTTCAAGTTTATATATTTATGGAACCAATTGAGTAGTTTGGTGATTTAGGACGGGTTTGAGCAGCTGTATCAGCTGGGATCAGAATAGATTAGGATTATTAAAAAATGGAGTATACATTTTTGTGTATTTCATTTTAGGTCAGATTTAATTATTATTCCTTGTGTTAGGTGATAAAAAGATATTCGATTTGTTGGGATGAACAATTAATGCAAGATGGCTTAGAGAGAATAAATTAACAATTTAAAAATTGGTGAAAGCAAAAAGATAAAGACATAAGAAATTTAAAGTGGTTCAACCTTCTCAATAAGGTTTATATCTCCTACCTTAGCTATCCACACTAAAGATTTCTCAAATCCGCTAGATTTGCTTTGGCTCAATGAGATAACCTTACAACTCCTTTAAGATTTATACCCAAAACTTTAAGAACTCTCACAATAACCTTACAGCTCCCTTAAGATTTATACCTAAAACTTTAAGAACTCTCACAAAGAGAAATACAAATGATAGGAAACTGAAAAACCTTCGCAAGGTAAATTTTTGCACAATTCTATGCTCACTAAAACCCCAACACTTGAATAAAATGAATACAATTAAAATCACTCCAATGAGTTTTCAAGATTTGACAATAAAAGCTCAAAGATTGTTGGATGTGTGCTTGAATGCTTTAGACTTGTTTAATTGTTGTTGAAGAAATTTTGGAGACTTAATTTTATACCCACATTGATTTCTAACTGTTTGGGTAGTTGGGATATTGATTATAGCCGTTGGGCTGCATTTTTCCCGCAATAAATGTTGTCTGTCAACACTGAGTATCGATACTCGAACACTCGTATCGGTACCTGCCATAACAAGAAATAGTTGTTGCAACAAAGGGTATCGATACGCGTGAAGCCGTATCGATACGGAGTGTGAATTTTACAAAGGGTATCAGTACAGTCCGTACCATATCGATACTGATTTTGCTCACTGAAATCCTTGAAAGTTTTGCACAAAAAATCGTATTGATACGCGTTGTAGAGTATCGGTACGAGTAACCGTTTTTCAACTTATGGTTCCAATAAACTGACAAGGTAACGACTAAAAATTAAATGTAAAGATTTGGAAAATCTTTAACCCCAGTACCGGTATGCTATAAGGCGTACCGATACTTGTAGGCAATTTGGTTATCAGGTTTTAAGAGGCGTACTGATACAGATACACGTGTATCGGTACCCTATAGCCATTAAGAAAAAGTTAGTTTTTCAGTAGCAAAAAATCGTACTGATAAAGCCTTAGACGTATAGGTACTCCTGTGCCAAATTGGCTATTTTGAGTACAAAAATACTTAAAAATATTTAGGGTTTATTTTAAGTTTGTAAAACAAGTACTTAAAATTTATTCATTTTATAAAAATAATCCTTAGATATCAAAATCAAATATAAGTTTAACCAGATTTAACAATTTTCAAACCATTGAAGGTAATTTTGTTATTAGGTTCTCTGGTTATCCAAAATACAAATTTAGTGTTTACTAGTTTATTGGAGGCACGTATATTTACGTATTTAATTGTTTTAATTAATTATTTGTAGATCTTTATTTCAATGAAATAATGTAAGTAATTGTTATTAAAAGATACACAATTAAATATTTTTATTTCATGTAATAAAAAGTAATTAAAATATGAAAAAATATTCCATGTACCGACAGTGGAATTTTTTTTTCACAAATATGTTTAATTTAGGGCTTAGGGGATTATTGTAGGGTTTAAAATTTTAATATTAGAGATTTGAATTTTAGTTTTTAAGGTGATTTTAGGCATGCTTGTGGAAAAGTATATTTTTTTCGCTGCTAGTACATTATATAATAATCCTTTTATATTATGATATTGTTTATTTATAGAGTTTAATAGTTTAAACTATAGTGATGGATTTATATTTAGGGAAAACTACACGGGTGGTCACCAAACTATCACATTTTTCCTGTTTTGGTCACCTAACTAATTTTTTCTTTAAAATCGTCCCTACTGTAGATACATTTTCTGTTTCGGCCCCCTCTGTTAAAAACCTAACGAAATTATTGACTTGAAATTTTATTTTTTAGTCACCTAACTATCACATTTTTCCTATTTTGGTCACCTAACTATCACACTTTTCCTGTTTTGGTCCCCCTCCTGGTTGGTCGAATAAAAAAATATTATAGTATATCATTAGGTTTGACAGGGAGGGACCAAAAAATACTATAAAAATAAAAAAAATGCCAAGTCAGCGATTCTGTTAGGTTTTTAACGGAGGGACCAAAACATGAAAGGTATCTAACGGGAGGGACGATTTTGACGAAAAATTAGTTGGGTGACCAAAATAGGAAAAAGGCGATAGTTGGGTGACCACCCGTGTAGTTTTCCCTTATATTTAATACACATGCGGTGGAAACAAAAAGTTTCCACAAATGTCTTGGTTTTAGAGTTTAGGCTTAGATTTTAAGGTTTAGATGTTATGGGTTTTGGTATAAGGGTTTAGGATTTAAGTGCCGTGGTTAGAATTTAGGGTTTAGAGTTTAGTATAATATGATTAGGGATTTATGTTTTAACCTATAAACCTTAAATTATAATCCCAATCCCTAAATTTTAACCACAAACCACCAATTCTAAACTACTAACCTTTAAACCCTAAATCTAGCCTTATGCCCTAAAAATATGACGCTTGTGGAAACCTTTTGTTTCCATTGCGTGTGTATTGAATAATTACCCTATAATGATAGTGTAATTTAAGAGTAAATATTTGATCCAGTGCTAGTGTAAATTTTTTTATACATGTATGCTTATTTAAACTATACAATATAAAATATAAATCTATAATCTTAAAACCCCAAATCCTAACTCTTAGTTAAAAACAATTGAATACGTTAGTAATCAGTACTCAGTACAAAAGATTAATTCTAGACTATTAAAAAAACATACGAGAAAAGTAAATTGTTATTGTACGTCATGAATTTAAGTCTTGTTATACTTTTTTTTATTCTAAAGTTAACTTTTATCGAATACAACAACTCAACAACCATTTTTTTTTAAATTGAAGAACTTATTCTAATAAATTACATAAAATCTCTTACATCTTTGAGCCGTTCCTGATTAAATCTAGTACCATTGATTTGTTGTGCTATAAGAAATTCAACGAGATATTCACTTGCATCTAAAATTAACCAATTTGTTATATAATATACACTATTGTTATTTTTTTTGTAATAAATGGTATATTGCAACAACTCTATCATAGTATGTAAGCATGATTACTACATTAAGTTTAAATATTCATTTGCTTGTGGAACAGAAGAAGCGATAATGATGTATATATATCTTTTTCACTTATAATTAAAAGTGAAAATAAAAAATCGTCGGGTTAGTCTGACTGATAAATAGCTTGATATTATTTAAGCAGATTTCGAGTTTGAGGCTTTGTAGATGCAGAAAATTCTCGTTGGGTGACTCACCTACTAAAATTAAGTGTGAGACGCGGATCAGTCCAGATTAATAAGGGTAAAGCCATGGAAAACCAAGATGGCAACCAAAAAAATGAAAATAAAAGTTTTTTTTATTTATTAAAAACTACCCTATATTTTTTAACCATTAATTTAATAACAACTTGGAAAACAAGCACTAGTACACAAATTTGTTCTCAAATTACTCAATCAGTGAGTTTAGTTTACAGAAATACTCATCCGAATATACAACAAGATGAAGGCCATCTTGAAAATTTTTTAGGCCATTTAAAATCGATCTATGGTAATTTATTTTATTCTAAAAAAATCACAAATTTTTTCATTGTTTATTTTTATTTTATTTTAAACCATCTCACAAAATAATTTAAAAAATTCTAAATTTTAAAAGTTTTACGTTTTTTTAGAATGATTTCTTAGAAACATTAAAAAATCAAAATAAAATTTTAGGTACAATCGAGGGACCAAATGAGATACTTTCCATCAATTATAGCATGTCATGCTATCATCTTAACGGCACCTAACGGCGCAATGGTCATTCTATAATAAAATTCAAAATTTGATGACCATTTTGAAACATTTAAAAGATTGGTGATCAAAATGAATATTTTAGAATAATTTAATGATCATTTTTAAATTTAATCAAAACTTTAATATATACTAAGAAAATAACATAAAAAGACTTATGATAGTGAATAAAACAATTAAAACAGTTTTAAGAAAAAAAATCAATAAACGATATTTAGAGACCAAAATATAAAAAATAAAAAATTACTCGAGATTTATTTGAGCAAGAAGTTGGATTTCATTAACAATAAGGAGAGATATAACAAAGAGAACACACCTCAATCATAAAGATAATATTGGAGATCATGTCCCCGAAGAAAACTTATAAAGATAGACAATTAAAACATGTAAACACAAATGACGTGAAGAAAAAAAAAACAATATTTTCCATGTGTCAATCTTCCATTGAAACACAACAGTTATCATTAAAACTCTTTGTCTTTTGATCAAGAAGACAAAAGATTATTTATGTAGGAGAGGTGATCAAGAAAATTAATATTGCAGAATGTTCCGCTAACAATTTTAATATCATCGAAAAGCTACCACAAATGGAGATCTAACCATACTAGATGAGAAATTACCAAAAATTTGATGATTGTTACATAGATGCTAAACTACCACAAATAGAGATTTAACGGTTGTGATGATTGCTACATAGATGCTAAACTACCAAAATTTTGATGAAAAAATGTGTCACAAGATATGAGAAATTGTATCATAGAAGAAGACAAACAAATGCAATAAGATGTGCGGAAAGGAAAAACCCGGGCGAGTCTAAAGAAAAGCGTGTTGAGATATAGCTAATAAACGACGGGTTCTTAGAATTGTTAGATGAGCATCTTCTTTAAAACTTTTGATTTTAACCGTTATATTAAGAAACAAAAAAACTTACGAAACCGGGAATTGATTGTTGTCGGTAAGTATCGAAACATTTCAGGTCATATGTGGGAATAACATTTCTTGTTTCTACCTAAAATGTTACAATTATGCATAACATTTCAGTAGAACGAAAAAGTTTCCGAACTTTAAAGCATGTACCGAAACCTATAGAGAAACGTATAAAGCTAAAATGTTAAAAAAGCTTTTAACAATAAATATTTACAGAGTAAGTATCAGAACGTACTAATAAGAACCAAAATCTTTTGTAGTGAATATAATATTTTAGGTTTAATGCGTAACATTTTAAGTTTATTGCCAGGTTTCGGTACTTTATAACATGTACCGAAACTTGTAGAGAAATGTGTAACCCTAAAATATTAAAAAAAGCTTTTAACAATAAATGTTTATAGAATAAGTATCGAAACATACTAATAAGTACCAAAATCTTTCGTAGTGAATATAACATTTTAGGTTTAACGTGTAACATTTTAAGTTTATTGCTAGGTTTTGGAACTTTATAACTTGTACCGAAACCTATAGAGGCATATGTAAACTACAAATGTTTTAAAAGCTTTTAACAATAAATATTTATAGAATAAGTATCAGAACGTCCTAATAAGTATCAAAACTTTTCGTTAAGTATGTTGGATGGATAAAATTTCTGCCGAAACCATAAAAATTAAAATATTAGACAACATTTTAGGTTGAAGTGGTACGTATCATAATTCATTAACTAGTATCGAAACTTGAGTAGTTAATATAACTTTTTGGTTTAATGAGCAAATTTTTTAGTTTTTTTTCTAGGTTTCACAACTTACTTAGTCGTTTCGGTACTCGTAGTTCTTGTACCATTCCCACAAATGAGAATCGAACCTTCATTTGTTTAATAACATTTTTGGTATGCAACTGAGAATTTTACCCACTAAAAATCTCTAGAATCCTCTCAATTTGTAACAAAGCAAAGACAGTCTAAAGGATCGAGAAACCTCATTTGATTCCTAACAATTTAGGCATGCGACTGAAAATCTGTGCAATTGTCACTGGAGTTTTTCATTTCGAATAAAGCAAAGGTAACAATCCAAACCTTAGTTTTTTTGTGAAATACTTGAAATTTAGGGTTTGTGTTTGGAAATCTTGGTATGGAATGACATTTCATGTTGGAGAAAGTTTGTTTAAACTGTATATTATTCATCGATTATGACTAAAATTTTTGTCATGTTTAGGTTTTTTGAAATGTTACCCTTTCCATCATGTCGAACCTAAAAAGTTAGAATTGTTTGTAATTATATTGGAAATTATTTATCAATTTGTTTAGGGCAAGCTTGGTTTGTTTTTGCACTGATTCATGTGAAGTTTAATTCTTAGGATGGCAACTCAAAATTTGAATTATATTTTTGATGATGCTACTGATGAGAGGTTGGCCATATGTGATAGGCCATATGCACGAAAAACATGTCCTCTCTACATTCACTTTTAGTAAGTATAAATTGTATGATATTTACGTATTCAAGTGTCTTATTGCATCTCACATTGAATGATTGAATTGATACCTTTGTTATTTTAATCTTTTACAGTAGAGTTGAATGTAAGATGATAAAGCAAACAAAGGAGAAAATGACTAATCTAGTAGGTTTCAATGCTTTATGATGTTAAATCCGTATGTAAAATGTTAAATTCATTTGAATTTGTGATTCGTAGGTTAAAAAAATAGTTATCCAGAAAATGGGAGAATCCGTCGAACGAAGAAAAACAACCTTACATTGATTTAGCCGAGCATGAGAATGAGCCATACAAAGAATGGAAATCATGCATTCCGAAGAAGGTAAGAATAGTACAAATTATAGAATGGTTGTTTTATATAATATAAAATAGTGACATTGACGTAATTGCTGTTATCTTATCCCTGTAGACATCTTTTAACATAATGTGTAGTTAGATACAATTGAACGAATTGTTGAAAGATATGAAGATGATGAGGATTGATCTTATTGTTGAAGAAATTGGTTTAGGTTCATTAATTAATATAAAATCTCGAAAACATTGCTAGGACCTATGTGGGAAATTGATGGAAAGTTTCGATATTGGAAGGAGTGTTGTTGAGTTTGAAGGACACAACATTACTGTACCGGTTAAAGATGTATAAGATATATTGGGCATGGAGAATGAGGGTGTTGATGTTCTTGAAGTGTTGTTGAGGAAGAATGACAAAGAACTCGGTTCAAAGTATAACCCCAGTACTAAGGTTAATCATGCACAGATTAAGCGCGATATAGTTTCTGGTGCTTTTGAAGGGTGCTTTGAAAGCAAGGTGTTGTTGTACTTTCTTGGAGTTTTCCTGTGTACCACTAGTGAGACAATCCCATGTACAAATTATTTAAAGTTGTTTTGCGACGATTGCTTAAAGGGCAAAGTGAATTGGGCCAAGTTTGTTTATGATACGCTTATTGAGACAGTAAACTGTTTACAACAGCCTAGAAGGCACGTTTACCTAAAAGGGTGTATTGCAATCTTAGAGGTAAAGTTCGATTACCATTTTAGTTATAAAAAATAAATGGAAATGAGTTTTGTTGTAACACCCCCTTCCCGTATCCGTACACCGAACACGAGTCGGAAATGTCACAGCAGTTTAAAAATCATTATACTACAAAAATCAAGTCAAATTTAAAATTTTCAAATATTAACGTACCATAAGTAATTAACTTAACATATAATAATTATACATATCGTACCATGTAATTTTATTTACATAACCAAAATTAATACAAGGCAGGCCGGTTAATTGGTTTCACAAAATAACAGATTATTTTCGTACATGCCCCTAATTTCTAACAAAACAAGATGTCGTAAGTACAGAAAATAAACTGTTGACATGCTAATATCCTCCAAAAGAGATAGAGTGATGCAACGCCTTGCTACTACTCCCAGCTACCTACGCGTATTACAGAAAATACACGCTGAGAATATTCTCAGTGAGGCATAAGGTAAGTAACTCATATAAAATAATTGTAAATGTATGATATTTTCAGAAATCAAGTCAACAATTAAATTCACATACTTTAAGAGTGCATGAATAATTATGCAAAATCACATATCATAATAAATCTCTAACCTGAAAAATCACATAGCCTAAGGTAAATATCGAGTGACTAATATACGAGTCATGTACTTAAAAGTACTAGTCTTCTCATATCTGGCTCGTAGGACATTATAAAATGTCAATAACTCGTAGTACACATAAGTGTCAATACCTCGTAGGACACATTACTCGTAGGACACAATAAAGTGTCAATATCTAGTAGGACTCTAATAGCATACCACTGTATTGTCAGACTCAATATTATACTACCAAGGGCAATATAAAATAATTTTCCTGCAAATATGGCAAGCAACCTAAATTTCACACACACACACACACACACACACACACACACACACATATATATATATATATATCACATAAAAGAAATTTCATATTGGAGCAG
Organism: Hibiscus mutabilis; assembly: GCA_019671005.1. NCBI lineage: Eukaryota > Viridiplantae > Streptophyta > Magnoliopsida > Malvales > Malvaceae > Hibiscus > Hibiscus mutabilis. Next base: position 23,759,635 of record CM033747.1, read on the forward strand.
TTCATACTCCAATATGTCATATAATATCTCATTGGTATACTGTCATAAAAATAATATCATATAATTTATCATGTAAATATCATGCAAAAATCATATCATGCTAAGTTAAAAATCATGTCACATATTAATTTAAAACATTTATGCACTCACCTTTGCCTCATATAACTTTTAATACTCGATTCAATCCCGAACCTTTTCCTTTCCCTTTTTAGTTCGATCACGATTGGTATCAGTATCTACACAACAAATAACATATACCATTTCAAAGTATATGTTAGAACATATACAATTCATATATAATAATGGAAAGTAAATAAATAACTATCCATTAGTAACTAAAATTGATCCGATAATCTTCCATATTCGAACCAATATTTTTCATATTTTTCCTTAAAATTCCAACTTTTCCCAAAATTCACAATTTAGTCCCTAAGGACTCTTTTAAGCTTCCAAACATCATTTCCAAGCCAAATCCTGGCATTTCTCATCATTTGCACTTTAGGGCCTAAACTTAAAAAAATTCACAACTTGATCCTTTAATTTCCAAAAATTACAATTAAGTCCTAAAGTCACCAAAAACTTCAAAATAAGCTTCCATATCACTTAACTTGGTTTTTCAACCTACTACACTTCAAAAATAAGTTTTGCAGCCAAGTCCCTAAACTTTCCAAAAATTTGCAAATTGGTCCCTAATGCCAAAATAATCAGGGATTTCATTCCAAACACTTTATTTCATCATTCTATACAATTCTTCCTTCTACAACACCCTAAAATTCAACACTTGACATAAACCCTAAAAATTCCATAATTTAAGAACATGAGTTTTTCTTCAATCTAACAACTCAAACAAGCTTGAATAACATCAAACTCATCATTTCCTACTTCAAACAAAATTTTGCCATAACTTCCCCTTATTTTCCATCATTCCCGAAATGGTCACTAAACCATTTCCATGAAAACTTTCACCACTTGAACACTAGAAACAACAACACAAGCATATTTCCATCATAATAATCCATATAAACTCAAGTTTCAAGCATGCTCTTCATCCATCTAAATCTTCAAACTCAACATAGAAGCATAGAAACTAAGCAAAAATTATGTCAAATGATAGAGAATTTCAAGAGGAATAATTTTCTATTTCATGTGTTCAACCTAAAACCAACTCAAGAAGCTTAAAAATTGAATCAAAGTCCCTCACCTTGTTCAAAGAGCTGTTCAGAAGCCTTGTATAGAGCTTGAAGAAGACTAAATTTTTTTCTAACATTCTATCACTTAATTATGCCATTTGGCATAATATAATACCATTAAATTCAATTAATAATCACATAATGCCACATGTATTTTATTTTAAATATGATAAAGCCACTTGTCTCATAAGAATGAATATTAAATTTATTTTATTCACCTTTCCAACTTTGTCCCCCAACTATCCCAAAATTACTAGTTAGACCTTCTAGTTCAAATCCAACCAACTACTTGGAAACTAACCAAATCTTAATTGAAATCCAACCAAACTAAGATAGAATATTCCAAAATAATATTCTACCACTTTTCCATAGCCTCTTGAATCAAACTCTAAAATTTATATTCGATCCGATATACCGATAATTTCTATTGCGATTAAGTCTTTTACGAACTATCGGATTCCAAAAATTCCCAAAATTTAACCCAATGTCCCTTTAGTCTAAATAAGACTTCCTTCAAATTTTCATAATTTTCCGAGCTTGAATGATCATCCGAATTCAATTTAAACTTTAATTGTAATTTCCCAATAATAGAAATATCGGATCTAACCAACAATTTCATATTCGATCCACACCATTATATGATCTATTTATTTTAGCCATAAAAATTTTTATTGGGAAAATTACCATGTTAGTCCCTATATTTTTCAAGACTTTTCACTTTTATCACCAAACTTTGAAACTTTACGTTTTAGCCACTAAACTAAAACTACCAAACTTAATTCTATGCAATACCAACACTAAGAAAAAATTTGGGGTATTACATTTGTCATATTAATGTTTTGTTGTGAATGATATAGAATTCAGGTTCGACTATATGATTATTGGTCTAGATTTGATAGTATATCCAATGCAGCATCTAATGGTGTGACTTGCATTCATTATTCGGTGAAGTCAGAGGTCTCGTCTGTTTTGTTGCGCTTGAAGAGCGAGCGATCTTCGAAGAGACCTAAGGTGATACGGAAGCTAGGATCCAAGAATTACCTCAAAATCTAGGAACCCTCTAGATCACAATTAATCTAGCAAACTCGCTAATATGATCCGAGAAAACCCCAAACTCCACGTTCAGCAAACCGGTAATAAAGCATGATCTTGATGTAGAAAACGAGATAGGATGAATTTGATGGTGGTGGCGGCGTTGGATAGATTTGTCCTTGGCACCCTCCTAATCGCAATTGAATAGGCAAACACCTGCAAACGGCACGAATCTCTCCGATGAATGGATGATGACGAGATAGATGTTGTAGGATATTTTGTCCTCGGCACCCTCTTAGGCGCAATTATCTAAGCAAGCAACCTCAAGCGGCTCTAACCCACCCTCCTAGATGCAATTACCTAGGCAAGCAAGAGTGTGAAGATGATCTTCATCACAAGAACTTGATGAACTTACGTTGAAGAAGACTTCTGATATGAAAAATAACAAGGCAAATCTATCTACCTTGAAAATAAAATGGCCCATGGCCAAAGGTTTTTGCAACTCATAAATTCATGATGTTGTTCTTATTAGTGAAGCAAATATGCCTTTAAATAGGCTACAAATGAAGAGTTCAACTTAAATTAGGAAAAGTAAAGATAATAATAAAATAAATAAACATATTTTATCTAACCTAAAAAACTAATAAATAAATAACAAATCAAATCCTAAATCATCTAAATATCTTCATAAAGAATCCTAGATTAAATTTAAGTACAAATAATCAATAAAATTATTGAAAATTCGTAATAAATAATATTTCTCGTGATAAAACCGTATATAGATTTCTGCTCGCACAGTCTTCACTAAAATGGACATAACTTGAGCTACCGATGTCGGATTGATGCGTTTCAAGATGCGTTGGAAAGCTAAGAGACAGACGAATAAGTTTGAAGAAGACATGTAGACTCAGAAGTTCCTGGATCCCATCCGAAAATTCGATGCAAGTCGGCTGAAGTTCCAGACCTATAAAACAGCTTCAACTCTTTGGCTACAATGCATCATTTTAGCCCCCCATACATGTATCATAAGGTATCCACTGGATTATTCATTTAGTGTGTTAAATGATGTTACGGTTAATTATATATTTTCACTTTGAAGGATATTGCTTGGAAGCATCCTTTACCCGAAGGTAGGGAAGCACCTAAAGGCAAGGAATCGCCCGAAGGCATGGAAGCAATTAAAGGCAAGAAATCGCCCAAAGGCAGGAAAGCTTCGAAGAGACGTAAGGTAATACTTTTTGAGTCATTTTATTATTTATTTATTATGTTGAAGGTTTATGTTTAATATTTATTTTATTTGAAAGATTACTTCCTTGGAGGCAGATGTAATGGAATGCAAAAATGGTGGTGCAAGAGTATCAGGTTCGAGGCAGATGATGTTGGAGATGCTTCAGCAACTAATTTCTGAGGTGAATGTGTTAAAAGAACTTGTTAGCACGAGAATTGAAAAGAAAATTAAACTTGAGAAGACATTGAAGACGATGAAGGTGAATGAGACGTCACAGTATTGCGGGATAACATTACCTGCTTGAAGAGTTTGGAAGACAAAATGCACAATTTGAATGTCAAAATTAACAATTTTGGTGTCAAAAGCAACAGTGTTTACGACGAAGTTAGGCAATGCAAAATGAAATGCCTTGCAAATCGGAGAAGATGTTAAAGCAACATGAATCTGGAATGAATGTTATCATAAACGAAATTAATCACACTGTGAGCCTTGGTGTTGGAAGATATGATCTCTCACCTCAGAAGGACGATGATAGGATTGTTTACGATACAACTCGTGCTCTTTCTCTTACATTCAGAAAACCCGAAGCTATGATCATGGAGTCGAACTCTGCCTGTCTAGCACCAATGAAGGCAAGGTAAAACCATATCTTTTTCCTTTCATGTTGTTTTCCATGCTTGAAAATTGTCATAAAAGAAATTAATCACAATTTCAGCTGTGGCATTAGTGGATATGATCTCTCACATTGGATAGACGATGGTAGGATCATTTATGATAAAACCCGTGCCCCTTCTCCTATATTCAAAACACTCGAAGCTACGGTCATGCAGTAGGACTCTTCTTGTCTAGCACCAATAAAGGCAAAGGTAAAACCATAACTATTTTTCCTTTCATGTTTTTTTTTTCGTGTTTGACTATTGTAATGTTATATTATAGGTTAACCCTGTCGCCATCAAGGTTAGTCGAAAGTCCATTCGACTCACAAAGAAATAAACATTGAAATATATAAAGTCTCGAAACATTCTATGTTAAAAAGTTGTGAAGTTTGTTGGTCATGTCCAAATTTTTAGAATAATGCAAGTTATTTGGAAATAATTTCCTTTTAATTACCATGGGTAATGGTAATTGTTGATTTTTACCGTGTAATATAATAATAGAAAATGGCTTTTGCCATTTGCATTGAACATTGGGCCTTTAGACCCTCGAATTGAACATAATGTTGGTTGTTAGATGCAATATGTTGTATGGATTTTATTTTATTGTCGTTAACATCATTATCTTTGTTATCATCGTACATTTCTTGTGAAAGCTCCAATAATCGGTGACACCTTCGTATGCTTTAGTACCCGATGGAATTGGTGAGATAGAACGAGCCACATGTGACTATTTATGGAATATGTCATTTTTGAAAAAGTAAACCTTCAATTGTAACATTTTATTTTTCATATTGTGAAACGTAAAGTCAAAGAAGTAATTCCATGTTTGTATGCAGAAATGTCATCATCATTAAGCACAAAAACATTCATGCCATTATTCTCGAGGTTGATGCGTTAATCGTAGATACGGTTAGTAAAATAAATGACGCGCATGGATTGAAATTATATGAATACTTTGGTACCTGTTCTTTGCCGTGGTCTTTATTGTTTTAATAACTTGGCAAGATTATTGATATCGTGTCGTTGAATATCGACGAGAATAAGAGAAAAAGCGGACGTCGAAGAGCCTTTCTTGCTTGTTTCGTCTCTGTATGTTAATAAAGTTTTTTTTACCATCTGATACAGTTAATTCTAAATTGTTTTTATGGAAAATAACTACTACTATTATTAATTGCAATATTTTTGGTTTTATATAGATATCCATCCCCATAAATCATCAGGATAAGCACTGATATTTGTGTGTTATTCATATAGTCCTTCAGAAAGTCTGGATACTTTATAGCTTATTGAGTCCTACGTCTTTGATTAAATAAGAAGCGGTTATGAAAATGGTAACAATACATTTTTTGCCGTGTGCCCTTATTTCATTGTGTTAATGATAATGTGTAGAAATGAACTTTCTCGTATGTTTTCATTTCGTGCAGATAAGTAGTTTTGCAAAATATTCTAACGATGAACATTTCGTTAAAGTATTTTGCAAACCGTTGAAAAAGCTAAAAATTGAACGTCAGGATTCAAGAAAATGGGTATAACTTATTAACGTTTATATATTCTTTTATTGTTTTCATCCAATATGTGATTAGATGACTGCAATAGTATCGAACTTTACAAATATGGCTTTGGTAGTCATTGCATGGATGAAAGGCATATGATTAGGTACCTTTATCAGTGAATTGCTGCAGATTGTAAGTGAATGTAAAATCACAATTTCATTTGTAATCAAACATTTTATGCTTATAACACTATTTTATGCTAACATATTTAATTTCCAAGTATAGCAAGTTGGAAAGTGGGACAGGATGTTGTAGATGTACGAACTCGTTATAGATAACACAAATATGCATAGGTCAACGATCCAAGCTGTAGTGATGGCACATGCAAAATTGATGAAGGGAAAACAATAGAAATCTCCTAGATGTATCGTTCGGCCAAAGTTTAGAGTTTAAACCTCCAACACATGAGCCAGGTTTATTACTAAACCATTATCTTTCTAATGTGATATTTGATAATTACATTATATTAATTCAATTTTTAATCATAGTTATTAATTTCTATTATGGATTAACTATTTTTGGGTTATGATAATTTCTAATTTGTGTTATGCTATCGAGACTTGGTCCCTCTGTATCATTTGCGCTTGACCCCGAGATAATTTTTTGTGAGAAACGATCATTGGTCCATTCTTGACGGACAATAAGTTTTAAATTTCAAAAATTGTCATATTAAGCTCATTTCTATTCAATCAATGTTATGTAATGCATGCATACATGTGTATGTTGATGTTCACAAAGTGGACAGTCGATTTTGGTTTGTGCCTAGAACAGAGGATCCAACATCGTCCTAATTGTGTATGCAACAATAAATTTTGTTGTACAATCTGCCGAAATTTTGTTGTAAAGTAACTTATACAACTAATGAAATGTCTTATTTTTGTGTCCATTAACATTGCATGAACCCAAGCCCTTAGTTTTGGAAATGATTATCACAGTTTCAAAAAGTGGCGGTTCGATTCATTTATTGTTAATAGTAACTGGATTTATAGCTCGCCCTAGTTTAATTTCAACCCCCCTTCATTAAATGCTTCTTAATGAAGTAGATGAAAAGTGGCAGGCGATATAGTATTATATCTCTTTCTTTTTAAGAAAGTAACATATCTTTTTACTTTTTGGTTTTACATTCTCTTGGTATGAATCGAGATTTTCCTAGTGATATTTTATCAGAGATTTTGAAACATGTTGCGGAAAACTCCATATATGATTTCTTTCACCTCCTTCAGACTTGTAAGGCATTCTACGAAGTTCGCTACAGATGAGAATATATTCGCGACAGTGTCCCTGCATAACTATGGTTGTATGCCATGGAATCTTGAAATGAGAAAATTCTTGGAGAAGACAATTTTCGCACGTAATCCTCAGGCCTTATATAGGACAGTGATGGCTAAGTGCTTTTATACAATTGGCTGTGACATTGATCATGTCTGAAGAAGACATTATTGAAGCTACTTATGTTCTGAGTTTACAATTGATATGTATGGAGCATTAAAAGGTTACCAAACTTTACTAACGCTTTATAACAAGTGTTCAGAAGTAGGTTTTGAGATTCTCGATCGTTGTCAACATATGACTGTTCGTATGCTTTTCAATATATAGGTGACATCTAACCTCGTATTGATGACTCCGATCATTGCTCGTATTACCTATGGAATGAGGAGGCCGATTTAATTGCATTGAGAGATTTGTTTCCCTTTTCCAAATTATTTTATGATGTATAAATGTTTATTTCTATTTGCTTTTTATTTTTTTAGTTTTTCTCTTCACTAAAATTTTAGTTTTGATATGGTAGTATGGGAAATTGACTACAAGTATCGAAACTAGGGTGTGGCCACTGCAACTGAAAATATTAAAAAATCATGTAAGAATTTAGGTGTTATAGGCATAGTATCATAAAGTAATTACAAGTGTCCAAACTTATATTTTGCGAGTCTATCATACCTCGTTACAGAGATTCGATAGTGATAGTGAAAAGACGCTTGTTGGGAACTGTATCTTATTGAAATTTGAAAACCCTTGAACTGCCAATTTTAAATACTCATACTATAACATAGAATGCTCGATATATGATGTATCGGAACTGGTTCCAAAGAACTCTTATACAGATTTCAAAACTAAGGTGTGTCCAGTACAACTGAAAATAGTACAAAATCCTATAAGAATGTAGGTTTTATAGGTATAGTATTGGAACTTAATTACAAGTGTCGAAACTTATCTTTTTAGGGTCTATCTATTTATGACGTATTAGAACTCGTTATAGAGATTCGATACTGACAATAAAAAGACGCTTGTTGAGAAATGTATTTTTTTGAAATTTGAAAACCCTTGAATTGTTAATTTTTTAAATACTCCTAATGTAACATAGAACGGTCGATATCAAAATTGGTTCCAAAGACTCGATATTGATACTAAAAAGACCCTTCATTGGGAACCGCAGTTTTGAAACTCGTGAATAAAGTTTCGATACTAAGATACAAACATACGCATATGAAAATATGATCACAACCTGTATAATTTTAGGTTTGATATTGGAAATTTCGAACCCTATTCATTAAGTTTTGGTACTACCAATGAAATGTCTGGTTAAGGTTACTTTCTGAACCGCCAATATTTTAGACCTTTTAAACGTCTTTATGGGTATATGAAACGCCACTTTTTTTCCTATATATATCACTACTTTGTATGGTCATCGCATCTTTTTCTTATTTCTTCATCTCTTAAACTACTTTTAAAGAGCGACATGGCACATGCACGCATTATAAGAGATATGTGTTCGTCATCGTTGTAGATTTCAGAACTCCCTAATATACTTTTAGGTAAAATTTCATCTTATATGTTTTCTTATCTGTTTATGATGGACGAGTTTTCCTAAACTTTGAATGAGAGCTTATTTTTATTTTGTAGTGGAGTGTGTCAATGGAGATACATTTGTTCATAGAGTTCACATGACTACACCTGTGGATAGCCCTTATGTAGGGTTTCAATTTGTTGTATCCATTTATTTTCCTCAAGATTACCCTGCCAATCCTCCTAAGCTAATTTAATTCACTTATGATGTTGTATTATGCTGTTCAAGTTTTTAAATTGATGCTTTTCGTGGACAATGCTTTTTCGTTTTATCGGTTGTTGTCAGATTTGATGCCGACTTATTCCATCCTAACATGCATGAGGCTGGCGCTATTAGGCTAGACATCTTACATGAAAGTGGAGCCCTACTATAGCTATTGCACATGTATCTTGTCTTAAGCTTTTTTGTATAATCCAATAGAGTGTCTCGAAACAGCAAATTAATGTAAAAAAACTATGACTACTGCAAAAACAAGTTCTTAAGTCCATATGCGCTTTACTATCTGCTCCAAACCCTGATGAGCCTCACCCAGATTGTGTGGGTGTTGTTGTAATTTACAAAAGGAATCCCGAGCGGTTTGCAAGGTATGCGAGGTGGGTTAATGTATGAACCAAATGGATGGTTGATTTTTTGTTGAATCATTTTTATGTATTGGCCACATCTGCTTATTTTGAACTTTTAATATATGATTAATGAAAAATGTTTGAGTTGGTATATGATTCTTATTTTTTGGGTCTTATAAAGAGTATAATATTTGGATTTTACTCAACACAAACTCAAGAAAAATAAAAAGAATCAATAAAATTAAACACAAGTATCAAAATCGATTTCAATGGTGCGAAACTAGTTTTTTGAATTTGCAGCCGCAGATGTTACATAAACCTTTAACATTGTTAGTCTCATAACTAATGTATCAAAATTTTGTTGAACGGTTCGATACTTACACCTTGACTTTCGGATTTTGTGATCTGAGTTCCACCATTTATGATCCAAAGTATGGAAATTGTAGGTTGAAGTTGCGATACTCCTTCCTAAGTAAATTAACGGGAAATCATTCGAAATACCGAAACTCATGATTCATGTTCCGATAATCTATTTAACATAGAATCTTTAAGCCTACATAACTAGCGAAGCACATAATATGAGTTTCGGACCTAATGTCAGTAGTATCGAAACAGTAGGGCAAAGTTGTACAACTTCTTTGTAAGTGAATTGGTGGAAAATTATTTGAAGTTATAAGTTTCGGAACTAATTATATGTGTACCGATACTTTGTCATATAAGTCTTAAGACACGAAATATGAGTTACGTACATCGAGCCAGTAGTTGCAAAACTTATGTCTAAGTTTCGATACTACATAGAGGTTAAATTACAGCAAAATCTCAAACCATAGGTTGAAGTTTTGAAACATACGACAACATAACATTCAAAAACCTTTAAATTGAAGATATACATGTTCCTCTGTCTGGCTCGCATTATTAGAAGCTCTATAGTCACTCATCCATACATCCTCCCGATTCTATAACAAATAAAAAATGTTGCACACGTTATAATTGTTCATCAAAGATTAGAACATGTGATTTAATAGTAGGGACTAATGTTTTCGTCGATCAGGTGTATGTTATCTATTGCAATTTCTGAAAATTTGAAGTCCAGATCATAAAAATCATCATTATATCCGGTTGAAAGTGTTACCAATCCTAGCTTCAAACCAAGGCATGTGAATTTATTGTGTCCTTCAGCTTTGCAATTTGAACAATGCCTTCATTTGGATGCAACATTTTTGGACCCACTTACTAGACTTTTGCCCATCTTCCTTGACGGGTCCCGAGCTTTTCTTAATGGGTTCTAGTTAGAAGAATCCTTCAACAAGAAAAATGCCTCGGGTTCTATCGTAAGTCTATAAAGCTCATTTTTGGCTCGTCGGAAGCTCTCATCCGTATTATATGCAATATAACACAGTCTATTAGAAATTGATTGGAGCGAAGCGAATCGTGCCATATGTTTCACTTTAGGAGGAACATTGAAGTCCATAAATGATGGGGCACAAAGCTTCATAGTTTTTTTCCATTGATTAAGAATCAATGATTTTGGGATACGTGAGCTATCTTGCATCTTAAGAACATGTAGTTGATGTCGGCATGCCTCAAATTTACGACAACAACATGTCACTGTTTACGCGACAACATCAAATTGTGGTTCGTATACCTTGTTTGGTTCTTGATATTTCGTCAAATAAAGTTTGAACAACATTTGATTTTGCCCTTTCGCGTGATACACGACACAATGTTTCCGATTGAAGTTCTTCTTAGAATGTCTTAAATGATTTTCTTATATACAGTTCAGCTACATGGCCTTCTAGATCTTTCAATTTTGTAACTTGGATCGACTTAGTCTGTGTACAAAAAATCTTCTTTCAACTCGTTTAAGTGCATTTGACTAATGCCTTCTTTAATTGCATGAACAAATTTGAAATATGTCCTCTTGCACATAAGGAAAATAGCCAGAGAATCATTCATTGATTCACACCTTTGGGTTGGCCTCAAGTTCACAAAAAATGATCTGTAATACATGCATCAAATTCATCAGGTGTCCACCAACAATATATGCATTTGGTAAGGGCCTTTGTAAAGCTTGGATCAACAATATTTGCTTGTGCATTGCGATATAGATGCCAAGAACATATTCGACATTTATAATCAGGAAAAACAATTTGGATTGCCCTATCTCCATCTACAACCACTGCAAGTAGAGACTTCTTAAGCATAGCTTCTAAAAAAAGCATTTAGGACCCACTAAAATGTATCCGCGGTCTCGTCTTCAAGGAAAACAACACCAAACAAAATGGTTTGATGGTGGTGATTTACACCAACAATAGGCATAAGAGGTCTATCGTACATATTATTCTTGTAGGTAGTGTCAAATGCAATAACATCACCGAAGCAAGAGTAGTCCGATCTTGAAGTTGAATAAGCCCAAAATAGATTATGCAAACCATTTGAATCGTCGACTGAATACTTTATACATAACCCAAAATCTATCTCTTTCTTACCATCAAAGTAGCCAAGTACTGCATTTACATTCCCATGAATAACTTCATTGGCTTTTAAGATGTGAAGGGCATTGTATAGGTCTTTCTTAATAAAACCAACATTCTGATAACCATCAAATTGTTGCGTGAAGTAATTCATAATTTGTCTTGTTCTGACACCAACACCTTTCAATGCTGAAGCCTTTGCAATATGGGTCTCCGTAACTGCTTGATGCAAACGAAGAAACGACCTCATAGATGGTGGACAAAGTGAATGATTATGTTCTTTATCAGAAAATGATATTACCTAAGTAAGCAAATATTGTGAATGAACCACAATTCTAGCCTTGCAAATGGTCCTTGTCAGTGGCCGTAGAGCACGTGAACACTCAACCACATCTACTTTTGATTTTCTACACCCTTTTTTTGAACAACAAAACTCTTGTCTATTAACATTTCTATTTATATCATGGCGAGTTGTTTCCCGACGTGCACTAAATCCATTTTGATTTGCGTATTCCTTGTAAAATTCTCATGCATCATCATGTGACAAAAATGTCATACCAACGATGTTATTCGAACTTCCTCCACTATCTCATCCTATTTTAACATCACCTTCTATACTTCGAGATTCCATAATGAGTATAGTCCGGTCCCTAAAGAAATTAATATGGATTGCTTATACATCAAGGAATGTTAAAAAAAATAACAAACGTAACATAACATAAAAGTAAAGAAATTACTTATTATACATCAAATATTGGTATTGTGAGAGCAACTTCGATTAAAAAAATGAGTACATAAAAACGTATGACTTCATTTAGGGACAAATTTTTACCTTCTTTAGATATCAGCGGTTGGTAGATAAGCAAATAAAAAATGCTTATGAGCTTGAAGATGGACAAAATGTTGAATGATACTATGGAAAGAGGATGAAGAGGAAAGAAACAATTATTGACGTTGATAGTCCTTGCCTTGGTTGGTAGTTTAATGAAATGTTTGATAAAGAGGGTTCTGGTAAATAGTTTTTTTAGATAATAAATGTTATCATTCTACATAAAATTTTGTAAACAAGTATCGGACCTTACTACATAGTATCAATACTAATGAGCGAGTAAGTTACAGTTTTTAGTTTGGTAATACATATCGATACTTGTAGCTGAAGAATACAACCGTATATCACTAGTGTAGGTTGTAGACGATATACTTCAATTATTGTAATTATTATTTGTTAACAATTTAGACTTAATTATAAAGGGATAAAACTCTTATCTCCTAGCATTATCTTAGGATTCTTATCTTTTAAGGGATAGAGTTTTTATCTCCTAGTTAGATTTAAAATTTAAATTAGAGTAATTTGATTGTAACATAACTCTTTGTATTCAGCCTATTTAAAGGCCTTGTACCGATGCATTATTAAATTCAATATTGAAAATTTATTTTTTCTCTACAAAACAGTCTCTCAATTAATAACGTGGTATTAGTTTCTTAAGTTTTTTTTTCGATCCATAAAACCTAGAGAATGTATACCCCTCCAACATTTGAAATCAGTTTAGGGTCTGATCAAACCCTTCCTCAAGCAGATCTGGTGTAGAGTAAATGTAGTAGCGACTGAAATATTAACATTGAGCAGCTTGCGGTATTAAAACAGATGGCTAGGAAGACATTAGTAAAAACTGTTCAAAGCATGACCATGGCAGCAAACGAAAGTCTCATTTCCTTTCCAAATACTGCTAGTAACAAAATCTCATCCCTTGTATAGTCGATTCTGGTGCTACTGACCACATGACAGGAAATAAAAGTCTCTTTCTTACTCTTACAAAGCAACCTTTTCACAAGAGTGTAAAGACAACTGATGGTTCGATGACTGCAGTAGAAGGGATTGAATCAATCTACATTAACAAGGACATTGTTCTTTCCTCTATTTTATATGTTCCTAACCTAAAATGCAATTTACTCTCAGTCAGTAGATTCTGTGATGTTTTTAATGTTTCACTCAATTTGATTATATTGGTTGTGTTTTTCAGGAAATGGCTTCAGGAAATGAGATTGGAATGCTATGCCATGTAGTGGCCTTTATATTCTTGAAGGCCAACCTCTTCCCAATGGACAAGTTCACTCAAGTTGCACCTTTAAATCCGTTTTTACCCTCTCAGATTTCCAATTTAAGTTTAAATGAAATTTTGCTATGGCATTTTCGACTAGGTCATCATAGTTTTTTTATCTTCAAAAATTATTTCCTAAATTATTTTGTACTAAAAAATTAGCTTTATTTACTTGTGATGTCTGTCAAATTGCCAAAAACAAAAGACGTTTTTATCCTCCATATTTTTATAAAGCTTCACGACCTTTCTCTCTTATTCATAGTAACATTTGGGGTCCTTCTAATGTTAAGAATAACACAGGGGCTAAGTGGCTTGTTTCCTTCATTGATGATCACACTAGGACAACCTGGACTTATCTTATGGAAACAAAATCTAAAATTGAGGAAATCTTTAAAAAATTCTATTCTATGGTTGAAACTCAATTTTGCAGTAAAATTAAGATATTCAATGAGTGATAATGGGAGTAAAGTCTTTACTAAAACCTTGGGTATATTTTTTTAAACAGAAAGGTATAGTTCATATTAGCTCTTATATAGATACTCATCAACAAAATGGGGTAGCAAAGAGAAAGAATCGACATCTATTAGAGGTTACTATTGTGGCCCACTTGTTTTCTTCTAATGTCCCTAAGTACTTTTGGGGAGAGGCATTACTTCATGCTACTTTTCTAATAACATATTATGTAGTAGAGTTTTGGGGTTCAAAACACCAATGGAGGTATTTCTTCAAACTTTTTATTCCTTCAAACCAATGTCATGTACACTGCCCATTAGAGTTTTTGGTTCATGTGCTTTTGTTCACATCTCTAAACAATTTCGAGGTAAGTTAGATCCTAGGGCCATCAAATGTATCTTCCTAGGATATTCTTCTCATAAGAAGGGCTTTAAATGTTATTCCCCTATCACTAGAAATTTTTATATTTTTATGGATGTTTCATTTCATGAATCTCAACCTTTTTTACTAGATTTTCAAATTCAGGGGGAGAGTTGGGATGAATTTCAGCCTCAACAGATTTAGTTACCTCTACAAGAACCTATTTTTATTTTACCTTTAAATGAACCTAATGTTACACCCACTCCTATTCCAACACAAGATCCTATCCTTGAATCTAATGTGGTTTCAGCCATAGAAGCGCGTAAGTTGCTTGAGTGTGGCTGTCAAACGTATATAGCTTATGTAATGAATCTGAATGTGGAGGAAGTACGGATAAGGGATATCCGTACTATTTGTGACTTTTTGGGTGTATTTTTAGAAGAGTTACCTGGTTTACCACTAGACAAGGAGGTAGAGTTTTGCATCGAGACATATGCTGATTTAGCTCCAGTGTCAATTGCACCATATTGCATGGCACCTAAACAGTTGAAAGAGTTGAAGACGCAACTTCAAGAGTTGCTGGATCGGGGATTCATCCAGCCTAGTCTTTCACCGTGGGGAGCACCGATGTTGTTTGCGAAAAAGAAGGATGGCACATGGAGGATATGTATAGATTATAGGCAACTGAACAAGTTGATGATTAAGAACAAGTATCCCTTGCTGCGGATTGATGATCTGTTCGATCAATTCTGGGGTGCTACGGTGTTTTCCAAGATCGATTTGTGATCTTGGTATTATCAGTTGAAGGTTAAGGATAAGGATGTGTTGAAGACTGCTTTTTGTACGAGGTATGGCCATTATGAGTTCTTAGTGATGCCGTTTGGGTTAATGAATGCACCTGCAACATTCATGGATATGATGAACTGGGTGTTCTATGAATTTTTGGATCAATTCGTAGTAGTGTTCATCGATGATATCCTTGTGTACTCTCGTACTGAGGAGGACCATGATCGACACTTGCGGATTGTGCTGCAGACTTTGTTGGATAATCAGCTCTATGCCAAGTTGAGTAAGTGCGAGTTTTGGATTAAAGAAGTGGTTTTTTTGGTCATATAGTTTCAGCTAAGGGTATCCGAGTAGATCCTAAGAAGGTTGAGGCAGTTGTGAATTAGAAACAACCAAAGTCAGTGACAGAAGTCTGTAGTTTTTTGGGTTTGGAGGGTTATTACTGTTGTTTCATAGATGAGTTTTTGAGAGTTGTTGTTTTGTTGACCAAGTTGTTGCAGAAGGATGTAAGGTTCGAATGGACAGAAGCTAGGCAGAAGGCGTTTGAAAAGTTTAAGGAATCTTTGACACAAGCTTCCATTTTGATTCAATTTGAGTCAGAGAAGGAGTTTGTGTTATATAGTGATGCATCCTATGTCGGATTGGGGTGTGTGTTGATGTAGGATGGGAAATTTGTGGCTTATGCATCGAGGCAGTTGAAAGTGCACGAACACAACTACCCTACGCATGATCTTGAGCTTGCCGCGATAGTGTTTGCGTTAAAAATTTAGAGGCATTACCTCTATGGTTAAAAATGTGTTGTATACACTGATCATAAGAGTTTAAAATATTTGATGACGTAAAAGGAGTTGAATCTCAGACAGCGTAGATGGTTAGAGCTGTTGAAGGATTATGATTTGACCATTGAGTACCATTCGGGCAAAGCCAATGTTATGGCTGATGCTTTGAGTAGAAAGGCTGTTATGGAGTTAAGAGCCATGTTTGCGAGGTTGGGTGTAACTCGTGATGAAGGTTTGTTAGCAGAGTTGTAAGTGAAACCGTCACTGTCACAGTTGATTAATGAAAAACAACTGTATGATGAGGAATTGGTACCTCATGTTAAGGACATCATAGATGGAAATCCTATGAATTTTCACTTTAATAATGTTGGTCTTGTGCTTTATGGATCAGATTGTGGTGCCTAGTGACGGGGAGTTGAGACGGATGATTTCGACGGAGGCTCATACTAGTCCTTTTGCTATACATCCCAGTAGCACTAAAATGTATTAGGGATTGATGAAGGAGTACTATTAGGTGGGTTTGAAAAATGACATAGCTGATTTTGTTGCTAGATGTATGGTATGTCAGCAGGCGAGAGCTGAGCATCAATTTCCTTTAATGTTGTTGCAACCGTTAAAAATCTCACAGTGGAAATGGAAGAAGATCATCGTAGATTTCTTGTCAGGGTTGCCTTTGAAACTGACTAAAAAGGATTCCATTTGGGTGATTGTTGATCGGTTTACGAAATATGCATATTTTCTGCCAGTGCATACGACGTATTCGTTGGATAGGTTGGCAGATTTATATGTAGCTGAAATTGTGAGGTTGCACGAAGTACCTAAATCGATTATTTTATATAGGGATTTGTGGTCTATAGCGAAGTTTTAGGAATGTTTGCATCGAGCTTTGGGTACTCGCTTGAATTTCAGTACATCGTATCATCCTCAGACGGATGGCTAGTCTGAACGTGTGATTAAAATCTTGGAGGATATGTTGAGATGCTGTATCATTGAGTTCCAAGGTACTTGGGAAAGGTAGTTGCCTTTGGTAGATTTTGTGTACAATAACAGTTATCAAATAAGTATCAAGATGGCACCCTATGAAGCCTTGTATGGTAGGAGGTGTCGTACACCCCTTTGCTGGGTTGAGACTGGGGAAAAGTATGTTTCCATGCCTGATGTGTTGAAAGACACAGATGAGAAAGTGAAAATGATTTATGACCGTTTAAAAAAGGCCTCGAATAGGCAGAAATCCTACGTGGATTTGAAGCGTAAAGAAGTTGAGTACGCTGTTGGTGAGAAAGTTTTCTTGAAAATTCCACCTTGGAAGAAGGTGATGCGTTTTGGGCGTAAAGGGAAGTTGAGCATGAGGTTTATTGGACCGTATGAGGTGCTGGAATGCATTGGTCCTGTGGTTTATTGGTTGAGGTTACCTCATGAGTTCGAGAAGATTCATGATGTGTTTCATGTGTCTATATTGCAGAGATATCATTTGGATTAGTCGCATGTTATGCCAGTTGAGGATGTTGAGTTGCGATCGGATTTGTCTTATGATGAGGAGCCAGTGGAGATCCTTGAGTCCATTAGTAAAGTTCTTCGTGGCAAGATGATCGAACTTGTTAAGGTGTTGTGGCGACATCGCGGTGTTGAGAAGGCCACATGAGAGAGTAAGTCAGACATGGTTTCTCAGTTTCTGCATCTGTTTTCATCAGGTAAATTTTGAGGATGAAATTTATTAAGGGGGAGAGTTGTAACGCCCCGGTTTTGGGCGTAGGAGTTTCCTAATTGGTTTAGACAGCCCGTTGGATTAGATTAGAGGATTCGAGCCAGTTTCGGGATTTAAATTGGATAAAATATTTTTGGAAGAATTAAAAATATGGAAAAATTATCTAAAATCATTATTTATTATGGAAATGATTTTGGTGGAATAAATTTTACGGAAAGGGGTTTCAAAAGTGGACATTTTTGGTTAGTGACCAAAATGCAAAGTTCCAAAACTATTTATAGTGACAATTTTGTAAAAGGGTCAAAACTTTGAATCTTTAAGGAGTTATTTATCCAAGGGTATAATATCTGACTTTTTCCCTTAATTAACTATTTTAAATGATTTTAAAACATTATAAAAGGCTTGGGGAGATAATTGGATATTAAAATCCTTAAAACAAATTTTATGTAACTAACTTTTCATAAAAAAGATTTTCTCTCCAGCCAAACACCTTTTCTCTCTTCAAAATCTCCAGGTAAAATCCACTTTTAATCAATCTTTTGATTTCAATTGAGTTTACAATAGTTTCCTAACAAAATAATCTTGATTTCTCATTGTTTTGGCTTTGGAAAATCAACTAATTAAGGGGAAAAGCAGCCATTAGAGGTGACGTTTGTTCTTCTCCTCTAATAGAAGGTTCTTTATTGAAATTCACAAGTTATTGATCCTTTACACATGTTTTCTAACTTGATTTGATGATTTAATTTCGGAAAATTGATTAAATTATGGTTTAATTGAAGGATTTTTGTGTAGGTTCTGTTTCGTTGGGTTCTTGATTGATTTTAATCATAATTTTGATTTTGAATAATGTTAATAGATGGGTGTTAACATTGGAATCCCGAAACTATGTGAATCTCTAATTTCCTAGGTTGCTAATTATGTGTTTTTGATGAGTTGTGGTGATTAATTGAATGCTGGAGATATAAGGATGTTAGAGATGTGTTTTTAGATGTTGTTTGATGTTAATTGATGTGTTAAAAAGATAGATTGTGGTTGGGTTAAGTTTGGAAGAGGTTTGCTGTTAATATTTTGGAGTTGTGGAGTGGATTTGGGTAATGGACGTTGAGGTTTGGTGTTGTTGTGATGTTGATTGCATTTTGATGCAATGTAACTCTATTTTTGTGTGGTTAAAAGTAGGGGAAGTTGGTCCTCATGTTGAAACGTTGGTTTCGGAAGCTTTGGAGGCGTGATTGTTGTATCTGCAAATGAGGCTTTGCGAGTCGGTGAGTGGAAACGTGTTTTCAACTTTGCAAAGGTTTGAAAGTTGTGTTTGGGAGTTTAGATTGAGCTTGAAACGCTGGTCTAAGCTCGAAATTAATTAAATGATGAATTCTCTCTCAAACTCGGTTTGGCAATCGGTTTTATACACTTGTTTTACTCACTGTATATGCATGTTTTGAGCATGGTTTAATGCTGAAAATTGATTGCAAAATGATGTTGATGTATTTGGAAGTAATGGATGCTTTATTAATGTTTATGTACATTGGTTAATGCAAGGTTTGTTGCATTGGTTAATTGATTTTGATGATGCATATGAAAACAATGAATTGTTGTTAATGAAACGAATTATATTGTCAAGTGATGGTATGAAAAGGTTTTGTAAATGTTATCAGATATAGTTGGCCAGCCATAGGATTGATAGTGCACTATAAAAAGGTGCATTAGATTTTGAGGGGTTTATACGGTGTACCGAATACTCCATCCAAGTACCCTAATGGTGGAGGGGTTTATGTGTACCGAAGACTCCCGTTAATAGATTAAACATGGTACCGATGAGTGGTGTTGAGGGGTTTTAGGTGTACCGAATACTCCACCACGGGTGTCACAATGGTGGAGGGGTTTATATGTACCGAATACTCCCGTGTGTGAGCTTTGTGTTACCGATAGATTTTTTGTTAAGTGTTGAGAGAACACTTGTTGAATCCGTGTATTCGGTGTTGTGATTTGTGAAATGGAAACTTGGTAAACGATCACTTGGAAGCCAATATAATTGTTTATATGATATAAACATGTTTTACTTTTTAAGCCTTGCATTGGTAGTATGCATAGGAAAGCTTAAATTGAGGGTAGCAAATGGGACTTTGCTGTAGGATCCATGATACATGTTGATATGGTTTAATATGCTATTTTGGAAATGTTAAGTGCATGGTTTTGATAAGGCATGGTGTTGAGTTGATGTTTTAAAGAGTTTTGAAACATGTTTTCAAAGGAAATGTGAAATGGTTTAACTTGCATTGATGATGGATGTTGTTTGAGCATTCCTCACTAAGCCTAGTGTGCTTATGCTCTTTCATCAATGCAGAGAATTGAGATTGAGGCAACGAAGAAGCAAGGAAATGAATCCTAAAGGCTTGTTTTTAAAGTACGGTTTGGAAGGTTGAAAAGTAGTAATAATGGCAATGTGTCGATTGATGTTTTGGGGTTTTTTTGATGAACTCCCTGTTGTTGCAAGTTTTAATGGTTGTTTTGGACTTGTATACAAGTTTTAAGTGGTGATTGGTTTAATGTTTTGGAAGTGGTTTAGGATGCATGCCTCTAGACTTGGTGTTCGAGTTTGCTAGATAAACTAGGTTGGCTTACATGATTGGTATATTGATGTTCAAGTATGTGTTGATGTTATATGATGTTTAGCTAAGTGTTAATGTTGTTTGGAATGAGCCAAAGTGTCATATGTTGGACCTAGAGGTCATTACAAGCCTCTGCGTACCGGTACGAGTACCTCAAGGTTCAGTACGCGGGGTCCTATTGAGGCTCAAAACGTTGAAATTAAGCCTAGCGTACCGTTACACCCAGCCATCATGCAACCCCTCGACCCGGCCTAGTCGCAAGATTGAACCGAACGAGCTACATTAAGTTTACCGAAGTAAACCGTGCAAAAAACTCTAGAAACGCGACCATTTTTTTCCTTTTATCTTATCTAGATGCTGGTTATTACCCTACATGTACATATGTACCATGAAAGAAAACCCAACTCAATGGGGCATCGAATTGATATCCAATTGACCACGTTTGCAAGAATAGGGACCAAAACGAAAATCTACAAATCTATAAGGGCTTACTTAAAATTTGCTTTACCAATCCTCAATTAGTCATGTTAGAAGCATAGATGCCAAATTTCAACTTAAAACGATCATCCGAACTCACCCAATTGCATACATAACACCTAGGGACCAAAATGTAAATTCCATTATTTGGAAGGGACAAATATGTGATTTAAGTTACCAATCCTCAATTAAACAATTACATGCATACTGGTGAAATTTCGGGTCAAAACGATCATTCAAACTCATTTAATTGCAAGTAAAACAATTAGGGACTAAAACGGAAGAAAACAGAAACCTTAAAACATACTTTTAACTAACTTAACCACTACCCGTATCGATACGCGGGCAAGTGTATCGATACGCCTGAGATTTCACAAAAACTTCTAATTCTAGTAGCTCCAAACCGTATCGATACACCTCATCGAGTATCGATACGACATGCTTAAACCGTAGACCCGTATCGATACGGTTACCCATGTACCGATACGCTAAGCCTAAAAATGTGCTTACCCGTATCAATACGGTCACTCGTGTATCAATATGCTGTGCCTGGATACACTTACCTGTATCGATACGGGCACAAACGTATCGATACTCCCTGACCCGTAACGTCAAAATTTGTTGGTTTTTAGCCTCGTTTTGGAATTCTAACACTTAAGCATGCTTCTAACAATCAAATAACATCATCATTGGTCATTTACCATCAACTAACATAAAACAAACATCAAGAAACAATCATCATACTTCAAAGGTAAACTATAGGCATGCTTCCTAATACTCAAGCAACCAAAGTATGAACCATATGCAAAACCCAACAAACCAAGTTATCACAAGTCCAAACCAACAATATAAACTTGCTCAAACGGAGAAGTAACCACTCAAACCCTCCCAAAAACATTTAAGCCACATTGCCTTTATTACTACTTAAAACTCAAACATGCTTTGGTAATTCAAGTCTTGAGTATTCCCTCCTTGCTTGCTAGGCCACTTGCACCTAATCAAACTGCATTGATGATAAAAGAGAGCGTAAGCAATCATTGCTTAGTGAGGAGCGCTCAAAATACAAAACATCATCCAATGCAATTTCAAACCATTTAAGAACAATCATGCCATTCTTTCAAAACATGCACTTAATCTTTACAAAACCAGCATATTAAACCATATGCAATATGTATCATGGATTTCCACAGCATATTCCCATATGAAATTTCCTCCACTTAAGTCTACCCAAGCATAACATCCTATATGCAAAGCTTAAGGAGTATAACACGTATAAATCACATCATTCAAACCAATCCATCAACATGATACAATTTAAAACATTATATTGGCTTCCAAGTGATCCGTTACCATATGCATCATTTTCATAAATCATCATTAACATCGGATACACGGATTTCCAAGAGATCTCGCAATCTCTTCAGCTCAATGGCATGGAGTTGTGCAACACATGCACCACCTCTACACTACCAAGGCTAATCCTCCAACTTGGAGTATACACACTCGACGCATCAACCTCTACAGCTCATGGCTGGAGTAAAAGCCATATAAGTGTTACCTCAACAACATTGGGGTTCACATGATCGGAGTAAGTACCTCTCGTACTACCTCTACAACTATGGGCGACTTATTATAGTGCACTTTAAATCCTATGGCCGGCCAATTTTATCCGATAACATTTCCATAACATTCTCAATTCATCACTTGCCAATATAACCCACTTTTGTAAACATACCTCACTGTTTTCATATGCATCATTCAAATCATTTCATCATGCATTAAACCATACATAAGCCATGTTCATAAACATTCTTTAAAACCATGCATTACTTTCCAAATGCATCAAACATCATTTCATATCAATTTCCAGCATTAAACCATGCTCATTTCATGCATAAAACATGAGGTAAACGATCATTTAACAAGTGCATTCATAAATCATTTGCCAATCGAAATCCAGAGAGAAAACCATTTTACTTACTTCTGAGCCTTAGACTAGCATATCAAGACTAGTCTAGACCCCCATTAAACCTTTTCAAATATTTGAAAAGCCATTCTTATTCGTTTCACTCACCGACAAGCAACGCCTTCCTTGTCGATGTCAAATTAAGCTTCCGGCAACTCCTCAACACCAAGTTTCACTTCCGGATTATCTTCCCCTGTTTCAAACACATCACAACAGAGGATCCAATGCATTATAATGAATCCAAACTCACAGCAACCATCAATTAACATTTATCTAACTATAATCCCCCACAACACCACAACTTATAAACCGAAAACATCCTTGATTCACCAAAAACCTCAACCCAGCCCACAACTACGAATCTCATCCTTCAAATAATATCAATTAACATCAAAACAACAACCTAAAACAACTTTATACCTTCGGCAAACAATAATTAACCTCAACACCTCAAAATCTCTTAACTACCAATCTAACAAACTAGAGATTCAATAGATTCCGGGATTCTATAATCAAAACTCACTTCATTATCATATTAAACATTAAAATCACGGTACAAACCAATCCTTAACTCAGCAAAAATAGATCACTACGATTTTTATTCAATTTTTCATCATAAACAATCAATTTAACCATAAATCTGAGTTTACTTAATCAAAACCCAATGAAAATCTTATAAAATGGATCAAGAACTTAGGAATTTCAATAAAGAACCTTTCATTAGAGGAGAAGAATGAATCCTTACCTCCAATGCTGATTTCTCCCCTCAATTGCTTTATAAACCATGAAAATCAAGGTTGAAACAATAAGTATTTGATGTAAAAGCTTTAGAAATCAATTTGAAATCAAAAACTCTTTGAAATCCTAATTTTACCTGAAGAAATTGAAGTTGGAAATATGTTTGGCTGAAGAGAATTTGAGAGAAAGGAGTTACAAAGTTAGTTACGTGAAATTCTTTTAAAAAGCTTAATTGTGTTTAATTAATTCTCTCCACTATTTACACCTCTTAAAAACTTAATTGAAAATAGTTAATTAAAGGGAGAAATCTGATGAAACCCTTTTGGATTATTAGCTCCTTAAAGATTCAAAGTTTTGACCCATTTTCAAAACAGTCACTAAAAATAGTATTGCAAACTTTGCGTTTTAGTCACTAACCCAAAATGTCTCATTTTCGAATTTCTTTTTCCAAAATTGTTTTCACCAAAATCATTTATATAATTAATAAAGATTTTAGACTATTTTCCCATATTTTTATCCCTTATAAAAATATTCAATCCAATTTAAATCCCGAATCCGACTCGAATCTCTAATTTCGGTCCACCGAACTAACTAAACCATTCCCTAAAACTCATAGGCCCAAAATCGGGGCGTTATAAATCATATCAGTAGGACTTGAAGGTAATAGGCACAGGTGTCGGTACTCGGGCCAGCGTACCGAAACACCCCTTCGACTTTAACCAGTTGTATCGATACACAAGGTACTGTATCGGTACGAGCTCTAGCTACTAGAATTCTGAGTTTTTAAAATAACCAAGGGGGATCGGTATGGTTCAACGTTGTATCGGTACAACTTGGTCAATATACCGTATCGATACGTGACAAACGTGTATCGGTACAGAGAGCCGTTAAGTGTGTTAATCCGTATCGGTACGGGCTTGCCTGTATTGGTACGCTATGTTGTTTTATGATGCTGAAGTTTGGAAATCTTGCAATTCGGTCCCTGTTTGTTATGAGTACAATTGAATGAGTTTGAGTGATTATTTTGGAATGGAAATTGACCTATGAGCATGAAATTGGAATAATTAAAGGTGGGTAATCTTAAACATGTATTATGCCCTAAAGTTTATAAAGTTTGCGTTTTGGTCCTTTATGTGATTTGTTGGGCATTTGACCTCTGATTTGTAATCTGTTTAAAATGAAATGCAACCCTCAGACATGAACACATAGGACTCTAATAACATGCATCTAGACAAGATAAAAGGAAAAATGGGACTCGGTCAGGGTTTTAGCTCGGGTTTGCTTCGGCAAACCTAATGTGGCTCTTTTAGTCCGGTTTCGGATAGGCCGGGCTAAGGGGGTTACAAAGTTTATAATGATTTCCTTATAAAGTTAGCACGAATGCATGACTGGTATTGAGGGTAAATTTCGACTAAAATATTAATGGTGTCAACAATTAAACTAGGATTGACGACATAATTTGACTGAATATTAATGATTTCCTTGAGGAAAACGCTGCATGCTGTGATCACTACAACAAAACAGGTCTTTAACGATGTTTTTTAGCACTGCTAAAAACTCTCCCGACGTTAAGAAAAGTGCCACAAGCTATAACGACGTTTTCTAGCGCCGCTAAAAACTCTCCCGACGCTAAGAAAAGTGCCACAAGAAATGCTGCTAAAAGCAATGCCGCAACAATTCAGACGTTTGTAGGCAAAAAATGCCGTAAAATGTCAAGATATATAGCGGCATTTGATATATATGGGATATAGCGGCGCTTGAAGACAAACGTTGTGAATAATCAATTCTTTAGTGGCGTTCGATATACAAAAAAGTCGCTATTTCTTGACCTTTTACGGCGTTTCTGTTTACAAACGCCACAAGTGACATGTTCTTTAGTGGCATTTTCCCGACAAACGCCACTATATGTTGTGTTTTTTTGCAGGCTAAATCAGCCAGCTTTTTTAGCAGGTTTTACCTTCTTTTTTACAAACAAATGAGGTTCTAATGCTTTTTATTTTTGAACCATGCATATGCTTCTTACATTCTACATTTCTATCAACACTCGTACAATACCTCTATAAAACTATAAAAAGTAAGAATTACAGAAAAAGAAACAAAATCAAAGCTTAACTTCATTTCTTACTTGAGGGAAGAAAAAGAATAACTGTTATCAGAATTTTACAATGAACTAAATAATGCAACAATAATCTCTGTACATATGGGGGCTGCAATCCCCATAGCCTTAAAATGCAACTAAGGCCACAAAATATGACCTGAATCCACAAGGAACCCCAAAGGCCACATCGATGAAATATGCCTAAGGAACAGGGCATTAAATTACTACAACAACCAAGGACGACAAGTGGGGAGAAAGCACCTTGGAAAGTGCTTGAAACAAGAAAAAATCTTCATGTCCGGAGCTCAAACCGCTGACTATTTGGCAGCATACCATTTTTGGCACACTGGCATCAACAGCAAGGTCAACTTTAAGAATGTTCTTTCCACCAAAGGGTTTTGACATGCACTCGACAACAATTGCTTTTGCAATCTCATCCGACTCACTTGGTCCTTCCAAGATTACTTCATCGTGAACCTATTTTCCAAAGGATGTTATTTTCAGAGAATTCATAGAGCAATGACTTTATAAAGAGCTATATCAAACTAGTAACCTAAGTAATGGAATGCAAAGACTATTAAAACCATAAGAGAAGTGACCGTGTTCCACAAAGAAGAATCAAACAGCATAGTCTAAATTTGTTACCTAAAAGAATAAAATTTATATAGATGAAAATATAAAAGGCATGTCTGTAAAAGAAGCCTCCAACCAAGCTCAGACGTTCATTCTTTGATATTTGTAACATGACACACATTGCGACACTCCCCTGTAACACAAACACAAACACAAACACAAGATATAAATATATCATACTTCAAACAGAATTGTAGTAAGTAAAAAATATATGAAAATAACACAAACACAAGATAGATTTAATTAGAATTTTGCTTCAAGTTTGGATTAGAAGTAGGCTAGTTTACCTTTCCTTCTAAATTTTTGAGTGAAGTTCATCAAGCTTGGACTTTTTCTCAGCAGTTACACTGTAACCGCCGACAATATACAAGTAGGAGGCTTAATAAAAACTAGAAATTATAAATAATAAATCTGAATTAAGAACAAACACATGATATTTATGTACGACAAACTTGAACACTCGAGATCCTAATGCATTAACCTTGTCAACACAACCAAAACGAAATTACAGAACTGTAATTCTTTCATAAACAAAAACAATAAAACAATTAAAAACAATATGCAATTCTTTCACACACTATAAAAATGCAATCAATTTCATAAACAAAAACAATAAAACTAATAAAAACATGGGCGAATTTTATGACAATTTCAACTTGCAATGAAAGAATGAATAATCAATTTGTCAATTTTTTCCATTGAATACAACTGTTAAAAGCATGGTCAGCTACCAGCTTTCTCTAATAGGGGAAATGAACTTCATGCTTCATTCATAGTATTCAATAAAAGGATCATAAGCATTTGAGACTTGGGCATCACAAGTAGGATTGCTTAATGCAGTCGTATCCATCCAACAACAACAAAAGGAACGAAATGTAATATGTTAAGAGACAAGCTGCATCTAGAAGGACTACTGAAATTACCAATGTAACAACAAAAGGAACGAAGATTCAATGAAAATGAAACACTGAGGAAAAAATACCTACATCTCTTAACATAATAGGACCAAAATCATAAATGGAGACTTACCAAATATTTTGGCTAGCATAACAAAATTAAGAAGCATCAAGGGAAAACAAGGCTAAAAGAATATATATGGAGTAACAGATAATTTTGGTATTCTAGATTTCTAGTGTGCAAAACATCTGCTTAAACCAGATATCATAGTCGGACTGCTTAAACCACAAAAATATGGCATTCAACTAAATTTTCACTATAAAATTCTAGACGACAGTCCTAAACATGTGCACAAATTCCAGTCCAAACGCTACTTTTTTTGGATTACTTAATGATGCGAAGTCCTAAACAAGAAGCATTCTAATTTTTTGTTACCCAAATTTGATTAGATTGCAAGTGTAAGATATGAGCAAGTGTTCTATATGAATATGCTCAATTTTTTTTTGTTACCCAAATCAATTTATTATTAATGGCCTTTTGAAGAAATTAATACAATTATCTTATCTACATTAAGTTGATTTTCTTTAAAGATATATCGAGCAGCTAAAGCTAAGAACACTATCCAAAAAGAAGAGAAAATACATAAATAATTGGTTTTGTTTGTTAAATATTAAGAGTTAAATCCTTATGATTCAACCGATCAGACTTTTTTTCTTTTAAATTTCTAGTTTCGTCAATTTTCCAAGCAAAACAAAGGGGGGAAATGTTGAAAAAGGAGTAGTAATGACCAATACCGTATCGGTGGTGATATCGAAGAGGCTAGTATACGGCGGCGACTGTTGATATTGTTTCGCCAAAGAAAGTATTTATGAGCATGGCTCGCTACTTGTGTCGGCGTATGAGTTTTCACGAAGTTTCTAAAAATCCCTCTCCAATCCCCTTTTCCTACTTTTTGCAGTCCTACCAGAAATAGCTTGTGCTCTTCCTCCGTCCACGGCACTCCTAAATTTCATTTTCAAAATATCCACACACAAAAATCAGAAACTTAAAAATCAAAAGAGAAACAAAATGAAAAGATCAAATCTACATATAAACCTTGTTTGCGCTCGCGATTCTCGGTGGTGTGAGGAGCGGCGTCATCAGCGAGGAGTAACCGGCGTTGAGGTTATCATCGCCTTGATCTTTGTTGTTCTTGCTTCCGTCCTTGTTCGATTCATGAGTCTGTTCGTACTGAGAAAGATTGTTCATACTAACACATTTGCTCGATATGAGCAAGTTTCTGCAAAACTTGGAGATGAATGGGCGGGGTGAGAGCCGACGGAGATGAAGGGGTGAGAGATGAGATTAAGGATTGTGTGGGGGTTTGCTTTGGGGATCGGGTGAGGGAGAGTGGGAGAGGTATTTCTCGAAAATCAAATGAGTTGTATTTCCCTTTGAGGCATTTTAATTAAAACGCCAATAAAGTAATATCTCTTGCGGCGCTTTGAAGTAAAACGCCACTAACGTACGAATATTTGTGACGTTTTTTTGTAAAAACGCCGCTATAGGTTTATAGATATTGTACCACTTTCCCGTAAATGCCGCGAATTTCATCTTCTGTGGAGTTGTATTAATAAACACCGTAATATGTCAAAATTAAAGGCGTTTTCTTTTCAAACGCCACTAAAAGTGCCGATATATATTAAGTTTGGTATAGTGGATCAAATTATGCGTCTGTCCCTAAAATCATGAAGGGTTAGCACTCTACGCCAGAAGTAAGATCTATCTATGTATAAAAAAGCTTATAGTAAACAGAGGCAAACCATACACAGGTAAAAGGGACCGTTGCTGCTGATCCATCTGACTATTCTAGGTAGGACCCACGTTCCCATGAAAGTTCTACTGCTGCTGCTGCTGAAATTGAGGAGTCTAAGGATAGGTTTGTCCAGAAAACCTTGTGTGTTAGAAGAACCATATACGTTGCGAAAAATCTTTTTGAGAGTGGGCACAAGTTAAAATATTTTTAAGTGTGGGCACAAGTTATAAAAAGTTTAAAATTTTAGGGTGGGCACAAATCATTAAATTGAAGGACTAATTCATAAAAATTAAAAAAATTGAAGTCAAATGTGTGAACTTTGAAAAGTTTAGGCCCACCCAATCATATATGTGGTTCTGACACCGGTTGTTACCATCAGAGAACACATCATTTGGAACAAAGGCTTTCTGCTCTGGTGCAGGACTTGTTTGTTGTGGTTCTCCAAAAGGAGTAGTGGCCGGTGAATTATCTGCCTCTAGTGAATTGAAGTCATCGAAATTGAAGAAGTCTATTTGGGGACTCGCTGCTGCAGGAGCAATATTACCTGGTTGACAACTTGCAACAACGTCAAAGATGGATCTGCGAAGATATCTGATTAGTCAAAGCTCAAGACACCAGAAACATCTGATCAAGGATGACAGATAACCCAGAAATAAATAAATTTCACTTTCTAACGATGACAATCTAAAATTTTATAAATAAATCAACTACCCACAAGGAGAAATATTTGGGGGTTAATTTTTTAGAATTAGGACTAAATTATAACAATGTGTAAAAATTGAGGGTTAAATTTATTAAATTTCTTTAAATTATTGTTAAATTGATTGAATGTGTAACTATATAGGACTAATTGTGCTATTATATAAAATTTTTAACAGCCACGTCACCTATTTAAAGGAGGTTAACGACACAATTACTATTTTGTAACAAAACATAAAGTTTAATTGACATTCTGTAACTTTTGAGAGTTTGGTTACCATTTTGTTTTTTCGGAGATAGTTTAGCGACTATTTTACTACTTCACCCTTAAAATTTTTCTTTAGAGAATTGAACATTTCAAGGATTCAAGTTAGCTTCTCACAAACAAACAATTGACTAATTAATTACTTTATAAGCTCAATGGAATGCGTTTGGAAACTATGTGGTTTGATGCTTATCATGAAACATTACAACATGTAAAACATGTTACCAAATCCTTATCCTGCCCAGGTAACAATTAAGTTTGAACTAGTAAATTTCAAAACCTATCGTGAAAGAAACTTGTACACGTAAGGCATCAAAGTTGTACTTTAGTTGACATGTCAAAAAAGTTTTTGACCTGTGAACTCATGTCCGGAACCTCTATTGTACGTGGCTGTCACGTCATGGATACTTACATGTCGTATGGTGGTTCAAGTATTGAAATGTAGGGAAAAATTTGATACTTAACCAAAAACATGGAAACCTTAAATGATACCAAATCTTGTAACATTTTAGGTTTTATGTTATGCATATCGAAACTCTATGATCAGTTTCGATACTAATCGTTAAACATGTTCATGTTACAATGTGCGAGGAGTATGATGAGCAACATCACCATAGTGAAAGTAGGGAAAGGTACATAATTCCCCCATTTAAGTTAAGACAGAAACAAAAATTAGATTAACAAGTAATAGCTGACACTTGATACATGGTTTTTTGATGCTAAGCTTAGGTAAAATGAATGGAATATGAGTCTGTTTCTGTGTTGTCGTAGTCTGCACATATGTCGGATGTTAAGTTCAAGTTTAATGACTTAGTTATTTGTTCTTTCTCATGTCGTCTATTGGAATTACGTATAGAAATTGCGTCTTCATTTGCAAAAGGTGGAGCAGCTCCTGCGATTCTTGATGAATTAGCTCCTTCATCAAAAATTACATGTGACTGATGTTGGTACCTCCTACACGTTTTTATCTCCAAAACATCTTGCGAAGGTCGTTTGCATTACATATCATTAGCATGAAATAGCATCAAGGCCGAGCTCATCAATGGGGATTTTGGCTTGCAATGAAGACAATATTTTATGTTGATTTGCTAAGCTCCGTCGAAATCATTTCATACAAATCGTCCGTCTTGATGTTGCTATTGAATGAAGTGTAGAAGTAAGTTCCTACAAAGAAAATGATAGCAGAACATTTTACCATAATTTTGCCATTAGGAATAAGCTGTAAAATGTTGTAGAAAAGATGCTAGAAGTGTAGAAGTATTTATAAACAATTCAAACTCCCAACAAATTCGGATTAACGTTAAAACCTGTAACTTTTAAGATTTGAAGGGAAACATTTCCTTTGGGAACCTAAACTATTACCTAAACCTTTAACCTTTTAAGTTGAAAGAAAGGGAAACATATCCTTCGGGAACCTAAATTATTACCCCAAACCTTTAACTTTTTAAGTTGAAAGGAAACATTTACTTTGAGAACTTAAATTATTACCAAAACCTTTAACTTTTCAAGTTGAAAGGGAAGTATTTCCTTCGGGAACCTAAAATATTACCCAAAACTTTAACTTTTAAGTTGAAAGTGAAACATTTTCTTTGGAAACCTAAATTATTACCAAAACCTTTAACGTTTTTAAGTTGAAATGAAATCGTTTCCTTCGGGAACCTAAATTATTACCCAAACCCTTAATCTTTTAAGTTGAAATAAAACATTTCTTCGGGAACCTAAATTATTACTTAAACCTTTAACTTTTTAAGTTTAAAGGGCATTCGAGAACCTAAATTATTACCCAAAACCTTTAACTTTTTAAGTTCAAAAGGAAATATTTCCTTCGGGAACCAAAAATTATTACCAAAATCTGTAACTTTTTAGGTTCGAAGGGAAACATTTCCTTTGGGAACTATCAATGTTATCCAACATCAGTTTGGAATTGGTTGATAACCAGTAAATGAGAGAACCGGTAACGATATATATTAGATGTCACACCTCAGACTCACCCGAAAAACTCAAATTCGTATTCTAAACCAAAATAAAGAAAAATAATCAAAGAAAAGAAAAAAAGCCAAGCCAACAACATTAAAGGTGATGTCGTATGCCACACTCTTAAATAAAAAATAAAATATATATATTTTCAAAAAATTTAACGCCAAGGTTTTGGAGAATACTTGTAACACCTCCTTCCCCTATCCGTACACCCGATATGAGTCGAAAATGCTATGACTTCTTTATTCAAAGATCAGTGTAATTTAAAATTTTCAGAAAACTTCCCGATGGTCACCCATCCTAAAATTTCTCTAGCCCAAGCACGCTTAACTTTACTTAAAATAGACATAAATTATTTATTCAAGTTCTAATCATGAATCAATTATCTTAAAACCCATAACAACCTTCCAATCTCAACTCGAATAAGTTTAGCAAGCATACATGCCACTATAAAAATCAACCTCAATTAGGATGTCATTACTGTGATTACTTGTTGAGCTTTCCAATATTGATGCAATGCTTTTCTCCCTCTCATAATGATTTACCTACGTGTGTACAATCAAACACACGCTAAGTACGAACTTAGCGAGGCAATAAAGGAAATTAATAACAATAATTTAAACTTTATTCAAGTTCATGGCTACGTTTATATAGCATGAAATATGTTAATGTCATAAGATTTTCATGTATGCCCGGTTATCATAATATGCATTATATGCATCATGATCACTATATAAATATTACCATCATACCAATCATGTATCAACATAATATAAACCGGATATAAATTTCTTACCGATATATTTTCCATTTGCCCTGAGTGTTCATATAAATGTCCCGAGAGTTCATATACTCCCTAACCTGTTTACCATTTATTATCCCTTTATTTATAGCCCGATTATCAATGATTTCCAGGTTTCCCAATTTCATAGCCCAAATATAACCTTGAGGACCCTGGGTACGCGAGTCAATATGCACCGAAGCGCTAACCCGCACGATTATAAGGCCGTGCTAACCATTACCCCACACGTTTATAAGGCCGTGCTAACCATTATACCGCACGTTTATAAGGTCGTGCTAACCATTATCTTGCACGTTTATAAG
This sequence comes from Hibiscus mutabilis, assembly GCA_019671005.1. Classification (NCBI taxonomy): domain Eukaryota; kingdom Viridiplantae; phylum Streptophyta; class Magnoliopsida; order Malvales; family Malvaceae; genus Hibiscus; species Hibiscus mutabilis. The sequence goes on from CM033747.1 coordinate 23,792,613, forward strand.
GTCGTGCTTACCATACACTAAGTGTACTTTTAACACTACAGTGTTATCCTGAATTCCCGATTATGCAGCGTGCTGCTGGACTCTATGGCATGCCAACTATACCCTGTCCCTCAATGACTCATTTGGGCAAAATTCCCAAATTTATTCCATCCATGGCAATGTATATCAATATAATTTAATAGTGGGCAGTTCATACCCGAAATAACATTCATAGCATACCATCATCAATAACTAGTGATCAATGCATTTGTTTTTAACCCTTGACATATTTAAAATATGTCAAATATATGATCAATGACATAAATATCATGCCTACATATAAATCATGTAGACTTATCGCAAGTCTTAACAATGTTGTATAAAACAACCATGTATCATGTTATGTATGCATTGCACTCACCTGGGCCATTTATTAGCACGCCTCACTGAATTCTACTCGATCCATTCCTTTATAGAACCTCGAACTTTCTTTGATTTGGCCTTGACTTCATTATTCACATGAATAAGATAAAATATTTGTTAGATTCAAATCTAACAATACCTTAACCATGCGGTCTAATATAATCATTCGAATATAAAATTTTCAATTATTTTTCCTTTCTTCCTTGTATTTTTCACAAACTCATTATGGTCCCTAGTGACCAATTTGAACTTCTAATAATTCTTCCGAGCTTGCTAACTCACATTTAAATACCAAATGTTTCAAATTCTATTTTCTGACAGCTTGTGTTACCTTTAAAGATTTACTTACTGGGCAGGATACATACCGGATCTTAATTTCCTTTATACTGGAAAAACTAGATTCAATAACGAATCTAACGGTATAAGCCACATAAATTAATAAAATCTACAAAAACTATGAAAATTCTTCAAACTCCCGTCACAAACAGAAACAGCTCTGTAAATTTTCTGACCTTCATTCGATTAAAATATCATATCTTTTGACTCGAAACTCGAAACCAGTTTCCGTTTGTTGGATACAAAACTAGACAAACACATCTTTACAACGGTATAAAATTCATCGTCTAACCATTTTTGTAGAATTTATGGTGAATTTTCAAAGTCACTGCCAAAATTCAATCTTCATCATAGCCTTCCATAATCAACTTCTAATTTATACTAACTTCTTCTTATTTTTCTACTTATCAATTTAGTCCCATCACTTGTTTCAAAACATCAATTTATCATCTTCTTCATCAAATAATTATTCAAATAATTCCCTCTAATTTTCTTTCTTTGCCCAAAATAGTCACTAAAATGCAAAGGTAAAGATTTAAACTTCTTAACTTTGCAATTTAGTTCTCAAATCAACACTACTACCTTAATTCTATTATTTTAACCAAAAATCAGATTTAATCCCCATCCAAGAATTCATTTCCTATTTGGTCACTTGATTTTGACAATTTTTCAAAATGGTCCCTAATTCAATTCAACATCGGTTTAGCATTCTAACATCAATTTCACATCTCCAACATCATTAATAACACAAATACACTCCAAATTCTAAAAATTCAGATTTGGTCCTTCAACTTTCAAGTTGCCAAAATGGTCCCTACATAATTTAACTTAGGGTTTTGCTTCCAAACAACAATTCAAGCTTACTATCATTATTTCAACATCACAAACCCTAAATTAAACTTAAATCCATAAACCCTAATCATCTTCATAATAATCAAAACATGTAAAACTTAAACCCCAACTCAATATCATGATTTTAACATCATACTAGCTTGATTTCAACTTGAATTCAATCATGGAATCATAGAATATCAAAAGCCCCAATTTGATCCATAAACCCTAATTTCTTTCTCATGAAAATTCTCATCAATCAAGAATGGATTCCATGAATTATTGATACCAAAAGGTAGAGTTTGAAGAGTAGAACAACTTTGTAGTTGAAGAGATTACCTAAAAATCAAGTTTCGGGGCTTGAATCGAGCTTGGAAATTTTTTTCTCTTTCGTTCCCTAGCCCTCACATTTTTGGCTAGAAAATAATGTTCATCTTTTCACCATTATTTACACATATATTAAATGCATATTAAAGTCATTTAATAGTGAAATTACAATTTTGCCCTTTTATCCAATGGTTGAGATTGATTTTATCATCAGTCAAGGGCCAAGATTTAATCTTCCATTTTATCTTTCCAAAATTGCCCTTATAAAATTTTCAAATATTTCAAAAATGCCATTGGGGCCAAATGACCAATTTGCCCTCAAACTAGTTTTTATTTACTAGTTTGCCATTCTTGTAAAAATTAAACTAAATCTAGTTGGAATCCAACCAAATACAATAAAATATTCATAAAATAATATTTTATGAATTTTTCCATGTCTTTTGAATTAGTCTCCAAAATTTTCATTCAATCCAATATATCGATAAATAATCCTTTATCAGAAATAAACTGTAGGATTCATCTTGAATCAAACTAAAAATATTTCCAACACTTGGAAATGACTTTTATAACCTTTCTCTATCATATGGCAAAATTTCATAATTTTCTAGTTCGGTCTGGGTATCCGAATTCTACTTAAACTTTAACTGCGATTTTCCCAATAATCGAAATATCAGATCGAACCAATAATTCCGCATTTGATTCACACCCTTAGGTGATCTGTTTATTTATGAAATAAAAACCCTTAACTTTTGGGAAATTACAACTTTAGTCCCCAAACTTTTCCAAAGTTTATACTTTAGCCATAAAATTTCCAAAATTTACATTTTGGTCACTACCTTTTTAAACTTCAATTACCATTCCAATTTTCCTTGGAATTCAACCAAAATTTAAGAATACCTTATTCAATTCACTATCTATCACATGAGACCTTTAAACCTTAGAAATTTCCTTTCCAAAACCCATAATTAAAGAAATCCTGACTTTCGCATTTTTGTCATTTTAGTCACTAAGTTAGCTTTTAAGCTATTATCTTAGTACTAAATGACCCTTAATCAACTTAGTAAATTTTGGGGTATTACAATTCTCTCCCCCTTAAGAAAATTTGTCCTCGAATTTTCAAAACGTACCTATTTTAAATAAGTGCGGATACTGCTTTTCCATTACATCATTTGCTTCCCATGTTGCTTTTTCCACTTGGTGATTGCGCCAAATTACTTTCACCAATGGTATTTACTTGTTCCTTATTTCTTTGACATACAACTCAGCATACTTGCTCATCTAATAATCCATTCTAGCTGGTATAAAGTGAGCAGATTTAGTTAACCTATCCACAATTACCTAGATAGAATCTTTCTTACTGGAAGTCAATGGCAATCTTATCACAAATTCCATTGTAACTCTATCCTATTTCCACTGCGGAATAGAAATAGATTGCAATTTCCCTGATGGTACTTGATGTCCAGCTTTCACCTGTTGACAAGTCAAGCACTTAGCAACAAACTCTTATATCATTCTTTTTCATAGCAGGTCACCAATATCGACCCTTCAAATCTTGATACTTTTTTTGGATGCATAGTCAAGGGACTATAGTGTGCCTTAATAAGCAAATCTTGTTTGAATTCAGCATCTTTAGGAATATACACTTTATCTTTATAGTAAAGACATCCATCGGGTTTAATCTCACAATCTTTAATTCCACCTGATTCCACTTGCTTTATCTTGGTTATGCAATCTTCATCTCGTTGCTGAGTTTCTTTAATCTGATCTAACAATGATGATCTCAATTACAACTCTACCAATAATGAACCATTTGATTTTTCCTTTAACTGAGCATTTAAAGCTCGTAATGTAGTGGATGTTTTCCGACTCAAAGCATCTGCTACAACCTTTGCTCGACCTGGGTGGTAATCAATATAAATCCATTATTGGATTAAATCCAATCTTAAACTTAGTCTCTCGATTAAGCATCAAGTCTGACCGCTCCTCTTAAGCAACCCATTTAAAATTTCCAAACAATAGGAATACTCTCCTAACCTATCATTGATGCTCGGTATCCATAGCATAAGTTAAATCATTTTCATATTGATAACATATTCCAATAAAACTCTACATGCTCATGCATGCCAATTATCACAACACTCACATGATTGGTTTTGTAGTTTTCTTGAATCTCCAACATTAATTATAAATGTCAGAGAGTTCCTAATTTTCCTTGTCTCAATATTTTTACGGAACTATGTAATAAATTCAGCTTGGCATATTTGCCAGAAATCCTCACCACTTTTTTAAAGGTGGTTATCTCGATTTACTATTCCTCTTCACGAGCTATGACCTCTATTTAGATATTTTCTTATTCTGAATCCTTTCTATTGCACCAGCATAATTTACTGCTTCATAATTTTTTTAATACATAGGGCAGTCAGTACTTCTTTATACCTGACCTCTAGCCCTCTATGAACTGTCACAACAGACTCTCCTTTGGTCTGTAGAAAGCAGTTTAGAAGCAAATCAGCTCAATTTATTAACTTGCACTCATACCCGTAAATAATCCAATTGCTTAAATTAAGATGCAAGAACTCCATTGCATCTCTAGGATAAACTTTGTTATGGAACACTCAAAGAAAGAACTCTAGCTAACAAACTTTTGAGTATGTACCATAACATTACTTTATCAAATACGGGTCTAATTCTTTCAGATGAGATACTACTTTATTTTTAGTCTCCTCTGATCATCAATACAGAGTTCCTTAAACCTAACCTTTATATCCTTAGACCATAGATTAACAATCATAGAATCTCCATCAATATCTTTCTGAAAATCTAGTATGCCAGAACTCTTAATTCTTTTGCAATCAGTGCCTAAGCAGGCTGATTGAAAATCAAATCTAATGTCTGGAAGAAAAGCTCTTAATCCAGAACATGCATATCATGTAACCCTGGTGCCTCTGCACCATGCTAAGCTGAGAGTAGAGCATTATCATTAACTTTATCACTCTCGTGAATCTCTTGTTGATTCACTTGCCTAAACACCTGACACAAATCTTTTCTCATACATTGGAATTTAACATTACTATCATAATGAAGTAAGCAATCACATCCATTCCAACAAGTAAAATCATCAGTAATTCTGACATCCTAGTGGCATGTATACACTTTTGACCTTTACCATGCTACGTTTAATCTCCAGAACCAGCTAAACTTGTAGCTCTGATACCAATAAATGTAACAACCCCTTCCCCTATCCGTACACCGGATATGATTCGGAAATACTATGACTTCTTTATTGAAAGATCAGGGTAATTTAAAATTTTCAGAAAACTTCCCGATGGTCACCATCCAAAAATTTCTCTAGCCCAAGCACGCTTAACTTTACTTAAAATAGACATAAATTATTTATTCAAGTTCTAATCATGAATCAATTATCTTAAAACCCATAACAACTTTAAAGGCCAATCTCAACTCGAATAAGTTTAGCAAGCATACATGCCACTATAAAAATCAACCTCAATTAGGATGTCATTACTGTGATTACCTGTTGAGCTTTCCAATATTGATGCAATGCTTTTCTCCCTTTCATCTTGATTTACCTACGTGTGTACAATCAAACACACGCTAAGTACGAACTTAGTGAGGCAATAAAGGAAATTAATAACAACAATTTAAACTTTATTCAAGTTCATGGCTACGTTTATATACCATGATATATGTCAATGTCATAAGATTTTCATGTATGCACGGTTATCATAATATGCCTTATATGCATCATGATCACTATATAAAAATTACCATCATACCAATCATGTACCAACATAATATAAACCAGATATAAATTTCTTACCGATATACTTGCCATTTAACCTGAGTGTTCATATAAATATGTCCCGAGAGTTCATATACTCTCTAACCTGTTTACCATTTATTATCCCTTTATTTATAGCCCAATTATCAATGATTTCCCGGTTTCCCAATTTCATAACTCAAATATAACCTTGAGGACCCTGGGTACGCGAGTCAAATATGTACCGAAGTACTAACTCGCACGTTTATAAGGCCGTGCTAACCATTATCCCGCACGTTTATAAGGCTGTGCTAACCATTATCCTGCACGTTTATAAGGTCGTGCTAACCATTATCCCGCACGTTTATAAGGTCGTGCTAACCATTATCCTGCACGTTTATAAGGCCGTGCTTACCATACACTAAGTGTACTTTTAACACTATAGTGTTATCCCGAATTACTGATTATGCAGCGTGCTGCTGGACTCTATGGTATGCCAACTATACCCTGTCCCTCAATGACTCATTTGGGCAAAATTCCCGAATTTATTCCATCCATGGCAATGTATATCAATATAATTTAATATTGAGCAGTTCATACCCAAAATAACATTCATAGCATACCATCATCAATAACTAGTGATCAATGCATTTGTTTTCAACCCTTGACATGTTTAAAATATGTCAAATATATGATCAATGACATAAATATCATGCCAACATATAAATCATGTAGACTTATCGCAAGTCTTACCAATGATGTATAAAACAACCATGTATCATGTTATGTATGCATTGCACTCACCTGGGCCATTTATTAATACGCCTCACTAAATTCTACTCGATCCTTTCCTTTATAGAACCTCAAACTTTCTTTGATTCGGCCTTGACTTCATTATTCACATGAATAAGATAAAATATTTGTTAGATTCAAATCTACCAATACCTTAACCATGCGGTCTAATATAATCATTTGAATATAAAATTTTCAATTATTTTTCCTTTCTTCCTTGTATTTTTCACAAACTCATTATGGTCCCTAGTGACCAATTTGAACTTCTAATAATTCTTTCGAGCTTGCTAACTCACATTTAAATACCAAATGTTTCAAATTCTATTTTCTGACAGCTTGTGCTACCTTTAAAGATTTACTTATACTGGGCAGAATACATAACGAATCTTAATTTCCTTTATACTGGAAAAACTAGATTTGATAATGGCTCTAAAGGTATAAGCCACATAAATGAATAAAATCTACAAAAATTATGAAAATTCTTCAAACTCCCGTCACAGACAGAAACTGCTCTGTAAATTTTCTGACCTTCATTCGATTAAAAATTTATATCTTTTGACTCGGAACTCGAAATCAATTTCCGTTTATTGGATACAAAACTAGACAAACACATCTTTACAACGGTATAAAATTCACCATCTAACCATTTTTGTAGAATTTATGGTGAATTTTCAAAGTCATTGCCAAAATTCAATCTTCATCATTGCGTTCCATAATCAACTTCTAATTTATACTAAATTCTTGTTATTTTTCTACTTATCAATTTAGTCCCATCACTTGTTTCAAAACATCAATTTATCATCTTCTTCATCAAATAATTATTCAAATAATTCCCTCTAATTTTCTTTCTTTGCCCAAAATAGTCACTAAAATGCAAAGGTAAAGATTTAAACTTCTTAACTTTGCAATTTAGTCCTCAAATCAACACTACTACCTTAATTCTATTATTTTAACCAAAAATCAGATTTAATCCCCATCCAAGAATTCATTGCCTATTTGGTCACTTGATTTTGACAATTTGTCAAAATGGTCCCTAATTCAATTCAACATCTGTTTAGCATTCTAACATCAATTTCACATCTCCAACATCATTAATAACACAAATACACTCCAAATTCTAAAAACTCAGATTTGGTCCTTCAACTTTTCAAGTTGCCGAAATGGTCCCTACACAATTTAACTTAGGGTTTTGCTTCATACAACAATTCAAGCTTACTAGATCATTATTTCAACATCGCAAACCCTAAATTAAACTTAAATCCATAAACCCTAATCATCTTCATAATAATCAAAACATGTAAAACTTAAATCCCAACTCAATATCACGATTTTAACATCATACTATCTTGATTTCAACTTGAATTCAATCATGGAAACATAGAATCTCAAAAGCCCCAATTTGATCCCTAAAGCCTAATTTCTTTCTCATGTAAATTCTCATCAATCAAGCATGGATTCCATGAATTATTGATATCAAAAGATAGAGCTTGAAGAGTAGAACAACTTTGTAGTTGAAGAGATTACCTAAAAATCTAGTTTCGCGGATTGAATCGAGCTTGGAAATTTTTTTCTCTTTCTTTCCCTAGCCCTCACGTTTTTGGCTGGAAAAGAATGTTCATCTTTTTACCATTATTTTACACATATATCTATTAAATGAATATTAAATTCATTTAATAGTGAAATTACAATTTTGCCCTTTTTATCCAATGGTTGAGATTGATTTTATCATCAATCAAGGGCCAAGATTTAATCTTCAATTTTCTCTTTCCAAAATTGCCCTTATAACTTTTTTTAAATATTTAAAAAATGCCATTGGGGCCAAATGACCAATTTGCCCTCCAACTAGTTTTTATTTAATAGTTTGCCATTCTTGTAAAAATTCAACTAAATCTAGTTGGAATGCAACCAAATACAATAAAATATTCATAAAATAATATTTTATGAAATTTTCCATGTCTTTTGCCCATAACAACTTTAAAGGCCAATCTCAACTCGAATAAGTTTAGCAAGCATACATGCCACTAAAAAATCAACCTCAATTAGGATGTCATTATCTTTGTGATTACCTGTTGAGCTTTGCAATATTGATGCAATGCTTTTCTCCCTCTCATCTTGATTTACCTACGTGTGTACAATCAAACACACGCTAAGTACGAACTTAGTGAGACAATAAAGGAAATTAATAGCAATAATTTAAACTTTATTCAAGTTCATGGCTACGTATATATAACATGATATATGTCAATATCATAAGATTTTCATGTATGCCCGGTTATCATAATATGCCTTATATGCATCATGATCACTATATAAATATTACCATCATACCAATCATGTATCAACATAATATAAACCGGATATAAATTTCTTACTGATATACTTGCCATTGCCTTGAGTGTTCATATAAATATGTCCCGAGAGTTCATATACTCTCTAACCTGTTTACCATTTATTATCCCTTTATTTATAGCCCGATTATCAATGATTTACCGGTTTCCCAATTTCATAGCCCAAATATAACCTTGAGGACCTTGGGTACGCGAGTCAAATATGCACCGAAGTGCTAACCCGCGCGTTTATAAGGCCGTGCTAACCATTACCCCGCACATTTATAAGGTCGTGCTAACCATTATCCTGTACGTTTATAAGACCGTGCTAACCATTATCCTGCACGTTTATAAGGTCGTGCTTACCATACACTAAGTGTACTTTTAACACTATAGTGTTATCCCGAATTCCCGATTATGCAGCGTGCTGCTGGACTCTGTGGTATGCCAACTATACCCTGTCCCTCAATGACTCATTTGGGCAAAATTCTCGAATTTATTTCATCCATGACAATGTATATCAATATAATTTAATATTGGGCAGTTCATACCCGAAATAACATTCATAGCATACCATCATCAATAATTAGTGATCAATGCATTTGTTTTCAACCTTTGACATATTTAAAATATGTCAAATATATGATCAATGACATAAATATCATGCCAACATATAAATCATGTTGACTTATCGCAAGTCTTACCAATGATGTATAAAACAACCATGTATCATGTTATGTATGCATTGCACTCACCTGGGCCATTTACTAGCACGCCTCACTAAATTCTACTCGATCATTTCCATTATGGAACCTCGAACTTTCTTTGATTCGGCCTTGACTTCATTATTCACATGAATAAGATAAAATATTTGTTGTATTCAAATCTAACAATACCTTAACCATGCGGTCTAATATAATCATTCGAATATAAAATTTTCAATTATTTTTCCTTTCTTCCTTGTATTTTTCACAAACTCATTATGGTCCCTAGTGACCAATTTGAACTTCTAATAATTCCTCCGATCTTGCTAACTCATATTTAAAAATATCAAATGTTTCAAATTCTATTTTCTAACAGCTTGTTCTACCTTTAAAGATTTACTTATACTGGGCAGAATACATATCGGATCTTAATTTCCTTTATACTGGAAAAACTAGATTCGATAACGGCTCTAACGGTATAATCCACATAAATTAATAAAATCTACAAAAATTATGAAAATTCTCCAAATTCCCGTCACAGATAGAAATTGCTCTGTAAATTTTCTGACCTTCATTCGATTAAAAATTCATATCTTTTGACTTGGAACTCGAAATTAGTTTCCGTTTGTTGGATACGAAACTAGACAAACACATCTTTAAAACGGTATAAAATTCATCATCTAACCATTTTTGTAGAATTTATGATGAATTTTCAAAGTCACTGCCAAAATTCAATCTTCATCGTAGCCTTCCATAATCAACTTCTAATTTATACTAACTTCTTCTTATTCTTCTACTTATCAATTTAGTCCCATCACTTGTTTCAAAACATAAATTTATCATCTTCATCATCAAATAATTATTCAAATAATTCTCTCTACTTTTCTTTCTTTGCCCAAAATAGTCACCAAAATGCAAAGGTAAAGATTTAAACTTCTTAACTTTGCAATTTAGTACTCAAATCAACACTACTACCTTAATTCTATTATTTTAACCAAAAATCAGATTTAATACCCATCCAAGAATTCATTTCCTATTTGGTCTCTTGATTTTGACTATTTGTCAAAATGGTCCCTAATTCAATTCAACATCGATTTATCATTCTAACATCAATTTCACATCTCCAACATCATTAATAACACAAATACACTCCAAATTCTAAAAATTCAGATTTCGTCCTTCAACGTTTCAAGTTGCCGAAATGGTCCCTACACAATTTAACTTAGGGTTTTGCTTCAAAAAAACAATTCAAGCTTACTAGATCATTATTTCAACATCACAAACCCTAAATTAAACTTAAATCCATAAACCCTAATCATCTTCATAATAATCAAAACATGTAAAACTTAAATCCCAACTCAATATCATGATTTTAACATCATACTAGCTTGATTTCAACTTGAATTCAATCATGGAATCATATAATCTCAAAAGCCCCAATTTGATCCATAAACCCTAATTTCTTTCTCATGTAAATTCTCATCAATCAAGCATGGATTCCATGAATTATTGATATCAAAAGATAGAGCTTGAAGAGTAGAACAACTTTGTAGTTGAAGAGATTACCTGAAAATCGAGTTTCGGGGCTTGAATCGAGCTTGGAAAAATTTTCTCTTTCTTTCCCTAGCCCTCACGTTTTTGGCTGGAAAAGAATGTTCATATTTTTACCATTATTTTACACATATATCTATTAAATGAATATTAAATTCATTTAATAGTGAAGTTACAATTTTGCCCTTTTTATCCAATGGTTGAGATTGATTTTATCATCAATCAAGGGCCAAGATTTAATATTCCATTTTCTCTTTCCAAAATTGCAATTATAAATTTTTAAATATTTCAAAAATGCCATTTGGGCCAAATGACCAATTTGCCCTCCAACTAGTTTTTATTTACTAGTTTTCCATTCTTGTAAAAATTCAACTAAATCTAGTTGGAATCCAACCAAATACAATAAAATATTCATAAAATAATATTTATGAATTTTTCCATGTCTTTTGAATCAGTTTCCAAAATTTCCATTCGATCCAATATACCGATAAATAATCCTTTACTCAGAAATAAACTGTAGGATTCATCTTGAATCAAACTAAAAATATTTCCAACACTTGGAAATGACTTTTATAACCTTCTCTATCATATGGCAAAATTTCATAATTTTCCAGTTCGATCCGGGTATCCGAATTCCACTTAAACTTTAACTGCGATTTTCCCAATAATCGAAATATTAGATCAAACCAATAATTCTGCATTTGATTCACACCCTTAGGTGATCTGTTTATTTATGAAATAAAAACCCTTAACTTTTGGGAAATTACAACTTTAGTCCCCAAACTTTTCCAAAGTTTATACTTTAGCCATAAAATTTCCAAAATTTACATTTTGGTCACTACCTCTTTAAACTTCAATTCTTATTCCAATTTTCCTTGGAATTCAACCAAGCTTTAATAATACCTTATTCAATTCACTATCTATCACGTGAGACCTTTAAACCTTAGAAATTTCCTTTCTAAAACCCATAATTAAAGAAATCACGACTTTCGCATTTTTGTCATTTTAGTCACTAAGTTAGCTTTTAAGCTATTATCTTAGTACTAAATGACCCTTAATCAACTTAGTAAATTTTGGGGTATTACAATTCTCTCCCCCTTAAGAAAATTCGTCCTTGAATTTTCAAAACGTACATGTTTTAAACAAGTGCAGATACTGCTTTTCCATTACATTTTTTGTTTCCCATGTTGTTTTTTCCACTTGGTGATTGCGCCAAATGAATTTCACCAATGATATTTACTTGTTCCTTATTTCTTTGGCATACAACTCAGCATACTTGCTCATCTAATAATCTATTCTAGCTGGTATAAAGTGAGCAGATTTAGTTAACCTATCCACAGTTACCCAGACAGAATCTTTCTTACTGGAAGTCAATGGAAATCTTATCACAAAATCCATTGTAACTCTATCCTATTTCCACTGCGTAATAGAAATGTATTGCAATTTCCCTGATGGTACTTGATGTTTAGCTTTCACATGTTGACAAGTCAAGCACTTAGCAACAAACTCTGATATCATTCTTTTTCATACCAGGTCACCAATATCGACCCTTCAAATCTTGATACTTATTTTGGATGCATAGTCAATGGACTATAGTGTGCCTTAATAAGCAAATCCTGTTTCAACTCAGCATCTTTAGGAATATACACTTTATCTTTATAGTAAAGACATCCATCGGGTTTAATCTCACAATCTTTAATTCCACCCGATTCCACTTGCTTTATCTTGGTTATGCAATCTTTATCTCGTTGCTGATTTTCTTTAATCCGATCTAACAATGATGATCTCAATTACAACTCTACCAATAATGAACCATTTGATTTTCCCTTTAACTGAACATTTAAAGCTCGTAATGTAGCGAATGTTTTTCAACTCAAAGCATTTACTACAACATTTGCTTGACCTGGGTGGTAATCAATATAAATCCATTATTGGATTAAATCCAATCTTAAACATAGTCTCTCGATTAAGCATCAAGTCTAACTGCTCATCTTAAGCAACCCATTTAAAATTTCCAAACAATAGGAATACTCTCATAACCTATCATTGATGCTCGGTATCCATAGCATAAGTTAAATCATTTTCATATTGATAACAAATTCCAATAAAACTCTGCATGCTCATGCATGAAAATTATCACAACACTCACATGATTGGTTTTGTAGTTTTCTTGAATCTCCAACATTAATTATAAATGTCAGAGAGTTCCTAATTTCCCTTATCTCAATATTTTTATGGAACTATGTAATAAATTTAGCTTGGAATTTTTACCAGAAATCCTCACCACTTTTTTAAAGGTGGTTATCTCGATTTACTATTCCTCTTCATGAGCTATGACCTCTATTTAGATATTTTCTTATTATGAATCATTTCCATTGCATCCAGCATAATTTACTGCTTCATAATTTTTTTTAATACATAGGGCAGTCAGTACTTCTTTATACCTGACCTCTAGCCCTCTATGAACTGTCACAACAGACTCTCCTTTTGTCTGTAGAAAGTAGTTTAGAAGTAAATCAGCTCAGTTTATTAACTTGCACTCACACCCGTAAATAATCCAATTGCTTAAATTAAGATGCAAGAACTCCATTGCATCTCTAGGATAAACTTTGTTACGAAACACTTAAAGAAAGAACTCTAGCTAACAAACTTTTGAGTATGTACCGTAAAATTACTTTATCAAATACGGGTCTAATCCTTTCAGAAGAGATACTACTTTATTTTTAGTATCATCTGATCATCAATACATGGTTCCTTCAACCTAACCTTTATATCCTTAGACCATAGATTAACAATCATAGAATCCCCATCAATATCTTTCTGAAAATCTAGTATGCTAGAACTCTTAATTCTTTTGCAATCAGTGCTTAAGCATGCTGATTCAAAATCGAATCTAATGTCTGGAAGAAAAGCTCTTAATCCAGAACATGCATATCATGTTACCCTGGTGCTTTTGCACCATGCTAAGCTGAGGGTAGAGCATTATTATTAACTTTATCACTCTCGCGAATCTCTTGTTGATTCACTTGCCTAAGCACCTGACTCAAATCTTTTCTCATACATTGGAATTTAACATTACTATCATAATGAAGTAAGCAATCGCATCCATTCCAACAAGTAAAATCATCAGTAATTCTGACATCCTAGTGGCATGTATACACTTTTGACCTTTACCATACTTCGTTTAATCTCCAGAACCGGCTAAACCTGTAGCTCTGATACCAATAAATGTAACACCTCCTCCCCCTATCCGTACACCGAATATGAGTCAGAAATGCTATGACTTCTTTATTCAAAGATCAAGGTAATTTAAAATTTTCAGAAAACTTCCCGATGGTCACCGATCCTAAAATTTCTCTAGCCCAAGCACGCTTAACTTTACTTAAAATCGACATAAATTATTTATTCAAGTTCTAATCATGAATCAATTATCTTAAAACCCATAACAACTTTAAAGGCCAATCTCAACTCGAATAAGTTTAGCAAGCATACATGACACTATAAAAATCAACCTCACTTAGGATGTCATTACTGTGATTACCTGTTGAGCTTTCCAATATTGATGCAATGCTTTTCTCCCTCTCATCTTGATTTATCTACGTGTGTACAATCACACGCTAAGTATGAACTTAATGAGGCAAAAAAGGAAATTAATAACAATAATTTAAACTTTATTCAAGTTCATGGCTACGTTTATATAGCATGATATATGTCAATGTCATAAGATTTTCAGGTATGCCCGGTTATCATAATATGCCTTATATTCATCATGATCACTATATAATATTATCATCATACCAATCATGTATCAACATAATATAAACCATATATAAATTTCTTACCGATATACTTGCCATTTGCCCTGAGTGTTCATATAAATATGTCCCGAGAGTTCATATACTCTATAACCTGTTTACCATTTATTATCCCTTTATTTATAGCACGATTATCAATGATTTACCGGTTTCCCAATTTCATAGCCCAAATATAACATTGAGGACCCTGGGTACACGAGTCAAATAAGCACCGAAGTGCTAATCCTGCATGTTTAACAATTATCCTGCACGTTTATAAGGCCGTGCTAACAATTATCCCGAACGTTTACAAGGTCGTGCTAACCATTATCCTGTCCGTTTATAAGGCCGTGCTTACCATACACTAAGAGTACTTTTAACACTATAGTGTTATCCCGAATTCTCGATTATGCAGCGTGCTGCTGGACTCTATGGCATGCCAACTATACCCTGTCCCTCAATGACTCACTTGGGCAAAATTCCTGAATTTATTCCATCCATGGCAATGTATATCAATATAATTTAATATTGGGCAGTTCATACCTGAAATAACATTCATAGCATACCATCATCAACAACTAGTGATCAATGCACTTGTTTTCAACCATTGACATATTTAAAATATGTCAAATTTATGATCAATGACATAAGTATCATGCCAACATATAAATCATGTAGACTTATCGCAAGTCTTACCAATGATGTATAAAACAACCATGTATCATGTTATGTATGCATTGCACTCACCTGTGCTATTTATTAGCACGCCTCACTAAATTCTACTCGATCCTTTCCTTTATAGAAGCTCGAACTTTCTTTGATTCGGCCTTGACTTCATTATTCACATGAATAAGATAAAATATTTGTTATATTCAAATCTAACAATACCTTAACCATGCGGTCTAATATAATCATTCGAATATAAAATTTTCAATTATTTTTCCTTTATTCCTTGTTTTTTTCACAAACTCATTATGGTCCCTAGTGACCAATTTGAACTTCTAATAATTCTTTCGAGCTTACTAACTCACAATTAAATACCAAATGTTTCAAATTCTATTTCTGACAGCTTGTGCTACCTTTAAAGATTTACTTATATTGGGCAGAATACATACCAGATCTTAATTTCCTTTATACTATAAAAACTAGATTCGATAACGGCGGTATAAGCCACATAAATTAATAAAATCTACAAAAATTATGAAAATTCTTCAAACTCCCGTCACGGACAGAAACTGCTATGTAAATTTTCTGACCTTTATTCGATTAAAAAATAATATCTTTTGACTCGGAACTCGAAATCAGTTTCCGTTTGTTGGATACGAAACTAGACAAACACATCTTTACAACGGTATAAAATTCATCATCTAACCATTTTTGTAGAATTTATGGTGAATTTTTAAAGTCACTGCCAAAATTCAATCTTCATCATTGCCTTCCATAATCAACTTCTAATTTATACTAATTTCTTCTTTTTTTCTACTAATCAATTTAGTCCCATCACTTGTTTCAAAACATCAATTTATCATCTTCATCATCAAATAATTATTCAAATAATTCCCTCTACTTTTCTTTTTTTGCCCAAAATAGTCACTAAAATGCAAAGGTAAAGATTTAAACTTCTTACCTTTGCAATTTAGTCCTCAAATCAACACTACTACCTTAATTCTACTATTTTAACCAAAAATCAGATTTAATACCCATCCAAGAATTCATTTCCTATTTGGTCACTTGATTTTGACTATTTGTCAAAATGGTCCCTAATTCAATTCAACATCGGTTCATCATTCTAACATCAATTTCACATCTCCAACATCATTAATATCACAAATACACTCCAAATTCTAAAAATTCAGATTTGTTCCTTCAAAATTTCAAATTTCCGAAATGGTCCCTACACAATTTAACTTAGGGTTTTGCTTCCAAACAACAATTCAAGCTTACTAGATCATTATTTCAACATCATAAACCCTAAATTAAACTTAAATCCATAAAACCTAATCATCTTCATAATAATCAAAACATGTAAAACTTAAATCCTAACTCAATATCGTGATTTTAACATCATACTAGCTTGATTTCAAATTGAATTCAATCATGGAATCATAGAATCTCAAAAGCCCCAATTTGATCCATAAACCCTAATTTCTTTCTCATGTAAATTCTCATCAATCAAGCATGGATTCCATGAATTATTGATATCAAAAGATAGAGCTTTAAGAGTAGAACAACTTTGTAGTTGAAGAGATTACCTGAAAATCGAGTTTCGGGGCTTGAATCGAGCTTGAATTTTTTTTTTGTCTTTCTTTCCCTAGCCCTCACGTTTTTGGCTGGAAAAGAATGTTCATCTTTTCACCATTATTCTACACATATATTTATTAAATGAATACTAATTTCATTTAATAGTGAAATTACAATTTTGCCCTTTTTATCCAATGGTTGAGATTGATTTTATCATCAATCAAGGGCCAAGATTTAATCTTCAATTTTCTCTTTCCAAAATTGCCCTTATAACTTTTTTTAAATATTTAAAAAATGCCATTGGGGCCAAATGACCAATTTGCCCTCCAACTAGTTTTTATTTAATAGTTTGCCATTCTTGTAAAAATTCAACTAAATCTAGTTGGAATGCAACCAAATACAATAAAATATTCATAAAATAATATTTTATGAAATTTTCCATGTCTTTTGAATTAGTTTCCAAAATTTTCATTCGATCCAATATACCGATAAATAATCCTTTACTCAGAAATAAGCTGTAGGATTCATCTTGAATCAAACTAAAAATATTTCCAACACTTGTAAATGACTTTTATAACCTTTCTCTATCTTATGGCAAAATTTCATAATTTTTCAGTTCGATCCAGGTATCCGAATTCCACTTAAAATTTTAACTGCGATTTTCTCAATAATTGAAATATCAAATCAAACCAATAATTCCGCATTTGATTCACACCCTTAGGTGATCTTTTTATTTATGAAATAAAACCCTTAACTTTTGGGAAATTACAACTTTAGTCCCCAAACTTTTCCAAAGTTTATACTTTAGCCATAAAATTTCCAAAATTTACATTTTGGTCACTACCTCTTTAAACTTCAATTCCCATTCCAATTTTCCTTGGAATTCAACCAAAATTTAAGAATACCTTACTCAATTCACTATCTATCAAATGAGACCTTTAAACCTTAGAAATTTCCTTTCCAAAACCCATAATTAAAGAAATCCCGACTTTTGCATTTTTGTAATTTTAGTCACTAAGTTAGCTTTTAAGCTATTATCTTAGTACTAAATGACCCTTAATAAACTTAGTAAATTTTGGGGTATTAGAATACTCAAGATTTATTTGTTACGAAGATACATTATTTAATATTGAGAGACCTTAGTTTCTAAAGCCCAGGAAATTTTTCTATAGCCGCAATTTTGTTTTTTAATCTTGTTTGGCAGTCGACGGCAGAACCAATATCTATATTGGTTGTCGATCGTCGGTAATTTTTTTTCTTTTGAATGTTATGTTTTTTATTAAGAATAACTCTGTCTTTGTGACACACTTTCCTCTGTCTTGTGGTACGTATTTCTTTACCTTTTGACATGATTTTGGTCTTTATTGACGGTCATTTAACTGTTATTTTTATTTTTCTCAGGGCTGGATTTGACACCGTCTCGACTGATCAAGATGGTGCTTATTGGTTATCCTGATGATCTTCCATGCTTTGGACCCTCAACGGATGAAAATTGTTAGAAAACTAAAGGTAAAGAGTTTGAAATGACTTGACAGAATTATGGGTGTGCATTCGGGTAATTCGGTTAACCGACCGAACTGAATTACCCAAAATCCATTAACCGATTTTTTTCCTTTTAACTGTTAACCGAACCAATTTTTTTTTGAAAATTTTTAACTGAACCGAAAAAAAATCTGTTAATTCAGTTGGTTTTCGAATTAACCGAAATTTGTTATAAAATTTTGGGTAAATTACACAATTGGTCGCTAAATTATGCTAAAATGATCTTTTTAGTCATTGAAATTTCATTTTATGCTAATTCGATAAAATTTTAATGACCATTTTATAATATATCAAAAAACTTAATGATCATTTTAAAATTTGTAAAAGTTCAATTACCAAAAATAAATAAGTATAATATATATATAATATTAATATATAATAATTTTGGTTAATTCGGTTAATTAACCAATTTTGAACAGAATTAACCGATAACGAAATTTCCCAAAAAAATTAACCGACCGAATTAACCGAAAAAATTTGGCTCGGTCGGTTAATTTGGTTAAAACTGAATAATGCACACCCTAGACAAAATGATAAGTCAACAGAAAAAATCATTTTTATTTTATATAATTTTATAAAATTATTTTATGACTGATGTAACATTTTTTCAAGTCAATACATTTATCTATATGATACTGCCATTTCAACGTGCACTGCCATATATGTTTGTCACGTCATTGCAAGCCATTTTCTGTCAGTTGACAGACAGTTTTCATCCGTAGAGGGGCCATTTTGACCCATAATGAAACGTTGAGGGTTGAATTGCTCCAAAAAAAGAATAGGGGCCAAAGTGACTATGGAGTTAAAGGTTAGGGGCATTTTTTTGGCTTTATGCCATAAATAAATGATCCAATATTAAATATAATAAACCCAAATATTTCAATCCATTTATGTAATGTCCATTCTACATCCAAAAGCCCAAATTATATGATAAAAGCCCAAATCTCATTTTATTACAATTGTTTCCAGCTTTCAACAATCCATTTACAATTAATTGACAGCCCAACAAAGCCAAAATAGGTTCAAAATCCATTTCTCACCCAAATTAAGCCACATGACAGTTGATCATTGGTCCGCAGTAATAAGGCATAGAATGGGCTTCTCTATCCCTTAGCTGGCACTAGTTGGGATGATGTCACCCATGTGACATCATCCATGATGTCACAATCCACCATAACCTATATAAAGGCGGAGAGAGAGTGTGTCAGGATATTAATGACAACTAATAATAATAATAAAAATAATAAAGAAGGAGAAAGAGATTTAACCTCGAGAGTCGAACTACTATGGGAAGCCAAACCACCGTCAGATGATTGGTCACCGAAGCTATCATCAGAGAAGGAGAAGAGACATTATAATTAAACGAACGACACAAAGATCAAAGATAATTCCTTCTTTCGAGCCATCATTTTGAATTTGTAAAAAACATGAAAACATTAGCTTCTAAAAATATATATACGAACTGAAAAGGAGATGGAATCTAAAAATTTATAGAGAGAGTTCATTTCGGAATCTGAAAATTTATAAAGATGTGATGTACGCATCAGACAAGAAAGTTTATGTTTAGGATCAAAACCTGACCAATGATATTGATTATTAAGGGGAGCTTGATGGTGTCTCTAAGTCATTTCCATGAGGATGGTCAAGGTATGGAATATGCATAAGGCATTGGATTGGCTTTCATCTTCGAAAGTCAGAGTATGCAGCCGTATCGTGGAATCTATTTTTCTGGTTAAGGAAAGGTCATGTAATCTGCTTGTAATATCCCAAAAATATACCCTAGAAGTATGTTACAAATTTAATTATGTTTCAATTAGACTAAGGACACCTTTAGCATCAATGAATGAGTTAAGGACCATCTTTGAAACAAAGAAGAATTGAGTGGCCAAAATAAAAGTGATTAAATCGAATAGTTGTGAAACTTATAGAGTTGCATGCTAAATAAATTTAAGCATAAGAGCTTGTACACGTGGCAACCTAAAATTTAGACAATGATGGAGGAAGGTTCGGCTATCTAGGATGGCAATTCAAATTGTCTCCATTGTTTCTCTATCAACCGAACCTAAAGAAGGAAGATAGGTTAAGTTATAACCATGGATTTCTTGAAGATTTGAAGTTACTTAGCTTATTTTTGGGGTGTAGTTCGATTACTTAGGGAAAAAGGGTAAGCACTATTGTTTTATCTCTTGTTCAAGAGCCTTAATTGGGAATTTTATGTTAAATTTTTCTGTGTATCTTAGATGTTGATGGATTGGTTAGTAAGAGATGAATTTATGCTATGAAATCTTCTTGAATATTTGAACACTTTATGTGTTGGAAATGAGTCTTATGTGTGAGTAGTTGTTTGGTTGCTTAAGTCATGCATTTTTTTTAGGGATAAGTAATGAATTATTGTGTGTATGATTGTTGTAACATTTATAGGTTACTTGCTGCTTGAAAAAGGAACTCTAGAATGGTAGAGAATAGAGTATTCAAATTGTTTGATGGATTACTCCGTAAATTCGAGCATAAGGTTGTCTTAAAAAAATGGACTGTTGTGAAATATAAGAAAATGTGTTTATAAGTGTTTTAGGACTGTTTTGATACATAAAAAAATATGTATACATGAGTTCGGGCTGTTTTATATAAATATGAAGCATAGGGACTGTTTTGATTGTATATATATATACAAATACGAAATGTGTAAAACTGTGTAATAGGACTATTTTGCAAGTGTATAGATCTTGGTGGGCTGTTTGATTGAAATTATATGAATACACATACTATTGAGTTGTGTTATGAATGTATGGTTGTTAGGAGCATTTAGGGGGCTGTTTTAGTGATCTAAAAACAAGGAAAATTTATTTTGCTAACAAAGAAAATTGTTTATAAATGTAAAATATGTATGTACATATATATATATATATATGTATGTATGCTGTCCTGTTTTGAGTAATTAAACAAAAGAAATGTTCAAAGAATGTGAATAGGGACTGTTTTATAAGTTTTGGGACTGTTTTGAAGTATTTAAGCATAAATGCTAATGTATGGACTATTTTGCATTGATAGGAAAGTTAGTGGACTGTTTTGTGTGGAAATATATGTATCCTTGATTAATGAATAGTTTTGTGAGTGAATGATTGTTAGGAATTGTGCTAACGCGTGATTAAACTTTTATCATATTAGACCAAGAAGAAGCTAGGAATGGATTTGGATAAGTAGCAAGATATGATTAAGGACTCAGGTATCTCGTAATTTCGGAATAAGAGGTGAGAGTAGTTTTAAGTCACGGAATAGAGTGAAACAATTTAGAGTATCTTTATTTTATTTTAATTGATTTTGCTTGCTCATAAAGTTAAATGGTGCTAGTATGGCAAAGCTTGGATATAAGATAAGTACTTTATTGAAAAGTATTCTATGACACGATATGAATTTGGTTGAAATCATGTTATATGGTTGAATTTTATGCACATAAATGTTTATATGTATAAGCTTGACATGTTAAGACTTAAGCCTTATTGTAACTACATGAAATTGAAGCTATACTTAATTATGATTTCGATTCAGATATGAATAAGACATGTTATTCGATTAAGATGAGAAAAAAAAACAAACTCAGAATTTCACATGAGGTGAATATATGCCTATCATGAAAGGGCAATAAACTTTGTTAATATGGCGTTTTGATAAGGAGCAATGCTCATACGTTTCTGTTATGTCAGAATTTTAATATGAACATAATTACATTAATATGGAGTTAAGCTCGCACTTGATACGATAATATAAGAATATGTGAAAAGCCTTGGTCTCAAGTCGATCTTAGGTATAGTTGGCATGCCATAGAGTCCATAGAGCTCAGTTTTGGGGTGCACTACGGTCTGGGATTACGGTCCTTATTTGGCGACAATAGGAGGGAAGTATTGTGGTCACTTGGCGACAGTAGGAGGGATTGACCGGTACTGCGAGTACCATTTTATTGGCGACAGTTGGTTAGAGATTCGCGTACCTAAGCTGTTACTTGATTTTCAAGGCTGTGTTAAAGTCAAATAATGAAATTTGTAAATCAAGTTTAAGAATTACCTAAACACCTTGTGATAAATAATCCATGTATATGTAATGCTATGCTTGTTATCTTACAAGATAAGTAATATGTGATCATGAGATGATATGTATTGTACCCTTGTGATAAATAATCCATGTATATGTAATGCTATGCTTGTTATCTTACAAGATAAGTAATATGTGATCATGAGATGATATGTATTGTACCCTTGTGATAAATAATCCATGTATATGTAATGCTATGCTTGTTATCTTACAAGATAAGTAATATGTGATCATGAGATGATATGTTTTGTACCCTTGTGATAAATAATCCATGTATATGTAATGCTATGCTTGTTATCTTACAAGATAAGTAATATGTGATCATGAGATGATATGTATTGTACCCTTGTGATAAATAATCCATGTATATGTAATGCTATGCTTGTTATCTTACATGATAATTAATATGTGATTATGAGATGGTATGTTTTGTATCTTTGATGATAAATAATGATATGTTATGTATCTTTAGTGATAAGTAACTTATGCCTACAATATGTTATGCTTGGTATCTTCTAGGACAAGTAATTTATGCCTATGTTTGGTATATTAACTGACAATTAGTTCATGTCTATAATATGTTATGCCAAACGTTTATTATGATAAGTATATTTTTTAAGTTTAAAATATGTCATGTTTGATAACTTACTTGATAAGTAACACCTACTTATATATATATATATATATGAATTACCATGTTCGAAAAGAACAAGTACTGTTTTGAATCTCTCTCTCTCTATATATGTTTTATGGATTGTTTTGGACGAGATATAAGAGTACAAGGACTGTTTTGAATCTCTCTCTCTCTCTCTCTCTATATATATATATGTTTTATGGACTGTTTTGAACGAGATATAAGAGTACAAGGACTGTTTTGAATCTCTAAATATATATATATATATGTTTTATGTACTGTTTTGAACGAGATATAAGAGTACAAGGACTATTTTGAATCTCTTTCTATATATATATATATATATGTTTTATGGACTGTTTTGAATGAGATATAAGAGTACATGGACTGTTTTGAATCTCTAAATGTATATATATGTTTTATGGACTGTTTGGAATAAAAATACAAGATTACATGAACTGTTTTAAATCTATAATGTATAAATGAGTGAAATAAGTGGATTGAATTACAAGGCTATGATTAAAGAGAGTTTTTATGTTAGTAGCGAGTCAGGATAAATATTTGCATAACAAATAATGTCTATTGAGTATCCAATCGGGTGATTAGGTATGCACTATTTGAATGATTATAAGTATTCATGGACATGCTTAAGTTTGAATTACTCATGTTTAAGAGTAAATTTTTGAATGAATGTCTTGACCTAGAATGGTTAACCTTTTTGTCAAAGTTTAGAAATATCTGTGAGTGAGTAAAAGATCTAAGTAAAAGAATAAATTATTGTTCTATGTATTAGAATGTTTTAAGCTACTTCACTAAGTAATCATACTTATATATTCCTTCACTGTCTTTCAGGTTAAGTTCGTTTTTGGTTAGCTTAAGCCTGGACAAGATCATCCGAAAGTCGAGACTGTACGTCTTGAATTCTCTTAATGAACTCCTAGATGGTGGCACATAGTTGTTAGGTTGCATAATGCATTTAGATTTCATTTTGGCTATATATATATGTATATAAGTTTGATAAGTAATTAAAGTTTTGTAACGGGCCTTTAATTATCTTTTGATGATTGCTTGCTTTATATGAATTGATAATTAGCAAGTTTGGGTAGTTGCTTGGTAGCGGAGCCGTGCTTGAGATATATTTGAAAGTTTTCTTGTTGAATAATTTATGTGAGTATGATGCTTTAATGCATTTAGTTTATAAATGGTTGGTAGGGCACCTTATGATTTGAATAAGATTAAAGGTTATAAACATATTATTTGTTAGACTAAGAACTAGTTATTGATGTGTATCGTATATGATATGTTGCTTAATTATCTGTAAGTTGTCTTAAGTTGATAGATCATCTTGATGACTAGTGTGTTGTAAGTTCAGATATGTATTTTTGCCTAGAGTCAATCCCCAAATAAAAGTGAGGTAATTCGAATGGCTAGTTTAATGGTAAGAATAAGTAAATGGTTAGATGTCAATAAACTTTGAATTTGGTCATGCTATTCAAAGGTTATATGTGTCTGGATAGGGTTAGTTTAAGCTTTGAGTTATTTTGATATTAGTAGGGGAAGGCGGTTATCACTTTTGTGCAATCAATCTAATAAGCTTCAATAGCGTAAGCTAAGTTAAATTTGAAGTTCAAAAGATTTATTGAGAGTGAAGCTATGTTAGACATAAGCTTTAAGGGCTTGTTTCTTAGGATATATGTTTGGTATAGATATGTGATGCTTAGTTGATAACCTCGGTTAAATAGTCTTGTTATTAAATGGAAAACAAGAAGTAAGTCAATAAGTTAAGGGCTTTAAGATGTCTCACTAACAAATGAACCGGTCTAATTCAGTCTGTAACACCCTCAACGTATATTCAATAATTAAATACACATTGAAGATGTTATTAAAGTTTTTAACTGATTTCCTGACTTGTACATTTTTTTTATAAACCAGTTTAGTAAAATAACTTTTCCTCAGTTTCATTGAATTATAAACTGTCTAGTAATACCTAGTTTCAACCCTGAATTGATTAAATAAATATTTAAGATAGTTATTAACTTGAAAATATAATTCAGGGTGTAAACTATGTGTGCTACCTAAACCCTTTCTTTGATTTAAAATCGCTACTTGATTAGCATAAACTACATAATATTTATACCAATTCCATGTCTAAGAGTTTAAAACCATATCATTTATCCATAATACTTTTATTACAGACCAATTTAAATAAGTAACCTAACTTATAAGTTTAGTAGTATAAAACAACTGCATATTTAAAAATACGAGTGCATGCCCACTAGTCTAGGATGTAAGTGTACATACTATTGCTTGTAAGAGGTAACTTGATTTCCAAAAGTGCAGCTCCTTCCTCAATACTATTAGCCCGATCAACCTACGTGTAATACGAATCACACGCTAAGTATAACTCAGTGAGGCATAACTGTAACAATATGAACATTTAACATAAATACCACAATCCTTGAAAAATGGCAAGTAATATCTCGTGCATATTTATATCATTTATCATGGTAAATGAGAAACTAACTTATTTCAATGAATCATGGTTGCATGTATGTATATTCAAAGTCATAACATCATTCTTTCTTTATCAGCAATAAATATGATAGTCATACTGGTCTATTTACTTGCTTGAAACATTTCCTGATTTATAGCCCAAAGTACAATTCATGTGGTGTTATGGTACGCGAGTTATAATACCCCAAAATTTACTAAGTTGATTAAGGGTCATTTAGTACATAATAGCTTAAAAGCTAACTTAGTGACTAAAATGACGGAAATGCAAAAGTTAGGATTTCTTTAATTATGGGTTTTGGAAAGGAAATTTCTAAGGTTTAAAGGTCTCATTGATAAATAGTGAATTGAATAAGGTATTCTTTAATTTTTGTTGAATTCCAAGGAAAATTGGAATGGGAATTGAAGTTTAAAAAGGTAGTGACCAAAATGTAAATTTTGAAAAATTTAATGGTTAAAGTATAAACTTTGGAAAAGTTTGGGGACTAAAGTTGTAATTTCCCAAAAGTTAGGGGGGTTTTATTTCATAAATAAATAGATCACCTAAGGGTGTGAATCGAATGTGGAATTATTGGTTCGATCTGATACTTCGATTATTGGAAAAATCACAGTTAAAGTTTAAGTGGAATTCGGATACCCGGATCGAATTGGAAAATTTTGAAATTTTGCCATATGATAGAGAAAGGTTATAAAAGTCATTTCCATGTGTTGGAAATATTTTTAGTTTGATTCAAGATGAATCCTACAGTTTATTTCTGAGTAACGAATTATTTATCGGTATATTGGATCGAATGAAAATTTTGGAGACTGATCCAAAAGCTATGGAAAAGTCATAAAATGTTATTTTAAAAATATTTTATTATGGTTGGTTGAATTATAACTAGATTGAGTTAGATTGTAATATAATGGCAATTTGGAAACAAACTAGTAAATAAAGACTAGTTGGAGGGCAAATTGGTTATTTGTCCCCAATGACAATTTTGAAATATTTAAAAATTTATAAGGGCAATTTTGGAAAGAGGAAATGGAAGATAAAATCTTGGCCCTTGATTGATGATAAAATCAATCTCAACCATTGGATAAAAAGGGCAAAATTGTAATTTGACTATTAAATGAATTTTCCAATTCGATCCGGGTATCCGAATTCCACTAAAAATTTAATTGTGATTTTCCAAATATTTGAAATATTGGATCAAACCAGTAATTCTATATTCAGTCCACATCAATAGGTGCTCTTTCTGTTTATGAAATAAAACACCTAACTTTTGGGAAATTACAACTTTGGTCCTTCAACTTTTCATATTTTGACTTGTACCATACAAGTTTTGAAAACTTATCATTTTGGTCACTAAACTTTAACCTTGAATTCCAATTCCAATTTTTCCTTGGATTATTACCAAACTTTGTGAGTACCCTAATTTGCTTATCCTCTATCTCATGGTACTCTAAATTCTCAGAAATTCCTTTCCTAGAGTCCATAATTAAAGAAATCCTAACTTTTATATTTTGTCATTCTAGTCACTAAGTTAGATTTTAAGCCCTTATCTTAGTGCTAAATGACTCTTAAACAACTTAGAAAATTTTGGAGTATTACACAGTCGGCCTAATTTGAAATGAATCTTAAAGGATTTTTATTTGAAGTCTAAATTATCTTTGTAAAGAATGGTTGAATGTTTTTAATCAGCAAAAGACTTAGAATGTTTGTGATATGAAAGGTTTTAATTTCGATGCATGATGAAAAAATTATGTACTTGAGTCCTTAAAGATAAATTGAGTTA
Organism: Hibiscus mutabilis; assembly: GCA_019671005.1. Taxonomy (NCBI): domain Eukaryota; kingdom Viridiplantae; phylum Streptophyta; class Magnoliopsida; order Malvales; family Malvaceae; genus Hibiscus; species Hibiscus mutabilis. The sequence goes on from CM033747.1 coordinate 23,820,247, forward strand.
AAGTTTTAAATTTATACCAAACTCAAGTAAATTGAGGTGAAATCTTGTCTTTGATTTATATTTGGTGCTTTGATTTCAAGTCGGCATATGTTTAATCTTTTCTTGTTTGTCTTATAACACTTTCCATTCGGTTTACTCCTAATTCGGGTTGGTGGTGTTACACTGCTTTTCATTTCCTATTGCACCGTTTGGTGGATTCTGGCTTCACAAAAGTATGCATGTTAATTGAAGGTAGTTGTTTGAGTGTGCTGAAGTTTTGAAGGTTGAAGTTGATTTTTGCTAAGGAGGTTGTCCAAGAACGGACCAAATTATGTTTGATGAGATTTTGGCTTATATGCTAATCCAAGGCTTGAGGATGTTTGAGTTCTGTTTGTATGTGTTTTTTCGGGAATTCTTTTCTGGTATGTTTTGAGGGAGTTTTCCTTGTTGTCTTATGTTTGCGAAGTTGAGTTTGGTATTGAGAAGTAGTTTGTTGTGGCTCCTGAATCCTTCTTGCGTTATGTTGACGAGCATTGAGGAAATGTATGAGTTGAGAGTGTTATGGTGATAATGGTTGGTTTGTAGTTATGTTTGACCGAAAGTTCTATGTTCTAAAGCATCAGCATGGTTGTTAGCATTAATGGTGTTTAGGAGCGTTTGGTTGGTATGGATTTTCAGTTATGTCGTGTAGATGGCGAATGCACTAGTGACATTCGAGGTTGCGATGAGTTGAGTATCCTATGAATACTTGATTTCATGTGTAGCAAGAGTAGTTGTATTCTCATGTATAATGATACCGAGAAGGATCTTGATCAATAACCAAGTATTGTTTGGTAGGCTTTTGTAGCAAGGCGAGTGTTTCTTCCTTATTTGGACAAGTTCAATTTTTGGCATGTTGAAAGGAGTGTTGGTTTTGAGAATGTTATTAGTAAGTGTGAAAAATTAAACATGCACAGTGCATAAACACTTAAATGAATATATTTAAATATGTCAGTACATGCATACATTTAGGCATGACATTAGAGGTTTGCATACATATACATAGACATCTATGAGGGCATATAAGTAATCATGCATACATATGTTCACACTTACGGATGACTTTTCAGAAGCTTGACGAAGTGATGGTGTAAGCAAGGTAGCTTATGTAAGTTAGCTCTAGCGAGAATGTTCTCTAGAGTCTCAAAGTTTAATGCTTAATGGAGATGTTATAGATTAATTCTTGGAAGTTGGAGTTGTGCAAGATTTGAAGCAACCGAAGTGGGTGTTAGAAGTACATGGTTTTTCTAGGTTTCGTCGATTGTTATCAAAATTCATTGAGGAATCTTCTTAGGTGGTTTCACAGTTAGCAAAGTTGTGGCAAGAGATGTCTTGTCGAATTAGACATTTGATGGATTCCGTTCATGGTCGTAGCTTAGGCTTAGTTAGTTGATTAGTTCCAGGTTAACAATCGAATGTGTTTCCAAGGGAATATGGTAAATTGGACATGGCTAATGTTTTGGAAGGTTATTTCTTTGGTTTATCAAATAACAAGAATTACGTTTTTGATGACTTTTAAAAAGAGAGAAAGAGACAATTTGGTTTTACCAGTTTGATCCCTGAATTAGTTTAAGTGTCTAAATTGAGATAGTTGTCCTTCATGGATTGAGATTGATGTATGGTTAAGAGAAGCCTTTGATGTTGGTTGTAGTTTTGGAATCTAGTTGGTGATCCTTGCAATGATTATTGAGATAAGAATTGTTTGTGAAGGGCTGGTTGGATATTAGGAAGATTTGGTGTCAATTAAAAGCGTTTTTTTTGTATTTTGATGTTGTTTTTGGATGAGAATCATATAAGTTTTGTATGGATTGAGATAACGAGAAACCCAATATCATATGGGTGGTTGAGTGTTTCTCGGCGTTTCTCCTTGGATGAAGATTGTAGGGAATAGTTTGTAATGGTATGCTGGATCAAGTCTCAATAGGCGATATGCAGATAAATGGGAAGACCAGTTTTGTGACATGTTGTGTCGAGATGGTTTCGAGCTCAAATGTGTGATTGATGATTTGCCTACGTTTTAATGGTGAGGTTTGTTTCACCCTTTTCTTATTGTGCCGTAAAGAGAAAGTTGAAAAATGTTGGTTTTACCATTGGTAAGGGATGTTTCTGTTTAAGTCTCTAACAACTAGTTATTCACCGAGACGATTGGATTTGTGGAAGTATGCGGTGTAAGTGTAATCGAAGAAGTTGTTGGATTAGGGAAGGTTTGTATTTGTTTTGTTCCCTTTAGGTAAATTTTGAGGTTGAAATTTCTTAAGAGGGGGAGAGTTGTAACATCCCAAAAAACGGGCTAGAAGATTCGGGTGAATTATCGGAATCAGATTGGATTTTTGGGTAAGGCTTTAGCTAATTAATTAATTCCAAAAAATAATTTGGGTTGATTAAATTAGTTTCCGATAAATTTATCATGACAAATATTTGTGAAAATATATTTAATGAGTTTAATAAAGGATGAAATTGAGTTTGAGTAATTTTGTATGGGTTGATTTAATATTAAATTAAATACTGACTATTTTGCAAAAGATTGTAAAATATTAATAATGGCAATATTGTAAAAATGTATTAAAGTAATATTTTATTGGTACTATTAAACCAATTATTTATATATCTTTTCTCTCTCATTTTTTTAACAAAAGAAGATGACGGTTATTATTTTCCCAAAGATGAGAAAAACATCTCTACGTTTTTCTCTCATTTTCTCTCTTGAATTTGCCAAACACAATTTAAAGAACATTTGTTTTCCTTCTTGATTTCCTTCTCTTTTATATCCTAAATGATTTCTAATCAACAATCTAGCTCTTATAAATGTGTTAGCACTTGAATTTTGAAAGTTTTACGATTTAGTCCTTAATTTCGTATTTGCTCAATTGGAATCTTATATGTTATCCAATTGAGCTGAAGTTTGACACGCTAGCATGGAATATGATTAATTAAGTATTGGTAACTTGAAAACTATATAAGTCCCTGTAATTTTTTAGATTTGCATTTTGGTCCCTAGTTTGCTTGTATTTGCAAGTGAGTGCCTTATCGATGTTTGTATCGAATGAAAATTGAACCACTGCTTGTATAAACACCATAGGTCTTAATAATGCATCTAGATAAGTAAAAAGAAAAAATGGACCGTAATTCAAGCAAGATAGTTCAGGTTTGCTTCGACAAACCCAACGTGATCTTCTTGGTTCGGGTCTAACGACTAGGCTGGGTCAAAAGGGTTACAAGTTTGCTCTAGTCAGAATTGTTGTGGTGGCTGGAGTGTTTACGAGAGTTCAAGGTGGAGTCAAAGAGGGCCGATTAAGGGTACATCTAGGCTCTTAAGCCAGTAAGAGGGGAGATCCTGTCGGATAGGGCTAGTTTTTAGGTTTAGAGTGAAATCTGGAAATTTCTATGGTTTGGCATGACGGAGGATATAGCCAAAAATTGCCTTGCAACGACCGTGAGTCAACTTCTGACGATCGACGAATAGGTCAGAATTTCCCGAAAGGTGGCCGGTTGGATCATCATGGCGGTGACCACGAATATTGGTGGCCGTGTTCTTCAAAGTTCTTCATGTTCTTGAAGAACTATGAAGAACACTAAAGAAAAGGGTGGGTTTTGATCGAAATGGGTTTGGTTTCTAGGAAATTTATGTGCTTGGTCTGAGAGCATTTTAGAGAGAGATGGGAGTTATTTGGTTGAGGAGAGAGAGTGCAAAGTGGGCAAAAAGCGAAATTTGGCCTAGGTGTTAGCCTTTTATAGGCTCGCGAGAGTGACACCATTTTGTTGTTGGGTCATTTTAACCCGCGCTTTTTTAAACATGCTGAATATTGGATCCGCGCCAAGGTTATTCGGATCTTGTAATTGGGCCCCAAGATTTTGTAATCATTCCAATTTAGTCACCATTATAAATAAAATCAATTTTTTAGTTTCCAATTTGTTCAAATTCAGTCCATTTTTAATTTAATTGAAACTTAAATTCTAATATATATGTCACGTGATTTAATTAGTGCATGTAATATTTTAGGAAACTTTAAAACACCTAGTTTAATTTAATTAATATATATATAGAGAGCCTCAGTTTTAGGTTCTTATTAGGCTTTAATAATTCAAATTATGTAGATAATTATAGAAGATTAGTGAGTGAGAAATTTTGGAGTTTCAAATTTGAATGGTGACATAACGTAATGGGATGTTGTTCAACATGAGCTCTTAAATAAAATACTCAATATTCATTAAAACCCTAGAAAATTGATAAATAATTTAGATTAATATTAGAGACTTAATAAGGTTAGAACTTTAAATAATTAGAATAATTAATAATAGGAGAATATTATCTATAATTTTGGTGTTTAAATATGGATGGTGCTTGATCAGTGAATAAACGTTTAGAGCTTGTGCAAGCGATCACACATCGATATAAGTATAGTATACAGATGCAAGTCTGTCAGATATCACTCCCACGAGGATCAATGTTTAATTGAATTATTATGTGGCCACAAGCAATTCTGTAAATTGAATTATTGTGAGTGTAATGGTAGTTGTAACAAAGAAATAAAGTAATGTATGTAGGATCACTTGTGATAGCAAGAACAACAATTAAAAGAAGGTAAAAAATATATTAAGAGAAGATCTGGATACCCTCGGTTTAGCTTGGCATAATGCCAAGTACAACAAGGAAATATAGATGATGGTTCATATGACAAATAAAGGGGTTTAGCTTGCTTACTATCTTCCATTCAATTCTCAACTGATGACACCAAGATGTAAATCAACCACAACTCCCGTTGTTTGTCAAAACTATAACTCCTTGAGCAAGTGGATCGACTCTCGTTGTATCATCATTCAACTATCGTTGTAATGTCTTGTTAACCTGACTTATCACTGCATCTCTCAATGTCAATGATGATGTTTAACACTCAAGCAAACAATGATCAGATCCAACAATCGAAATATGAAGGAAGCTAATAATAATATATTGAAGTGAAAAACAAAGTTTAAACAAGTTCATACAGAGCTTAAAAAGTTTAAACCAACGCTATTAACACACGAAATATAATAAAATCTCCAATAAACATCTATTTCTAGAAATGTATAAAGAAGATAACACATATCCTTCTTTGATCTGGCACTTGAATCCTCATCTCCTCGGATATTTCTACATGCTTCACTTTGGATCTCAAGAAATGGAGTTTAAGCCGCCATGGTAGGAGAGCTCGAAAGGTTGAAGATAATAGACAAAATGAATATCACGTGAATTCTCTCTCTCTTCCATTTATCCTTTTATATGCTGCCAAAGAAGAGACACCTGTCCTTCAGATGTTTTGCGTGAGTCTCTCACGTACCAATTCTATCATAACAAATAATATAGCTGGCAGGGTTGTCCTTATCTTTTAGCAGACTGGATAGCTGGCCGCTACAGTGTCGAGCTGGCTGCATTGATGAAACATCCTTTGGAGAGACATTAGTAATACAACAAAAATAGAGCAAAAAGGTAGAAATATGTATAACAAAAGCAACTATGATTTGAGTTAGACAAAATGTAGAAAATAAACATGAAAAGTGCATAAATGGATGCATAAAATGTTGATGTGGGGATAATTTAATCTATAAATCTAAAGGAAATATGTGCTCTTTAAAGAGATATCACACCCCAAACTTGAGTTTTTACTTATCCTCAAGTAAAATTGAAAACAACAAGGTCAAAACAAAAGTTCAAAGACATTCTAGCTACTTGAATCATTCCAACCAACCAATAAATCAATTGCATCGACATGATAGAGGATTGCATAAACAACTCAAACATTAATATATAAACAAGAATTTCAACAATACCTAGAATCATGCCTCTCATCTCAAATTCTTTCCACCTATCAACCTTTATTTAATACAACTTATAACAAAATATAAAAATCATTATATATATTTTTCATTTTCATTTTTTTCATTTTTCTTTTTTATGTAGCGAGAGATATCGAACAATGAATGCACCCTATACCCTGGGAAGGAAATGTTGTGCAACTAACCCCTAGGAAGTACTTTATTCCCTCGACACATACTCATGCAGCGACAACCATTTACCATATTCATTGTTCTAACGCATGCATTGGAGTGTTCCCCCTTGAAGCTACTCTTATTGCACTCACATTGGAATTCCTTTTATTGATACTTAATAAGATATACTAGCATATATAACACAAGCTAAACAAGGCAGAATTCATCCAAAATCAAAGAAATGATGCTAGATATTCTTTACTCGAACAAGTAGATATATTTATGCAGAGTTATAATGCTATCATCCTGCATATGTATCCAACCAAATCATCAGCAATTAGAATGATTCAAGGATTACACATCGAATGCAAGAAAAAGATTTTTAGCAAAAAAAGAACGTTGCATTTGCTTAGATTTTTTTGAAATGGGGGTGTTCAACTCTCAAGTGTATACCCCCAAACTTAAAGATTGCATTAACCCCAATGCAAAAACAGAATGCAATGACAAAATATAGTTACAATGATGAATGCAATGATAATGACAATGCAGATGTCATGATAATATAGTAAATAAAATGAAATTACACTACATGGTATGCATGCCTACTAAAAACTAACTCAGTCCTTCAGGGCTCTTGAGAGGAGGAGTCGGAGCTACGCTTCTTCTTCTTGCTCTTGTTTTCTTCCTTGCCCTTTTCTTGTGTTTGACCTTGGATTTTGAGCGCTTCCATTTTATTTCTTTCAAAGAGAGGCCTCCTCTTCTTTCTCAAGCTCTTCTTCATTCTCGGGCTCCTCTTCTTTGTCAGCATCATTGGCCATGTTCGTAGTGGGGATGAACATGGATGATGCTTTGTAGACCACCATTGCAAAAAGGTTATCCTCTTTAGTTTGGGGGCATGATTGGGGTGATTAATCGGTGTAATTAAATTACCCAAATTGCCCCCCAAATTATACATATCATGTGTTTTCTTCTTGGCGTACAAGCCATCGGAAAAAGATTCCATACCAAAATAAGGGAGGATTATTCTGCAAAAAAAATAAAAGAAATTGAAGATAAATAAGGAAAATAATAAAACTAAATATATATCTAACAAGGTAATTAAAAGAAATACAAAAAAATCAACCAATTTAATAGTCTCAATACTCTTAGAATCAAAGTCACCAAAATAAAGTTTGAGTCTTTTTCCATTGACTTTGAATGGGATCCCCTCTTTTCTATTCTTAATTGTGATTGCACCATATGGAAATACTTTCACAACTTCAAAAGGTCCTGACCAACGTGATTGCAATTTGCCTAGGTGCAACTTCAGTCTTAAATTGAATAGAAAAACCAATTGTCCAACTTCAAATTGTCACTGTAATATGATCTTGTCATGCAATCGTTTACTCTTGTCCTTGTAAATAAAAGCACTTTCATAGGCATTGCGGTGAATTTCATCCAATTCAGTGATGTCCATCAATCGATTCTTCCCTGCAGCCTCATAATCCAAATTCACTTGTTTCAGATCCCACATAGCCTTATGTTCTAGATCCACATGCAAGTGGTAGGATTTTCCAAAGACAAGTTGATACGGAGACATCTCAAGTGGAGTTTTGTGTGCAGTAAAAATGGCCTACAATGCATCATCTAAGCGCAATCTTTCCTAGTGGTATTGATCACTTTTCCAAGATGTTTTTGATAGCCCGGTTAGAAATCTAGTCATGTCCATTGGACTAGAGATGATACGTTGTAACCATTTTATGATTCACTCTATATCATTTCAACGCAGCAGCCACTTGGTTGCAATAAAAATGCTTTCCCTGATCACTGATTAATGCCCTTGTTGTTCCAAAACGTGTGAGTATATGTTGGTGAAAGAACTTTAAAATCGTCTTGGCATCATCTTTAGGCACATCCACAACTTCTATCCACTTGGACATATAGTCCACAACAACTAAATTATATAGATTTCCAAAAGAATTAAGAAAAATATCAATGAAATCCAATCCTCAAACATCGAATAGCTCAATTTCCATGATTGGTTGATGTGGCATCTCATTTCTTCTTGATATTGATCCTGTGCACTGACAACGATCACAGCAATGGGAAAACTCATGAGCATCTATAAATAATGAAGGCCAATAAAATCCTGATTGAAAGGCTTTTGCAGCCATTCTCATACCCACCGAAATGCCCTCCATAAGGAGCATTATGATAATGCCGTAGGATTGACATCATTTCTTCCTCAGGGACACAACGTTGAATAATATTATCATTGCAAACTTTGAACAAATAAGGTTCATTCCAATGATATTTTGTTGCATTATGAAGAAATTGTGCCTTCTTGTGCCCAGTTACACCCAAATGAGTTTTTCCACACACCAGATAATTGACAAAATCAGTGTACCAAGACGTTACGTCAACATCAAAAAGCTTTTCATCAGAAAATGCATCGACAATTTACAATTTATTTCTATCTTGCTACCTACTTCTAATCACGAAAGATGATCGGTAACTTGATTTTTTTGACCCTTTTCAGTTCTTTATCTCAATATCAAATTCTTGCAACAATAAAATCGATCGAATCAATATTGGTTCTGCATCTCTTTTCGCAAAAAAGTTATCTCAAGGCAGAATGATCACTAAAATTATTATCATACATCAAAAAATCATCCATAAAGATTTCTATGGAATTGTCAATCATATCTAAAAATATTGCCACCATGTACGTTTGAAATGTGGCTAGTGCATTGCAAAGACCAAAAGGCATGCGACGAAAGGCAAATGTGCCGAAAAGGCATATAAACGTAGCTTTTTCTTGGTCCTCAAGTGCAATAACAATTTGATTATAGCTAGAATATCCATCTAGAAAATAGTAATATTCCTTGCCCGCAAGCCGATCAAGCATTTGATCAATAAAAAAGAGGGAAGTGATCTTTCCTTGTGGCTGCATTGAGTCTCATGTAGTCCATGCAAATACGCCAACCCATAAGAATGTGTGTCAGAATCAATTCATCAGCATCATTATGGACTACGGTGATGCCACATTTCTTAGAAACACAATGGATTGGACTAACTCATGCACTGTCAGAAATTGCTTAGAAAATACCTGCACCCAACCATTTGAGAATTTCTTTCTTGACCACTTCTTTCATCTTTTTATTGATTCGGCATTATGGCTTAAAAGATTGTTTGGCCTCATCATCCAGCTTGATCTTGTGCATGCATAAAGATGGGCTAATGCCTTTAACATCCGTAATGGTCCAGGCAATAGCACGTTTCTGTTGCTTCAGAATATTTATCAACTTAGCTTCTTGAATTGCTCCCAAATTTGCAGAGACAATAATTGGAAGTGTATCTACATCTCCAAGGAATATGTATTTAAGATTAGCTGGTAATAGATTTAGTTTCAGAGTAGGAGCTTCTTTAATAGATGGTTTAAAAGTAGGAATTGTATGGTGGGCAAGATCTAAAGATTCAACTTGCCATTTGTGTTAAATTACAATAGTGAGCACCTCAACAATGCTGTCACAATTTGGGAGATTGTCTTCTACCATTGTTAGTGTAGTATCTCGGTAATGAGAATACTATGATGATTCAATTCTTCTTGAATGATATTGTCAAGAATATCAATTTGATGACATTCATCTTTATTCCTTCTAAAATCTACATTGAACATCCCAAAAGTAACTTGGTCATTGTCGACCTGCATTGTGAGTTCTCCTTTTTGATACATCGATAATAGCCTTCTCAGTTGCTAAGAATGGCCATTCAAGAATAATAGGATCATCCTTGTCTTCCTCACAATCAAGAATAATAAAATCACCTGGGAAAACGAACTTGTCCATGCAGACAAGCACATCTTTTATTTGTCTGTTTGGATGAGTCAAAGATCTGTCTGCTAGTTGCAGTGTGACTACAATGGGTTTCATTTCTCCAATTCCTAACTTCTGAAAAGTTGATAATGGCATTAGATTAATATTGGACCCCATATCACAAAGAGCTTTGCTAAATTAGTGATTACCAATAGAATAGGGTATGATGAAACTGCTAGGATCTTTAATTTTTCTCGGTAGAGGAGTTGATATGAGTGTATTGTACTCTTCTGTGAGTGTAATGGTTTCTATAGCATTGAGCTTTTTCTTCTTAAATAAAATTTCATTCTCTAAATTTGCATAATTAGAAATCTGTGTAAGTGCATCCATCAAAGGGATTTGCACTATAAGCTATTGCAAAGTATCTTGAAAGAATTAAAATTGACTATCAAACTCATCGTTTTTTATTCTCTGAGGAAAATATAGAGAAAGATTATCTATTGATTGTGCCGATAGCTGAAATTGCGTTGACAACTTAGATTTCAACACTGCTGGCAGTGGAGTGATCAATGAAGGAACATCATCCGCCATGTTATTCTCCATTCCATCTTTCAACATTGGATCAATTTTAGAAGACTTCCCTCGCTCATAAGTAGATATGGGTGTTTGTTGCATCAAGTCAGTAGTTTGCTTGCCACTACGAGAGTAATAGCCTTACAATGCTCTTTACCCTTGATTATCGGACTCTTGGTATTGCTAAGAAGTGTGTTCGGTTGTCAAGAGTTCATGTCAGTAGCTAACTGCCCCAATTGTGCTTCCAAAGTACGAATGGATGAAGAATGACCTTGTACTATCGCTTTAGTCTGAGAAAAGTGTTCGCACATCATTCCTCAAAGAGAGAAAATGGATCAAATATAGATAATGGAGAGTAGTGACTAGTATGTGACTGTATCTGAGACGGTGCAGCATATTGTGATTGCGCACCATACTGCGATTGCTGAGTTTGTGAAGAAGGATTTGTGGTTGCATCCTATTCTATTGTGATTGCAATGGAGCCTGTGGTGTAAACTGTTATTGCAGTTAACTAAAATTCCCTTGACGCACACTAGAGTTCCCTTGAAAAGAATTATTCCCATAGCGTAATACTCTTGAATTATACGCAAAATTGGAATATCCCCAAGATTGTCTATTAGCTGTATAGCAAGAATTACCCATGGTATTACCTCGCATGTTGCTAACAAATCTTGCATTTTGTACATGTTGTGGGCAATCTTCAAGCTATATTTCTCACCACAAATCTTACAAGAAAACACAAGAGTAGTAGTTTGTTGAGCTATCTGGATGGGAGCAACTTCACTTGTGCCCTCCATACTTTTGATTTTATTCTCCAAAGAAGAAATTAGAGACTTAAGAAAAGAAATATTATCAAGCTCGAACACTCCTGGTGTAGCTTTGCATGACGTAGCTCTTGAAATAAGGTATTGAGAATCATTATGTGTGAATTGCTACAACAAACCAACAACAGCGGTGTAAGTGCAATCAAGTAGAGGTCTATTAGATGATCCGTTATGGCTGCATTCAACCCATTGTAGAAGATCTCAATTTGAGTTTCTTGTTGAAGGCCATGGTTGGGACATTGTCACAATAGAGACTTATATCTCTCCCATGTAGTGTGGAGAGTTTCATAACCCAACTGATAATAAGCAGTGATATCATTCATCAAGCGCGAGTTCATTGTAAGTGGATTAAAGCGCAATACAAATTACGTTCCAAGATCATTCCATGATGTAGTAAATCCGGTATAGAGTCCACAAAACCATGTGCGAGTTCTTTCCTGCAAAGAATATGGAAACAATTGCATACATTAGGCATCATCAGGAACACCTTGTTGACTAAAAGAAGCATAAATTAAAAGAAATGATTGAAGATTCCCTCTAGCGTCTTCATGTGGTAACCCCGCGTACTGCACATTTGAGTTGAGCATTTGAAACATAATTGGTTTCAACTCAAAATATCCAACTTGAATAGGTGGTCGAACAAAACCCGATTGCAAATTGTCCAACTGGGAAACTACAACCTCGCAGATTGTTCTGTTTTGGGCGGGTGGGTACAATGGTGCATTTTCAGGACCATGAGGGATACCCTTGTTCCTGACTTGTCTTGCCATCTCACTATGTTCTCGAATTTTTCGTCTAAAAGTTCTTTCCACGTCTGGATCAGGTACGAAGAGTGGTGTGACAACACTTCTATTAATAAAACACCTATAAAACATATTAAAAGAAAAAGAAATAACAAAGGCTATTAAAACAACTACAAACTAGATAAAGGAAAACGGAATTGCAAGCAGAAACATAAAAACCATATAATGCCATCTCCGGCAATGGCGCTAAAACTTGAACGATGAATAAACGTCTAGCAATTGTGCAAACGAACACACATCGATGCAATTATAGTAGATAGAAGCAAGTCTTTCAGATATTGATCCCACGAGGATGAGTATTTAGTTAAACTATTATGTGGCCACAAGTAATTCTGTAAATTGAATTATTGTGAGTGTAATGGTAGTTGTAACAGATAAATAATGTAATGTATTTAAGATCAATTGTGATAGCAAGAACAACAATTAAAAGAAGGTAAAAGATATATTAAGAGAAGATATGGATACCCTCAGTTCAGCTTGGCAAAATGTCAAGTACAGCATGGAAATACAATACAATGGTTCATATGACAAATAAAGGGGTCTAGCTCGCTTATTAACTTCTATTCAATTCTCAACTGATGACACCAAGATGTAAATCAACCACAACTCTCGTTGTTCATCAAAACTACAACTCCTTGAACAAGTGGATCAACTCTCGTTGTATCCTCATTCAACTCTCGTTGTAATGGCTTGTTAACCTGACTAATCATCGTATCTCTCAATGTCAGTGATGATGTTTAGCACTCTCATGCAAACAAAGATCATATCCAACAATAAAAATATGAAGGAAGCTAATAATAATATATTGAACTAAAAAACAAAGTTTAAACAAGTTCATATAGAGCTTAAAGAGTTTAAACCAACATCATTAACACAAAAAATATAATAAAATCTCCAATAAACATCTATTTCTAGAAAAGCATAAAGAAGATAACACATATTCCTCCTTGCTCTAGCACTTGAATCCTTATCTCCTCGGATATTTCTACATGCTTCACTTGGATCTCAAGAAATGGAGTTTAAGCCACCATGGGAGGAGAGCTCAGAAGGTTGAAGATAATAGAAAAATGAATATCTCGTGAATTATCTCTCTTTCTTCTCAAATTTATCCTTCTATAAGCTGCCAAAGAAAGGACACATGTCCTTCAAATGTTTTGCGTGACTCTCTGTTGTACCAATTTTGTTATAAGAAATAATACAGCTGGCAGGTCGTCTTTATATTTTAGTAGACTAGATAGCTGGCCGCTGTAGTGTTGGGCTGGCTGTAGTGATAAAAATCCTCTGCAAGGACATTAGTAATACAACGAAAATAGAGCAAAAAGGCAGAAATATGTAAAACGAAAGCAACTATGACTTGAGTTAGACAAAATGCAAAAAATAAACATGAAAATGTAGAAATGGATGCATAAAATACTGATGTGGGGATAATTTAATCTATAAATTTAGAGGAAATATGTACTCTTTAAAGAGCTATCAGTGCTCAAGTGTAATTGGGTATTATCTCTTATAAACTTTGAAACTAAATAATATTCATAGATTAAATAACATATGAATTTAAATTAGAGCCCCTTTAGATTAGTACTTAAAATGAAATAGACCATAATTAATCTTGCATAAAAAACCTTTTATATGTGAGATATATTTTTGGAATATGAATAGAGGTGCCCTGAGCGTATATGTGTGTTTCCAATTTATATTCGAAGAAACAATATATTTCCTTATTAAAGGAATATTTCCATTTGGAACATAAACCCAATTAATAATTAATGATTATATTAAATTCAAATTGTTATTCCAAAATGCAAATATGCCACACAAAATTAAAGGTACATATATCGGGCATTTGTGGGGGTGGTAATCCTTCCCCATACGTAATCGACTTTCAAACCCCAAACTCAGTTAAAAATGGTGTCGACAACTTGGTGACTCTATTGTGGATTACCAAAGTGACCGATGGCGACTCCAAATCTTTTCAAAATCAAAGTTTAATAGAAAACCCCTAATTTCCAAAATTAATCGTCCAAGCTATTTTTATCCGTTAAAATTGTTTGGACAGCTTGGCGACTCTATTGGGAATTACATCGTGAGTCAGGCCTAATTAATTTTGTGTGGCATTTAGGCATTCTAGAATGGTAATTTGAATTTAATTTCTTTATTAATTATTGGATGGGTTTGTAGGAAGAATGGAAATATGCTTTTTTATTTGTGTGATATAACTTTTATTCATGCATAAGCCTTATACCAGGGCTTTCTCCTTTAAGTGGGAGCGAGACATAATCCTACATAGGCTTTTTCACCTACATGTGGGAATTTTCTCTTTTTTCCTGTATACCAACCTTATACACCGTGGGGTGTTCACCTCTGCTATTAGGGGACATATGCTCTCGGATTGATGTCTTGATGCCATAGTAGATAGTAATGACATTTGGGGTACCCAGAGTATAGAACAAAGCCGTATTATGTATATCTAAGAGCTCATCCCACTAGAGCCAAACAGGAAACTTAGAATTAGACAACGTGTTGTTAGAGAACTGTTGTTTTAAACACGCTTCTCTGGTTATTTCTTTGCCTAATATGAATTGTTTTAATTTCAGCAATTTAGTTTTTTTATACAATTATTTCACCATACTGACTCATTTCCCTATTTTGTTTTTGTTTTTTGTTTTTGCATTCATGCATTACATTCTTAAATATTGCATTTTTTCAAATAACATTGCATTAGCTGAAAACCAATATCCTAAGAAGCATGGGCAACATGCTTCTTAGGGTTGAGCAATCTCAGAAGGTTGTTGAGGACCTCTTGAGTAACAGTATGCAAAGGATTGACCAGTCACAGAACAAGATTATAATTCGAGCTACCACATTGCTTGGAATCAGAGAAGCCGGAAAAAGAATGTTTTAGATGGAAGTACTGATATTGTGAGCAAGAAGGTATCACATCTCACATGATGGTTCAACTTGAAATGATTCTTCTTGCAAAAAAACAAAAGACAAAAAAAGAAAAGCAAAAGAAAGAAAGAAAAGACAAAAAGGACAAAAAAAGGCAAAAGAAAGAGAAAAAGAAAAATAGGAGAGAAAAAAGTTCAGATCAATATAGATAGGGCATGTACAAGAAATCCAGTAGATCTAAGTTTGAATTATGAAGGAAATAATGAAGTGCTTGACCTTAATGCACTAGTGGATTTTAAAAATGTTAAGATGAAGGTAGTCCAGTACACATATGTAGAATGACCAAATAAAAGTCAAAATCTTGGTGTTTCTGCCAAGTCAAGTGATTGTTAGAAGACATGATGACTCTAGAAAAGTTGAGGGACTGCAGAATATTTCTCTGAAGTGATAACAGCCTAGAATTCAGTTGGAGATAGAATTTTTCATGACGTGGAATTAACTACAAGAGGCGTAGAGCATAAAAACATGAGACGGAGAGGCTGAAGAGTTCAGTAAGAAAAAGAAGATGTTTAGTCCTA
Organism: Hibiscus mutabilis; assembly: GCA_019671005.1. Classification (NCBI taxonomy): domain Eukaryota; kingdom Viridiplantae; phylum Streptophyta; class Magnoliopsida; order Malvales; family Malvaceae; genus Hibiscus; species Hibiscus mutabilis. The sequence continues at coordinate 23,835,693 of CM033747.1, forward strand.
TCACAATGCTATATTCAGGTTTGTTGGATTACTTCGTGCATAATCAACTTTTGGTGACAGTGCCCCAAAGTTTTATAAGTCTTTTCATGACATAGTTTTGAAACACAGTCAGTGATCTCATTAGGAGTAGGCATTTATGTTTTGAGAATGGATAGTCTCGATTCTATAAAAGACCATTATTTTTCAGAGGAATTGAGATAAAAGAGAATAGGCAGAATCCAAAGCAAGCTCTTGTAGGATATTCACTGTAGTTTGGGGTCTACCAGAATTAGAGTGATGTTTTGACATCTATCCCTTCAAAGTTTCATTTACTGAAGAATACCCAACGTCAGATGCTCAAGATGATCCTGTTAGTGGAAAATCAAAGTCTAGATTAGATCTCATCCATGTTTCCTATTGTAAGCTATACTTCAAATTGCTCGAAGCTTTACCACATCATGTAAATGTAACACCCCTTCTATGCCTGGTAGAAATTCGGGTCGAAAGGCGTTACCAGAAAAAATACATTGATCTATGCGGTAATTAGTAATCAGCATTCGGTAAATTAGTGTTATCAACAATATCAACAGATTCAATTAATCCGATATGAGCTGTGATTATCCATTATAACCAAATTTGAATTTTTACAAGTTTTGGGGACCAATTTGTAATCCGATAAATTATAGGTCCATTTCAGAAATCAAGCTTACTACAATGAAATTCGGTCAATAAAAAGTGTGTCTATGAATTTTCATGCCAATCAGAGTTCATTTACCCATTCAATTATTCCATACAATTTTCAGTGATTATTTTACAAGTTTCCAGGATTATTAACTAATTTACCTGTACTCGTACTGATACTCGAGAGGTCATATCGGTACGCCTATGTCAAGACCTTTAAGGTCGTTACAATTTAGAGTACTCGTATCGAAATAGCTAGGACCCATACCGATACGGGTTGACCAGCTTTGACCCGTTTCGATACACCCAGCAGACCGTACCGATGCAATTAAATTTCCAGATTACAGTGTTGACTTTCTGTATTGATATACCCCTTTGAGGTACCGATACAATATGTTGACCGTGTCCAAACATGCATACCCGTATCGATATGCCATCACCCGTATCGATACTCCCTACACTAAAATGACAGATTTTCTCTGGTTTTTATCAAATTTGACCTACCAAATAGTACCCAAATGCAATGAAATTTTACCAGGAACCTAATATCATCATAATCTACCCGCGTGTCAAATTTTATGATCATTTGAATTCATTTACTATGTTTTCACCTTTTGAAGCCAAATATGCATTTTTAGTCCTTTTTAGCCAAACCTTAAAAGTCATTTATAGCCATTAAGCTTGATACAAACCAAAAACATCATACACATTTCAAAAGGACCAAAAGCAACTGTTTTAACTACTTTGACACCATTCTAGAAGTTCATAGGGTCAATATACTTTACTTTAAGCTTGTTGTGACTTGTCAAACTTCCAACTAGCTTCGATCTCGAACCAATAACTCTCTTAACCTGAAAAGAATGGAAATGAATGCATTAGGCTTACTTAGCCTAAGCAAGGTCATCATAAACAATGCCAATAATCTATATGCATTCACATACATGCTTTAACAATCATCCAATGACAATATATCAATAACCAATAGCAATGTATCAACAACCAATATCAATAAGTCAATAATCAATATTAATATCAATGAATCAATAGCAATAGTCAATAATTTCCTTGGATCGATTGCACGGTATATGGATACACGAATTCCTCCACATCGCCAAATATAATAGTGGTCTAGTCATATATCCTCCGCCGCACTAATTTGACCAAATCACAACATCCCTCCGCCGCACCAAAATAAAGGTCGTAGCCCAACCCGTACCAATGAGCTCATGAATTCTATGGCATGCCAATCATATCCAACACTCTCGAGTCCAAGGTTCAATAATCAATAATTCAACAATGGTAATTCAATAACAATAGTTCCATAGCAATAGATCTATAGCAATGAATCGGTAGCAATGTTTCAATACAATAAATCAATAACAATAATTTCCATAGCAATAGGCATGTTTCAATATCAATAAAAAATAGCCAATAATCAATGACTAATAGTTCTATATGGTAATGTTTCAATGATTTTGATGACAACAATAATGATACTTAAGACATGAAATTGATGCAACACTCACCCATACTTACCTATTTGGATTTCCAACAACTTTTTTATTCAATAACTTCAATACAATGGTTAGCAAGGCAATAATCAATACTCAATGATTCGGGATAGGCACCTAGCCTAATCCTAAGACTTTGATTACACTCACCTCAATTCTGAAGCTATTACGAATCTCGGATTACGATTCCCTTATTCTTAGCCATTGTTGGAGATGATGGATTGGCTTTCTCTAATTCTTGAGCTAGGTGACAACAAAGGGAATTGTTAGAATCAATACTTAGATTGAAGAATCAAAGATTTAGCTTTAATCTCCTAACTTCAAATCAAAATTAAACTTCAATCTTCCATAGGCTTGAGAAATTGTTTGAGGCTTTTTCTTACCAATACGATGGCTAACAAATGGTATAGAGAAATTGATGAAAGCTTGCACAAACAAGGGAGGTGCTTGCTTAAGCTTAGGTTGAAGACAACAATGGAGGTGTGAGCTTAAGGTGCTTGCTTTGGGAAATATGGAAGATAGCAAAAGGTCTCGGTGTTAACAACTTGGGAAAATTTTTTCACTCTTCAATATATATTTCCATTTAACTAATAGGTTACCTTTAGCTAAGGGTAAACCATTTTAAAATTCCCACCTCACCTACAACCAATAGCAAGGTTTCCTTTATGGGTAGGAAACTATTTTAAAACCATTTCCATTTTTCAATATTAAAGATAGGTATAATGGATATCAAATAGCCATCATCTCATCTTACAAACCTGTAAGGATTTCACGTGGGGTTGCCTAAGCAAGGAGATGAATCATCCTCAAAATAGGATAATTACGAGGTTAGTCCCTCAACTTTCCAGAATTTACTCATTTACCCCCAAACTTTCAATTCTTGCAAATTGGTCACTAAAACAGTTTTGATAGACACCCGTACTGATATGCGTTTATGGACGTATCGATACGGCTAGCCAGAATTCGGTAAGTTATTTAGAAACTGAATGATTTGTATCGATACGGGGGTCCTACCGTATCGATACGCTAAGCTTGAATTTAGAATTTTAAAGGTTTCAATAAGGTCCCTAACTAAGATTTGACTCAATTAGAGTCTATCATCAATAAAATTGACCACATGGTCAACTCCGATACAATTTTTAGAAATTTTAGTATAGGGTTTTCGATCGCCAAAACCCTATTCTAACTAGACCAGTTTTTAGGGTATTACAATTCTCTCCCCTCTAAAAAAAATCATCCTTGAATTTTTACCTGAAACGATGTCGAGATCATCTTCTTTTCCTTTGCCCCTCACGTGGTATATTTATGTAGAAGCCTTAGATTCAGGTCGATAGGATGCCTTGGATGAATCACCAGGCTTTTCGAAAGATCCTTGCCTTACTCCTTTGCCTCGGAAGGATCGAGCAGAGGATGACGGTTTAACCGATGCAGAGGTGGACTTAACGGTATTTTTAGGGCAATCGCGAATTAGATGTCCTATCTCACCATAAAAGAAACATGCCCCCGACTTCTTACAGCATTGCCCTTCAGGGTGCCTGTGTTGACAGAAGTTGCAAACTGGAAGTTGCGCCTCTGATCTAGAGCCACCAACACTTTCAATGGAATTTGCACTAGGATAGAACGGGGTCACAGCTTGAGGCTTAGCAATGTATTCAGGATGGGACAACTATGAATACTCTTTTTGTTTCTGATCCTAATGCTTCCCCTTTTTGAAAGATTCAGAAGAATGAGAGTCATCTCGATATCTTTTGCCTGATCCACTGGATTTTTGAGCTTTCTGAGCAGATTCAGTAGCCTTAACCCTGTTCACAAGGTTCATTCAGATGTACTGCTCTGTAGGACTTCACATAGGGCGTAGGACTTCATTCAGACCATTGATGAACATTCTACATTTCTCTTATTCTTTCTTAATGTACTCAGCCCTGTATCGGCAGTACTTGCAAAAATCATGGATGCACTGCTCCACAAGTCGTTCTCATTGTTTCAAATAAAGGAAGGTGTCCCGCCTTTCAACAATGTAGTACTCACTGATGTACTTCTTTCAGAATTCACAAAGGAAGAATTCCCAGGTCACTGCTTCTTCAGGAACCGCAAGGATGATAGTCTCCCACCAATACAATGTTTCCTCAGCTAACAGTGATATAGCACACTCAAGCTTGTGTTTATCATAACACTGCAGCTGCTTGGTCAGGATTCGAAGAGTACTGTCTAGCCAACACTCAGCAATTTCAGGATTTTTGCCATTATGACCGGTGAAAGAGTAGGCCCGATGTTGAGATAGCTTATCAATAGGAGCTCAGGCATTTGGAACAACAACGATAGGAGGTTGAAAGGTTTGCTCAACCCTCACTGAGGTCATGAATACTTTGAACATGTCTTTTATGTTCTTATAGCATTCAGCTTGAGCAACTTGTATCCCGGGCTCAAGATTTTGCACAGAAAGATTTTGCGAATTTGGAGGATCTCCTCCTCTATTCTCCTCACCATGAGTTAAGGAGCCGGTAACATGCTCATCTATAAGAGTCTGGTCAGGGTTAGACATCTATAAATAAAGAGATCAGATTATCTGGCAAGTCACAATATACAATAATAACTCTTAGGTGGCAAAGTAACACAATAATCAATACAATAAGCTTCGGTTTAGACCTAGAATCGACTAAACTCAAGCTCTGATACTACAAATGTAACACCCCCTTCCCGGCCTGGTAGAAATTCAGGTCGGAAGGCGTTACCAGAAAACACTACAGTGATCTATGCAGTAATTAGTAATCAACATTCGGTAAATTAGCGTTATCAACAATATCAACAGATTCAATTAACCCAATATGAGCTGTGATGATCCATTATAACCAAATTTGAACTTTTTACAAGTTCTGGGGACTAATCTGTAATTCGATAAATTATAGGTCCATTTTAGAAATCAAGCTTACTAAAATGAAATTCGGTCAATAAACAGTGTGTCTATGAATTTTCATGCCAATCAGAGTTTATTTACCCATTCAATTATTCCATACAATTTTCAGTGATTATTATACAAGTTTTTAGGATTATTAACTAATTTACTTGTACCCGTACCGATACTCAAGAGGCTGTATCAGTACGCCTAAGTCAATACTGTTAAGGTCGTTACAATTCAGAGTACCCGTATCGAAACAGCTAGGACTCATACCGATACGGGTTGACCAACTTTGACCCATTTCGATACACCCAACAGACTGTATAGATGCAATTAAATTTCCAAATTATAGTGTTGACTTTCTGTACTGATACGCCCCTTTGACGTACTGATATGCTATATTGACCGTGTCCAAACATGCATACCCGTATCGATACGCCATCACCCGTATCGATACTCCCTACACTAAAATGACAGATTTGCTATGTTTTTTTTATCAAATTTGACCTACCAAACAGTACTCAAATGCAACGAAATTTTACCAGCAACCTAATATCATCATAATCTACCCATATGTCAAATTTTATGATCATTTGAATTCATTTACTACGTTTTCACCTTTTGAAGCCAAATATACATTTTTAGTCATTTTTAGCCAAACCTGAAAAGTCATTTATGGCCATTAAGCCTGATACAAACCAAAAACATCATACACATTTCGAAAGGACCAAAAGCAATTGTTTTAACTACTCTGACACCATTCTAGGAGTTCATAGGGTCAATATACTTTACTTTAAGCTTTTTGTGACTTGCCAAACTTCCAACTGGCTCCAATCTCGAACCAATAACTCTCTTAACCTAAAATGCATGGAAATGAATGCATTAGGCTTACTTAGCCTAAGTGAGGTAATCATAAACAATGCCAATAATCTATATACATTCACATACATGCTTCAACAATCATCCAATGACAATATATCAATAGCCAATAGCAATGTATCAATAGCCAATGTCAATAAGTCAATAATCAATAACAATATCAATGAATCAATAGCAATAGTCAATAATTTCCTTGGATTGATTGCATGGTATATGGATACACGAATTCCTCCATATCGCCAAATACAATAGTGGTCTAGTCATATATCCTTCGTCGCACCAATTTGACCAAATCACAACATCCCTTCGCCGCACCAATATAAAGGTTGTAGCCCAACCCGTACCAATGAGCTCATGAATTCTATGGCATGCCAGTTGTATCCAATACACTCGATTACAATGTTCAATAATCAATAATACAATGATGGTAATTCAATAACAATAGATCCATAGCAATGAATCAGTAGCAATGTTTCAATACAATAAATCAATAACAATAATTTCCATAGCAATAGGCATGTTTCAATATCAATATACAATAGCCAATAATCAATGATCAATAGTTCTATATGGCAATGTTTCAATGATTTCGATGACAACAATAGTGATACATCAGACATGGAATTGATGCAACACTCACCCATACTTACCTATATGGCTTTCCGACAATGTTTTTATTTAATAATTTCAATACAATGGTTAGCAAGGCAATAATCAATACTCAATGATTCGGGATAGGTACCTAGCCTTATCTCGAGACTCTGATTACACTCACCTCAATTTTGAAGCTATTACGACTCTCAGATTATGATTCCCTTATTCTTAGCCTTTGTTGGAGATGATGGATTGGCTTTCTCCTATTCTTGAGCTAGGTGACAACAAAGGGAATTGTTAGAATCAATACTTAGATTGAAGAATCAAAGATTTAGCTTTAAGCTCCTAACTTCAAATCAAAATTAAACTTCAATCTTCCATAGGCTTGAGAAATTGTTTGAGGCTTTTGCTTACCAATATGGTGGCTAACAAACGGTATAGAGAAATTGATGAAAGCTTGCACAAACAAGGGATGTGCTTTCTTAAGCTTAGGTTGAAGACAACAATGGTGGTGTGAGCTTAAGGTGCTTGCTTTAGGAAAGATAGAAGATAGCTAAAGGTCTCGGTGTTAACAACTTAGCTAAATGTTTTCACTCTTTAATGTATCTTTCCTTTTAACCAATAGGTTACCTTTAGCTAAGGGTAAACCATTTTAAAATTCCCACCTCACCTACAACCAATAGCAAAGTTTCCTTCATGGGTAGGAAAACTATTTTAAAACCATTTCCATTTTCCAATATTAAAGATAGTTATAATAGCTATCAAATAGCCATCATCTCATCTTACAAACCCACTAGGATTTCACGTGGGGTTGCCTAAGCAAGGAGATGAATCATCCTTAAAATGGGATAATTACGAGGTTAGTCCCTCAACTTTCCAGAATTTACTTATTTACCCCCAAACTTTCAATTCTTGCAAATTGGTCACTAAAATAGTTTTGACAGACACCCATACCGATACGCATTTATGGACGTATCTATACGGCTAGCCAAAATTTGGTAAGTTAGTTAGAAACTGAAGGATCCATATTGATACAGGTCCTACCGTATCGATACGCTAAGCTTGAATTTAGAATTTTAAAGGTTTCGATAAGGTCCCTAACTAAGATTTGACACAATTAGAGTCTATCATCAATAAAATTGACCACACGGTCAACTCCGATAAAATATTTAGACATTTTGGAGTAGGGATTTCGATCGCCAGAACCCTATTTTGACTAGGCCATTTTCGGGGTGTTACAGTGAAACCTTTAAAGCCCCGTCATCCTAGTTGTTACAACATTAGGAATCATTGTGAGTATCATAATGGAGTCCATGCTCATAACATTGAAGATTGTTACACTTACAAGCGGCAGGTTCAAAACTTTCTGAACCAGTGCATTTTGGAGGTCGACACTGAAGGTTAATCCATTAAGATCTGTAACTCAAAACGTGATTGGAACCAATGCAATTGCATTGTGTGGAAATCAAGTGTTAAAAGACGTCAAGAAAAGAAAAAAATGAAGAGCGAGGTGAAACTAATTAAGAATCATCACCCTTCAAGGAAGAAGCCTCGAATAGACATGCCCATTAAAACTTTCAACACATCCAGCCAACATCTATAATCTAGACGTCAACTAAAAGATGTTAATTTCCACATGCAAATGATTGAACATTATATGGAAAAGAGCAAATAGTTGATTGAAGAAAAAAGGAAACTCATAGGCAGGATAGTCTTAATTCAAGATCCAATGAGAACATCAGAACATAAGCAAGAAGGGGCATGTCTTTGTGCTGGTAAAGGAAAGATATAAAGAATTGTTGATAGAATTAAAGTGACAAAAATTCACTCAGGTTTTCCTTGATTAATGATTGAGAGTTGGAACACAGGAGATATGTCTATAGTTTTAGGACCATTATAGAGTAAAACCCTGAACCATCCCAATCGCTTTTGCCCGCGAGCATTGGGTGTCCTTTGTAAGGGAAACTATTTCGATTTATTTGTTTTTGATGCTTGTTTCTTACATATTTTTTCTCAAATGGAAAACATGCATTCTTAAAATATTCATTCTCTTCAAATATATGTACATATTCCCAATTTCTTTGCAGGGCTCCTATTATTAACTGTATGAATGAATCAGACACTAATCCCGAAATAAAGTAGTCCATATGTTTGACGGAGGTGAATGAATGCAAAGATGAAAAGGAAATTGATTTCCCCAATAAATTATCAAGACTGATCAAAAAAAGAGAAAAAATAGATTATACCTCACAAGGAAGAGATTGAGATTCTAAATTTTGGGACTTGAGATGAAAAGCGAGAAGTAAAGATCAATTCAACTTTCTCAACTAAAACAAGGCATGATTTGATTGAATTTCTGCAAGAATTATAAGACATCTTCGCATGGTATTACTAGGATATATTGGAGGTTAGATACAGACATTGTTATTCACAAATTACACATAAGGCCTGAATGCAAGCCCGTTTAGCAAAATCTTAGAAGAATGAAGACAAAAATGTTGTACAAAAGCAATTTGATGTTGAACTCCTCAAGATGGTCGAGACCTTAATAAAGTGTACCTGAAAAAAATTCTTTTGATTTGAAGGATGCAGAGAAAACAACATTTATAATCATGGGAGACTCATTTTGCTGCAAGCTAATTCCATTTGGATTGAAAGCATTAGGCAACATATCAGAGGGCCATGGTAACCGAAATAAAGATGGATGCAAAATTCAAGAAAGATTCCCCAAAGATTGAGAAAGTATCAGTTGAAGCCCAATCCGTCAAAATATACTTTTGGAGCCACATTTGGGAAACTCGTGAGTTTTGTAGTCAGTAAAAATGGAACTAAAATTAACCCCGACAAAGTGAAAGCTATTCAAAATCTTTCTCTTTCGAGAAAAAAAAAGTAAAAGAAAAAAAGAAAGAAACAAAAAAGAGGAAGAAGCGCAGGGAGATTGAATTATACAACGTGATTGACTAACAAAATGTGATCCAGTGTTCAAGTTGTTGACGAAGACTGGTCCAAGAGTATAGAATGAAGAATGCAAGGAAATCCTAGAAAGATCAAGAAACGTTTATCAAATTCCTAATTCTAATAACATTGGTTCTAGATAAGTCGTTGATCCTTTATTTAACGGACTATAAAAACTCAATGAGGTGTGTACTAGGCCAACATGATGAAACCAGAAGAAGGAAAGAGTTATTTATTATTTGAGCAAAGATTCACCAATTACAAACTACAGTACTCGCCAGTTCAAAAGCTTTGGTTTGGGTAACTCGAAGTCCCGGACAATATATATTGATCTCAAGATTAGATCTTTTGAAATTCTTGATGGAAGCACCATCATTGACTGGGAATGGCTCGTTCGCAAATATTATTATCAGAGTTTGATATAGCCAGAAAGCAATAAAGGAGAGGCAATAATGGGTTTCTTGGTGAGAAGTGCTTTAGATGATTACGAGTCACTGAACTTTAATCTCCCAGATGAAGATTGGATGTGCATAACAAAAGGTAAAAGGAAAGAAACCCCTATAAGCTTATGTTTGAGAGAGCATGCAATGCCTTTTGCTATATAAGACGAATTTATCCAAAAGCCTCCAATAGACACCATGTTATCCTGGTCATGATTGATTACTTCACCAAGTGGGTAAAAGCTACTTCTTATATGATATTACAAGAGCAACAGTTTACAAGCCCTTGAAGAAAGAGATTATTGTCGATATAGATTGCCAGAGAATCATCATTGATAGTATCTCTAGTTTGAACAACAAGATGGTAGCAGGAGTTTTGTGAGCAGTTCAAGATAAAACACCATAATCATGTGACCTATCATCTAGAGATGAAAGAGGCAGTGGATGCAGCAAATAAAAACATCAAAAAGATTATCTCGAAGAATTACAAAGACGACATAAGAAATTATCATTGGCCACTTATGCATATTGATCCATAGTGTTCACTTCAACAAGGACAACATCGCATTCATTGGTCTAGGGGATGGAAGCAGTGTTACCAATTGAGGTTGAGATTCTGTCACTAGGTATTGACAGATGTTAAATTGAACAACGCAGAATGAGTGTAAGCGAGATAAGGTTAGTTGAATCTCATTGAAGAGATAAGAGTGAAAGAAATTTTATATGGTTAGATGTACCAAGGGAACGATGCGAGCTCACAACAATGAAAGTTCGTCCAAGAGAATTTCGAAAAGAGGATCTAGTTCTTAAAAAGATCTTGCTAATTCATAAAGATTTTCATGGAAACTAGATACCTAATTGAAAGGGCTATACATTATCAATGAGGCATTTATCGTTGATTTTAACAAGAGATAGGCGAAGATGAGTTAAGTAATTCAGTGGACTCAGACTCGGTTAAGAAGTGTTATGCTCAAAGAATTAAAAAATAAATTGAAAAAGGTAAATTAAAGAGGAAAAGCAGAGTGAAAACCCAAAAAGGCCACTGAAAAAAAGGCCTTAGTTATCAAAAAATGAAAAAGAGAAAAAAGAGAAAAATCAAATCAAAAGAAAAAATGGGTTCAAGATGAAAATTTGCAAAGGGCGTCTTGAAACCAAAGGAGGATTTGAGTTGAAAACCTAAAAGGGCAGCTCAAAAGCATTCTTAAGATTAGGCATCCAACAAGAAACCTTCTCGAAAATCTACAATTTTGAGGAATTTTATGGTTGGAAGCTCTATTTTGGTTGATAGGCTCTCACATCCTTCATACAGTGGATACTTGGGGCATTGTATTGGTTTTGTTTTATCATGTTTTCCATGACTTATCAAATTATTCCATTTTCTCAAATTTAGTAAAATAGTATTTTGAGCCTTTCTCTTATCGTTTCAACAAGTATCTGGCTGGTAAATTGATTAGGCACAAGAAAAACAAAGGATTTCATGGGTATTATTATGATGTACTAATCCTTTAGTGTAGATAGAATAGTAGGTGACCTCGATACTTGTTTAATGATCAAAAGTATGTCGAGGAAATGACACAACTCTATGATTCTGAAACATTTAAACAAAAGCTACAACCAGATCAATTCACTAAAGGTTTATCCTATTCAAAAGCAGAGATATTTACTTATGAGGCATTGCAAGACAAGAAAGCTTTGTGAATGTTTAAGTGAGCAAAGATAATAGTTGAATTCAAGGTTGAGTGGGGCAATGCTACAAAAAAGAACATTACATGAGAATATGTTTCATGCCAGTGAATAGAGTCCGCAAATTAGAACAACAAAAGTTAATGCTCTCTTTGTGAATCATGAATGAAATGCTGGTTGAGAAGTTGAACGAAGAAGCATCAAGAGTGGTTTTACAAGAGTGTGATCGTTCTGGACTTTGCCCCATTTTAGAATAATATATAGTTTAGCTTTTTCAAACTTTATCAACATTTCAAAGGAATAAGGAGTATAGTGATTCTGGGCTTCGCAGCATTTCAGAAGAACATATAGTCTGACTTTTCAGACCTTATCAAACATTTCAGAAAAATGAAGAGTGTAACTATCCTGGGCTTTGTTGTATTTCAAAAGAATAGATAGTTTGACTTTTTAGATTTCACAAAAATTTTAGAAGAATGAAGGGTGGCATTATTCTAGGCTTCGCAACATTTTAGAAAAATGGATAGTGTATCTTTCTCAGACTTCGTCAACATTTCCAGAAGAACAAATAGTTTAACTTTTTCAGACTTCACCAACATTTTAGAGGAATGAAAAGTTAGATTGTTTTTGGACTTCACCAACTTTGTAGAAAAATTTGTGCTTTTGGAACCTTTAAAGAGAGGTGGATTAACATCTCCAACAGTGAATGGGGATCAATTTTTTTGCAGAGAAAAGTGGATCAATGTTTCCAAGAAGGATGAAGGAGTTCATATTGAGAACAACTGTGTAACACCCCAAAACTTTGTTAAGCAGCATTAAGGTCATTTGGTACTAAGTTACTAGCTTAAAAGCTAACTTAGTGACTAAAATGACAAAAAATGGAAAAGCTAGGATTTCATTAATTAGGAGCTTTAGTAAAGGAATTTTTGAGGTTTAAAGGTATCATAAGATAGAGAATAAGTAGATTAGGATATATGCAAAATTTGGTTGAAATCCGATAAAAATTGGAATGAGATTTGAAGGTTAAAGTTTAGTGACCAAAATGACAAGTTTTCAAAACTTGGGTGGTACAAGTTGAAATATGAAAAGTTAAAGGACCAAAGTTGTAATTTCCCAAAAGTTAGGGGTTTTCATTTCATAAACAGATAGAGCACCTTAGGGTGTGGATCAAATGTGGAATAACTGGTTTGATCTGATATTTTGATTTTGGAAAATAGCAGTCAAAGTTTAAGTAGAATTCGGGTATCCGGATCAAACTGGAAAATTTTGAAATTTTACTATATGATAGAACAAGGATATAAAATCATTCCCAAGTTTTGGAAATATTTTTTTAGTTTGATTCAGGATGAATCCTATGATTTATTTTTTTAGTTCGAATCAGGAATTTATTTAGCAACTGATAAAATTATCGATAATTTTCGGTAAACCGGATCGAGCTAAAATTTTAGAGATGGTTCCATAGACCTTGGAAGATTTATAAAATATTATTTTATGGATATTTGGAGAGTTAAATAGTTGGGTTAAATTTATTTGACAGAAATAGCCTAGAATGGCAATTTTGTGAAAAAGTTGATTAGTAAAGGGTATTTTGGTCTTTTCACCCAAAAGGGACATTGAAGGAATTTTTAGATCTATTTAGTGGATGAATAGTGTCTGGTTGGAATCCAAATAAGTCTATTTGGAATGTTACAACATGGCAAACTAGTAAATAAGAGCTCAGTTGGGGACATTTTGGTAAATTGGAATAAAATGAATTTTATAATTATTTTTAATTATACAAATGACTTATATATATGAAATATGAAGTTTTATCAATGAAATTTCATCTCCAAAACCGTGAAGAAAGAGGAGAAAAAAAAGGGAAATTTTGTAAGCTCAATTTAAGCCCCAAATCTCGATTTTAAGCTTCCAATACGAATCGAGATCAAACAAGCAAAAAAAAGGAAAAGGTGGAGTAGAGATAAAGTAATCGAATTGAGTAATGCAAGGCAAAGGTTAGTGCATTTTTACCTATTTTATATATATGATATGAAGAAGACTTGTGATAAGTCGACCTTGATATTAATGAAAACATATATTGATCAAAGTTATGCAAATGGCATGAAATATTAAATAGTATATGTGATACATTGATATGGCGTAAAGATTTATCTAAGATAAATTGGATTTTAGATATTGGGTATGAACTACCTAATATCGACTATATGATTTACATTTATGTATAATACAGCAATGACAAGTACATATGAAAAATTATGATAAAATATGGGATGTGAATTGCCCGTTTACATGAATGATAATGATTGATTGATAATGAAATGAAATGCCCAAGTATAATGATATGAGATTTCATGGTATAGTTGGATATCCAAAGAGTCCTTAGCAACAACATCATGCAAGTTATGTTATGTTTCATGTTTTGTGACTACTACGATGTCACATACACCTTGGGGACCCAAGACCTTGGTGTGCATCCTGAGGATACAAGCCCATAGTACTAATGGCACTAACAAGGTGCTTTAATGAGGAGCAAAGAGCGTCCTCGAATATGTACTCATCTGTCATGTTCAAGTTAGGCACTACGGTGTCACTTCCACCTTGGGGACTCAAGCCCTTGGTGTGCACCCTGGGGATCCAAGCCTATAGTGCTAATGGCACTAACAAGGTGCTTTTATGAGGAGCAAAGAACGTTCTCGAGTACGTACTTATGTTCACGTTATGTTAGACACTATGGTGTCTTACCAAGATGACTCACGTACCTTGATCTCATATTATATACTTTGGGCTATCTTTAAAGAATGTTATATTGAAAATGATTACCTGATGATTGATGAATACTGATAGCATGATACTTATATCGGATATGTTACATGATATAAATTGTACTGGAATCACTTGCCATTTTGCAGGAAAAGTATTACACTGTTAAATGACAGGGGAATGACTTTGATAAGTTTATTTTATATGATTCTTTACATTGAAACGATTTATTTAAAAATTATAGTTGTCTCACTAAGTGAATATTTAGCGTGTGCTGTTTCACACGTAGGTTATTAGAAACTTACCGGAAGATGAGTCAAGCATGTTGATCAAGCTGCGATCTACCAAACATCAGTGAGACATTCAAAATTTATGATATTCTCTAGTGGGCATTTATCAATTTATTCGATAGTTATTTTAAAGATAAAATTTTTTAATTGTTGTTTCACGTAATGACTTGAAATTCAAGAAAAGGGCCTAGGCAATATATCTAGTTTTCACCCTGAATTATATACCTATTTTAATAACTGATTAACATGTTTTATAAACTAATTCAGGGTCAAAACTAGCTAACTACATATAGGTTACATGTTCATTGATACCGAGAAAGGTTTAAAAATTTTCATACTAGTTTGGTGTCAAATGAATATGTAAAAAAAAAAGAAATTTACGAGTATGAAATTCTATCAAAAAATTTAGTGACATCCTTAATGTGTATTCGTACTACGAGTATACGTTTAGGGTGTTAGAAACTGGTTCAGACTTTGCGGTTAGCCTTTGCAGAAAAATTGAGAGGTTCATAATAAGAAGAACTTGTTCAAGATTTCTAAGGAGGAAGATACATAATGTTCAGGGGAAAGATGTAAAA
This sequence comes from Hibiscus mutabilis, assembly GCA_019671005.1. Lineage (NCBI taxonomy): Eukaryota > Viridiplantae > Streptophyta > Magnoliopsida > Malvales > Malvaceae > Hibiscus > Hibiscus mutabilis. The sequence continues at coordinate 23,850,936 of CM033747.1, forward strand.
GTTCACAATGAGAAGAACTTGTTTGTGTTTTCTAGAAGAAGAAGAAGAAAAGGTCAGGAGATCATAATGAGAAGAGCTCGTGGATCAACATTTTAGAAGAATGAATAGTTCATAATGAAAAGAACTAGTTCAGACTTCGGTTTAGCCTTGATAGAAGGATTGGGAAGTTCATAATGAGAAGAGCTTGTTCAAGCTTTCTAAAGGGGGAAGAGAGTGGAAATTCATAATAAGAAAAACTTGTAGCTCAAAGCGACAGATAGACGGTTCAAACAAAATTCTTGTCTTTTCAGTCTTTGCCCAATTCTCGTTTCACATCAATGAGAAAAGAACAACAGCTGTAATACCCAAAGTTTACCCAGTTATACCTATATATATATTACAATCTCTATAAATAACTAAATGATCCAATATTAAGTATAATAAACCCAAATTCTTAAATACATTTATGTAATGTCCATTCTACATCCAAAATCCCAAATTATATGATAAAGCCCAAATCCTATTTTATTACAATTGTTTCCCGCCGTGCGCCACTGACGATCATCGTCTGTCGGTGGCCGTAAATCAAAAAGTTTGGGCTTTTCGACTCCTCTTCACCTCCTAAACACAAATCCAGGCTTGGATTTTCTAAGGAAAACTCCTACACGCGTAGATCAACAAAGAAAGTGAGGTATATTTCCTTTTTATTTTTTTGAAAAAATTGCCCTTTTCTTCTTTATTCAAACTGTTTTTATTTTTTATTTTTTACTTTTAACTCTAAAATCTCTAGTTTATTTTGAACCGATTCTTTTTCATTCGAAAAATTCTCTCTTTTTTATTCACCGAACCCTCTTTTACAGATTTGTGTTTGGGTTTTTATAACCCTTTTGATACATACATAAAGGATATAAAAAATTACAAATTGTGATTTGATGATTTTTTTTTCTTTCCGTTTTGCAGGTCTGACTTGGACGGCAGCTTGGGCGGTGGCCAGGCAAGTGGATGGTGCACGTGGCCATTAGCGTCGCGCGTAGTGGCCACGCGCGGGGATGTGAAGGGACATGGGCAGCGACCAGCAGGGCAAGTAGGGATGGGCATTTGAACCAGAGCCGACGGGTTTTGACTCGACCCGATCTGATAGGGTTAGGTTTTTTATGAAATAATCGGGTTCAGGTCGGGTGCAACATATCAAGCTGTCGAAGTTGGGTCAGAGTTGGGTTTAAGAAGAAAAAAACCCTACCTGACTCGGGCATAATTAAAATAATTAAAATATTTTTAGGGTTTTTATTACCCTTTTGAAGTAATATGGCACGGATTATGCTTCTCTATCCCTTAGCTGGCACCAGTTGGGGATGATGTCACCTATGTGACATCATCCATGATGTCACAATCCACCATCACCTCTATAAAGAAGGAGAGAGTGTGTGTAAAAAACTAGAAAATATTAGCTTTTAAAAATATAAAATAATTAAAATAATAAATGAGGGGAGAGAGATTTACCCTCAGGAGCCAAACCACACCATGGGAAGTTGAACTGTCGTCGGATGATTGGTCCCTGAAATTATCGTTGAAGAAGGAGAAGAGACACTAAAATCAAACGGATAGCACGAAGATCGAAGGTAATTCATTCTTTCGAGCCACCATTTTGAATCTATAAAAAATAAGAAAATATTAGCTTTTAAAAATATATATACGAACTGAAATGAGATGAAATCTAAAAATTTATGGAGAGAGTTTGTTTCGGTAGGAAATGTTGTGGTAGCCGGAGTGTTTATGAGAGTTCGAGGTGGAGTCGAAGAGAGGCGGTTAAGGGTAGATCTAGACTTTTAGGCCAGGAAAAGGGGAGATCCTGACGAATCGGGCTAGTTTTTAGGTTTAGGGTAAAATATTGAAATTTTTAGCGTTTGGCGCGATGGAGGACGAAGTTCAAAAATTACCTTGAGACGGCCGAGAGTTGACTCCTGGCGGCCGGTGAATAGGTAAAAGTTTCCTGGAAGGTGGTCGGTTAGTTCATCATGGCGGTGACCACGGCTGTTGGTAGTCGTGTTCTTCAAAGTTCTTCATGTTCATGAAGAACGCTAAAGAAAATGGTAGGTTTTGATCGTAATAAGTTTGGTTTCTAGAAAATTTATGTGTTGGGATTGAGAGCATTTTAGAGAGAGAGAATGTAATATAGTTGAGGAGAGAGAGTGAAGTGGGGAAAAGGCTGAATTTAACCTAGGTGTTAGCCTTTTATAGGCTCGCGGGAGCGGCATCGTTTTGTTGCCAGGCCATTTTGACTCGCGAGTTTTAAACGGGCCAGATATTAGATTTGTGTCCAGGTTATCCGGATCTTGTAATTGGGCCTCAAGATTTTGTAATCCTTCTAATTTAGTCCCCATTATAAATAAAATCAAAATTTTAGTTTCCAATTTGTTCAATTTAGTCCGTTTTTAATTTAATTTCTTTATTTAATTGCAATTTATATTCCAATATATTTGTCGTGTGATTTAATTAATGCATGTAATATTTTAGGAAACTTTAAAAAACCTAGTTTAATTTAATTAATATAGAGAGAGCCTTAGTTTTAGGTTCTTATTAGGCTTTAATAATTCAAATTAGGTAGATAATTATAGAAAATTAGTGAGTATTGAGTGGGAAATTTTGGAGTTTCAAATTTGAATGATGTCCTAACATAATGGGATGTTGTTCAACATGAGCTCTTAAATAGAATACTTAATATTCATTAAAACCCTAGAAAATTGAGAAATAATTTAAATTAATTAGTTAGAGCCTTAATAAGATTAGAACTTTAAATAATGAGAATAATTAATTATTATGAGAATATTATCTAGAATTTTGGAGTTTAAATATGGATGGTGCAAGTGTAATTGGGTGTTATCTCATATAAACTTTGAAATTAAATAATATTCATAGATTAAATAACATATGAATTTAAATTAGAACCTTTTTAGATTAATACTTATAATGAACTAGACTATAATTAATCATACATAAAACGTTTTATATGTGAGATATATTTTTGGAATATGAATAGAGGTGACCTGAGCGTATAGTGGTGCTTCCAATTTATTCGAAGAAAAAATATATTTCCTTATAAAAGGAATATTTTAATTTAGAACATAAACCCAGTTAATAATTAGTGATTAAATTAAATTCGAATTGTTATTCAAAAATGTCAATATGCCACACAAAATTAAAGGTACCAATATCGGGCGCTTGTGGGGGTGATACTCCTTCCCCACACGTAATTGACTTCCAAACCCCAAATTTTAAAAAAAGAATATATGGTTGTTTTGTGGTGTCCGGTCTACCAAAGTCACCGATGGCGATTCCAAACTTTTCAAAATCAAAGTTTAACAGAAAATATCCTAATTTCCAAAATTAATTGTCCAAGCTATTTTTATCGGTTAAAAATGGTTTCGGCATAAGGGTAGGAGTTTCATTGGAAATAAAATTTTTGAATTATCTGAATTCATTTTAAATAAAATTCATTAATTAAATCGCATTATCACAATAATATATAAATTAAAAGATAATTTCTTATCATATATTTATTGTCTTAATTTCAAAATATTCAAAAAATAATATCCAAATTTAAAGATAATATCTGATCATTTTTCCTTTTATTTGAGATATTAAAAATGCTATATTTAAGGAAAAATTATCACGTGGTGGGTTAAAATATCCGCAAGCTTTTCATTTTTTCTTTAACGCAATTCATAACTAGCCTACTTTGAGTATCATTTTCTCATTCGTCACTGACCCGTTTTGAGCGTTTCAGATATCATTGTAAAAGTCTCATGGAGTAGAATATGAAGCCGTAATTTTATTATTCGAATCTTCACATTTACCTATAGAAATATGTGTCAAAGTTTCTAATTTATCATATTTTTTCCGACATGGAATACGAGAGTCGCAACTGGATTTGGGATGGGTTGTATTACTGCCCACATCTGTTTGGCGGCCTAATGCTAATGGATGCTTTGCTTGGTTTGTTCACCACTTATTTCGGTGGAATTGGACTTTTCCCATTGTCCTATGTTTGGTCGGATTCAGGAGTCTTCCACGAGAAGAAGTTTGAGAAGAAGCGCATTCGGGTTTACATGGATGAGTGGTTTGATCTCGTGCATTATGGCCATGCCAATGCGTTGAGGCAAGCTAAGGCTTTGAGAGATGAATTGGTGGTAGGTGTTGTAAGTGATGAGGAGATTATTGCTAATAAAGGCCCTCCTGTTCTTCCCATGGAAGAGAGGTACTAATTCAAGTCTGTTGTTTTCATTTGATTATCTGTAGTTCATTTATGCCTTGTTCTATTTGTGTTCTATACATGTAAGCCACAACACTGTTTTGAATCTTCCTTAACTGTGTTAAAGTTTCAATCACATGGAAAGTATTCACAATGTCTTAGCTTATTAATAAAAGTTCTGAAGACAAGTACAGCTCAAAAACTGTGATGTAAGAATATATTTGTTGAAAGAAAACAGTGAGGAAAATGATTATGTATATATATGGGGGGTGTATACATGTATATACATACATAATTACATATAAATGCATGTGTGTGTATTCATCCAAATCTGGAAGTACGGGAACTAAGAAGCCAAATAAATAAATACTCCTCCGTCCCATTTATTTTGTCCAATGTTAACTTTTCACACAATTTTAAGAAGAAAAAGTGTGTAAGAATGTGTAAGAAATATGATGTAAAATAATTGAAACGACAATTTTATCCTTAAAAAGTTGAATTTTATTTTGTTGGGAAACTAAAAAAATGTATAAAGGGAAATGTGCCTTATAAAAGTTGATTTTTTTCAATGAGACATTTTAAGTGGGACAATTTCAAAACACAAAAGGGACAGAGGGAAACTAAAAAGTTAAATTTTGTTTTGTTGGGAAACTAAAAAAAGTATAAAGAGAAATGTGCCTTATAAAAATTGATTTTTTCAATGAGACATTTTAAGTGAGACAATTTCAAAACACAAAAGGGACATATTGAGTGGGACAGAGGGAGTAATAGTGATAGATAGATATATAGATAGATAGATAGATAGATAGATAGATAGATAGATAGATATTTTAGAATCAAACTTTTTTATGCGTGTTATATAAGTTAATGAACAACATGGATTGCAGTGGCTAGTTATCTGGTGTAACAATTCATTTTCAAGAGCATGTATGTTAGAAGGCTGTATACATAAATTTACGTAAGGTGTCTCCAGCATAGATATTGTTGGTAGTAAAAATTCGCATGAGATGTGTTTAAGATTCCTTTTGTTGGATCCCTTTCATTTACTAGATTCTGTAAAGTTCAATTTTTGAATGTGTTTTAAGTAAAGAGAGAAAAGATATTCCAACAGAGAGAAAAAGTTTTTTGTATTTTCTGATTCTCAAATTTGTACAAGGTGAGTGATAAGTGTTCAAAAGTACTATTTTTATTACCCTTTTTACTCATATTATTGTTAGACTTAAGCTCATATTAGTTGCATAATTAGTTATTCATGCATTAATTCATGTTTCTTTCCATTGTTGAGCTTGATTACATAACTTGGTGATTTTTGTGGAAAAAGATGCTGCTTTGGTGTGTTTTTGTGTGTGTATGTGCAGGATCACTTGCCAAAGCAATGCCAAGCTAGTTGCTAGGGCAATGCATGAAGGATACGCCGAGCCAGTTGCCATGGCAATTGTCGACAAAGAGAAGATGCAATAGGGATGTCGAAATTAATGACTAGACAAGCCCAAGATGACGTGGAGCAAAGCCCAAACCCAAAGGAATGTGATTGCCATGCAGAGATTAAAGAAGAATTAAATTCCAAGAAGATAGGAGAAGTTCTGGTAGGAATACAATTATAATAAAGAATTATATTCTTTAAAGATAATTTAATTCCAACTCAAACTCATCCTCAAAGAAGGACTTTGGCCTAGCCCTATAAATAACAAGGAGATTTCGACAATCCATATAGAGAAAAATAGAGAAATTTCGACAAGAGAGCATTAGAGGAAATTTCGACTTATTCTTCTTCTTTGCTTCCATTAGATTCATGGTTTGGGGATTATTCTTTGTATATCTTTTGAACCCAACCATGAACTAACTTGATCGGGTGGGGTTATTGTGTTTTGTTGTTGTGAGAAACAATTGGATTTTGTTTAGGTAATAAGAGTTTGCACTTTTCTATTCAAGGTTTACTCATTCTTGGCTTTTATTCTTGTTTTGCAGTGAATTGGGAGAGGATCTCGTAACTTCATCTATTTATCTAATATCGGAGAGTTAGATTCAAGAAACGAATGAGTATGGTCTTTATTCAATCTATTGATGGTGAAGATTAATCCGGCTTAGGAATAAGTTAAGGATTTCAACGGCTAAGAGGAGCGCAAGATTGGTTGTTGTTCACCCTTGATTCACGCAGGGATGTATTATCAAGACATGCACAAGTAACTAGAGTTTCGACTTAGGGATAAGAAGAAACCATTGAAGAACGCCACCGAACCTTGAAGTTGCTGCCCGGACGCCCAAGTAGTTGCCCAGCTAGTTGCCCGGGCAACCATCGATTAGTTGCCAAGGCAACCCGCACGTAAAGTTGCCACGGCAACCGAGTTGCCGTGCACTCTTTTACCAAGACGATCCAATCGGCTATCACACCTCAACTCACGATAACCTGGCCTATCTCTCTCTTTTTCTTTAATCTATTCTTTTAGTTTATTGCTCTTAGTTTACTCGTTAATTAGAACTCCTATTATCAATTGTGTTTTTACTTTTCACAAAGTCAAAGAACTTAAGCAAAGTGGCCCAAACCAATCCTTGTGGAGACGATACTCGATACTCATATCACTTTATTACTTGCGACGTGTATACTTGCACATTTGCGTAGCACTTATCACACGCAACAAGTTTTTGGCGCCGTTGCTGGGGATTGGCAATTGGTGTTTGTTGTTTTTGTTATTGCATTTTTTTTCTATTAGTTTTACTAACTTTTCTTTTTGTTTGTTTTATCAAAAAAAAAAAAAAAAAAAAAAGGTGCGCTTCAAGTTAAGGAACATCAACATGTCGGGAAATAAAAGCCAATCTATTCGAGAGATGATGTTGGAAGATATGAATCAATCCAATCAAGAGTTCCTTGCACCCTTTGATGATTACCTATACCAACCGAGAAAAGCCCAAAGAACTTATACAATGGAAAAATCTTGTGCTATGTGTGGAGAACATCATGTGTTTGAAAATTGCCCTCACATTTTCGGTGCATATAACTACATGGAGGACCATAGAGGGAACCAGCAGCAAAATTCTTCATGGTATGGTCAAAAAGCTCAAAATTTTTTTTACCATAACAATTTTGCCGCAGCAACAGATACGCTATGGCAATGTAGTCCTTTTCAAGAGCATTCCAATTCCTTGGAGGAAACGTTACTAGCTTCCTTGGCTAGACTTGACGGATCAATTGAAGAGATTCGAGAACTATCAAAATCTATGGATACGAGGATAGCTTAGTGGGATGCAACCTTAGGGGATCCAGAAGATCAATTGGGGAGATCCACATATGTCATGGATAACATGCACCAACAATTCATTCCTAGGGATACTGACGTCCCAAGGCAAGAGGATAAGGAGCAATACAAAGAAATCTCTCTGATGTGTGAGGAACAACTAGAACCTCAAAGTCAAGAGGATGCCAATGAGAGAGACTGCCCAACACATGATGAGCTTGAACAACAAATTGCCTCGGTAATGATTGAGGAGCCTGAACAGAGCAATGCCGCGACAACACTCGGTGAAGCTGAGAACAACAATACTACAGCAAATTCTGAGGAACCTGCTGCCCAGAAAGTTATAACTTTGATGTTGGAGCAGGAATGTGTAGATTGCTCTCATCTACAATTGCCACGGCAATTACACGACCACATGCAAGATCAACGAGATGATAATACTTTGCCAATGGAATATGAGCAGGTAATAGTTGAACCTTTTGAATTCTTTAAAAACTCACCTCATCCATTGCAGGTATGTCTTGAGGAACCGAGGTTGGTAGATTTGAAGCCATCGAAATCTCTACTGATGGAGATGTTTGAGAGGCCAAAAGAAAAAAGTGTTTGGATTCATAAAGCTCCTCAGAAAATTGATTCTTCCCTTGACTTAAAGAAAAATTTGACAACTGATTGCCACGGCAATTGGCTTGAGCAGCAATTGTCACGACAACAAATGCTACATCCAACCATGATAGAAGTCGACAAGAATGAGGTAATTGAATGGTTGAGAATGGATATAATTTTTCCTATTAATATATTTGTGCCTTCAGGAATAGTAGCAAGGTGGAGAGTATACATGGACTACAAGCGAGCAAAGAAGAAAAACACCTCCACCATGGTAACGCAAAAGGGAGTAGTGGCAAGCACATTGGCCAAACTCTTTTTGGGCAATATTATCACCCGATGGAGGGTGCGGATGGACTATAAGAAGTATCGAAAACGGCAACTACTGATACATTTATTTTTATTTTTTGAACTATTTTGTTCTATTATTTTTTGTTATTTTTTCTATTTATTTTTTAGGATATATTTTATTTTTCTTCATTATCTTTAGTTTCTAGGTTTTCTTTATTTTCTTTTCCACAAAAAGACTCACAACCACCATGATAAGGAAATTTACTGTCGACTACTCGCCACAGCAACCACAACAGAAACTGGCGATGCCCAGGCAACAACAATGGCTTCGGCAACTACTGATGCACATGCAAGTAAACCTGCCTCGGCAAACATGGATCAAACCAAAGCAATGCTATTCACGCGGTACCAGCCACAAGCATTCAACCACCGATCAGAAATTGAATCAAGCAAACGGCACGAAGGAAACTCATCACTCGAGGTGACGACCTCTCCGACTAACTCATTTCATTTAGTTTCTTTTAAATTTTATTTCACTCTTACATGCATTGAGGACAATGCTTCTCTCGAGTTTGGGGGGGTGTTGATTTCTAGTTAGTTTCATGTTTAGTTGCATTCATCTTTAGTAATCACATATAGGTTACATATGTTACTTGCCATGCCTTTAATTGGATTTAATTGCTTAAGACTTGTTGAATATCCAATGATGAATTTTTGCCACTACGCTTAATTGAAATAACCTTTAATTTTAGGATTGCATGAAAAGAACTTAGAATTTTACTATGATGCTGAATTTTTTTTACACGGTTGTGGGTTGTTGATTCAAAGAAACGTAGTGAACTTAGGTTGCTTAAAATTTGGGTAAATTTAAAATTGAAAATTAAAAGTTAATTTCTTGCTAGAGGTGCCCAAAACTGGCTCTAGTAGTAAATACACTTTCTTGCTAGAGGTGCCCGAAACTGGCTCTAGTAGTTAATGCACATTAAAGAATCGCTAGAGGTGCCCAAAATTGGCTCTAGTCGACTAAAATAAAATGAGGAATTGCTTACTTTGCTAGAGGTGCCCGAAATTGGCTCTAGTGAAAATAAAAATAAATGCCCCGATAATTAAATTAATAAAAGCCTGTAGATCACATAGAATCTTGAAAATCAACTTGTTCACAACTACGCACACACATTGTCACGAGCACTATAGTTTGGTTCCGGGTAATTTTTGTGATATCCGAAAAATTAAAAGGTGATCATACTTTGTGACACGGTTCCGAGGTTTGAATTCAAGTTTGAAGCATGTCTTTGATGATTAAAGTCTTGGCAGGTAATTGTTAGTTTGCATTGCTTGAGGACAAGCAATAGTTCGAGTTTGGGGGCGTGATAAGTGTTCAAAAGTACTATTTTTATTACCCTTTTTACTCATATTATTGTTAGACTTAAGCTCATATTAGTTGCATAATTAGTTATTCATGCATTAATTCATGTTTCTTTCCATTGTTGAGCTTGATTACATAACTTGGTGATTTTTGTGGAAAAAGATGCTGCTTTGGTGTGTTTTTGTGTGTTTATGTGCAGGATCACTTGCCAAAGCAATGCCAAGCTAGTTGCTAGGGCAATGCATGAAGGATACGCCGAGCCAGTTGCCATGGCAATTGTCGACAAAGAGAAGATGCAATAGGGATGTCGAAATTAATGACTAGACAAGCCCAAGATGACGTGGAGCAAAGCCCAAACCCAAAGGAATGTGATTGCCATGCAGAGATTAAAGAAGAATTAAATTCCAAGAAGATAGGAGAAGTTCTAGTAGGAATACAATTATAATAAAGAATTATATTCTTTAAAGATAATTTAATTCCAACTCAAACTCCTCCTCAAAGAAGGACTTTGGCCTAGCCCTATAAATAACAAGGAGATTTCGACAATCCATATAGAGAAAAATAGAGAAATTTCGACAAGAGAGCATTAGAGGAAATTTCGACTTCTTCTTCTTCTTTGCTTCCATTAGATTCATGGTTTGGGGATTATTCTTTGTATATCTTTTGAACCCAACCATGAACTAACTTGATCGGGTGGGGTTATTGTGTTTTGTTGTTGTGAGAAACAATTGGATTTTGTTTAGGTAATAAGAGTTTGCACTTTTCTATTCAAGGTTTACTCATTCTTGGCTTTTATTCTTGTTTGCGAGTGAATTGGGAGAGGATCTCGTAACTTCATCTATTTATCTAATATCGGGAGAGTTAGATTCAAGAAACGAATGAGTATGGTCTTTATTCAATCTATTGATGGTGAAGATTAATCCGGCTTAGGAATAAGTTAAGGATTTCAACGGCTAAGAGGAGCGCAAGATTGGTTGTTGTTCACCCTTGATTCACGCAGGGATGTATTATCAAGGCATGCACAAGTAACTAGAGTTTCGACTTAGGGATAAGAAGAAACCATTGAAGAACGCCACCCGAACCTTGAAGTTGCTGCCCGGGACGCCCAAGTAGTTGCCCAGCTAGTTGCCCAGGCAACCATCGATTAGTTGCCAAGGCAACCCCGCTGTGCAAGTTGCCACGGCAACTGAGTTGCCCGTGCACTCTTTTACCAAGATGATCCAATCGGCTATCACACCTCAACTCACGATAACCTGGCCTATCACTCTCTTTTTCTTTAATCTATTCTTTTAGTTTATTGCTCTTAGTTTACTCGTTAATTAGAACTCCTATTATCAATTGTGTTTTTACTTTTCACAGTGCAGTAACTTAAGCAAAGTGGCCCAAACCAATCCCTGTGGAGACGATACTCGATACTCATATCACTTTATTACTTGCGACGTGTATACTTGCACATTTGCGTAGCACTTATCACACGCAACAGTGAGCCTTTAAATAGGCTGATACAATAGCTTAAATAGGCTGATACAGTGGTTAAAACTATCATTTTATCTCTAATTTAAATAAGATTTATCTCTAATTTAAATAAGACTTATCTCTAGTTTAGATAAGACTTTGAGTACATCTAAATTACTAATTGTTTATCTATACAAAATTAGATAATTTACATGCTTATAATCTACAATCCCCCTCAAGCTAGGGAGTTGATCGCGTGTATAATGATAATGCGACTGTGCAAGCATACACACGTCAAATAATGTATGCACTTGAACAGGTGAACCAAATCCCTATGTGTTCCCACCCAACTTCCATTGTGATGCCTGTTAATCTGAACTATCACCGCAACTTCTAGTGTTGGTGGCTGCATTCAACACTTTCGTGCAAAATAGCATTCAAAACTCATAGTTTAAACAAGGAAGAAAGATATATAAAATATTTCGAAGTCCACAATTCAAAGGTACTTTCGTACTCAAAGAAAAGAAAACAATAAACCATCGTCTGAATTAAATACAAAAACAGTGAAGTAAATGGAAACCTCTATTTTAGCTATCTTGAAATATCTCCACCAAGTTTCCTTTTCCTTAGCACTCAACTTTTCTCCTTTCGGAGTCTTCCGGCCTCGATCTACCTCCGTTCACCAATTGGAAGCTTACGCCGCCATGAAAAAAGCTCCAAAAAGATGAAAAATTAAGGAAATGGGATGTTCAGATCTTCTTTTCTTTTCTCTCTCTTCCCAAAGGTCTTGTTATAGGCTAATCCATACAGGACACGTGTCCTTCGCATGAATTTGGCGTGAAAACACTGTACAAAATATGTTACAACAGATAGTACAACTGGCGCCTTTCATCCTTATCTTCAAAATTTTTTAGACAGTTGTCAGCAGCGGCGACATATCTAACTGCAATAAAGAGATGTTTTTTTACAACGACATTAGTAGTGCAGCGACAAAACAACAAAATAGAAAAATTCAACATAAAACACGCAAAGATAATTGAGTTATAAAATATACAAAAACTAAGATGAAAATGTAAAAATGCATGCATGAAACATCAATACGGGGACAATTTAATCGATAAAAGGGGAGGAAATACATGCTCTTTAGAAAGTTATCACACCCCCAAACTTGAGTCTTTGTTTGTCCTCAAGAAAAATGATAAGCAACAAGGTTATATACAGATGGATAAAAATTCTAGCTACTTGAATCAACTCAACCATTAATGAATCAATTGCATCTATATGATAGAAGATTGCATCAATAGCTCAAACAACGAATGGACATGCAACTTCATCAATACATAGCATCATGCCTCACTCACAGATTCTTTATACCTAAATAACATTTATTTTAATTAAACTATATAAACTTATAATATTTTATTTTTTATTATATGCAGCGAGGGATATCAAAGAATGAATGCACCCTAAGATCCTGAGAAGTAAGATGTTGTCCAACGAACCCAAGGAAGTAGTTCATTGCTTCGACACACACTCATATAGTGACAACCTTTGGCCAGATTCATTTTTCTAATGCGTGCATTAGAGTGTTCCCCCTTAAAATACTTTCATTATACATACTTTCTCATGATGAATAGTGCACTTCAGAGTGTTGTCGAGGTAACGCATCTCAGCCGCTTTTGTCAAGAAAAGTTCTTGGTATGAGTTCACCATGGGAGCAAGTTGTTCATCTTTCGGTGTAGAAGCGAAGGCTTAAGTTTCCTCCGTCGGCTTCACACCTTTCTTTAAAGCTCCTATTGTTTTTACCATTAATCAAAAGAAAAAAAAAAGAAATTTTTGCAGAAAGTAGCAAACTTGCAAAGAGAAAGTTGAATAAAAATCGAAACATGGAAAAAGAATAGTCTGATAAAGAAGAATAAGATAAATAGTGAATGAAAAGGGATAAATGTAAAGGCTCGTTCTTACCAAATTCTTGTGATTTGCCAGTTTCCAAGTTCTTAAGTGTTATGCTCGAGTATAAGGGTAGTTTTTCGGTTTTTCAGATTTACAATTCATTTTACCTAATTTGTAGTCTATTAAACTATAGTCTGCGAATTATCAACCCTTCAAACTCAAAGATAACATTTTCGGACAGATTGCCCAGTTAGTACCGATACGACACACTAGGTACTGGTACCTGCCCTTAGAATACCAGTACATGGGAACCAAAGAGGGAAATCATCAAGGCACTCCCTACCGGTACTCAAGCACAAGTATCAGAACGGCCTTTTAGGTTCTGATACGCTCCTACACGTACTAGTACGAATTTTGCTTACTGGAAAACCAATATAATAGTGGGAACCGATATGGGATGACCTGTACCGGTACGCCTTGAACCCAGCACCGGTACTGGTTGAAGCCTGTACCGGTACTCCCCTCATAGTTTTTATGTGTTCTTCAGATGGAACACGAGATATCAATACGGACCTTAAATCTCTTAAAATGAACATTATCCTCTTTTCCGCTTATTAAATTCTCCCTAATTATTATCCTCGAGTATCTCAGATATTTCAATCTAGGGAATCGATGTATCGACTAGGAACACTTTTAGTAACATTTTCAAGATCATTTTTTAGCAAGACCCAAATGAAACTCGATCTCCTTTCTAAAATCCATTCCTGCCTTAAACATGTTATTATTTCAGGATTTAAAATATTTTCTAATTTACAACACTTAAATCATAAACTTTATTATAAACTACAACATGAGTTAAGAATAGATCAAATAAAAGTTCACAATAAATAAAAACTATAAATTTTATTTAGTTTACCAATCTAAAATTGTTTCAAATATCACAATCCTGCCTGTAATCAGCATATGGAAAAGGAATGTTGATGATATTTCCTTCCTATTATTAGCTCAGCCTGCAACTTTATTGCACAACTAAGTAGAACTTCCTTATTGTCGTTGAGTCATATCAAAGTATTAGACCATAGAAGAAATCATGATTAAACCCCAAGTCCAGGAATCCCAATCCTAGAAGAGCACCGGCCCATGATTTCTGGATAAACCATGCACCTAGAAAAACACATAAGAATCAATATATCATAAGTTGCCACTTTTTTGAGAGGGTTTATTTTTCTGAAACAAGTCAGTTTAAGCCTTTAAGGTGCATGCTACTTGTTGATAATGAATGTAGTTAGAGATGAGAATCGTGTGTTTGCTTCACACCTCAAAACTCTTACCTTCCTTCTTTGAAGTTTCTTGTGATTTTACTTGTGTCCTCCCAAGGTCTTTTTGTTTGAGGTCATCTATTAACAATGCTCTTTGAGATTTCGATCTGTTTTCTGTTGAAGATTGAGAAGAGGTATCCATGTCTTCGTTTCCCCCGAGTTCAGTAGCCATCGCTTGTTTATGGTACCGCTCTGATTCTTGGGCTGAGACACCAAAAACTTGGGAGTTGATGATGCTATCATCCAAGTCGAATGGAGAAAACTGGCAACCGCCTATCTTTATCATGGGATGGTCAGTGTCTTCTACTGCCTGAACCATAGGTGTTCCATAGAATTCATCTCCAGTATCAAAAATTTCTGATTCGTCGCAGCAGGAATCAGGTGGAGAAAGACTGCCACTGCTGCCTTGACTGTCCTCTATCAATGAGCCATCAAGTGAGTCTATTTGGTCACCTGTTGTTGATTCAGGTGGAAAAATGAGAGTAGAACTTGATTTCTCGGCAAATAATTCCTTTAATGTTGGTGGTTTGTCTTCCACCCTTTGAGAAACAGAGCTTCCAGCAGCCTGCTTCTGCTTTTTATTCCCATTCCTTTGCATTTTCTCTCCATTTGACCTATGTTCATCCTTATGCAAGGTAAGCCATTGATAAACCTTTGAAACTTTAGTGGAGTTGCATTTGTTTGATTTTCTACTTCCTCTTTGCTCGATGTTCCTAGGATTCGATGTCATCTGTGGCATGTCCCGATCGGGTAATACAACCATTTTTATATCACATTCAGATATGTCTTGGCTGTATTCCGTGGCATTATCTAACTCTACACTAGTTTTCCTGTTCAATCCCACTGCACATGTAGATCTTGAAATGCTACGGTCAGAGTTGCACTCTGAATGATTCTCCACTGGGAAACTCACTGACCCGGCTCGCTGAGATGCCGGTCTTCTTTTTCTTCTACAATGCAGTGAAGTTCGATGCTCCATCGCAGTTTTCGTCCTACTGCAAATAGTTGATCTCATAAATCTGGGCACTTCTGATCCGCCATTTCCTTTTCTGCTTTTGGAAAACTCAAGCTCGAAAGGTGGCACGAGCTCGGTAGATAAATCAGAAGGCTCTACTTGCTCTTCCAAAGGTAGACGTTTCCTTGTCTGTTCTAATTTGTGGTTTAAAGTTTGGATCTTTCCTCGTATATGTTGACGTTCATCTTCGATCTCTTCAATCTTCTGCTGCATATTTTTAATAGCAGCTTCCCTCTGGTTTCTTGCTTCCTGATTTTTAATATTTCAACATGTTAATGGTTTTCATGCAGATATTTAAATTATGGGATCGATACTTGTCGTACATCACTTACATTGGACTCCTCCGGCCCCAATTGAACACTTTTCACCCTTGCCGCAAAATTTAATGAACATATTGTTTCACAAAGATCTTCTTCCTTGGGACTGACATGTACAAGCATCAGTGTTTTCGAATCGTCACCTAAAGATAACAAACAAGTCGAGAAAGTCCGTAAAAGCAGCTAATTAGGTGAATGGAAAATGGAATTTAGAGAAGAAGAATCATTAGTTTACCTAATGAATCTTTAAGCACTTGTGTCAGCTTGCTGTTCCTGTATGGAATGTGGCGTTTTCTCCTTTGAAGAGCATGAATTACATCTCCGAGAGCTGAAAGAGACAAATTGATGGCTCTTCCTTCATCGAGTCTTCTTCCCCATGCCTTGGTCTTCACCACTCGCTCACTTCCTCCAAGGTCAACTAGCCAGATTTTATTCATTTCTCGTCGCCTTTCGGGAGCATCGAAGCAGGTAATTGAAATGCGAATCATGCTAACGGGAGCAACAACGAAGTTAACATACTTTATAAAGCAACAGAAAATAGTTATCCACTCTGATGTTCCTAGAATCTGTATCGGAAATCAAAAGCAGTTTGTTTGTGTGATATTCCGAGACGGAAATGTTACGGTTGATAGAGACGAGTTTGTTCTGGCTCGGTGATGATTTGCCATATCATAGTACCATAACTGTAGGGACCTTTATCCAATACTATTATTAGTTTAATTTTGATAGGTAAAAACTAGTACTTACCAGTGGGATCTGCTAGAAGTTGTGTTTGAATTTGTTGAAGCAGTTGACCTAAGTTGGCATCCGAATCTATACAGCTTCAAAGCCTGTTTGAAGTCGCTTACTTGGATGGAAACAAGGTTCTCGATTCCGATTCCTCCCTTCGGATCCGTTTGAATTGAAAGGCTGCACACAAACATCACTGCATCCAAATCAGCAGGCATTTGCACACAACTGTATTTTGCATAGTGATTACTAACCATGGCGGCAAAGGATCCGTCGACCTCATAGATTGCGGTACAAGTAAGTCTCTGAGATTTCCTAGATAAATCTCAAGCATACTGAAAGTGATAAGGAAGGTATGGTTACTATCCTCCGCTTGCTTGAACAAAGTCTCGATAGTCCGGGGCACTATGCCGGGGGATTCCAATGTACCTTCCTGTATGTTTGGTATATAACAGTGTCAACCATTGTGGAATTATGTTATAATAGTATGGATAAGAATTGTGGACGTAAATGTGTGGTCACCTACCATTGTGAAGGTTTTCCCGGTTCCCGTTTGACCGTATGCGAAAATGCAGGCATTGTAACCATCAAGGACGGACTTGATGACCGGTTCAACTTCCGAGAAAACCCCATCTGAAATTCAAAGTTCAAACACAAAATGAATGCATGGGACCTATTGTGATTGTTTAAAAGAAGAAAGAGCAAGATTAAGAGGGTACCTTGGGATGAACCGTGGAACACTTGGTCGAAGATGTACCGCTTACTTTTGTTATTACCAAGCTCTAAAAGGAGGTTACTTGTATCCAAAGCTACAACAGGTCCTAATCCAAAATCTAAACTGCCTATATTTTCCGCCAACGTCAAATGCCGCACTCGGCAAAAAACACGAATGTTCCCTGCAATATTCCATGGACCAAAATGTTTTCCATTTCTTTTCCAAAATCGAAAATCAAAATAGGGGGTATCAAACTAATACTACACTCGACTAACCTTTCAAGTTCAACAAATCATGCAACAACTGCCTCCTCTGTGTGTTCAATTGGTTTATGCAGTGTGTTAAGGAAGCAACTTCTTCTGTTCAAGGGATCAGCAAAAGAAGATGGGATTAATTAAGCACAACAAAGTGTTGAAAGCACTCAAGTTGAATAAGCACTACCAAGATAAGAATGGAGAGTACCTTTTATCTTGGAGAATTCATTTGAAGCAGATTCATTTTCGTCCGGTAAACTTTTTATTATTTTGCAAACCGACTTCACCCAAGTAGAATTCAGATGTGACTTAAATCCCAGCAAGGAATGAATCGTTTCCCCGAGATTCTGAATCGATTTCTTCGAATTCATGGCCTAATAACCGCTGAGAATCAGTGGATAAACGAGGGATATAAAAGGACCAGCACAAGTCGAAAAAGTCTATAAACTCACAGGCATGCTTGAGATTTCCAAGCTCCTCTATGATGAAACAATGAAAGCTAGCCCATTTGGTTGCATCAAAGGGAGCTGCAGTTCCTTCACATATTATACACAGATAGTAATCAGTCAAATTCAAGGCTCCTCATTGATTAATACATTTATATATAAATAAACAACAACAGTCCAATGGTTAGAGTAAAAGGCTCCTCAAAAGGTAATAACGTGCATAGGGGGCTAATCTTAGGCACTACACCATTAATGAACTCACCTACCTTCAGTCTCCTAGAAATTTTCCTTTTCGGTGCTCCTATTTAGGCCCTCACATTAAAAAATTATATTTTGGGTTTAACGTTAAGGTTAAAGCTAGTGTTTAAGGAATTAAGGGTATTATATATGTTTTAAAGTTTAAGGTTTATTTTAATGTTGGAGTATAAAAAATATCGAAAAATGACAGATAATTTTTGTCCGTAGGAACTGGTCCAATTCCAATCTTAGGTTGGGATCTTTCCTTGATTTGATGGTGCATGTACAAATTTATGTGTGCACACTACGCCAGCATAGACCAACCAAAATGAAGTGGAAAATTCTATTCCAACTCACGATAATGACTCGAACAACAAGAAATTAAGGAAAGAAACTAAGAACATTTATTGGGATTCACTAAACTGGAAGCCACCTCCATTAAAGTTCTGTACTGTACTATGAATGTTCAAGTTTGGGGTACAATATGGAGAATACCAAATTCTCTTGACCCGACCGCTGACAATGGCCATTGGTGGATGCAAGGATAATAATTTAGGAATCCCAGGGCATCCGGATGTATCACGAGAATGTATGATTATAATAGTAATAGTTTGGTACATGAGCTAGTTAAACAACGAAACGATAACCTTAATTAATGTCTACCTATAAATCTTGTTTCACTTGTCTCAAGATTATATACAATCTGAAATAATTCAATATTATTTGCTTTAGCATATAATTCACTATTAGTCTATTATGCTCTCTATTTTTTTGAAATTCTGTTTATTAAATGATTATGTTATTTTGGAATAAATTATTGTCAAATAATATAAAAGGAATGTTATCACAATTGTATCGAATGTAAGATTAGGGTGAACAAAATTCGACTAAAAAATAAGTTTTTTGATTCAGCTCAGCTTGACTCGAATCGTATTTTCTTAAACTCGACTCGACTTGAAAAAATTTTAAATAAAATTTGAGTTATAAAATAAAATTTTGAATAACTCAAAAGTTTTAATAATTAGTGGACAGTTTTTAAGTTCGAGTCGAGACCCTCAACTTTGCCTTATATAACCATATCACATATGAACAAATGTGAAGAAATATATATATATCATATATGGCTATAAAAAGCCGCTTAAATTAAAACCAATCAGTATCATAGCATTATAAATGTTTACAAGTAAATTTGAACAAAAATTTGAACAACTCGACTTAACTCAAATTTCTTAAACTCGACTCGACTTGAAAAAATTTTAAATAAAGTTTAAGTTATAGAATAAGTCTCGACTAACTCGAAATTTTTTTACTCGACCTGATCTAATGTTCATTCTTATATAAGATGTTTGATAAAATGAAAAATCAAATATTGAATTTAAAAAATATATAAGTACTAAATTTATAGGGTAAATTACGCTGTTCATCACTCAACTATCTTCTCACTCCTATTTTCGTCACTCAATTTTTAAAATTTTTAATTTAATAATTGAACTTTCAAATTATTCATATTTTAGTCACTCTAAATTATTTTTTTATTATTTCTCTATGACATATTATATTTTATTTTTATTAAATATAAAATATTTAAAATAAAAAAAATCAAATCAAATCTTAAAACCCAAACCCCAAATTATAATCCCAACAAAATCCCAAAATCATCCACTTCACTCCCACCGAACACAGCCTCCGTTCAACCACACCCTCATCGGCCGAGACCCAAACCTTAACTGAAACCGATCAACAACTCAAACCAAACACAAATCACGTTTACGTCCTTAGAGGAAGTTGCTCCAGGAATCCCAGTTGTCCCGAGGGGAAAATTAATGAAAACCACTTTCATGAGTCATGGATGGGCACGGGTCGGGTTGGGTTTTTGGCCCGCCCGAACCTGACCCGAAAATAATAACCCTAAAACCAAATTCGACCCGACCCGACCCAAAAATAAATGCTCTAAACCCAACCATACCCGACCTATAGAAAAAATTGAATTTTTGAGACCTAATTGTAAAAAATAATTTTAGGAGACTTAATTGTAAAAAATAATATTTTAAGGACTAAATTGTAAATAAAAATTTAATTTTATGGACCTAATTGCAAAAAAATTATATAAAAAGAGAGTATTATTACAAATATCCATAAAAAATTCAAGGGAAAATTATACTATTAGTCCCGGGTCGGATCGAGTTGAATTTTTTTCACCCTAAACCTGAATCCGACCCGACCACAATCTTAGCAAAAACCTGACCCGAACCCATTTTTTTCACAAAAAATACCCGACCCGATCGAGCCGGGTCAGAACCCGTCGGGTCCGGGTGAAATGCCCATCCCTATTCATGACTCTGTTTTCTGATGTGATTATGAGCACCCTGACCATAGGAGCAGTGGCAGAACCTTTGAAGGACTAGTGGGGGCTACGGCCACACAAAATTTTGATAAATTCGATTTTTTTCTTAAAATTTTTGAAAATTTTAATTTGGCCCTCTCAAATTTTTAAAAAATTCATATTAAGCTTCAAAATTTTGAATATTTTTAATTAAGTTTCCTCTCAATTTTTAAATTTTTTTTGTTAAATCTTTCAAAATTATTAAAAATTTTAGTTAAACCCTCAAATTTTTTAAAAATTTTCGTTTAAGTCTCCAAATTTTTTAAAAATTTAAATTGACAGCCTCAAACTTTTACTCCAAGTTCCGCCACTTCATAGGAGGAAAGTATCTCCTCACATGTTGGTCCCGCGTGGAAACAAACAGAGCGTCGGTCTGTACTACTCCTACTTTGATCGAGAAGAAATCAGAATTGACTCAATTGAGGAGCTTGAACCAAAATACAAGACCGGTGAGAATCCAAAAGAAAATAGAGGTTGACTCAATTGATTGAGTTGAGTTAACTCGCAGGTTTAGAAATAGCTCGGCCTAGACTTGGTTCAAGCTGGTAAGGATGGGTAACGCCGATAAGGGTGACGCCGGTTAGGTCGAAGGTAAGGTTTGGGTTTGGAAAATGATTTGGGGTTTTAATTTTTTATTTTAAATAATTTAAAATCATTTTATATTATTTTATATTTAATAATAATAAAATAGGCCAGATTATAGAAAAATTAATAAAGTAATTTAGAGTGACTAAATCAGGAGCAATTCGAAAGTTCAGTCATGAAATTAAAAATTTTAAAAGTTGAGTAACCAAAATAGGAGTGAGAAGATAGTTGAATGATGTGATTTACCCAAATTTTTATTAAAATTGTTTGACATATTAGTAAAATTAATGTTATTAGAACCGCAAAAGTATAAGTTTTGGAGAAAGTCAAACTGTCTTTTTTCATGTTAAGTTGCATGATTTTATACAAAAGAATTTTTTATTCTTGAGAAACATAGTTTGAACCTTGTTGTTTAGAGGATTAAAGTATGTTTATGTTATACTTATTTTTGGTTCAGGTCAAACCCATTTTTTATTATTAACCCAAATCTATTACAAATAAAATAAATCCATGTCCCAAATTACATAACTCATTACCCAAATCAGATCCAATGCCCAATACAAAACGCTGACCCAATTCAAACCATCATACCTAATATTACAAAATTACCCAATAACCCATTAAACCTGAATTACCCTAATACCCCTAACCCTAATAACCAAAACCTCAATACCCACTTGCCCTTGGGGATGGGCACGAGTCGGGTAGGGTCAGGTTTTTGGCCCACTCGAACATTTAGTGCCTCCACCCGACTCGACCCGGGTTTAGAGACATCTTACCCGACCCGAATATTGAGTATGGAAACCCGACCTGACATGATATTCTCGCCTAATTTTTTACTCGAAATTTGTCCAACAATTAAAAGCACAAGATCGGATACAAAGGGATGGGGGAAAATCAAGAACAAAGGAGTCTGAAATTCCCTTTCGTCGAACGAGGTAAGGGGAATTGGAGAAAGTCCGAAACTCAAAAGGGTAATAAAAACCCTAAAAATATTTTAATTATTTTAATTATACCCAGGTTGGGTCGGGTAGGGTTTTTTTCTCCCTAAACCGACTCCGGCCCTACTTCGGCTGCTTGATATGTTGTACCCGACTCGACCCGAAACTGATTATTTCATAAAAAACCCGACCCTATCGGATCAGGTCAGGTCAGAACTCGTCGGGTCTGGGTCAAATGCCCATCCCTACTTGCCCTGCTGGCCGCCGCTGCCCATGTCCTTTCACATCCCCGTGCGTGGACACTACGCGCGGCGCTAGTGGACACGTGCACCATCCACTTACCTGGCCACCGCTTAAGCCGCCGTCCAAATCAGACCTGCAAAACAGAAAGAAAAAAAAAGAATCATCAAATCACAATTTGTAATTTTTTATATCCTTTATGCATGTATCAAAAGGGTTATAAAAACCCAAACAAAAATCTGTAAAAGGGGGTTCGGTGAATAAAAAAAAGAGAATTTTTCGAATGAAAAAGAATCGGTTCAAAATAAAATAGAGAATTTAGAGTTAAAAGTAAAAAAATAAAAACAGTTCGAATAAAAAAGAAAATGGCAATTTTTTCAGAAAAAATAAAAAGGAAATATACCTCACTTTCTTTGTAGATCTACGTGTGTAAGAGTCTTTCTTAGAAAATCCAAGCTCGGATTTGTGTTTAGGAGGTGAAAAGGAGTCGAAAAGCCCAAACTTTTCGATTTACAGCCACCGGCAGACGCGATCGCCAGCGGCGCACGGCGGTAAAGATGACGACGCACGGCGGCAAAGCCGTCAGAATTTGGAAAACTGGGCGGCGAGGATGAACACTTTGAATGTTCATATGAACATTTCAGAGAAAAAATTGAAAGGCTTTTTGATCTTCTTTTAGTTGTTTGTAAATAATAAAAAGTGATTGTGAAAAATTGAGTTTTATACTCTGATTTTAAAAATAAAAATTACAAATTAAGGGTCTCCGCCCTAATTTAATTACCTCTATGGTCCTCCTTTGTTTTTTAAAACTTTCAATTTCGTCTTGAACTCGTCTGAATCTATTTCGATTGCAGCCCAAACCTTTGCATTTTTTTTAATTTAGTTCGCATGTCAAACGAAATAATGGGCAAATCATAGATTTGATACCTCCGCCCTAAACTAATTGCCTCTACAGTACCTCCCCTTTTATTTTTCTTTATATTTCATCCCTCCTTCGGTTTTCAAGTTTTTGTTTTTTTTAATTTAGTCACTTTTTTATTATTATTATGTTTTTATTATTATTATGTACTTACATATATTTATATTGGCATATTAATATATTAATATTATGTATATTATATTATAATTATATTATATTTAGTATAATATGAAATATATGTAAATTATTCTTATTATTATTTTTTAGTATATAATATGTGTATTATATAATATCGTATATATATATATATATATATATACATTATGTTATTATTATTTTATTTCGGTTTGAACATATTCTTACGTATTTATTTTAATATATTAAGGGAATATTTTTCACTTTATTTTGAAAATCGGCTAGGGAGTGATGTCCTGACTCATTCAGGTGTCATCATCCTTGGTCTTCGAAAATAAGGAAATGTTCTCCTTAGACCTTTTTTGTGATTAAATTTTAAATTAAATTCGGATTTTTATTTTCTTGCAATGACAATACTTAATCAAAACGGTACCAATTTTGGGCACTATGGTGGTGCTAATCCTTCCCCACGCGTAACCGACTCCCGAACGCAAACGTTTTGAATCTCTGGTTAATTTTTATAGTGTTCGGCCTACCAAAGTAGCTAGTGGCAACTCCATTTTCTGTTTTTAAAAGTTTTACAATATTCTGCTAGGAGTGTCATCCCGGTCTTCGGGTGTCATCTCCTTTGATACCGTACATAAAATATTTTTATCGATTATTTATTTCCAAAAGAAAAAAAAACGCCTACAATAGCTTGGCAACTCTGATGGGGACATTTTTAAGAGAGTCAGACCAATGTTGATTTTGTGTTGTCTTGCAAGAAACTCAAAAATTCGATTTGATTTAATTTTTAATCCTCCTACATGTATGCACGAGCTTCCTACCCAAGCTTCCTCAACCCTTAAGTGGGAGGAATTACTTCGCTAAGTGGGGTTTTCACCTCCTTATAGTGTTGTAATGTCTTCCAGAGTACTAGTTCTTATATTTCGTGGGGTTTTCACCCCTGTATGGTATAAGGGTCGTATTCCCCAGAATCGATGTCCAAGCGACAGTTCAGGTACCCTTTACTTTAGATCCACCCACATATAGTGAGCCGTAGGAGCCAACCCTTTTAAAGCTGTGCGAAACTCTGGCCGTTTAACGGTCACCCTTTTAGGCTTTGATGCCTTTGTTTGTTTTTTATGTATAGTTTTTTATCTATTTTTAATTTTTACCATTAATTTATTCATTCGATTATTTTATTTTGGACTGACCTGGTTTTCTCTTTTTTGATCACACCATATTAGACCCATTCATTTTGCATTAATTGCGTGACACCATCATAACATTTTAATTTTTTTCCATTCCACCAATATGAAGTATTGATTCACGATAGGTTCCCAAATCAAAAAGATTCATTATCGGGAGAAAATCTAGTACTCTAGATATCAATGCAACATTCAAAGCTTGCAAATGAATCTCTTAAATTCAGAAGTTGAGCCACGAGAACCATTTTTGAATTAGTACCTTCGCACCTAGGACATGCACTTTGCATCTACATGCATACATTCACAATTTTGAAAATGATCCCCAGGATGCCTCGTGCCAGCAATACCAGATGAAATGAAAATTGACTAATCTAACACTTTACCGAACCTATGCAAAAGCCCAGTCCAGAGGCATTTTTAAGAATGAGCATCGCGTATACCATGCTTCTACAAGACCCCACGTCTAGGGGGCATTTCTAGACAAGTTCTAAAAGTGAGCCTCTGATGCTAAGTAAGACTTTTGTACCCTAGACGACTACATCAATTAGCGTATGTAGCATTTCGACAGAGCTGAAAGTAATAAGTTGACATGAAACAACACAACAAATTCATAGACCCGACTAGGGGGTAACACAATGCATTCATGAGAACAATGAAAGCCCTACGAGGAAAGGCGAAAACATACCCCAAGCTTCGAATTCGCTTCAATCTAGACGAAGTTCAATGAAAATAATTTTGGGGCATACACCCAGAAAGATAACTCTACAGGAAGATGATCAAAGCCAAGAGATATTAGGGGCATCTTCACAAAACAAGACCGAGAACTCAATCTGACCAACATAGAGTTAGGGGAATCCCTTTGAAGGGCAAAAAAATCACACATTCATTAAGATCATTTAGCATTACGTTTATACACTAAAGTCATCATGCATTTAGGCTAGGCACAAGCATTAGGCATAAAATTAGGTGCATTTATACATTTATTTTTGCTTGTACATATAAACAGGTCCAAGTAAAAGACCAAAGGACCTCAAATAAAGGGGCAACGACATGATAACCAACCCCTAGCCACAAAAAATGCTAAATATGCAGAAAAGCTCAAACATCCAGATAACAACGGCAAAATTTTAAATAATTACCAATGAATGTTTTCCTTTGTTTTCAGGTCACGACTTCCCGCCATAAAGTGGCAAAGTTGACATTTTCAAAATTTTACTTCCGACAGTGGTGGTAGACCAATTTAATCTAGATTCGACCTTTCTGTTGGTGACATAGCAGATCCATCTTTTTGCAGATCTTGCTTTACCGTTGATGGTGCAACAGATCAATTTTTGTCCAAGATCTCGTTTCTCCATTGATGGTGCAATACATCAAGGTTTTTCTTCGGATCTTGTCTCTTCGCTAGTGATATAGCGGATCCCACTTTGTCCTGATCTCACTTCTCCATCAGTAGTGTTGCAAGATCAAGTTTTCCTCCGGACCTCATCACTTCATCCATGGTGTAGTGTATTCCCGTACATTCCAGATCTTATATCTCCGTCGGTAGTGTAGCAGATCAAACTCTTTACAAATTTTACTTTTTTCGCCAAAGCAAATTTTCCCTCTGGATCTTATCTCTCCGTCAGTGGTGTAGTGGATCCCATATTTTCCAGATTTTGCTTTCCTATTAATGGTGCAGCATATCAAATTTTTTGCCAGATAGTCTAAGTTACTGTTCATTCTTGTTTCTCCGTTGATGGCATAACAAGATCCAAGTTACTATTATCCGATCATGTACTTCCGTTGATGGTACGGCTAGGTCCAAATTACTAATATCCAATCTTGCTTCTCCATTGATGGTGTAGTAAAATTCAAGTTGCTATTACTTGATTCTGCTTCTCTGTTGATGGTGTAGTAAAATCCTAGCTGTTGTTATCTGATCTGGGTCCTCCGTTGATGGTGTAGCCAAGCACAAGTTGCTCTCATCCGATCTTGTTCTTCCGTTAATGGTGTAACAACAAGTTACTGTTATTCGATCATGTCCTTCCTTTGATGGTGTAGGTGGGTCTAAGTTACTACTAGCCAATCTTGTTTTACCGTTGATGGTGTAGTAAGGTCCAAGTTGCTTTCATCCGATCTCATTTCTCTGTTGATGGCGTAACAAGATCCAAGTTACTGTTATCTAATATTGTCCATCCGTTGATAGTGTGGTTGGATCCAAGTTGTTATTGTTCATTCTTACTCCTCTATTGATGGCATAGTAAGGTTTGGGTTGTTGTTTTTTTATTTTGTTTCTTCGTTGATGGTGTGGTAGAATCTAAGTTACTGTTACCCAATCATGTCCCTTTTGTTGATGGTGTGGCTAGTTCAAGTTACTATTTATTCCTGCTCCTCCATTAATGGCGTAGTAAGGTTTGAGTTGTTGTTATTTAATTTTACTTTTTTGTTGATAGTACGGTAGAATCTAAGTTATTGATATTCGATCATGTCCCTCTATTGATGATGTGGTTGGTTCAAGTTATTGTTCATTCCTAACCCCCCGTTGATGGTATAGTAAGGTTTGAGTTGGTGTTATCTGATTCTGCTTCTCAGTTGATGGTGCGGTAGAATCTAAGTTGCTGATATTCAATCATGTCCCTACGTTGATGGTGTGGTTGGTTCAAGTTGTTGTTCATTCCTATTCCTCCATTGACGGCGTAATATGGTTTGAGTTATTGTTATTCGATTTTGCTTTTCCGTTGATGGTATGGTAGAATCTAAGTTACCGATATCTGATCTCATCCCCCCATTGATGGTGTGGCTAGGTTCAAGTTGCTATTCAATCTTGCTCTACTATTGATGGTGTAGTAAGGTCTGAGTTGTTGTTATTCGATTCTACTTCTATATTGATGGTGTTGTAAAATCCAAGTTGTTATCCGATCTTGTCCCTTCGTTGATGGTGTGGCTGGGTCTAAATTATTGATATCCAATCTTGCTGCGCCGTTGATGGTGTAGTAAGGTTTGAGTTATTGTATTCAATTCTGCTTCTCCATTGATGGTGCGGTAGAATCAAGTTGCTGACATTCAATCTTGTCCCTTTGTTGATGGAGTGGCTGCATTCCAAGATGTTATTCAATCCAGTTCCTCCGTTAATGGAGTGACTAGAACCAAAATGTTATTCTTCGGTCCTGCCTCTTCATTGAATGTTGTAGCTAGGCCAAATCCACTCTTTTAGATCCTGCCTTTTCGTTGGCATTGTAGCTGGGTCAACCCTATCAATTTCAGACCTTGCCTGTTTCAAGTGTTGTAGCTTGGTCGAACTATACTATCCTCTGGTCTTGTCTCTTCGTCGGGTGTTGTAGCTGGGCCAAAATCTATTCTTTTAGATCCTACCTCTTCGTCTGGTGTTGTATCTGGATCAACCTTACTGACTTCAGACATTGTCTTTTCGTCGGGTGTTGTAGCTTGGTCAAATTTAACTTTCAGTAGTGCCTCTTCGTCGGTGTTGTAGCTGAACTAAATTTGCTAACTTCTGATCTTGCCTCTTTGTTGGGTGTTGTAGCTGGACCAAATTTATTGCCTTTTGATCCCGCCTCTTCGTCGATGTTGTAGTTGGATCAACCTTGCTGACTTCAAACCTTGTCTCTTTGTCGGTGTCGTGGCTGGGTCAAACTTTACTAACTTCAGGTCTCGCCTCTTCGTCGATGTTGTAGCTGAACCAAGTTTGCTAACTTATGGTCTTGCCTCTTCGTCGATGTTGCAGTTAGACCAAGACTTTCAATCCTGCCTCTTCGTCGGTGTTTTAGCTGGATCAGCTACATTGACTTCAGACCTTGCGTCTTCGTCAGGTGTTGTAGCTTGATCGAATTATACTATTCTTCGGTCCTGTCTCTTCGTCAGGTGTTGTAGCTAGGCCAAATCTACTCTTTTAGATCATGTCTCTTCGTCAGAGTTGTGGCTTGATCAGACATAAGAACCTTTATCTCTCGATCTTGTCTCTTCGTTAATGTGGCAGCTGGATCAAAGCCTTTTTGACAAGTCCGGCAGAAATGTTTGCGCAACGTGCTTAAACACGATAAAGTTTAAGATAATGTATAATTCAAATTTCCATCAAAATCCATTTTCGTGAATGGTCAAAGGGAAATAAATTCTTTGGAAAAATCCAATGTCGTGATTGGTATAAACTGCTTGTACCCAGTGGAATGGTATAGCTAGCCCGGTGCAAACGACTACTAGTAAAGGCAACTCAAAATCGTTAATCCCTGAGTATTTGGGAAAATACAAAAGAAATCTATGAGCTAAGCTCTGGATCAAAACTTACTGACTTCCGATCTTGCCTCTTCGTCGGAGTTATGGCTGGGCCAAACCTTCATCATTCGATCATGTGTCTTCATCACTGTTGAGTTGGATCAAGTTTTATATACCTTGCCTCTTCGTCACTATTGCAGCTAGGTTAAATTTTCTTCAAGCATTGCATCGTCGTCAGAGTCGTAGCAAGCCAAACTCGCTGTCTTCCCCAATAGATCCTTCATTTTGAAGATTTTTGCTTACAAGAGCGGCAAAAAAGATCAACTAAAGCCCAAAGAAAAAGCGGTGGCCAGAAAGAGGAACCCTGACTAACCGGACAAAAATTGTTACTTTTTTATCTTTGCTCTATTTCTGTTACACAACAATGAGCAAAGAGGGGCAGCTGTTGTACCCATTTTTGGTCCAGGTCAGACCCATTTTTCATTACTAACCCAAATCCATTACAAATAAAACAAACCCATAACCCAAATTACATAACCCATTACCCAAACCAGATCCAATGCCCAATACAAATACCCTGACCCAATCCAAACCCATCAGACCCAATATTACAAAATTACCCAATAACCCATTAAACCTAAATTACCCTAATACCCTTAACCCTAATAACCAAAACCCTAATACCCACTTGCCCTGCTGGCCGCCGCCGCCAATGTCCCTTCACATACGCGTTATGCCAGTGGCACGTGCGCCACCCACCGGCCACTTGCCTGGCCACCCCCTAAGCCGTCGTCCAAGTCAGACCTGCAAAATAGAAAAAGAAGAATCATCAAATCATAAATTGTAATTTTTTATATCCTTTATGCATGTATCAAAAGGGTTATAAAAACCCAAACACGAATCTGTAAAAAGGGGTTCGGTGAATAAAAATGTAACCCCCTCGACCTGGCCTAGTTGCAAGACCGAACTGAGCGAGCTATATTAGGTTTACCGAGGTAAACCATTAAGAAAGTACCCGAAACGCGACCATTTTTTCTTTTATCTTGTCTAAATGCAAAATCATTAACATATATGTTCATACTGACATAGGTGAAAACACAACCCAATCGGGCGTCGATTTGACATCCAATTGGCTCAATTGCAAATTAGAGACCAAATTGCAATTTGATCAAACTACAGGGATTTAGCACATTTTTAAGTTACCAACCTTTAATTAAGCAGGTTTCATGTTCTCATGTCAAAAATCAGCTCAATTCGAACATTCAAATTCATTCAATTGCATCTATAACATTCAGGGACTAAAACGCTAGAAAATAGAACTCCACTTCCATGACATTAATTGAATTAACAGACAACTGTACCGATACGCAAGCCACCGTATCAATATGGTGCCTTACACATGCATGTACTATTTCGATACACTGTAACCCATTTCGGTACGCCTAGCTGGCAGATCGAAAATGTTTGACAATCGTACCGGTACGGTATGGTAGTGTTTCGGTACGCGAGTTTTGTCCCAAAAAGCAGAATCCAATAAACAAAATCCGTACCGAAACACCCAAGCCCGTATCGAAACATCATGCTTATTTTTGCCTAGTCGTACCGATACACACAAGCCCGTATCAAAACAACATTCTTGATTTTACCTAACTGTACCGATACGGTCCCTCGTGTATCGGTACGCCTGGGCTTGTAATGTCACATTTAGTTGGTTTAACAAGCTTTTAATCTATCCAAAACACCATAACATGCTTCTAACATACATCCAACATATTCAGGATACAATTCACAGCATAGTATCACAGATTCAACATCAATTCATGGCATTTTGCAACAAACGTAAATCTATAGGCATGCAATCTAGAAAACCATTCAATTAAAACATGAAACTTCAAACCATCACCAAAAACAAACCATAAAGACCATTTACAACTTTAGAGCAATCAAACTAACTTGCTCAAACAGGGAGTTTATCAAAACATCTCCCAAAACGAAAACAAGTACCCCAATGCCTTTATTACTTATAATCCAGTCCAAACATACTTTGGTAACCAAGTCTTGCTAGGATCCCTTGCTCCTTGCTGCCGCCAAAGCTCTCAATTCTCTGCATTGATGGACAATAAAAGCGTAAGCACACAAGGCTTAGTGAGGAGCGCTCACAACCAAAACACCACCAATGCATTTAAAACCATTTCTCAACATTACATTGAAACTTATTTCAAACAACCTTTAAGACATTATCATGCCTTTAAAACCATGCACTTAACATCTTTAAAACCAGCATATTGACCATATACAGCATGTATCATTAACCAACATCAAGTCTCATTGCTCAACCTCAATTTAAGCCCTCTCATGCATAACTACCATATGCAAAGCTTAAAGAGTAAACATGTATAAATCACATCATACAACATAAACCTTTCAATGATAAATTAACAATTATATTGGCTTACAAGTGATCATTAAACAAGTTCATTAACAAAAGAGTTCATCGGATATACGGATTCAACAAGTGTTCAACCAACACTTCAAGCCATCTCAACCGGAATAGCGATACAATAACAATCGCGGTACGTTACCAACCGGGTACACCTTTCAACCCACGGGGACACCAACCCCAATCATCGATTAGACGCTTAATCCACTAACGGGAGTCTACGATACTATTTAACCCCTCTACCGTTAGGGTACTCGAATAGAGTTTTCGGTACACGAATCTAAACCCCTCAACATCCAAGGCGACTTATTATAGTGCACTCAATCCTATGGCCGGCCAACTATATCCAATAACAATTTTAAAAGCACATCACTTGCCAATATAATTAACCATTTAACATTTACCTCACTATTTTTAACAAGCATTAACCAACCCATTTTTCCAAAGCAACAACCATGCTTTAAACTACAAATATAACCCATACTTACAAGGATCACTTTCTATGTGCATCCTTCAGCAGTTCATGCTTATAAACAGTATATCAAACACTTTAAATCATGCTTAAATAATAGGTAACATGTAAATCAAAACAAGTGTATAAAACCATTTAACACTAGCACGACCGAGAGAGGATATCTATTTTTACTTACTTCTGAGTTTAAACGAGCGTATCAAGCTAATTTTAAACCCCCATAAACCACCTTAAAACATTCCAAAGCAGGAATCCACGTTCTTACTCACCGATACGCGAAGCCTTGATTTACCGACGCAAAATCAAGCGTCTGAAGCCTCCAATGCCACACCATTTGCTTCCAAAACAACCTCCCCTATTTAAACCACATAACAACAGGGGATTAATGCATCTCCATACATTTACAACACTGCAACAATAGATTCTCATGGATTCTTGCATTCACCTCACAATTACCCAACCACAACAACCTAAAACTTCAACTAATCCTTTCCAATCACAAACCAGCCACAACCTAACAATCTAACACCACTTTTATCATCAATTAACTTCTAGAAACAGAATCAAATCAACCTAACACCTTCAGCAAACACACAACCACCATAACACCTCAAAAACACAAATCTAGCAACCTAATCAATTAGAGATTCAAGAGTTTTGGGATTCTATTGATAATATTGACTTATAAACATCATTAAACATCCAAAATATGTTCAAAAATATTTCATAACACTGGAAATCAGATTCAATTCGAATATTTCATAATTTCATCAATTTTACCCAATTAAATCTATATAAAAACATAAAATCAAATTGTAAACCATAAATCAATGATCAAATACTTGAGAATATCAATAAAGAACCATTTAACAGATGATATCACGGACCTTACCCATGTTTTGTGATTTCTCCCTCAATTTGCTTGTTTAAAGCTAAGAAAACATAAGATTTCAATGAGATTTTGTAAAACAAAGTTAAAGAATCAAGTTAGAATCAATAATCTGAGTGAAAAGAATCTCTCATCTCTGGATTTTGATGAAATTATGAGTGTTTGGCAGAAAAGAAGTTGAGAGAAAAGGTTTAGGAAAAAGTTATGTAAATTTTCTTTAAAAGCAAATAACTAACTTAGATATTTTAATCCCTCTTAAACCACCTTTGAAACACATGTTTAAAATGATAATTGAAGGGAGAAACCACCAGCAAAAACTTGGTAATTTAGCTCCTTAAGGATTCTAAGAATTTGACCCTTTTCATATTAGTCACTTTAAAACAGTTTTCAAAAATCGCATTTTGGTCACTAACAAAAATGTCACATTTTCAAATTCCATTTTCCAAAATTGATTCCATCAAAAATCAATATATATTAAAAGATGATTTTTAACTATCTTTCCACATTTTTATCTTACCGAAAAATATACAGTCTTGAACCGACTCGAATCTCTAACCCGATCCACCAGACCGTCTAATAAACATCAAAACCGCTAGGCCTAAAACCTGACATCTTGGTGTATTCGTGTTCAGAAGAGGAGCATGATTACCATCTGTGTGTAGTTTTACAGACTCTCCGAGATAGACGTCTTTTTGCCAAGTTCAGCAAGTGCGAATTTTGGCTTTCGGAAGTGGCATTCCTTGGTCACATAGTTGTTGCGGATGGAATCCGCGTGGACCCTCAGAAGATTCAGGTTGTAGTGGAGTGGAAGCCTCCACGGAATATTTTGGAAGTTTGTAGTTTCCTAGGACTTGTCGGGTATTATAGGCGGTTTGTCAAAGGTTTCTCCATTATAGCTGCACTGTTAATCAAGTTGTTGCAGAAATGGGTCCCTTTTGAATGGAATGAGAAAAGACAGTGAAATTTTGAGCAACTAAAAGCTTATCTCACGAAAGCTCCAGTCTTAACCCAACCCGAGCCTGGAAAAGAGTATGTTGTGTTTAGTGAGGCGTCTTTGAATGAGCTTGGTTTTGTCCTTATGCAAGAGGGTAAGGTGGTTGCTTACGCTTCGAGACAGCTTAAACCACATGAATGGAATTACCCTACCCATGATTTGGAGCTCGCTGCCGTCATCTTCGCATTAAAGATTTGGAGGCACTTACTCTATGGGGAGAAGTGTTATATTTATACAGACCATAACAGCTTGAAATACATGCTTACACAAAAGGAGTTGAATCTGAGGCAACAACGGTGGATTGAATTGTTGAAGGACTATGATTGCATCATAGAGTATCACCTCAGTAAGGCGAACGTAGTGGTTGATGCCCTAAGTAGAAAATCTATGTCTAACCTGAGAGCTATGTTTGCCCGGTTGAGGATGACCGAGGATGGGGGTCTTCTAGTCGAGCCTCGTATTGAACCTACATTAGTACAAGAGATAAAGAGGACTCAAGCTTTGGACGAAGAATTAGTAGCACATATTGAAGCGGTCCAGAAAGTTGAAGATTCAGACTTTGAGGTACAAGATGGTAGGTACTTGTACTTCAAGGGGCACTTGTGTGTTTCGGCCTTAAAAGATTTGAGAGATTGCATCTTAAGGGAGGCACACCGTAGTCCTTTCGCTGTACATCCAGGAAGCAACAAAATGTATCAAGATCTTCATCTTTTTTATTGGTGTCCAAGTATGAAAAGGGATGTCTCTAAATTCGTGACAAGGTGCTTAGCTTGTCAGCAAGTGAAGGCGGAACATCAGGTTCCATCAGGGTTGCTTCAGCCTATTCAAATTTAGCAATGGAAATGGGATCGGATCACCATGGATTTTGTCATCGGGTTATCGATGACCCAAAGGAAGCATGATGCCATTTGGGTTATTGTGGATCGTTTGACCAAGTCTGCTCATTTCTTGCCGGTACGTATAGATTTTACCTTGGAAAGGTTGGCTCAGTTGTACATAAAAGAGATAGTAAGGTTGCATGGTGTGCCATCATCGATCATTTCAGATAGAGACCCACGATTCACAGCTAGGCTGTGGAAGAAGATCCATAATGCCTTGGACGCCAAGCTACATTTTAGTACAGCTTTTCACCCTCAAATCGATGGTTAGTCTGAGCGTGTTATTCAGATTCTTGAGGACATGCTTCGGTGTTGCATTGTGGACTTTGCAAAGAGTTGGGATGACCAGTTGCTGCTTGTAGAGTTTGCTTACAACAATAGTTACCGGTCGAGCATAAAGATGGCCACTTTTGAGGCATTATATGGGCATAAGTGTAGGACACCCTTGTGTTGGACCGAACTCGATGAGAGAAGGATCGTGGGATCTGACCTAGTTTGCCAAACCGAAGAGAAAGTTCAAATCATTAATGATAGGTTACAAGCGGCTTTTGACCATCAGAAGGCCTACGCGGATCGAAAACGCAAACACATTGAGTATGATGTCGGTGAAAAGTGTTTCTCAAGATATCTCCATGGAAATGAATCATTCGTTTTGGCCGCAAAGGGAAGTTAAGCCCAAGGTACATCAGACCCTATGAGATACTTGAGAGAGTGGGACCAGTGGCTTATCGGTTAGCCTTGCCACCGGAGTTGGCTCGTATTCACGATGTTTTTCATGTATCTATGTTGAGGCGTTACCGTTCGGATCCTTCTCAGTTGTTCCGCTTGAAGAAATTGAGGTAAATGCTGACTTGACATATGAAGAAGTACCAGTTGGGGTCCTTGACACAGGAGTCAAAGAGCTTCACAACAAATGCATACCTTTGGTAAAAATGTTATGGAGGAACCATAATGTTGAAGAGGCAACGTGGGAAGTCGAGGATGACATGAGAGTTCTCTATCCGTATTTGTTCCCATCAAGTAAATTTCGAAGACAATTTTCTTTTAGGAGGTGAGAGTTGTAACGACCCAGATTCTAACAATCCAAGAGTCGGGTTAAATCGAGGTATAGACCTCATATTTAAGTTGCGTAAGTGGGCTTGCAGGAGCTTTTGGGCCAGCCTTGTGTGCTGGGTTGATGGTTAGGCTTGTATTTTAGAGGTTGGAGGAGGACATGAGTGTAAATTCACCCTTGGTATGAAAAAGAGGGGGAAATGAGATTAATTTTTATGCAGCTTGTAAGGCAGATGTTGCGTGTAATAAGTGCTACGCAAATGTGCAAGTATACACGTCGCAACTAATAAAGTGATTCGAGTATCGTCTCCACAGGGATTGGTTTGGGCCACTTTGCTTAAGTTACTGCACTGTAAAAATAAAAACACAATTGATAATAAGAGTTGATTTTAACGAGTAAAGTAAAAGCAATAAACTAAAAGAATAGATGAAAGAAAAAGAGAGAATAGGCCAGGTTCTCGTGAGTTGAGGTGTGATAGCCGATTGGATCGTCTTGGTAAAAGAGTGCAAGGGCAACTCAGTTGCCGTGGCAACTTGCACAGCGGGGTTGCCTTGGCAACTAATCGATTGTTGCCTGGGCAACTACTTGGGCGTCTGGGCAGCAACTTCAAGGTTCGGCGGAGCGTTCTTCAATGGTTTCTTCTTATCCCTAAGTCGAAACTCTAGCTACTTGTGCATGCCTTGATAATACATCCCTGTGTGAATCAAGGGTGAACAACAACCAATCTTGCGCTCCTCTTAGCCGTTGAAATCCTTAACTTATTCCTAAGCCGGATTAATCTTCACCATCAATAGATTGAATAAAGACCATACTCATTTGTTTCTTGAATCTAACTCTCCCGATATTAGATAAATAGATGAAGTTACGAGATCCTCTCCTAATTCACTCGCAAACAAAAATAAGAACCAAGAATGAGTAAACCTTGAATTGAAAGTGCAAACTCTTATTACCTAAACAAAATCCAATTGTTTTTCACAACAACAAAACACAATAACCCCAACCAATCAAGTTAGTTCATGGTTGGGTTCAAAAGATATACAAAGAATAATCCCCAAACCATGAATCTAATGGAAGCAAAGAAGAAGAAAAAGAAGAAATCAAACTCTCTCCCCCTTGCTCTCTTGTCGAAATTTATCTCCTCTTGCCCTATGGAGTTGTCGAAATTTTCCCTCTTCTTGCCCTTTGGATTGTCGAAATCTCCCTTTTATTTATAGGGCTAGGCCAAAGTCCTTCTTTGAGGAGGAAGTTAAGTTGGAATTAAATTATCTTTAAATAATATAATTCTTTATTAGAATTGTATTCCTACTAGAATTTCTCCTATCTTCTTGGAATTTAATTCTTCTTTAATCTCTGCATGGAAATCAAATTCCTTTGGGTTTGGGCTTTGCTCCACGTCATCTTGGGCTTGTATAGTCATCAATTTCGACTACCATATCACCTTTGCTCTTGTCGACAATTGCCATGGCAACTGGCTCGGCGTCTCCTTCATGTATTGCCCTGGAAACTAGCTCGGCATATCCTTCATGTATTGCCCTGGCAACTAGCTCTAGCTTTGCTTTGGCAAGTGATCCTGTACATACACACAAAACACACCAAAGCAGCATCTTTTCCCACAAAAACTACCAAGTTATGTAATCAAGCTCAACGATGGAAGGAAACATAGATTAATGCATGAATGGCTAATTATGCAACTAATATGAGCCTAAGTCTAACAATAATATGAGTAAAAAGGGTAAGAAAAATAGTACTTTTGAACACTTATCACACCCCCAAACTCGAACTATTGCTTGTCCTCAAGCAATGCAAACTAAGAATTACCTGCCAAGACTTTAATCATCAAAGACATGCTTTAAACTTGAATTCAAACCTCGGAACCGTGGCACAAAGTATGATCACCTTTTAATTTTTCGGATAGCCCAAAAATTACCCGGAACAAAACTATAATGCTCGTGACAATGTGTGTGCGTAGTTGTGTACAAGTTGATTTTCAAGATTCTATGTGAACAATAGGCTTTTATCAATTTAATTACCGGGGCATTTATTTTTATTTTCACTAGAGCCAATTTCGGGCACCTCTAGCAAAGTAAGAAATTTCTCATTTTATTTTAGTCGACTAGAGCCAATTTCGGGCACCTCTAGCGATTCTTTAATGTGCATTAACTACTAGAGCCAGTTTCGGGCACCTCTAGCAAGAAAGAGCAATTACTACTAGAGCCAGTTTTGGGCACCTCTAGCAAGAAATTAACTTTTAATTTTCAATTTTAAATTTACCCTAATTTTAAGCAACCTGAGTTCACTAAGTTTCTTTCAATCATCAAGCCACAACCGTGTAAAAAAATTCAGCATCATAGTAAAATTCTAAGTTCTTTTCATGTAATCCTAAAATTAAAGGTTCTTTCAATTAAGTGCAGTGGCAAAAATTCATCATTGGATATTCAACAAGTCTTAAGCAATTAAATCCAATTAAAGGCGTGGCAAGTAACATATGCAACCTATATGTGATTGCTAATGATGAATGCAACTAAACATGAAACTAACTAGAAACCAGCACCCCCCAAACTCGAGAGAAGCATTGTCCTTAATGTATGTAAAAGTGAAACAAAATTTAAAAGATACTAAATGAAATGAGTTAGTCGGAGAGGTCGTCACCTCGTGTGATAAGTTTCCTTCGTGCCATTTGCTTGATTCATTTTTCAATCGGTGGTTGAATGCTGGTACTGCGTGAATAGCATTGCTTTGATTTGATTCATGTTTGCCGATGCAGGTTCACTTGCATGGGCATCAGTAGTTGCCGAAGCCATTGTGTTGCCTGGGCATCGCCAGTTTCTGTTGTGGTTGCTGTGGCAAGTAGTCGGCAGTAAATTTCCTTAGCATGGTGGTTGTGAGTCTTGTTGTGGAAAAGAAAACCTGGAAACTAAAGATAATGAAGAAAAATAAAATATATCCTAAAAAATAAAGAGAAAAAAAATAACCGAAAATAATAGAACAAAATAGTTCGAGAAAAAAAATAAAAATTCAAAATGAGAGCATGCTCATGCATCTCCTAAGGTGTCAACTTCTTTGTTACGTTCTACATGGGCACCGTTGTAGTGCTTCAATCTCTGTCCGTTAACTTTGAATTCATGTTCGTCGGTAATGGACTTGATTATCACGGCACTATGGGAGAATGGTTTGACAACTTTGAATGGTCCCGATCGTCTTGATTTTAGCTTTCCCAGGAAAAGTATTAGCCGAGAATTGAATAAGAGAACTAGTTGCCCTGGCATGAATTGTCGCGGCAATAGTTTCTTGTCGTGCCATTGCTTTGTTTTCTCCTTGTAGATTTGTCCATTGTTATAGGCGAGTGCACGAAATTCTTCTATCTCGTTGAGGTACAACAAACGCTTTTGTCCGGCACTTTCCTAATCCATATTCACGGTCTTGATTGCCCATTGGTTTGTAGGTGATATTGCCCGTCCTCTGGCAACGATCAGATTGCTTGTAAAACTCTTGGGCATCTTTGTACAGTGTTGGCCAATACAAACTAGATTGAAAAACTTTGGCCGCGGTACAAGTTCCTCCAGAATGTTCTCTATAGGGTGAAGAATGGCATTGTCAGAGTACATTCTGTTGCTCCTCTTCAGGGACACATCAGCGTATAACCTGATCCGCACATTGTTTAAACAAAAGAGGCTCGCCCCAAAAGTAATACTTAGCATCATGGCGGAACCGCTTCTTCCCTTGGTGAGTAAGGCCATAAGGTAAAATACCACAAACAAGGAAATTAACTAAATCCGCGTACCAGGGTATTGCCGAGGCATGTGCTGTCGTGGCGACTGCTCCCAAGATTGCCGAGTTGTGTGTATCTAGAGTTGTCGAGGCATCGAGGGTTGCCGAGGCATGTGCATCCATGTTTGCCGAGGCGTTAGGGGTTACCGAGGCATGCGCATCCATGGTTGCCGAGGCATCAAGGGTTGCTGCGGCATTGAGGGTTTCCGAGGCAAGCTTTTCCTTTAGGGTTTTGAATGCTTGGGCGCAAGAATCATCAAAATTGAAGACTTTATCTTGGTGAGGGTAGTCTTTCGATCACGTCCACCTTAGCTTTGTCTACTTTAATTCTCTTGGATGAAATCTTGTGGCCGAGCACTATTCCTTCATCTACCATAAGATGGCACTTCTCCCAATTGAGGACTAAATCGGTTTCTTCACATCTTGCCAACACATTCTCTAAATTGTCGAGGCAACTGTTGAAGTCACTACCAAAAACAGAAAAATCATCCATGAAGTTCTCAAGGAAGTCTTCGACCATGTCTGAAAAGATTGCCAACATGCATCTTCTAATGTTAGTGCATATATGAGAAAACTTGAGGATGGTCGTTTTCGATACTTCTTATAGTCCATCCGCACCCTCCATCGGATGAAAATATTGCCCAAAAAGAGTTTGGCCAATGTGCTTGCCACTACTCCCTTTTGCGTTACCATGGTGGAGGTGTCTTTCTTCTTTGTTCGCTTGTAGTCCATGTATATTCTTCACCTTGCTACTATTCCTGAAGGCACAAATATATTAATAGGAAAAATTATATCCATTCTCAACCATTCAATTACCTCATTATTGTCGACTTCTATCATGGTTAGATGTAGCCTTTGTTGTCGTGGCAATTGCTGCTCAAGCCAATTGTCGTGGCAATCAGTTGCCAAAATTTGCTTTAAGTCAAGGGAAGAACCAATTTTCTGAAAAGCTTTACGAATCCAAACACCGTTTTCTTTTGGCCTCTCAAACATCTCCATCAGTAGAGATTTCGATGGCTTCAAATCTACCAACCTCGGTTCCTCAAGACATACCTGCAATGGACGAGGTGAGTTTTTAAAGAATTCGAATGGTTCAACCATTACCTGCTCATATTCCATTGGCAAAGTATTATCATCTCGTTAATCTTGCATGTGGTCGTGTAATTGCCGTGGCAATTGTAGATGAGAGCAATCTACAGATTCTTGCTTCAACATCAACGTTGTAACCTTCTGGGCATCAGGTTCCTCAGAATTTGTTGTAGTATTGTTGTTCTCAACTTCACTGAGTGTTATCGCGGCATTGCTCTGTTCAGGCTCCTCAATCATTGCCGAGGCAATTTGTTGTTCATGCTCATCATGTGTTGGGAAGTCTCTCTCATTGGCATCATCTTGACTTTGATATTCTAGTTGTTCCTCACACATCGGAGAGCTTTCTTTGCATTGCTCCTTATCCTCTTGCCTTGGGACGTCAGTATCCCTAGGAATGAATTGTTGGTGCATGTTATCCATTACATATGTGGATCTCCCCAATTGATTTTCTGAATCCCCTAAGGTTGCATCCCACTGAGCTATCCTCGTATCCATAGATTTTGATAGCTCTCGAATCTCTTCAATTGATCCGTCAAGTCTAGCCAATGAAGCTAGTAACGTTTCTTCCAAGTAATTGGAATGCTCTTGAAAAGGACTACATTGCCATGGCATATCTGTTGTTGCGGCAAAATTGTTATGGTAAAAAAAAATTGAGCTTTTTGACCATACCATGAAGAATTTTGCTGTTGGTTCCCTCTATGGTCCTCCATGTAGTTATATGCACCGAAAATGTGAGGGCAATTTTCAAACACATGATGTTCTCCACACATAGCACAAGATTTTTCCATTGTATAAGTTCTTTGGGCTTTTTTCGGTTGGTATAGGTAATCATCAAAGGGTACAATGAACTCTTGATTAGATTGATTCATATCTTCCAACATCATCTCTCGAATAGATTGGCTTTTATTCCCCGACATGTTGATGTCCTTTAACTTGTAACGCACCTAATTTTTTTTATAAACAAACAAAAAGAAAAGTTAGTAAAACTAAGAGAAAAAAAATGCAATAACAAAAACAACTAACACCAACTGCCAATCCCCGGCAACGGCGCCAAAAACTTGTTGCGTGTAATAAGTGCTACGCAATTGTGCAAGTATACACGTCACAAGTAATAAAGTGATACGAGTATCGAGTATTGCCTCGACAGGGATTGGTTTGGGCCACTTTGCTTAAGTTACTGCACTGTGAAAATAAAAACACAATTGATAATAAGAGTTGATTTTAACGAGTAAAGTAAAAGCAATAAACTAAAAGAATAGATGAAAGAAAAAGAGAGAATAGGCCAGGTTATCGTGAGTTGAGGTGTGATAGCCGATTGGATCGTCTTGGTAAAAGAGTGCAA
Source organism: Hibiscus mutabilis (assembly GCA_019671005.1). Taxonomy (NCBI): domain Eukaryota; kingdom Viridiplantae; phylum Streptophyta; class Magnoliopsida; order Malvales; family Malvaceae; genus Hibiscus; species Hibiscus mutabilis. Next base: position 23,892,562 of record CM033747.1, read on the forward strand.
GGGCAACTTGCACAGCGGGGTTGCCTTGGCAACTAATCGATGGTTGCCTGGGCAACTACTTGGGCGTCTGGGCAGCAACTTCAAGGTTCGGCGGAGCGTTCTTCAATGGTTTCTTCTTATCCCTAAGTCGAAACTCTAGCTACTTGTGCATGCCTTGATAATACATCTCTGCGTGAATCAAGGGTGAACAACAACCAATCTTGCGCTCCTCTTAGCCATTGAAATCCTTAACTTATTCCTAAGCCGGATTAATCTTCACCATCAATAGATTGAATAAAGACCATACTCATTCGTTTCTTGAATCTAACTCTCCCGATATTAGATAAATAGATGAAGTTACGAGATCCTCTCCCAATTCACTCGCAAACAAGAATAAGAACCAAGAATGAGTAAACCTTGAATTGAAAGTGCAAACTCTTATTACCTAAACAAAATCCAATTGTTTTTCACAACAACAAAACACAATAACCCCAACCAATCAAGTTAGTTCATGGTTGGGTTCAAAAGATATACAAAGAATAATCCCCAAACCATGAATCTAATGGAAGCAAAGAAGAAGAAGAAGAAGAAATCGAACTCTCTCCCCCTTGCTCTCTTGTCGAAATTTCTCTCCTCTTGCCCTATGGAGTTGTCGAAATTTTCTCTCTTCTTGCCCTCTGGATTGTCGAAATCTCCCTTTTATTTATAGGGCTAGGCCAAAGTCCTTCTTTGAGGAGGAAGTTAAGTTGGAATTAAATTATCTTTAAAGAATATAATTCTTTATTATAATTGTATTCCTACTAGAACTTCTTCTATCTTCTTGGAATTTAATTCTTCTTTAATCTCTGCATGGAAATCAAATTCCTTTGGGTTTGGGCTTTGCTCCACGTCATCTTGGGCTTGTATAGTCATCAATTTCGACTACCATATCACCTTTGATCTTGTCGACAATTGCCATGGCAACTGGCTCGGCGTCTCCTTCATGTATTGCCCTGGCAACTAGCTCGGCATATCCTTCATGTATTGCCCTGGTAACTAGCATATCCTTCATGTATTGCCCTGGCAACTAGCTCTAGCCTTGCTTTGGCAAGTGATCCTGTACATACACACAAAACACACCAAAGCAGCATATTTTCCCACAAAAACTACCAAGTTATGTAATCAAGCTCAACGATGGAAGGAAACATGGATTAATGCATGAATGGCTAATTATGTAACTAATATAAGCCTAAGTCTAACAATAATATGAGTAAAAAGGGTAAGAAAATAGTACTTTTGAACACTTATCAGCAGACCTCATTCATGTTTCCCCTTTATCTCCTCTTTCTCATACTCTCCATCTCTCTCTTTCAAATCTTGTGGTTCAAGGCTTAATCTTTAGGGTTTTGAGAGGGAATCACGGATTGTTGACTGAGGAAGGTTTTTCAGCTTCAGGAGATCTATCAATCAAGGTAAGGATGGTTAGTTTTAGTGGATAAGAGTGTTTGGTGGGGGTAGATGAGGGAGAATGAGAATGGGTTTTTGGGGAGCTTCATTCTCGCATAGGTCTGTGTTTTAACTCCCTTAATTTCCCCTACAATGTGGTAACACGTTTGGTAACATCTCTTATAATGAAAGAGATTGGGAACTTATCCAAGGCTCAAGAAGGGAGGAAAGCTTGAAGCTTTGGAGGAAGGCTTGTTTTATCGGCTAAGCTAAGGTTAGCACACTACTAACTCTCATAGTTTCCTAGAAATCATAAAGTTAAGCTTTGAAGCATGATTTGGAGTTTTAAGCCTAAGAGTAGCTTGAGTGGTTGTTAATGGCAAATCTTAGAATTGTTGTTGTAATGGCTTGAAATTGGTTGTAATCCACCCAAAACTATCATCATAACTTGTGGGAATGATTTGAGGTTTATCCATGGGGGTTAAACAAGGTTTCTAGGTGAAACCCATACCCAGAGTTTGAAAATCGAGCTCGTGTACTGGTACTGGATTTAGAGTATCGGTACGCCTTAGTAAAACATGGGAAGGGTTGTGAAGGGCGTACCGATACGCCTCCCCGTGTATCGGTACCCCTTGCAAGTGAAGAATTCTAGTAACGCTATCGTGTACCGATACACAAAGGGCGTATCGTTACGCACTGTTACATTGCCTGAGGAAGGCTTGGCGTACCAGTACGCGTATGTGGGAGTACCAGTACAAGGGTAGATCGGTACGGGGCATTTTTGGTACCGATGGTACGTACCGGTACGGAATAGAGCTTATCGGTACAGCTTACGAGTTTAATTCTTTCGAATCTAAAACGAGTATCGGTACTCATTGGTGAGTATCTGTACCTAGAGGGGAGTACCGATACCCACATAGGAGTATCGGTACTCACTTTGCATTCTGCCCAAGAAATTTGGCTTTACGTTCGGGAGTTCTATAATTCGAGGCAAAGGGCCCTGGGGGTCTTTTAAGGTGTAAAACAAATACTAAAACTAAGAAACAGATATATTTAACCCCGTATGTGAAATAATTGGCTAATGTCTCGGTAATAATAGGGTAAACCGTGTGAGGTAGTAAACCATAGGGATCCTAGGTGGATCAATCGAGGCTGTGTGGTAATTAGGGTCCTTGTTGTGTCTGAGGGACGCCTAGATAGTCGAGTCATCCCTTGTCGTTGGGATTTAGATACCCTAAGTGTGTTGCAACACCTTGAATACTTCCCGAATGTTGGATCCCGATGCTTTGTGGACGCGGGCCTCATTCGAAGATGCTTGATGAGAGATCCCGAGCATGGATGTAGGATCCTGATGCTATGTGGACGCGGGCCTTACTCGTAGTGTAGGATCCCGATGCTATGTGAAGAATTCAAGTGTAGGATTTCGATGCTTTGTGGATGCGGACCTCACTTAATTGTTGTTGGTGTTATCTGTGTGATGCTAGGTAAATGTATGAGATTCTAGTATGAGCTGTGTGCGTGATCGTACATTCATAATGCCGTGTGTTTAGGCGATTATGGTAGCGTCAATACTATATTGCCATGATATCATTCTTGTTGCATTGCTTTATTTATGATTTGCATAAAGCATGGTTGAGTGGCGGTGTATCCACTAAGCTTGTTAGCTCAGCGTTCAGAATCGTTGTTTCCGTTCGCAGGTTAGTAGGTTATCGTGAGGCTTGAAGGAGCACCATCAAGGTTTGGATTTCAGCATCGACTCTAGCGGTTGAGTACAAATACTAGATGTAATGGGCTATGTATTTCGTAGGACCCTATATGTATTTTGTAACTCTTATTTTGTATTAATTTGGTCAAAGTCGAATATTTTAATATTTGTAAATGAAGCTCTGTGAATACTATTTTAAATATTTGGATTTAACTATGTTTTCAATGTATGGACTTATGTTTTTATTGGGCTTATATATATTGGGCTGGAAAAAGGAAAAATTTTAACGGTGTTGATTTTGGGCTTAGGGCCCAATGTGGCATCCGGGTCAAGGGTGTTACATATTTTTACGTATTTATTTTAATATATTAAGAGAATATTTTCTACTTTATTTCGAAAATTAGCTCCGGAGTAATGTCCCGACTCATTCAGGTGTCATCTTCATCAGTCTTCGTAAATAAGGAAATGTTCTACTTAAACCTTTTTTGGGATTAAATTTTAAATTAAATTCGGATTTTTATTTTCTTGCAACGAAAACACTTAATCAACGCGGTACCAATTTTGGGTGTTGTGGGTGTTAATCCTTCCCCACGCGTAACTGACTCCTAAACCCAAACATTTTGAATCTCTGGTTAATTTTTACAGTGTTCGGCCTACCAAACTAGCCGGTGACGACTCCATTTTCCGTTTTTAAAAGTTTTACGGCATTCTGCTAGAAGTGTCATCCCGGTCTCTGGGTATCATCTCATTTGATACCGTACATAAAATATTTTTATCGATTATTTATTTCCAAAAGAAAAAAAAGCCTACGACAGTTTATAAGTGATTCAAAAAAAAGAGTATGTTTATAAGTGTTTAAAATGCAAAAGATGTTGGTATATGTTTTTTGCAATTAGGGGATTTTTATGCCAGAAGAAAGTCTAATTTTTGCATTACATGCCATTGGTTTTGAAAATTTTAAACCTGATTTCGATACCTTTAAACTTCAAACTGAAATTAGTTTCTAAACCTTCTTTGAGGTTTCAATACCTCTCAGCTGGTATCGAAACTCATAGGGGGTTTTCGATGCCTTGTGATCTAATTTGATAAATTTATATGTTTGGCCCTTCAATTGTTATTTGCTTCAACATATGATCATTTTATGTTTAATAAATGATATTCTTAATTTATAATTGGTAAAAGTTTAAAATTATACTCAATCTTGTTATGATTCAATGTTTGATAGTTCATTTTTGTTTAAGTCTTTCAATGTGACATCTCTGGCCATAATTTTGACTAAGCCAAGATAGGAGTGTTACAATTTATTTTCATATTTCGACAAAATATATGTTAAAATCGACTCTAAATACATTTGGATTAGGCTTTGATACTAATATTGGTGTAGTTTTGTCGGGAAATACTTAAGTTAATTGGTACTGGATGAACCACTAAAAACATAAACAAAAATACAAGAGAATAGTTTATACAGTTTGGATCAACGATCCTACTACCTATGTGGAGCCTTACTTAGGGAAATCCACTATAGCATTATCTAATGCAAGATATAATAATCCTCAACCTAACTACACATGCTAGTCGTAAACATTCCATTATATAGGGGCAAATCCTTAAAAGAACTAATAGGGCCACGGTCTCCCCAAAATTTTGAGAAATTCAAATTTTGCCTTTAAATTTTTTTAAAATTTTAATTTATCCCCTCAAGATTTTTAAAAATTCATATTAACCTTTTAAAATTTTGAATATTTTTAATTAAATTTCCTCTCAAAATGTTTATTTATTTTTTGTTAAATCTCTCCAACTTATTAAAAATTTTAGGTAAACCCTCAAATATTTTTAAAGCTAAAAGGAAGCAAATGAAGAAAAAAATTAAAAATTTTGAGAAATTCAAATTTTGCCTTTAAATTTTTTTAAAAAATTTAATTTACCCCCTCAAGATTTTTAAAAATTCATATTAACCTTTTAAAATTTTGAATATTTTTAATTAAATTTTCTCTCAAAATGTTTATTTATTTTTTTGTTAAATCTCTCCAACTTATTAAAAATTTTAGTTAAAGCCTCAAATTTTTTTAAAGCTAAAAGGAAGCAAATGAAGAAAAAAATTAAAAAAGTGCTACCAAGGGGTGTTGAAAAAGTGACCTTGGCTAAGTGTGCTTGAGTCTTAGCCGTCTAAGCTAAGGCTATTCCTAATCTTAGCCCACCCTAAACAAATTTTAATCTGTTCCCGTAAAATTTGAACCAACATTAAATATCCAACTAACCCCTCAGTGAAATTAATGCCTCATTTCACATCTGAAAAAAAAAATCTAGAGCCTTTCCAAACTTTTCATCTTCCATCACCGTCTACTTCCCTGATCAGTGCCACTGCTCGTCCGTGAACATCATCGCCCTCGCCGACACGACCGTCGCCTCACCCAAACCTCAAGCCTAGTTGCCACTCCAGCTGTAACGTCTCCGTTCGCCGTGAAAAATGGTTTGAATGTTTATCGAAAACCCAAGGGTTTTCTGGTGATTACAGCCCCATAGGTCGTCTGTGCTCTTCATTGCCGTCACCACTAGACTTTTCATGTCGTGGCTAACAAAACCCTGCCCACCGATCGCCCCTCCAATGCGGTTCGTGTTTCGTCGGAGAATCATGAAAACCATTCGGTTTTCCTTCCATCGTCGTGTTTTTCGTCGTTTTCAAGCTCAGTAATTGCCCAAAACACTTTCGTTTTAAATTCCACGTCATTTGCTACCGTTCGGGAGAGTTTTCCAATCGTTTGAGGTCACGCATGGCTCACACGCGCCACCAGAAGCGATTTTCGATCGCTGTAGATGATTCGTCTTTAAACCGAAAAAGGTTCAGCCCTGAATCGGTCTAGCCAGATTGGGTTTAGATAATAAATTAGAGGTTAGCTCGGTTACGTATGTCAGACCAGCCTGCTTGGCCCAATGGCCTTTAGGTCTTAACCCAAATCGATTCAAGCCCAATTATTGACCCCACCCCAATTTGAGTCCGTCTGACACGATCTGAATTTGCCCGACTCGAACCCGGTTGACCATTTTACCGTTGACAGTTAATTTTGATCGAAAGTTAATTTTTTAAAAAAATTCTTATTTTGGGTTTTTTGACGTCCTAAATTCAATTTTACGCGAAATTCTAACCCAGAAGCCTCTAAATTTGGCCTTAAACCAAGTATGCATTTGTATCTAGTTAATTCATTTAAGAGATTTAATATTAAGTTATGGTCTGACATGAAGTGTGTTTATTTATAGATACCCAAGACTCACTTGACCAACTGTTTGTTCAGCCTAGTTCCTCTCAATTCGCACACCCACCTGTGCTCATAGTTACTCGAATGGTCTTAGAAACTCAGTAAATTATTAAGTTAGAATTTACTCTAATAGTAATTCTTTCTTGTTATGATCTAGGATCTTGCACTACTGCATAGTGTAGCGAGGCGGGTCTTTGTAGATCATTCTGACTAGCTTTTGAAGTGTGTTCCTTGTGTTCTATATTATTTTTTAATGTACTATTCAAAATGATTTTTCTGAATCAATTTTGGAATATTTTTCTAATTTATAACATGACTATTTTATATGTCCGAAAGTATGCCTCTATGTCTGATTGAAAGCATGTTCCATGGTTACTGTTTTACTAGAATTCATGTATATCTGTCTTATGAATTCCAATTTTAATATTTACGGTATAAAACTTGATTTTATCTGGGGTATACAATCTGGGATATACAATCTGGGATGTATTATGAAGTCTTTGCAGGTTCAGCCCTAATCCACCTGGTAATTCCTTATGGACCCAAGGTATTCCTTTGGGTAGGTTCTAATGCTTTAGCTCATGTAACTCCTTAATCAATTTTACTTTGATAATAACTCTTTCCCGTTATGATCTAAGATCTGGCACTACTGTAGAGCGTAGTGAGATGAGTGCTTAGTAGACCCTTTTTGACCAATTTTTGAGGTGTATTTCTTGTGTGCTATATTACTATTTTAATATACTGTTTGAAATGACTTCTCTTAATCAATTTTTGAATATTTTCTCAGATTTATAGCGTGGTTATTTTATATGTTCGAAAGTATGCCTCTATGCCTGATTAAAAGCATGTTCTTCGATTATTGTTTTACTGAAAATTATATATATGTCTTATAATTTCCGATATTAACATTTACAGTATAAACACTTGATTTTATCTAGGGTATGCTATATGTGATGTATTATGAAGTCTCTACAGGTTCAACCCTAATACGACTATTAGTTTTTTATGGACTCAAGGTATTTTCTTGGGTAGTTTCTGATGCTTCAGCTCAGGTATTTCCTTAAGGACCTAAGATATCCCCTTCGGTTGGCTCTTAAGTCAAATCGGCTTAAGGTAAGTCCTTATGGATGTAGTTCTAGGGAACTGCATATTAGTGTACAGTTGGATAGTAGTTAAGTGTTAAATAAAATTTTAGTTGCCTCTTAGAAATATGTTTTACTGAAATGATGTACACATGTCTGAATTTACTTAAATTTTTTATTCTGCACTTATTGGAACACACTGAACAATCTAGCTCACACCACAAAATTTTCCCCTTTCGAATCCTTTTGAATAGGTTTTCCGGACTTAAAACTTGAAGGATCGACACATTCAGTACACCCCTTTTGTTGTAATATTTTTATCTTCCAGACTATCTTCATTATGGTGATATGGGCCTATATTTTGATACTGTAAAAAAAACATATTTTATCTAAGATTTACTGTTAAAAACTATATATCAAACACATTTTCACTCTTTTATTTTTGAAAACATATTTTAATTTCTATTAATCAAAAGTGTTTTTAAATTTTAAAAAATTCAAAAAAAATTCAAAAAAAAAATATTTTCTAAACGAAATCTAAAGGATTGTACTACAAATATTAATGAGATGAATTGGATCAATATCCATACTTTTTGTATTGTATATAATGTATACTTTTAAATTCTACAAAATCTCCCAAATTTTAGTGGGAGAGTACTAGTATTCCGTTGTGTAAAAATATATTCACATTTTTCTTTTTAGGGAAAAATAGAAAAAGTTCAAGTAAAGGAGATCAAGACGGGTAAAAGCTGGACCCAAAATACAGGAGTTGTATGGTCTGGTATTGCAGTACATGAAATGGAATGGGGTTATATATATATATACATGCAGCTGATTAGAATCAATCTCTGTTCTACCTTTAACTTTTCAATCACATTCATAACTATACTTCATTACTCGGCAGCCACGCCAATCCGAGCCCCAGCACATTTAGTCCATCCATATGCAAACCTGTTCATGTTCATAATCATGAATTAATGAGGAAGCCCTCCCGGAACACAAAGAATGCATCACACTTCTATCAACTAATAGCTTACACATCATCACCTTCCCTACAAAGAAACCTCCAACCTCTCCAACTCGAAACTATGCCTTCCCGTAGCAAGCCCAACAGAAAATGCCGGCTGCATTAGCCGAATCGAATTACTATGCACGATATGTCATCTTTGCTTTTTCTTGCCAATGCCTCGGTTGTTAATCGTTTGGCTGCTACCTGTGGGTCCTTCACGGATTTCACCAAATTAACTGCCTCTTCATTCTTCATTACCTGCCGAAGAAATCAAACAAGTTATTTGGCTATTTACAGAAAAAAACATAAAACTAATGAACTATGCCATTTCCATTAATGCCACCATTTTATCGTTTCCTGCTCAAATAAATCTTTACTACAAAAGCAACAAAGATTTCGAAATATACCACCAATTTTAGCAGAACAAGTACAAAACACCACACCACAAGGCTTTGTTCTTTGCTATACATGAATTTCCCTAAAACCAGTCCGAGTATTTGTAATCGAGCATGCATTAAGTCGTGTTTCACAACATAAGAAGTTTGATACTAAAAATGTACAAACTTTTTAGTGCTATGAATGTCAAATTGATTATTATCCTATATATATTGACGACAGAGTTTTTAAACTACATTGGCAAGCGTACAAAATCAACACGTTCTTGCTAATTTCCCTAGTTATAGACGAATTGCAAAGTTTAAAAATCTAACATCGATGTATAGGATAATTTTTCATTCTAAATAGTGAACATATACTGCTAATTTTAAACAATAGAAACTTTTTACTGTTTTTGTTTTTCCTTGTGTAAAAGTACTAAAGGACATAATTGAACGGAGATTTTGTATCTAACAAGTTAATAACTATTCAAGGGGGAAGAACAATGATCTAAGAAAGAAACAATAAAAGTTTTAAAATAACATTTTATTACTATTATTATTTTTGAAGGTAAAGTAACATTTACTTGATCTAATATGCAACTTTTACCTAGACAATTTTAACAATTTTCCTCTTTCTAGAAATTTTCAACGTTTTTCTACTGAAATTTTCCCATGAAATTGTCTCCAAAATGAGTTAATTGATGCGTTAAAATTTTAAATCAGTGACAAGTCGGAACTTAATAAATTCAAATTATCAAGGATCTATCAATCACCACCTTATGGATATTAACAATCAATTTGATAATTATCTACTTTTATCAAATAGATATTAACCTTTCAAAACATCAATTAAATGCACATTCACCAACAACTATCATCAGGCATGTCTAAGTAAAGAATTAATTAATTATATTTTGAAAAAAGACTTGACGAAGAGGCTAAGCTGACAGCTAGGCTAATGACAAAACTTAATTGATAAGATACTAATACTTTGAGGACTCAATTTTTTATATTTTGACGTTTTGAGACCAAACTAAATTTAGGACCATAGTTTGAGGACAACTGATGCAATTAACCCAAACAAAATTAGTAAGGAAAGAAATATTGATAAAAGGGTAAATGCATGCAAATATTAAGAAACCATGAATTCTAAAGATGTTATAGATGAATTACTATATTAATAACTCTAGACTTATAAACCTAACACCTTGGTACACACGCACCACCTAATTTGTTATAACCTACTGTGATTGACAGTTCATGATAAATGCATGAAAGGGGTGAAACTATCAATTCATCACGCAATCTCCGCATCTTCAAGCTTCCTCCATTGACGTCACCACCATAAGCAAATCAGAATTTTCAGATTTGATCTTTACCTATCCTTTTTTTTTGCTTTGTTTTTCTCTTTATTTAGATTTGCACTACTCTATCAGTTCAGCTCATCAAAGGGAGACTGAAACCTTATCACTCCTAAGAGAAACTAAATCTATTTCAAGGTTTTTGATAGAACTTTGCTCGTTGTTTATTATTCCATACGTCCACTTTAAATAAAGATTGATCTTATTGCATAAATAGAAAAAAGGAAATAAATCAATTGAAATAAAAACACAATCATGAAACTTAAGGAAAGTAATAAAATCACAATCTAAGGATTCAGTTCATAGCATTACTCCTCTCCTGGAGAAAACTTATCCTTGAGCCCGAAGGCAGGATACACCTAGGCAAAAGGTACCTTACTCAAGAGCGACTGGCATTGTAGTCGAATTAAAGGCGGTTTTAATAGATAAACCAAACACTACAACACCATTATTCCTTCTCATTACTAATAGTCGAAACCAATAGAGGTCGTGTATTTCCACAAAGTTATTCTTATTTATCAGCACCATTGAATAGATCTTTTCAAACTTCTCACCAACATTCACAATTTTCAAAAATAACCTAGTTAAGTTTTCTCAACCATCAACTCCCATGAATTCAAGCATGTCTTTAGTGATAAAAGTACTAGTTTATTTATGCAATCATTTTGCTAAGAAACTAGTTTGAACTTGTTTATTCAACAATGATCAGACACAGCAAATAAAAATTAGAAAGCAGGACAGCAAAATTTTCTTACTTCAACCAAACAAATATGCATACGCAGCAGCCCTATTAAATTTTCCTTAAGTGTGTAAAGCAAGAATTCTTACAACATGAGATAAAAACAATATCTCTTCTCAATTACGCTCCAGTCAACTTATGTTTTCTTAAAGTTTTAATAAATGGAGTATAATATATCCAACAATGGAGATTGAGTCGACCCAATCTCAAATTGTCGATGCAATTAACATGCTAAGCTTAAGCACTTGAACTTTGACCTAAGTTCAAATTGAGCTAAATCGAATATTTAAACCCTTAGACAAATTTGAGCAACTTATTGATTGGAGTAGGTTGGTCATTCAATCATTAATAGATAAACCATACAAAATGCAAATGTTCCTTTGCCTTTAGAATTTACCATATCTCCCTCCATTTCTTCTACAAAGTTTAGAGAGAGAGAGAGAGAGGTCAGCCACATAAGAATGCCCATTCATATGCTTTCGGTTTCAGGAATGTGTTTTGAGTATTAGAGAAGTGTAACAACAAAGATGACACAATTCTCTACTCTTTTCAAAGCCTATCAGCTACTTTGAGGCAAAATTGTAATGTTCATATTATTCAATATTAAAGTTCCTTTAGAGGATAAAACTTCATGGGAATCTAAACACGAGGCTTGGACCATATTTCTAACTCAGCTTCTTACACAGTTGCATCAAAGGAATGATTCAGAACAAGTCCAAAAAGAGATCTCTTGGAACAAATCTGTCAACATTAAAACTATATAGAAGTAATGTTTGTTTGAGATCCAAGTCTTCAATTTAACAGACAAAACAAAATTTAGATTTTAAAAAGCTTTGTCAAGGGAATTTCAGATTAAGATATCAAAACTCAAAAGAAAGAGGAATCCCTGTTTACCTGCTTGCACAAGATAATAATTCAAAATAAAGCATCCTATACACTAGCTCAGTATCAAAATAATAATAATAATAATAATAATAAAGTAAAACGGAAAGAACTTATTAAGAAAATTTTGAATCTTCAATTAAGAATGCACCAAGCAGAAAGCACTTTCAGCATTTCTTTTAAAACATTTACAAGTACAGAGAGAATGGTGCAGAGAGTATCTCAGATTCATCTTCATTGAAGAAAATTATGAGATAGTTTTGCAAAGCATCGTTGCAAATTTGCAACAAAAAATTTACCCAGGCCAAAGGGTAACCCATATGTGATGTATGATGCAAAAGATTACAAGCAAGATTAAGCTACTGATAATTTTTATCTAGTAATTTTACTACTTTTTAGTGACAATTTAATGTTCACACGTATAGATGTACGATTTCTAGATTATGAATTATATTAACTAGTGTTTTTTGCTAAGTTTCCAGGTTCTAAAGCATTTTGTTGTTGTTTAGTAATTTGCATTTCTATTACAGTTTAAGGTTTAGTTCCTAGGCATCTATGCTATTCTATTTCTAAGGAGGTTTTGGATTATCAATTACTGAAATTTAAGGAATCTGAAATCATAGCATTGATTCTTCTACTCTAGCCCTTTTATTTGTCTAACTACTTTCCTCCTTTTTTTTCAGGTGAACCAGACAACAGTCTACCACCCCCGATTCTTACATGGTTTTTTTCTTTTTAAACGTGTCCAGGTCTTTTTTTTCAGTAGACAGCTTAACATTCATGCAATTTCCTTACCCTTGGTGTGTTCCATGCAGCATGAAACAGGAGATGCAGAATAGAGATCAAAGAAACATACTAAAGTGACAAGTGCTATAAATAATAACCTATTTAACAACTGACCTTCCACAAACCATCACTAGCCAGTATTACAAAGTCAATGGTGGGGTCTATGGGGACATGTCTGACATCAGGTTCTGAGCTTAAATGTGCTTTAAGGCTCTGATCCCCAAAAGCCCGTGCTACAGCAAGTTGACCATTAACCCTAGGCACGTCTCCTGAAATGAATCACATCTTCATTATAAGTGACTTAGCATGTAGCATAATTGGTTTGGATTGACACCCATGCAGAGAGTGATAAAAGGACACAAATATAACATGCATAATACCAGGAAGTGCAGTCACAAAGCCACCCTGCTTCTCGATCCTTCTTCGTTCAGCACGCGGCTCATGGTCAACCGTAATTTGATTGGCTGAGCCCCTCTCACACACAACAGCCCTAGAATCACCAATGTTTGCTACCCATAAATCTTTGCCATCAATGACGATTGCAGTAACAGCAGTGGAGCCACCAGGTCCTAATTGCATAGAGTTATCCAATATAAACTTATCCGTGGAGGAGTATGCACTCCGTATTGCCGCCTCGGGGTCTTTCCAGAAATTCGGCTGTATCATCATATTTAAGCCAAGTATCATATAACAAGCAATTGGAATTCGGAACACAAGAGATGTGATGGGAAGAAAAGATACCTCTTCGAGTATGTTATTGAAAAGGTTGTCTTTCAAATAAGTGGGCACGCGATCCCCCAAGTGACCATCGAAGATTGCAAACAATCCAAGGGTATGATTCCCCTTTTTCCTATACTCAGCAACATGGTAATCTTCCATATTATGGCCTGATTGACCTTCCACTAAGTGGAACCCATGGGAAACTTTGTTACTTGATGAATTGCTTTTCCCTTTCCCCCCTTTCCCCTTGTCTGATGAGGACGATTTCAGACAAGCAACATTCTGCAGCCCAAACACAAATTCACAGGGCAACAAATTAGCAGATGTATTAATTTCTTTATTTCAACTTCATACATATACATATACACAACCCAAACCTATATTTCTGTGTATAACTTGCAAGTCAACCCAAGTAATTGAATAATAAAACCAAAATTAAAAGAGCGGGTAGGCATATATGAATTACTGATAGGAGAGGGTTACCTTGATTTTTGTGAAAAAGCCGGCTTCTTTAACAGGGCAGGAGGTACCAGCAACGGATGAATGTTTGCTCATGTTTTCAACTTCAACTTCAACATATATATATATATATATATAAAAAAAAACCAAGTCGTTTCCTTCCTTTCCCTTGCCAGATAATCGATATGCTGCTGTATTTTGTTAAAATTGGCCAATACCCAGAAACAAAGAAGGATCAGATGAAAAGACCGACTTTTCTGTTCAGGTGTGAATTCAAACCCCCAAAACTCTCAAACATGAAAATTAGGATCAGGAAAATTTATATATTGGAGAACAGATAGAAGTTGGTTTTTGTTGACCATTACAACATAATATGCAAGGATGAAAACGAAGACCAACTGGGTTGTGATTGGTGTTTAGAGTTTGACCGGTAACACCCAGAAATAATAATTAGCGGAGAGCTTTTCTTAAAGAAATTTACTTTTAAGGATTCAAACTGTATAAATTTTGGATTATGGTTTGTTTGAACGGTGCAATCTTTTGTTGTTTATGGTATTAAATTACTTACAAAGATGACGTCAAATTCCGCGTGGGGTTGGTCGTCTTGCCCACCCAGGCGTTCTTCCTTGAAACTTCCGCCGATGGCGACTTCCCTTCCCCAAATCTTTTTTCCTTTTAAACTCTCTCAAACTATACACTCTTGGATATTTTCGTGAAAGAACTCTTGGAAAATTATACTTGGCTGTAAACGGTCGGGACAAATTAATCGGCTCTGATTTTTTCATCATTTATAAATCTTTAATATTCTTTTAAGTTTATATTACAAATAAGTATATAAAACATACTAATTTTTTTTTATTTAGGATTTTAAAGTATATTTTAATTAAAATAAATATTTAAAATACATTTTTTTATTTTTCTAACTTTTTTTAATTTTTGTTTTTATCCAAAGGCGGCTGACCGCTGCTATTGCAGACGGCTGGCCTCTCATCTCGTTTTTACTCTTTTTTTTTTGTTTATTTGTTTTTTTTCTTTTCTTCATTTTTTTCGGCTCGGCTTTCCCTGCTTTCTCTCTTTATAGGTGCTTCAGTATCCCCTAAACTTTTAAGAAAAATTCAATTAAGCTCTTCAACTATTTTTACACTCAATTAAGCCCTTAAATTTTAAATTTCACCACTTTTGACTAACGAAATTCGTTATTGACGAGAAATTATATTATGGGTCATTCCCGCCACGTCATCTATGGGACTAACCAATAAAAATCACCCATCGCATTATTTTTTTCATGTCATATTTTTTACCAAGTAAATCTTCACTCATATTTACTGTAAATTAATTTTAAAAACAATTTTTACCAAGTAAAAATTCACTTGATAAAAATATGATATGAAAAAATTAATAAAATAGGTAATTTTTATTGATTGATCTCATGGATGACGTGGCGGGAATGACATATAATATAATTTTTCGTTATTGACCATTAACCTCTTTAAAAATGCTTACTTGTATTTTAAATTGCCACATAACCTTCTTTAAAATTGTCACTTCATGCTGACATGGCAAGAAAATTATTTAATAAAAAATATTATACTATATAATTAATTTCCAAAAACTAACGAGATTTAAAGCTTAAATTAATTATTTATACTTAACAGTCGAAAATCCAAAAAAATCCTAACCTATTAATCCCCAAATTCCCAAATCAAATTCATCATTATATTCTTCATATTGCTTTTGTCGTCGGTGTCAATAGTCCTCAACTCCATTCCTCTTTGATTCAGCATCGGGTAAGTCATAATCTTTGTTATAATTCTTTCATATCTTTTATATCCTCTTGTTTTCATAGTTGCCAATATCTCTTATAATTATTAGTTATGAGATCTACTCCACGTTAACTCTGCCGCTTCAAATAAGTTTTAACCCATGTATATAACAGACATGGTCTCAGTTATAGAGTTTTTGTTTTTATATTGTTTTAAGTTTTACTTTTTTTCAAGTAAACAAATTATTTATCATTTTCAGTTTTCTTTAGACTAAATTCGATTGTTTGTATTCACAAATAAATATTCAAATACATATTTTATTTAAATTGTAGTGTTTATATATTCTATTTATTTGTTTTTTTTTTGCATATTTTCTCTATTTTAATAAAAATTGTTTATCTTACACTTGGTATCTGAGATATAATATATTTTATTTCTAAAATTAGTGACATGTATATCTAAGTAACAGAATGTCTCTAAAATGGTTTCTGTAAATAAAAAAAAAGAATTTTAAGATTTTGACATGTCGGTTATTTTTTCTTTTAATTCACTTGGCTTGTCTTTTTTTACTTTATTTTATTTTACTTTTAATGTTCTTCATTAAAGACTGAATTTGTATGTATATTTTTTAGTTTTCAGGATTAATTACCTTTCTTTTATCCTTTCATCAAAGTCAATTACGCATGTTTATATATTCTCTGTAATTGTCTATTTTCTTTGGATTGACATTGATTGTGACAATTAATTTTGGTTCACTAAATTATTATCGGTGACATATTACAATTTTCTATTTTTTATACAGTATGGCTGACGATCCGGAAACTGTTTATATGTTGCGTTATTCCATGGTGGCATATTTAGGATTAACCCCAAGTTTGAATATGAAAATGGAGCGGTTGAACGATTTCATGTAGTTCCCGATATATTATGCTTATGGGATATTATTTGATCAATTAATGATGGAAGGCCAAGAGGGGTGAATTGACAATTTAAAATTTTGGTGGAAGCAACTTAGAAAATGAAAAGAATTGGGACACATGATTTATAGTGATTCAACCTTTTAACAAAGTTTACATCCACTATCTTAACTATCAACACTAAAGATTTTTTTAAATCCGCTATATTTGCTTTCCTTTTGAGGTTAAATGAGATAATCTTACACTCCCTTAAGACTTATACCCCAAAGTCTTAAGAATTCCTCACAAAGTGAACACAAATGAAGAAAACTGAAAAATCCTCTTAAAGGTATAATGTTTGCCCAATACAATATTCACTCAAACCCCAAACTTGAATAAAAATATTACAAATCCTCGAACCCAATTTACTTAGGCCTTATGTTGGGAAGCCCAAATCAAGGAAAGTTAGATTTGGTCTTTGTGATAAATTTAAAAGAGATGATATGAGTAAGGGTAATTTAAAAAAAGAAAAGTATGGGTGTTTTAAAACAAAAAGGTAATTGGTGATGTGATAAGGAGAGAAAAGGAAATGGGATATTTTTGGGAGAGAGAAAAAATAGAGGGAAAGAGAGAAAAAGTAAGGGAAGAGGCTTTGAACCCCGATCTATGATCGAAGCTGCCGTGCACGAAATCATCGGCACCATTGGAAAGGTCTCGTCGAGAGGAGTACAACGGTAGTTGCCGCATCATCATCCGAGTTGCCATTCGTCAGAGTAAGAAAGATAAAGTTTTGAGAGAAGCTCGTTCAGTACGTTCCGGTCGTCACCACCATAAACGGAGGCCATTGACAGAACCAGTGGCAAGAGAATAGTGAGACTGAAGCTCGCCCATTCGACCACTAAATAAGGGCTCATGCGCCGCCCCTGTGAGTGGGCGTGCGCCAGCCCAGGTAGGTGCATGTTGAGCCCGAGAGTCGTTCCACACCGGATCTTACACTGTCGATTTAACGTGTGCTCAGCCATACTGGATCATATCACGCGAGTGCACCATCTTCCACATGCACTTGCTGTACTTGATCATGTACCTAGGGTTCACCCAGCTTATTGTGCACCTGCGCCGCACTAGATCGTCCAAGGGTTGACCAGACTGTTGGCCGGTAACGACCGGCCATTGACTTTTTCTAAGGGACCCTACCCCAAAGGTTTCTTGATGTTCTGGATTTATTGGCGCAGTCCGTTTTGCCAAATTCAAACAAGGTAAGCTATTTTTACGTATTTGACCTTGTAAATGGTATAAGAGATACATGGAATTAACGTATTTTCATATTTGATTTTATATGAGGATTATTTGGGTTTGGATAGCGGATCAAGTAAAATATTTGAGATTCTTGGGTGAGGATTTTAAGGATGTCAGCTTAAGGTTAGTACACCTCAAACCCCGAAATGTTTCATGAGCATTATAAGTATAATTGCTTTGTATGTTAGTGGCTGCAAATTAGAAGATGAGTAATAAGCATGTGTCGATAATGATAGTTCGAGGCTTGGTAATTATTGAGATGCTTGGTGAGCTTGAGAATGTTTGAGTATGTTATGAGCTTTGGAGACCATATAGAATTGTCTGAATATATGTATAATTATCTGATTGTATGATTGGTTGACTGATTAATATATGATGATGCCTTGTATGTTAGCTGAATAAATTAATATGTTCAATTGAATATGGGTTAGAGAAAATACTGATAAATATTTGATTAAATAGGTAAAAAGCTGATAAGTGGTAATAATAAATTAAATACGCTAGCAACGTAATTTAATGACTTTCATAAGCTTTAGGGACCTAATAGGCGTTATAACACCTTAATTTAAAGGAATTGTATGGACCCGTGAGTTGGGTACCGGTACGAGCTTTGGTTGTACTGGTAAGCGATTAGAGTTATATCGGTACGAGTGAGACCATACCGGTACTTATGGAAATTAGGAATTTCCAGTAAACTAATTGGTAGCAGTACACGTGTGAGTACTGTTGACTTTTTGAATTTAAAAGTATTGACGGTGGTTTGAAAGGGGAGAGGCTTTATTAGAGATGTAACGACCTAGATTTTCAAGTCAACAATGGGCGTTGACTCGGGTCTTAGACTGACACGTCGAGTCGGATGTTCGAACCTTGTTGGGCCGAGGTGTTGGGCTTTATGAGAGTCTTGTGGTATCGATACCCATTATTCCTTTGTTTGGAGAGGCTTTCGCGTATCGATATAATATGGTAGGGGTACCGATATGGGTTGAGATTGATATGGGGCAATTTGAGTATCGATGCTGAGTACCGATACGGGGGAAGATCTTATCGGTACGATTAGACGTTCAATTCTTTCGAACCTGAGTTGAGTATCGGTACTTGAGGATGAGTACCAGTACCTGGTAAGGCGTACTGATACTCATGTAGGAGTATCGATACTCGTAGAGCAATCTGCCCAAAAAATATGGGGTTGAGTTTGAGGGCTCTATAATTCGTGGTAAAGGGTCCGGTGAGTCCTTAAAGGTATAAAACAAATCATAAAACTATGAAATCAAGGTTGATAACCCTATATGGATAAATAGCTTGGTAATTATTGAGTAGATCACTCATATTAATCACTATAGGGATTCGAAGTAGATCGGTTATTGCTACGTGGAAGGCTGGGGTCCTTGTTGTGTGTTGAAAGGACGCCCATATAGGCTGGTTACCATGAATAATAAGATAATCTAACGAGAAATACGTAAATGAATCCTAAAGACATATATTGATTATTGTAACAAACGAGTTATGCCTTGGGGCATTGGTAGTGGTTGGTTGGGTACCTTTTATCTTTTGGCGAGATATATTGATGCTCTAGGGAGCATGTGTTAACATATGTGTCTTGATTAGGAATCCAGATGTCTTAGAGTTAGTGCAAGGGCACTTATATAAGGGGATGGGTACTCTAGGATATGTGATCGAGTACATCCGTCGTATCCATGGGCTATGTGATATGGATGTGGTTAGAAACCCATAATTGGGCTATGTGATCATGATATAAAAATACAACTCGGGGGCTGTGTGAGCTCGAGTAACTCGAAGGGCTATGTGATCTCGAGTAACCTGATTGGCTATGTGACCTCAGGAAAAGACTATTTGTGGCTTTTTTAATCCAAGTATGTCTAGGATGTATCTGTGGCTATAGTGATCCGAATATGATCATAACCCGATGACTATGTGATTACGGGTAACTCGACGGCTGTGTGAGCATAGAAAAAATAGAAGGGCTTCGTTGGCTATTAGGAAATGTATGTTAATTACGTTGTTGTATGGATAATAAATGTTGGCTATTTTACCCTTGGGCTATGTGATCAGGGTAAGATTTGTTACTCGACGGGCTGTGCGAGCTCGAGTAACTCGAAGGGTTGTGTGATCTCGAGTATGGGCTATATAACCCTTAGGCTATGTGATCAGGGTACGCGACATAACTCGATGGATAGTGTGGCCTCGAGTATGGTAAGCCTGGGATGGCTTGGTAGTCTTCTTATATAATAGTAGTATCTTGAGACAGTTGTAAGTTCTAGCTAGGATAGGCTAGAAGATGATCCTTAGATGTTGAGAAGCCTTTTTGTGCACTCTTAATTATATTATCATGCATGCTTGTTTTATGATATTCATGAATTGCGATAGAGTAGAAATGTACCACAGAGCTTTGTTAGCTCAGCGTGCGGAATTATGGTTTTTCCGTGCGTAGGTTGATAGGTTACTTTTGAAGGAGCACGTCGAGGAGGATTTCCATACACCGAGCCAGATTCAAAGTACAGTACTTGATGTTTAGTTTAGACTGATTGTATTCATAGGACCTTACCACAGTCGAGTCAGTATATTATTTTGATTTACTACTATTTGGCCAAACGGTGTATTTTATTTGGAACTTATATTTGTAAACCCTTTTAATTTCTTTATCTACGTGGATTTTATGGAAATAGATCGTTTTGAGAATTGCCAACTTGCGGTTTTAAAGTGAGAAATTTTGATGGGTTAGTTTTGGGTGACCCGAATGTGATGCTCTGGATCCGGGATGGGATTGGGGTATTACAAGAGAGAGAGAAATGGTGGAAGAGAGAAAAAGTAAGGGGAGGAGTTTTAAACCTCGATTTGTCACCGTTCAGAACGCCGTGCACGACATCACCGTTGTTATTACCTTTAGCTTACCGAGACAAACTCATCGATAGTCCTCTTGCCATCGTCGCCACCACCACTCATCGGGGTGAAGCCTAAAAAGATTCGGAGTAGTTGAAGCAGCATGAACCGTCGTCTTCTGTTAAAGGGCGAGGACACCATGATGTTTCACAGCTCGAGAAAGGTCAATCTAGAGCTTTTTGTGCCGTCCGACCGCGCGTGGGCATCGTCTTGGTGGTTGAAGCCATTAAAGCTGAGCTAGGCTAGAGCCGAGCTACATTGACTTTGAGTTGTTGATCGAGCTATTGACCGAGTTGTTGACTTTTTCTAAGGAACCCTACCTAAGGGTTTCTAGATGTACTGAGTTTGTTAGCACAGTCTGTTTGACCAAATTCGAACTCGATAAGATGTTTTTATGTATTTGACCTTTTGGTTTAGTTAGTGAATAAGGTTAATTAATATTGGTGGTATTCATATATTTATGAAGATTGTTCGAGTTCAAATATCAGATCAAAAGGAGTGTTTGAGGAGCTAGAGTAAGTATTTATCGATAATTTCTTAAGGTTAGTACACCTCAAACTTCTATTGCTTTATGAGAATCATAAATGTGATTGCTTTACGTGTTAGTATCTGCAAAATAGGTAGACGATGAATATGCATGTTTGGAGACCGATAACACGAGACTCGATATCTGTGTGAGGCATGATGATGCTGTAATTATGATGAGACTCAAATATACTTTAGAGACCGTGTAGGGTCATTTGAGATGCTTGTGTAATTATTTGACGACTAGTTGAATGATTGATAATTGTGATGCCTTATATGTTTGTTCGAAATGAATTAACATGATTTGATAGAAGTTGTGTGTAAGAGATAAATAATGATAATATTCTAATAAATGGTCATAAAGTCGGTAATTAATATTAATTGATTTAATGCGTTAGTAAACTAAACCTAATGACTTTCATAAGCTTTAGGGATCGAATAAGCATAGTAATATCATAATTCGAGGGAATGGTTTGAACACGTGAATATGGTATCCGTATGAGCTTTGACCCTATTGGTACCGATTAGGGGTCGTATCGATACGGGTCGACCCATATCGATACTTGTAAAAATCTAGGATTTCCACTAAGCAATATCTGTATCGGTATATGTGTGAGTACTGGTACCCAATGTACCATATCGATACTCGTATTTGAGTACTGATACCCACTAAATAGAATAATCTATAACGCTAATAAAAAATAGAAATTGACGTGGGATATTAATGAGATAATATGTATTAATAGAGATAATTAATGAGGATGATTAATGTACACTTCTATAATAATAAATAACTTGGTAAACGTTAGGTGACTCGATGGTAATAGCAACCGTAAGGATCCTTGGTGGATCGTGTGATGTTGTACGCTATGTAGTAGACGTGTCTTTGCTATGTACTGATATAGATACCTAGATGGTTGGGTCACCTTTGATTGTTGGGATACAAATACCTTGTGTGAGAAAGAGTGTGTTGCAATACCATGGTTAAAGATTCCTAAATATAGGATCTCGATGCTTAGTGGATGCGGGCCTCATTTGACGATGCTTGATGAGTAATTCCGAGCATGGGTGCATGATCTCGATGCTTAGTAGTTGCAGACCTCACCCCATAGAGTGTATGATCCCGATGCTTTGTGGACGCGAACCTCACTCAAAGTGTATGATCCTGATGCCTAGTGGACGTGAGACTCACTCCAAATTTGTGGTATGACTTTGTGTACTTTTTCTCGATTGATCTAGAGAGATCCCGAGTATGGTTAGGCCTTGTGTGCCATGCATTGATGATTGCTATGTTGAGAGCATGTGTTTAGGCAACTAGTGGTAGCGCCACGCATTTATTTATCTCTTCTTTTTTGCTCGTACTAGCTTGCATGCTTACATTTATGATTAACATGAAGTGTAGTAGAGTAGATGTGTACCACTGAGCTTTGTAAGCTCAGCGCTCAGAATCGTTTTTTCGTGCGTAGGTTGATCGTCAAATCATGGGATTGAGAAACACTGTCAGTACGAGATTCTAACATGTAGTGATTTTTAGAGTACGGTACTTGTGTTTAGTGGGCTATGTATTCATAGGGCCTTAAGAGATAGAGTCTGTAATCCTTATTTTTTTTGAAATTGTATTAATCAAATCGAATGTTCAAAATGCTTTAAATTAAATTAGAGCTCATTTGTAACGTTTTAATCATATATATATATATATATTCAATTGTTGGCTTTAGATGTTTTCAGAAAGTATTTTATTTGGGCTAAACCAAGTTGAAGAATTTTCTGGTAATAAGTTGGGCTTAAGGCCCAAATATAATATTCGGGTTGAGGGTGTTACAATATGTGTCTAGCTCTTTTGTGAATTTGAGATTTTTTTGATTAATGATTGATTGTTGGGTTTTTAAAGTTAAGCACCTATTTCGACAAAAATAAAACTTTATCATATATTTTATCCAAAAAATAGTTTAGGAACCTAAATGTTAAAAATAAAAGGCATAAAACCAAAAAATACCCCCAATGTTTGACTGAATAGTCACTTTGACCCTATTTTTTTGGAGCAATCCAGCCCTCAACGTTTCATTTTGGGTCAAAATGACCCCTCTGCATATGAAAATTGTTAGAAATCTGACGGTAAACAGTTTGAAATGACTTGACAAAAAAATAAGTTAGCAGAAAAAATTATTTTATATTTTATATAATTTTATAAAAAATATTTTTTGACTGATGTACATTTTTTCAATTCAACACAATGCCTATATGATATTGCAATGTCAGCGTGCTCTGCCATATGAGTTTGTCACACCATTTCAAGCCATTTATCGTCAGTTGACTGACAATTTTCATCCGCAGAAGGGTCATTTTGACCCAAATGAAACATTGAGGGTTGAATTGCTTAAAAAAATAATAGGGGCCAAAGTGACTATTCAATTAAACGTTAGAGATATTTTTTTGGGTTTATGCCAAAATAAAACACTTGAAGCGCTTATTTTATATTTAAAACTACACCAAAATTAACGATCTATTAAAATATGAGTTATATTTTGATATGCAGCCCGTGTATTTTTTTACACAATCATTCTTTAAAATCTAAAACGTAAAACCCTAACGCTAACATCCTAAACTCTAAACCCTAAATTTTAAATTCTCAACACTCCAACCTAAATCCCTAAGCTCTAAACTAAATTCCTAACCCCTAAATTTAATAAGCACATGTAAACATTTAGTTTACATGTACAATGTATCAAAAAAAATTTCTCTTAAAATATTATCCATCCAAAATTCCTAACAAAAATATTTATCAAATATACATTTAAAAATTATAAAATAGCATTAGAAGTCTTGTTATTAACTTAGAACTAGTGTGATTAGCAAAATATTTTCCTAGGCTTGTTTTTACATGGCGCAAATAAGGTCTATGTTGCCTTTGTTCACAAAATTCTTCCAAAAAAGGGTGTGCAAGTACTAGCTGGCTTTGCATTTCTCACCCCCTCCACTTTCCCAATTCTCAAATTTACCCTTCTCGAAATCTCAGCTCCTCTTCCAAGCAGGCCCTCTCCTTTTGTAGAGGGAGGAACTCCATAGGAGGTGCTGCTTTGAAGATCTGATCCAAAGTTCATGCACCCAGAGAGTAATTCTTTCTATATTTAACGACATGGGCATACTGTTTACAAAATTGTTCTCTTCACTGTTCGGAAACAAGGAGGCTCGAATCCTTGTTCTCGGCCTTGACAATGCCGGCAAAACCACCATTCTCTGTATTGCTTCTCATCCCTCTTCCTTTTAATGTTTTAAGCGCTACCCATTTTTTCATATCGGGATTTATGAAATGGGTATTTCGAATTTTTTGATAACATTGCAGATCGGCTCCAGATGGGTGAAGTTGTCTCCACGATACCGAGTTAGTCGTTCTTATTCAATTTTTGTCGTTTCTTCTTTTGTTGGTAGGGGGATTATTGAGAATTTTGATATGTTATGGGGGGAGTTAGAATCCAAAAGTTAATGTTTTTCAAATTAGCAGATCAAAGGCTTCTTCAATATTTGATTTGTTCTTATGGTGCAGCAATTGGGTTTAATGTCGAAACAGTGCAGTACAATAACATCAAATTTCAGGTTTGGGATTTAGGTATGCGGACCAGTGTTCCTTGATCTACATCTTAACATCTAGCAATGTTCTGCAATTTTGATTATATATACGTATCGATTGATTGTTTTAAGGTTGAAGAGATTGGGAAAAACACAACACAATAATCATATTAGGGAACACAATATTTTGCGACTTTAAATCTTCTATTTCTTATATCCAAGACTTCAAAGAATGTAATTTTGGCTTTTGTTACTTTAAATCTTAATGCTATGAAATAGCCATATTTGGCTCTCGACCCACAATTCACATGATTCTTTTACCACTAGTCTATATCTTTATGTATCTGTTCTAAGTATCTCTTGTGTGAAACCAGCATGGTAAGTAACAATTTGAAGCAAGTTTACAGAACTATGTGCTCTTTGTCATCAGGGCATTACTTTTTTGAAGCTGGGTAAAATAAAGCTTTCACTTTTTTGGAGACATTAGGAACTATGTAAAGTTAACTTTGTCTGCTAGTTCAAATTGAATTTCTTGAACCTTACTTCTTTTCCTATGCAATTTTGCTGTTATTCAAAGCCATTGGACTTTCGTCAAAGTATCCCCTTGTGGAATTTTAATCCTAGTATTAGACTGAGATTGAATACATTGTTTTGAAAGTTTGATTTCTTTTATCGTTTTGGGCTATTAGGTTTTATTGGTCAAACATAGGTGATGTTAACTTCTTGTCCTGATGACATCTTTATCGTTTATTGATGCAGGTGGACAGACAAGTATCAGGTAACTTTCAGACATACAACTTTTGTTTGCTTAGGTTGTTTTTGTTCTTTATTATTTAAGTTGCATTTTAGGGGCAACTCTTTCGTGAAATGTTTTGGTGTCCTGAAGCTCAATGTAAAATTATGCCTTTGTGCATCTATGACAGGCCATTGGCTACTTGGACTATATAATAGAGCTAATATTGTTTTGCTCTTCGAATTTGTACAATACACAATGTGTTCTGTTAATTGCATTAAAGATAAGGTATATGTCGTATATAGTTATATACCTGTATTCATTTTATTGTGACTGGTTATGATTAATGTTTGATGCTTAATGAAAGAATCATTTTGCTACTTTAGTTGTACTTTTTATACTTATTCAGCTACTTGAACCCGATGTAGTAACTGTGTGATTGGATATAGTTATAACATATATTTACTTTTAATGTTATTGAACTCATTGTTGCTAACAATCGGCTAGAATGAACATCTTCAAAAGGCCACAACAAGTTACACGAAACCATCTTAGTCCCTCCTATACATTTGAGAGGGACTATCTAAAACTGCTTTTACTGTACAATCTGAACCTATATTTTAAGGCTCTTGTATATTAACATTTAAATGTTCTTGGAAATGCCTTTTTTTTACTTTTTGGGCATCAAACCCACCTACTTTGAGTCTGTCATGCCATTTTAATATTGTCATGGTTTCCTCTCTTTACGCCACTCTTGTAACGAGGACGTGTGATTGAATTGATGCCTGCTATTCCAGGTTGTTTCACTGTCTAAAGGTTGTACAGTAAAAGTAAAATAAAGTTTAGCGTCCCAGTGTATTCATGGGAGCTAAAAAGATAGCTAATTCTATTCACGTTTTAGTGTATGATTTATTATCGTTTGCTCATTCTATTCAAGTTTTATTGAATGGCTTATATATTGTTTATCTACATTCACTTAATAACATGTTGCTTCCAGAAATAGATCACCAGCCTAGTTTCTTATTTCCTTTTGCTCCGCAGGCCATATTGGAGATGCTACTTTCCAAATACTCAGGCCATAATCTATGTTGTTGATTCAAGTGACACAGATAGGCTGGTGATAGCTAAAGAAGAATTTCATGCAATCTTAGAGGTAAATTCATCAAGATATATTTCGTTATATGTTTGTAGTCCATAAAATATCCCATGCTGTGAAGATGACATATGAATCATTTGCAGACTGTTGTTTTAAAAGTTTGACAAAAGAAAAAGAAGGATGCTTGAAACCTTTCTATTTCCTTTCTGCCCCTCCCCCTTGCGTTTTATTTCAATAAAGTTAGCTTCATTTTTTAAATGGTATTTCAGGTTTTTAGTCTTGCTGTATTTCTCTTCCTTTCATGTATTTTATATATTTCTGTGAAGTCAAATTTAGAGGATGTCTTTGTCTACTTGTCATTCATTTCCCTTGTAAAAGATATGAATTGAGAACCACGGACGTGATGGAACCCTGTTCGTACCGGTGTCTGACACGGTCATGCCGTCGACATGCTGGAATACGTAACAGATACATTGGAATATGGGAAAGTTAAAAAGAAAACATGGACACAATCAATTACGTCCAGACACGGATAAGGTGAAGAGATTGAGAATGTCATGGACTGTTGAAATATGAAAAAGAAAAAAAGGTAAAGCAGATGCAGTGGCTGAAGAAAGTGAAAAAAATTAAGCAGCGGGGAGAAAGAAGGAATGAAGTAGAGATATTTTTTAGTGGTTATTTTAATCAGAAGTTGGGCTAGGGCTAAAAGGTTTAAAACCCGAACTTTAAAGTATTAATTATTTTTCATGGAATAAAAATATTTTAAATAAATACTACTAATAAAAACTATTTTTTTCAAATGCTTTATTTAAAAAGAATTTTGATAAGAAAAATAAAGTATTAATTATTTTTCATGGAATAAAAATATTTTAAATAAATACTACTACTAATAAAAACTATTTTTTCAAATGCTTTATTTAAAAAGAATTTTGATAAGAAAAATATAAATAAAATTTAATGTTAATTGTTGTGTTTTATCCTTATTTTTAAAAAATTGTCATGTTGCGATGTATGTGTTGTGTTGTAGCCTTATTTCGTAGGTCTGTGCTTCATAGGATTTAAAGCAAACCTTTTTTTCCCTTTCACTATCAGCTAAGATGACTGGTTTATACATCTGTAATGAACTACTTCTGCATGGTGTTTACAACATTTTCTTTTTACTTGTCAATGCTCGATTATATGTTTTGATGCTTCTTCTGTAATAGTTTGTGTGAATCTTTGCAGGAGGAGGAGCTAAGAGGAGCAGTGGTGCTTATTTTTGCAAATAAGCAGGTTGGTTCTATTTTTTTTTCTTATTTCTTCTTGGAGCTGGGGTAGAACAAGTTCTTTTTCTTATGTGTGACGTTGAGCAAAAGCTGATTATGAGCATGGTATTAGAACTTAGAAGCCCTTGTTGCAAAAGGAAATAATATCCAGTTTTTTACTGGGGAACATGTATTTAAGAGTGAATTTGGATTTGTTTACTATAGATATTGAGGACGAACATGTCATGTATAAACTAATCATGAATATGAACATCTTCAAGAATTCTATTGCTCAAATTAGTGGTAAATTTGCAATCCAAATCCATTATTTCAAATTTAAGTTCCCAAACACATCCTCAAATAATTTTACCTGGGAAAAGAGGAATAATTTTTTCATTTGGTGGTCAAATATTGTAAGCCGCTTTGATTGCTTTTTTATATATGGATTTTTCTTGTAACTAATGTCATATTTTTGGAGCATACAGGATCTTCCAGGCGCACTTGATGCTGCTGCAGTGACAGAGGCTTTGGAGTTGCACAAGATAAAAAACCGCCAATGGGCGATTTTTAAAACTTCAGCGCTTAAAGGTGAAGGCCTTTTTGAAGGCTTGGACTGGTAGGTTTTGGATCACATGTAATTCGTGTTTTTCTCGAACTTGATTGGCAAAATTCAATGTTTACAATATATAATGCTGCCGTTGCATGAATTTATTAATAACAACTTCAATTCTCGTTTCATTTTTGTAAATTCTATCAGCTCCTTGCAAAATCATATTTTCAAGATAGAAAACATCACTGAGATGCATTTTCAATTCTCTTTTATTTTTTCTTTGACTGTCTTTCTTAAATCCAACTTATTTTTCATCATTGTAGGTTGAGTAATACACTTAAATCGGGAAGTGGCTAACTCTTGGTCCGAAGAATTAGAAGCTTGCGAATTTCTGGGGAATCATGTTTGTTCGGTATGATCTGTTAGAAAGTTGAGGCCTTGCGAATTTACGGCTTTCTGATTTTGATCTTTTCTTTGTTAAGTAACTAGTAGACATGTAAAATTTTTGTTCATTCTTAATTGATTCTACATTATGTGCTTCCATAGGGAAGCTGATAAAATCTTAACTTTTCAAACTTGCGTTTGGAAACATAACATGGCTTCTGATCAAATAAGTGTATTTCATGGCAAATTTTGTGTACAGTGTTTGATTCAATTTTCTTAAATTATTAAGGCAGTTATCGATATAATATTATTTTACGTTTATATATTATATATATAAATAATTATATTTATTCAACATGAAAGTAACTGCATGTATTTGTTTTTTAATTGTGTATAATTGAATAAAAAAAGTTTCATGTGTATATTTGTACAGAATAAAAATTCATGTATGACATTGCACATTTAATCAAAGTTCATGTATAACGAAATTCTTCTCCCTTAATATTGAGGAATGGCTCTTCAAGAACTTGTCAATGCCGAATCTGGTTGCAAAAGGGGTACTTGCTGATTCTTTCTTTTTGCTTCCTAAATTGGCAGGTAGATGCCAGTTTTTTCAGGTGTTTCACGTTCCGATGAGGAAATATTGCACTATAGTTTTTTTAGTGCTTTTTGTCACGGGGCTAGATTTGTTCCTAGCGGATCCGTGCGGCCTTAGACGCATTTGACACAAATCGGTCGATTCCTACGCCTAAGTCAGCCTTCAATTAGCCTTGTGAGTACTCTTGCTCGACAACGGCTCCGACAAGCCCACCAGGTTTCGATGGATCTTGTTACGGGCTAGACCTTTGCCAGACGAATCGTGCGGACCTTAGTCACTTTCTCGGTTGAAACGTCAGCTAAGTCACCCTGAAATCCCTTATCACGGCCTTAGGTGAAGGTCTCCCGACAAACACCTAACTCAACCAGGATTCTCGCTCCGGAAGATCAAACACTTCCCGAAGCCCTCGAACGAAAGATCGTTCTAAGCGGAAACTAATCAAAGAACAACAGAAAGAGATTGGCAATACGAACAACGAAGAACACTCAAGAACAATAAAGAACACTCAAAGAGTTTAGAGTAAATGCTTCTTGTATTACTCAAAGTAAATGAATAAGTGAAGTGAAGTAATGTGAAGTGAAGTGATTTACAAGTGAGGAGGGAGCCTCTATTTATAGTTGAACTCCCCTACATCCAACGACTCAGTTTAAATTACATCGACGGTCGAGATTGATCTTATCTAATCAAATCCCAATTCAAATCTCTAATTATCACAAACATTATCTACAAATTATATTTCAAATAAATAGATGATGCTTTGACCGAATTACCCTCTTGAATCCTCCATGGATTTGGCTAAGTCCTGTGGGCTTGCGGACTTTCTAGCATTCTCCAAGTGCCGGGCCAAGTGTGATGGTCTTGGCAAGCCCGTTACACCGCGCAAACCCTCTTTGGCTGATTCTTGCGCCAATGCCTCGGTCCCAAAGGTTTGGTCCACGCCTTCCTCCAAGTGCTGGGCCACATTTGGCAAGCCCGTTACATCGCGCAAACCTTCTTTGGCTGATTCTTGCGCCAACGCCTTGGTCCGAAGGGTTTGGTCCATACCTTTCTCCAAGTGTTGGGCCACATTTGGCAAGCCCGTTACATTGCGCACAACCTCCCTATCTGATGCTTGCGTCAATGTCTCGATCCAAAAAGTTTGGTTCGTGACATTTTCCATTAACTCCTGGCCCGCCTGCTCCCTGTTATCTGCAATGTATGGTGTCACATACCAAAAATTAAATCAACTAAATTTTATACTTGTCTTGGAAGGATAAAGATATTGGTGGAAAATTCTAGGGCATTAAACAAAGTTCTGGAACTCTACAGAATAATCTAGAACACTTTGGAATGTTCTAGAAAACCATGAAAGGCACTAGAAGATTCTAGAAAGCTCTAGAAGATTCAAAAGGTTCTGGAACATTCTAGAAGGACCTAGAATATGCTGGAAGGTTCTAGAATGTTGAGGAAGGTTCTAGAATATTCTAGAAGGTCCTAGAATATGATAGAAGATTATGGAATGTTCTAGAAGGTTATGGAGATTTCTCCAATACTAGACCATTCTAGGATTATGTAGAAAGTTCTAAGAGATGTAAGATATTTATAGTTTGTATAGATTTCTCTAGAATCAAAATATTAACCGTAGGATTAGATTGATCTCCATCGTCCATTGAGGAGGTGGAAGGCTATAAATAGGTGGCTTTGGCCATTTGGCAATGTAACCCAAGAAAGCTAAAAATCCTCACATCTTGTAAAGTATTCTCCAAGCCAATAAAATTCTCTTTCCAAGTATTCAATACTTAAGTTCTTCTTTCCTATTTGAACCATACTTGCCTTATTATTCTTTCATTACGCTTAGCTTGCATCTTCAAAAAGTTTAGGCTTAGTCACTCAAGTGTGTCTAAGTGCCGCACGGGCGAGAAGAAAGAGTAAGTCCGTGACAATGGTCACCTCCTCCAGCCGGCTGGTGTTGTCTAAGTACAGATGGAAGTGTTGTTCCTCATGATGACATAAGTACAATTGTAGGCGTAATAGGTGATTCGAATAGTCAATGGATGTCTGGCTTTAGCAGAGGTATTGGTTTATCCTCCGTACTCCAAGCTGAGTTATGAGGAATTTTTGAAGGCCTGAAACTAGCACGGTTTAATGGGTTCGAAGTCTTGCAAACACAAACAGATAGTGTGCAAGCATTGAAACTTTTAAATGATAACAATTCACAATGTTGTGAACAGTCGGCTTTTGCTTGTACGTACAATCACAAAATTGTGGACTTGTGCTTGGGTGACCGAGATAGGGTGGATACCTCAGGACGGTAACTCTGCTGCTGAAAGATTGGCCAAGCTATCTCGGCCACACTATGTTGACTAAAAAAGTGAACAAGGATCGGAAGTGGCGGTCCAGTGGTGATTTTGATAGTGGTTCTACGTCTGGGTTTGTGTATGGCTTCTCTGGTGTGGGTGGTGGTGCCTCTGAGTGGAAGAATGTGTCTTTTACTCGTTGTATGCTCTCTTTTATACTATACGAACATTGGTCGCCACAAGGTTGTCGCGGCGCTATAATGGGACTGGGTACGAAGTAACGACATAGGTTTGTTGTATCATCAGTTGCAGTCACGTGTACAGACACATGGTCGTTAAATATCATCTGCTTGGATGTGTTCGTAGATCTACTTGTTCGTCCGTATGGAGGGTTTGCCTATATGGAAGGTTCGCAGGCGTAGGCTATCGTCGTTCACCCGTTGGTACAAGTTCACAGGTTGTGACTCTTCGGTACGTGATGATGGCTATTCGTATGTACTAACACTTGCCCCCAGGTGAGGGAAGGTTATAAAGTGACCTTGGCGAACCTGAGAAGTTTCGGCAGTCGTGAGGAATTTGGATGGAATTTTTTTGAGGAAAAAATATTTATGTGATTATTCCGCTTGCCACGTGTTCAAAATTAATGAACCGTTTATTTTTTATAAAAGACCGTTGCATATGAATCGTAAAATTTTTTCATGAGTTAAACGTCTTCAAGAAGTTTACTAGGGTATTTATATAAGACTATAAATAGGCCTTGTCTATTTTTAGGGTTTTACTTCATCTGTTTTCTTTCCTGGTTATTTAGTATTGAGTTTTCCTTCGTCATTTTTGCTTTTTGGTATATTTTCTTTGCTTCGATGGCTTATCCGATGGAGGTAGAAAGTGACGAGTACGTATGTTCTACGATATTAAATGATATGTGTAACACATTAGAGTGTAGAGGTTTGCGTGTTTTGGATAATTTTCATTACAAGTTCACTTTGCCGATGGGGTCGTGGCGCTTAAGTGTGTGTTTTGATGAAGATTAAGTGTGGTGCATTATCCCTTTGTATGCTTTTGAGGCCAGATTCCACTTACCACTTCACTCCTTCTTCGTCGATTAGCTCAACTGGTTCGATGTAGCACTGTAATATCCCAAATTTTTGGTTAGTGACCAAAATGTAAATTTTGAAAGTTTATGGGTTAAAGTGTAAACTTTGGAAAAGTTTAGGGACCAAAGTGTAATTTTCAAAAGTTTTGTATTTTAACCCCGTAAATGAATAGTTTACCCCCAAGAATGATGTTTTTGTGTATTTTAACCCCGTAAATGAATAGTTTAGCCCCAAGAATTGACAAGTAGAAAAATAAGAAGAAGTTAGTATAAATTAGAAGTTTATTATGGAAGCTATGAAGAAGATTGAAATTTGGCAATGACTTCGAAAATTCACCATAAAATCTAAAAATATGGTTAGATGATGAATTTTATACCGTTGTAAAGATGTGTTCGTCTAGTTTCGTTTCCAACAAACGAAAATTGATTTTGAGTTCTGAGTTAAAAGATATGAATTTTTAATCGAATGAAGGTCAGAAAATTTACAGAGTAATTTTCTGCCTGGACAGTCTGTGACGGGAGTTTGAAGATTTTTCATAATTTTTGTATATTTTATTAATTTATGTGACTTATACCGTTAGAACTGTTATCGAATCTAGTTTTTTCCAGTATAAAGGAAATTAAGATCTGATATGTATTCTGCCCGGTATAAGTACATCTTTGAAGGTAGCACAAGTTGTCAGAAAATGGAATTTGAAACATTTTGTATTTAAATGTTAGTTAGCAAGCTCAGAAGAATTAATGGAAGTTCAAATTGGTCACTAGGGACCATAATGAGTTTTTGAACAATACAAGGAAGAAAGGAAAAATATTTGGAAATTTTATATTCGAATAATTATATTAGACATCATGGTTAAGGTATTGTTAGATTTGAATCTAACAAATATTTTATCTTATTCATGTGATTAATGAAGTCAAGGTCGAATCAAAGAAGGTTCGAGGTTCTATAAAGGAAAAGATCGAGTAGATTTAGTGAGGCATGCTAATTAATGGCCCAGGTGAGTGCAATGCATACATAACATGATACATGGATGTTATATACATCATTGGTAAGACTTGCGATGAGTCTACCTGGTTTATATATAGATATATTGGCATGATATTTATGTCATTGATCATATACTTGACATATTTTAAATATGTCAAAGGTTGAAAACAAATGCATTGATCACTAGTTAGTGATGATGGTATGCTATGAATGTTATTTTGGGTATGAACTGCCTAATGTTAAATTATATTGATATACATTGCCATGTATGGAATAAATACGAGAATTATGCCCAAATAAGTCATTGAGGGACATGGTATAGTTGGCATGCCATAGAGTCCAGCAGCATGCTACATAATCGGGAATTCGGGATAGCACTATAGTGTTAAAAGTACACTTAGTGTATATGGTTAGCACATCCATAAAATGTGCGGTATATTCGGTTATCCGGGATAGCACTATAGTGTTTGTAATAAACACTTAGTGTATGGTTAGCACAACCTTATAAATGTGCGGGAAATGCACTTCGGTGCATATTTGACTCGCATACCTAGAGTCCTCAAGGTTTATTTTTGGGCTATAAATAAAAGGATAATAAATGGTAAACAAGTTAGAGAGTATATGAACTCTCGGGACATATGGCAAGTATATCGGTAAGAAATTTATATCCGGTTTATATTATGTTGATACATGATTAGTATGATGGTATACTTATCTAGTGATCATGATGCAATTATGCATATATGGCATATT
The DNA here is from genome assembly GCA_019671005.1 of Hibiscus mutabilis. Taxonomy (NCBI): domain Eukaryota; kingdom Viridiplantae; phylum Streptophyta; class Magnoliopsida; order Malvales; family Malvaceae; genus Hibiscus; species Hibiscus mutabilis. The sequence goes on from CM033747.1 coordinate 23,927,000, forward strand.
ATGATAACCGGACAAGCATGAAAATCTTATGACATTGTCATATAGTAAATAATTACTAATACAATGTGAAATTTGATGCATTGACATATATCATGCTATATAAATGTGGCTATGAAGTTGAATAAAGTTTTAATTATTATTATTAACTTCCTTTATTGCCTCACTAAGTTCGTACTTAGCGTGTGTTTGATTGTACACATGTAGGTAAATCAAGATGAGAGGAAGAAAAACATTGCATCAATATTAGAAAGCTCAACATGTAATCATAGTAATGACATCCTAATTCAGATTTGATTATTATAGTGGCATTTATACTTGCTAAACCTATTTGAGTGTGATTGATCTTCAAAGTTCGTTATGATTTCAAGATAATTGACGTTTCTGGAAAGATTCAAGGTTAAGAATAACCTTAAGTGATGAGTAGCATGCTAAGATAATTGATTTATGATTAGAAACTCGAACAAATAATTTAAGTCAATTTTAAATAAAGTTAAGCGTGCTTGGGCTAGAAAAATTTTAGGATGGGTGACCATCGGGAAGTTTTTTGAAAATTTTAAATTACCCTAATTTTTGGATTAAAGAAGTTGTAACATTTTCGACTCGTATCCGATGTATGGATATGGGTAGGGGTGTTACATTTATTGGTATCAGAGCTATAGGTTTAGCCGGTTCTGGAGTTAAACGAAGTATGATAAAGGTCAAAAGTGTATACATGGCACTAGGATGTCAAAATTACTGATAATTTTACTTGTTGGAATGGATGCAATTGCTTACTTTATTATAATAATAGTGTAAAATTCCAAGGTGTGAGGGTAAAAGAATCGTGTTAGGTGTTTAGGCGAGTGGATCAATAAGAGATTCACGAGCATGATAAGGTTAATGATAATATTTTACCCTCAGGTTAGTATGGTGCAGAGGCACCAGGGTAACATGATATGCATGTTCTGTTTCTTCCAAGCATTAGATGTGATCATGAATCAGCCTGCTTAGGCATCGATTGCAAAAGAATTGAGAGTTCTAGCACACTAGATTTTTAGAGAGTTATTAATGGAGATCCTATGATTGTCAATCTATGGTTTAATAATATAAAAGTTATGTGAAAGGAACTCTGTATTGATGATTATAGGAGATTAAAAATATAGTAGTAATTCATCTGAAAGGATTAGACCCGTATTTGATAAAAGTAATGTTACAGTACATACTCAAAATTCTGTTAGCTAGAAGTTCTTTCTTTGAGGGTTCCGTAACACAGTTTATCTTAGAGATGCAATGGAGTTCTTGCATCTTAATTTGGGCAATTGGATTATTACGGATATGAGTGCAAATTTAATAAATTGAGATGTTTTGTTTCTAAACTGCTTTCTACAGACAGAAAAAGAGCTTGTTATGACAGTTCATAGAGGGTTAAAGGTTAGGTACAAAGAAGTACTGACTACTCTATGTATTTCAAAATTTTATGAAGCAGTAAATTATGCTAAATGCAATGGAAAGAGTTCAGAATGAGAAAATATCTAAATAGAGGTCCTAGTTCGTAAAGAGGAATAATGAATCCTTATTCATTACACCACTTCTAAAAAGTGGTGAGGATTCCCGAAAAAGATATCAAGCTGAGTTTATTACATAGTTCCGCTAAGAAATTGGGACAAGGAAAATTAAGAACTCCTTGACCTTTATAATTAATGTTGGAGATTCAAGAAAACCACAAAACCAATCATATGAGTGTTGTGATAATGGACATGTATGAGCATGCAGAGTTTTTATTGGAATTTGTTATTAATATGAAAATGATTTAACTTATGCTATGGATACCAAGCATCAAGGGTAAGCTGAGAGAGTATTCCTATTGGTTGTAAGTTTTAAATAGGTTGCTTAAGAGGAGCTGTCAGACTTGATGTTTGATCGAGAGGCTAAGTTTAGAATTGGATTTAATCCAATATTGAACCTATATTAATCATACTCTACAGAATGACTCTTACTAGATTGAGAAAGCTAAACATATAGTTGTATGAGTCATTAGATGGAGGTTTTATACGACTTGGTATATCACCTGATGAAGCTTTAGTGATGTTAGTTAAAGAAGCAGTAATGTTCCTCTAAGGTTAAATTATGATTATATTATTACTAGTAAAAGAAGATTTGATAGTAGCACTAGTATTAGTGCAGTATGAATCTAGTAAGGATTCTGCCTTATTCAATAATACGTCACATAATAGGTTGGGATGTGTATTGATGTAATAAGGCTAATGTAGTAGTTGATGTATTTAGCCAAAAGTCACTCTTTGCCTTATAAGCATTAAATGCTTAATTACTTTTGGAGGAAAATAGTGTATCGATTGCACAACTTCAACTCGAGTCTACTATGACAAAGTGGGTCAAAGATTTAAAGATGAAAGATAAGATATGTCTGGAAAGAATTTAGAAAGGTGAAAAGGAAAAATTTAAAGATTTCGGTGTTAAGTCTAAAGGATGTTCATATTATCAAGGGGTAATTTATATCCCCGATGATAATGAGTTAGAAAGAGAATAAAAATATTTTGAATCTGATTTATTTTAGAAATACGGAGAATAAAGTAAGAATGGTTTGAAGCAATCTAGAATTGCTTTAGAATGATGGATAGTATCTGCTGATCTTGAAAGAAAAGATATTTAATATGAAGTTAAAGATAAAGGATTCTGTAAAAGTTTCACCTTGGAAGGAGATGTTATGGTTTGGAAAAAAAGTGAAGCTGAGTCCAAGATTTATTGGGCCATATAAGATTGAGAAGAGAGTTGGTCCGGTGGCTTATTAGCTAGTCTTATCTCCGGAAATGGACAAGATTCATAATGTATTCCATGTATCGATGCTTAAGAAGTATCGATCAGATCCTTTATATATCATTACTTCAGAGGGAATAGAAATTCAACCGGATTTGATTTATAAGGAAGAATCGGTAAAGATATTGGCACATGGAGTCAAAGAACTAAGGAATAAGATGATCTCATTTGTTAAAGTTCTTTGGTAAAATTATGAAGTCGAAAAAGCGACTTAGGAAAGAGAAAAAAATTGAGAAAACAGTTTCCTCATTGTTTTTGAACCAGGTATATGTTGAAAATTAGAGGACAAATTTTCTTAAGGGGGGAGAATTGTAATATCCCAAATTTTTGGTTAGTGACCAAACTGTAAATTTTGAAAGTTTAGGGATTAAAGTGTAAACTTTGGAAAAGTTTAGGGACCAAAGTGTAATTTTCAAAAGTTGTGTATTTTAACCCCGTAAATGAATAGTTTACCCCCAAGAATGATGTTTTCGTGTTACCTGGATTTTTTGTACGGAGTTTGTATTATTGGCTATAAAGCGATAAAGTTTGAAAGAAATTCGGATAATCGGATCGAATCGAATATCCAAGATATTTTGACGGATGATAAGCCATGGTTGATTATGTCATTTTACATGTCTAAGATATTTTCTTTGTGTTGGAAGAATATGAACCCTTGGATTTAAGTTGATTTTCCATGCTAAATATGAGCTGTTGGATGAAAAGTGACAATATCATAATTTTGGAAATTCATAAGGGCAAAGTTGGTAAATTACTAACTCGAGATTTAAATTCAGGTCAGTGGATGAAGGATGATCATCTTAGAAATATTATAGAAATATAGAATTTTCGGAATAGATCTGATAGCTCGGTAAAGGTAAAATCGTAGTAGAAGTAATTTGTGAATATCGGGAAATCGGATTGAATTGAAATTTTAGAGGCTATTCCATAATCCATGGAAAATCATAAAATTATATTTATGGAATGGTGGCCGGTTGAGGAGGAGCTAATTTAGTTAGATTTTAATGGAATGGCAATTTTAAAACAAACTAGTAAATAAAGACTAGTTGGAGGGCAAATTGGTCATTTGGTAGGGATGGAAATTTTGAAATATTTGAAGTTACAAGGGATATTTTTGGAATAATAAATTTGAAGTTTAAATCTTGGCCTTTGAATAATAATAAAATCAATCTCAACCGTTGGATAAAAGGGCACTTTTGTAATTTCCCTATTTGAATGAATTTAAAATTCATTTATATAATACAAGTGGCATAATTGGAGGAATTGAAAATTAAAAGGTCAAAAAGATGAAGCTTTCTTCATCTTCCATTTTCGAAAATATGGGGAAAAAGGGAGAAAATTTTCTAAGCTCGATTCAAGCCCCGAAACTCGATTTTCAGGTAATCATTCGAACTGCGAAGTTGATCTACTCTTCAAGATCTATCTTTTGATGTATTTAATTCATGTAATACATGATTTATTGATGAGAATTTTTCATGAGAAGGAAATTAGGGTTTATGAGAAAAATTGGGGCTTTTTGAGATTTTATGATTCTGTGGTTGAATTTAAGTTGGAATCAAGCTTATATGATGTTAAAATCATGTTTTTGAGTTAGGATTTAAATCCTACATATTTTGGTTTGTATGGAAAAGATTAGGGTTTATGAATTTAAGTCTAACTTAGGGTTTGTGATGTTAGATTAATGATCTAGTAATCTTGATTTGTTGTTTGGAAGCAAAACCCTAAGTTAAAAACTTATAGGGACCAATTCGGCAAGCATCAAAGTTAAGGGACCAAATCTAAATTTTATGAATTTGGAGTGTATTTATGTAATTATTGGTGCTGGAGATGTGAAATTGATGTTAGAATGCAAAACCGATGTTGAATCGAATTAGGGACCATTTTGACAAATTGTCAAAATCAAGTGACCAAATAGGAAATGAATTCTTGGATGGGGATTAAATTTGATTTTTAGTTAAAATAATAGAATTAAGGTAGTGGTGTTGATTTGAAGACTAAATTGCAAAGTTAAGAAGTTTGAATCCTTACCTTTGCATTTTAGTGACTATTTTGGCAAAAGAAAGAAAATTAGAGGAAATTATTTTGAATAATTATTTGATGAAGAAGATGATGAATTGTTGGTTTGAAGCAAGTGATGAGACTAAATTGACAAGTAAAAAAATAAGAATAAGTTAGTATAAATTAGAAGTTTATTATGGAAAGCTATGAAGAAGATTGAAATTTGGCAGTGACTTTCGAAAATTCACCATATATTCTACAAAAATGGTTAGATGATGAATTTTATACCGTTGTAAAGATGTGTTCGTCTAGTTTCGTTTCCTACAAACGGAAACTGATATCGAGTTCCGAGCTAAAAGATATGAATTTTTAATCGAATGAAGGTCAGAAAATTTACAGAGCCGTTTTCTGCCCGGACAGTCTGTGACGGGAGTTTGAAGAATTTTCATAATTTTTGTAGATTTTATTAATTTATGTGGTTTATACCGTTAGAACCATTATCGAATATAGTTTTTTCCAGTATAAAGGAAATTAATATCCGGTATGTATTCTGCCCGGTATAAGTAAATCTTTGAAGGTAGCGCAAGTTGTCAGAAAATAGAATTTGAAACGTTTTGTATTTAAATGTTAGTTAGCAAGCTCAGAAGAATTAATGGAAGTTGAAATTGGTCACTAGGGACCATAATGAGTTTTTGAACAATACAAGGAAGAAAGGAAAAATATTTGGAAATTTTATATTCGAATAATTATTTTAGACAACATGGTTAAGGTATTGTTAGATTTGAATCTAACAAATATTTTATCTTATTCAAGTGATTAATGAAGTCAAGGCCGAATCAAAGAAGGTTCAAGGTTCTATAAAGGAAATGATCGAGTAGAATTTAGTGAGGCATGCTAATAAATGGCCCAGGTGAGTGCAATGCATACATAACATGATACATGGATGTTTTATACATCATTGGTAAGACTTGCGATGAGTCTACCTGGTTTATATATATATTGGAATGATATTTATGTCATTGATCATATATTTGACATATTTTAAATATGTCAAAGGTTGAAAACAAATGCATTGATCACTAGTTAGTGATGATGGTATGCTATGAATGTTATTTCGGGTATGAACTGCCTAATGTTAAATTATATTGATATACATTGCCATGGATGGAATAAATACGGGAATTCTGCCCAAATAAGTCATTGAGGGACAGGGTATAGTTGACATGCCATAGAGTCCAGCAGCACACTGTATAATCGGGAATTCGGGATAGCACTATAGTGTTAAAAGTACACTTAATGTAAATGGTTAGCACATCCATAAAATGTGCGGCATATTCGGTTATCTGGATAGCGCTATAGTGTTTGTAATAAACACTTAGTGTATGGTTAGCACAACCTTATAAATGTGCGGGAAATGTACTTCGGTGCATATTTGACTCGCGTATCTAGGGTCCTCAAGGTTTATTTTTGGGCTATAAATAAAAGGATAATAAATGATAAACAAGTTAGAGAGTATATGAACTCTCAGGACATATGGCAAGTATATCGGTAAGAAATTTATATACAGTTTATATTATGTTGATACTTGATTAGTATGATGGTATACTTATCTAGTGATCCTGATACAATTATGCATATATGGCATATTATGATAACCGGGCAAGCATGAAAATCTTATGACATTGACATATAGTATATAATTACTAATACACTGTAAAAATTGATGCATTGGCATATATCATGCTATATAAATGTGGCTATGAAGTTGAATAAAGTTTAAATTATTGTTATTAACTTCCTTTATTGCCTCACTAAGTTCGTACTTGGTGTGTGTTTGATTGTACACACGTAGGTAAATCAAGATGAGAGGAAGAAAATCATTGCATCAATATTAGAAAGCTTAACAGGTAATCACAGTAATGACATCCTAATTCAGATTTGATTATTATAGTGGCATGTATACTTGCTAAACCTATTTGAGTGTGATTGATTTTTAAAGTTCGTTATGATTTCAAGATAATTGACATTTCTGGAAAGATTCAAGGTTAAGAATAACCTTAAGTGATGAGTAGCATGCTAAGATAATTGATTTATGATTGGAAACTCGAACTAATAATTTAAGTCAATTTTAAATAAAGTTAAGCGTGCTTGGGCTAGAGAAATTTTAGGATAGGTGACCATCGGGAAGTTTTTTAAAAATTTTAAATTACCCTAATTTTTGGATTAAAGAAGTTGTAACGTTTTCGACTCGTATCCGGTGTACAGATATGGGTAGAGGGTGTTACAAGCATCGAGCCAGTTATCTACGGTAGGTTTGTGGATTTTGATGACATACTTTTATAATTGCAAGCTTTATGAAGAGGAGCCCTCGGTGAATGTGTTTCGTTATTTTTATGAAGTTGTGGCTGATAAGGACAATCTTGTGAAGGGTTTTGTGTTGATTGTTCTGCATAACAAGATGATGCCGGTGATGAGTAATTTTATCAGCAACATTCGGTTGGATAGGAAGAAATATATCAAAGTAGATTGCAAATTTGGGGTTTCACTTTTACTGTCGTTTGGCGTAGACCGACAAGAGATATAATAGAGGCCTCTGAGCTAAGTGAACTATCACCCTAGAGCTGTCGCAAGTTCAGAGATTGGAGAGGGGTTCTCCCTTACGATATGAAAAGGTGTATACAATGAGAAACGTGTAGGTGCATTATTTGGGAGGGAAGAGCCCGAATGGTTGGGATGATGTGGATTTTAATTCACTTCTCGAGGGGTTTTCGGAGAATGTCCCCCTTATACAGAAGTGTGGCCTTTCGGCGGAGAAGGTAATCGTCGCGTGGCCAGGATTCTTTTGGGAGTTGAGGATAAGCTAGAGAATTTCATTGTTACTCATACCGGTTGTCGTGTTCGCACATAGAAGTATCGGGACGAAGGTTCTCCTACAGGTAGGGTTAGTGGAGATGTTGTTTCCCTCATTCCTAGGGGTAGCGCAGATGTTACGCCACACAATCCTAGGCGTGGAAAAAATATTGCTCCAAGTATTGCTAGTAGTAGCAGGAAGCAGGCTTCTCCACAATCGCCTATTTCCTCTTCTTCAGAAGAAAAAGTAGTTATGCCAATTTGGAACGCAGAACAAAACGGCGGATGGATATGGTTGTTTCCTTTTAACGTATTTATGGAGGTACTCTCATGTTACTAATATTTACGTTTCGTATTATACCGTTGCCATTTGTTTATTATGGTTGTAGCTCCTTTCAATGTACCTTCCTTTTATTATTTGCAGGGATTGCAATGACTTCTCTACGAGTGGCTGCGAGCGAACAGGTAGCTTCGCCTAATTTACCAGAGGAAACTTCTCTCAAGTAATTGTGAGAGAACAAGTAGGTTCGCTTGTTTTACCAGAGACAACTCCCCCGCGAGCTAGTGATTATGGAGGCCTCTGTTACGATTACAAGTGTAGTTACTCCTTGTTTAGCGAGCTCTACTGGTTTTCTTTCTTTTTCTACTGTGGGTTCCGCGAGCACGAGGGCTGCAAGTTCACTGGCGTTAGATGTTTTGGAGGTGGCTAGGCAAACTATGGCTGGCCAGATAAGAACTTATAGCTTGAGAAGGCCTACTATTTCTAGTCAAGATAAGAGGCTAGGTAGAAGGCAAAAAATGAGTGTTAAAAGGACTGCAAGATCGTTGACTAACTTAACCAGCTCTACTACGATTGCTCTTCCTCTTTCTGCTGTCTGACAAGCCTTGCTTCTGATACATCTCTTCTCTTGGTCAATTTGACCAGTGTTACTATGTCTACTCTTCTATTCTTTGTTGGCTTGACGAGCTCTCTGCCTGTTTCCTTTGCTCCCCTAGGTAATCTAATTTTTATTTAAAATTTTCACTTTGTTTGCCTTTTTGTTTACTTATCAGTTCATTTTGGCTCTATTGAACCTTTGCAGAATTTAATCCAGTGGACTCCACTATCGTGCACTGTAAGCTAGGGGATGTATCTTCTATTGTCGCATCTCTTGGGGCTCCAACATCTCTTGTGATTCCCTCAGCTCCTATGGCTACATCGCTCTTCGGTCCTTCATCCAGCGAACCTCTCAGGGCTCTAACTCCATTCACTGTGTTTTACCCTTGGAGAAGCAGTAGGGATGCGGAGAGGTGGTTTCATCATGAGGTTGCTTCGAGGAGGTTCTCGACCTTGTACTCAAGTGGTGTCGTATCATCTATTCTTTCAACTAATAGTAGGGCGACCATTGAAGGAGGTTGAAGCCTTATTCAAGAGTTAGTTTGTGTGCAATACAACATGGAAAGAAATACAATGGCTCTCAAAGAGGAGAACCAAAGATTGTGTTCGCAACTAGATAAATATGTTGCTCAGCTAAATGATGTTAAGAATGAACGTGAAAAGGAAATTTCTACTCTTCTAGAAGAGTTGAGCAAAAACGTTAGTAAGAAATTTATAGTCGTCTAGAAGAGTTGAATAGAAAACATTCTGAGGAAGTTTCTAATATTCAGGTTGAACACTCTCGTTCTCTTAAGAGGATGAGCAATCATCATTCAACTGTAGAGAAAAAGCTTCAGGTCTGAAATCCAGGGGCTTAAGGAGGAGATGGAGCGTGCGAAGGCTGCAAAAGATGAAATGGAGTTCACGAAGGCTGTAGTCACCACATAACTAGAGAAAGATACAACTAGATTTGCGAGGGAGCTGAGCAAACTAAAGACTGCTCATGAAAATAAGTTGACTGTGTTGAAAGCTACACACGAGGCAGAATTAGCTGAGAAGGTTAATGAAGCTGCAAAAGCGGATACGGAAGTGACTTATTCTTTGATGGTTGAGGGGATGGAAAAATCGCGAGATGCCGTTATTCTTAGCTTCCAAGTAGCCCATAGTCCGGTTGATGTTATTGGTGTGAACTTTAATGCGCTATGCGAGGTGGCTGTAGATTTTAATATAAGAAATCCCTCCAGATCCTCTTTGCGTAATTTTGTTGCAGATTATAGGGATGTTGTGATCCCTCCTTTGATAGAACCAAGTACACCTATGTCTGCAGCCGATTTTATTGAAGGTGATTTCGGGGGTGAAGAAGGAGCCGGGGATATGACTGGTGGAGTGTAGTTGTTTTGTTATCTTTTTACTTTCCCTTTTGAATTGTTATTTGGAACTTTATTTTTTTGGTGAAGAAATGAAGATTTCATATTTATCTTCACATTTTGAAGAATATGGGTTTGTGTGTATGTAGAGTTTTATTTATTGATAAGGCATTTCCATTGGAGTATTCTATATTATAATGCTTCCCCCACGTTACAAATTGTTGCAAAACACTTTCATAATTTCAATTTTCATTTTTAGAGTTCAACCTCGTAAGTTGTGTGACTTCAATTTTTAAATTTTGAATTCTGATAGCTGATGGGAATTCCCTCCTAATTTTTTGATACTTGTGTCAAAGTAGTTTCCCTTTTTTGGCTATAAATAAGGCTTTACGTTTAGAGTGTTATGTAGTTATAATTTATAACTCTTTCTTTCTTGTTGTGGGTTCTCTTCGACTTATCATTTTTGTGGTTGCCAACTGCTAGCAAGCGGCATATCTGGAAAGATTTTTATCTTTTTTTGGTTTATTTCACGATATTACTGCTTTTTTTTAGTTTTTAATTGCAATATGCTATTAATATTGACGATTAACAGGTTTTCCATGTAAACTTGCTTGGTCTTGGTTGAAAATGGAATTTGTGCTTTCTTTTTCTTTCTTTCTACTCTGTCATTCTTTTTTCTTTCCTTTATCAATCTTTGCTAGGGCTTTTGTTGGCTTGAGATGTTTGTTGAGGTGGAAGCTAATTTCATTATGCACACTTCTTAAAAGCAGCGAACGCTTAGACGATTTATTTTTCTTGCTCACTTACTTGGAAGCGGCTATCATTAAGCTGATTACTTTATGTAAACTCCTTAAAAGTGGCAGACTCTTAGACGATTCATTTTTCTTCCTCCTTTACTTAGAAGCGGCAATTGTTAAGTTGATTTCTTTATGCACACTTCTTAAAATTGGGGATGCTTAGACGATTTATTTTTCTTGCTCGTTTACTTAGAAGTGCCGATCGTTAAGCTAATTCTTTTATATACACTTCTTAAAAGTGGTGGACGCTTCTTGCTTGCTTACGTGGAAGCGGTGATCGTTAAGTTGATTCCTTTATGTACATTTCTTAAAAGTGATGAATGTTTAGATGATTCATTTTTCTTGCTCGCTTACTTGGAAGGGGCGATCGCTAAGCTGATTCCTTTATGCACACTTCTTAAAAGTGACGGACGCTTAGACGATTCATTTTTCTTGCTCGATTACTTGGAAGCGGCAATCGTTAAGCTGATTCCTTTATGCACAGTTCTTAAAAGTTGCAGGCTCTTAGATGATTCATTTTTCTTTTGTACGATATTTGGAGAAATTTACTAGACTTGTACTAAAATTTATGTCTTACAAGTACATCGAATATAACATGAACAATAGTGTTTTAAACATAAAATTTCCTCAAGTGCCTTGCATTCTATGTTCAGGGCACTTCTTTACCGTCTATCTCTGTAAGTTTAGATGCATCAAACCCGAGCACCTTTTGAATTTTGTATTGTCCCTCCTATTCTAAAGCCATTTTCCCTCGTTCTTTCGGCGGTTTGTTGGCTTCCATGCTTCTTAATGCCAAATCACCTATTTGAAACTGTTTATTCTTTACACAAGAATTGTAATATTTGGCCACAATCTGGTTTCTTGCTTCCATCGCTACGTCATATTGATTTCTAACCTCTTCTAGCATATCCAAATTCATTCATAAACCCGCATCATTGATTTGGCTATCATACTGAGCGGTTCTGTACGTTGGCATGCCTATTTCTGCTGTGATAACTGCTTATGTGCCGAAGGTTAGATTAAATGGCGTTTCTCTACCTTTAGGATGCAAATGCATTTAACATATGTTTATCTATGTGTTTATAGATAATATGATGAAATTATGGACCTGTATTAAAGTGTATTTTACCTGTACCAGTGTGGGAGGTTGTTCGTAGCATCCACAATATCCCTAATAGCTCATCTACCCCAGCTCTTTTCACATCTCCAACCTTCTTTTTGATTGAGGACAAGATCTTTTTATTAGCTGCTTCTGCTTGTCCATTAGTTTGCGGGGATTTGATGGAGCTTTGGGCCAACACAATATGGAGGTCATCGTAGAATTTCTTAAATCTCTTTTGGAATTGAGTCTCATTGTCCGCGATGACAGTTTGAGGGACGCAGAACCTGCAGATGATAAACTTTCATAAAAAAGTTTTACATTAGTTTCTCCGTTATTGTTGCCAATGGTTTAGCTTCTATCCACTTCATAAAGTAGTCCACAATGATTACTAGATATTTCTTATGGCCTACCGCCATCGAAAACGGACTCAAAATATACATACCCCACACTGCGAAAAGCCATGGACTTGTAATATACTTCAAGAGCTATGATAGTTGTCTTGGGACCGAGGCAAACTCTTGACATGGCACAAACTTGGATACCAACTTCTTAGCATCCCTTTGCATCGTTGGCTAATACAAGCCATGTCTTACAACCTTTTATGCCAGAGAATGCAAACTTGGGTGGTGTCCGCCTATCCCCTCATGAAATTCTCGTAACACATAACTTGCCTCCTCGGGGCCCAAACATCGTAGTAAGGGTTGTGAGAAATCCCTCTTGTATAAGACGCCATCCAAGATGGTGTATTGAGCTGCTCATCTTCTTGTTTTGATTCATTGAGCTTTGTCGTCGGGTAACACTCACGTCTCAATATATGTGGCGATTGGTATCATCCAAGTGTAGCCCGTATCAAGTCCACATATTTTATGTTCTATGTGAACACAAGGTGCTCTCTATACTCTATTAAAAATCATCCCTTCTTCTGGATTTCCAATACTGCTGCTAACCTTGCCAAAGCTTATGCCCTGACATTGTCTCATGTAGGGATTTGCATTATGGAATACTAACTAAATTCTGCTAACAATCTTGTATGGTTGAAAGTTAGTCTAGCATATACTTAACATTTAGAAGACAAAAGATTTATTATATCTTAAAATATGAGCACATGTATTTATTGTAACCTTTCACCCTCTGATGATTGTTAACTCTTAAAAAGATCTACTTTTTGCCAGTAGATTCATGTATTTGCATCTAGGAGTTAAGGAATGTACAATTTTCTTTTCTAGATTGAGGGGTATTTTCTTGCTGTGGTGAGCAAGTTTGACAGGTCAAGAGCAGGTGGAGTAGAAGGAAGAATGTCGAGCGCAGTTGGCAAAAGCAGAAGGAAGAATGCGGAGCATAGTTGGAAAAAGTAGGAAGAAAGAATGCCAAGCTCGGTTGGCAAAAGAAGGAAGTGTGATGCCCGGTCAGATAGCCATGAGTTAGAGCCAGGTCAACTCTAATTCAAAGAAGAAGATAACACGTCTACAATGGTGAGTAATAAACTTTCAAAAAACCTAACCCTAATTAGGGTTTCCACGAGTGCCTATATAAAGAAGTCCATCGATTGAGCAAGGGGGCTGCGCTGAGGAGAAAGTGAGGGTAGAGGTGAACCAAGGTTCAACCAGGCAGTCTAGCTGGGAGCTCTGAATCCATTGAAGGTCTGCATCGATGGATCTCATTCTTTAGTCTATTTTTCTTATATTTAATTTTGATGTTGTTGATGGTGTTTAAAAACGATAATATTTTATTGGTTTCCCAGCCATAAACTAATCTTTTAAGTTGGCTAGGGGTGTTTGTGATAAACGCTTAGTTTAGGTTTTTAATAATTGAAGACCTTGGCATTATTATTTATTTTGCTTGTGCTTAAATTTATCATATTTTATGCCATACGATAGTTGACATTGAATGCTCATTATCCCCTAATATCTTAACAGACTTAAGAGATAAGGATTAATTGCCAAATATTAAGGTGAGAAACTTCGGTAGAAGATGTTCAAGTAGATGAGCTTACTTCTGAAGTGAATCTACCCCTTAGGAGTAAAGATTAAAACTTTGCCAAGTTAATTATTAGAAAACATCACTATATACATATAGATGTTAAATGCATTTAACTTGGAGGATTGCCATCGACAGAGGCAATGCTAATTTAAAATTTGCTCAGAAATAAAACCAAGGTTGAACATTATTAAATGCTTTCATTGCTAGCGTGAAATCCAAACATCCCTTGCCAAGCTCATCAATCTTCTTGACACAAGTGTTTGCCAATCTGCCTAAATTCTTATTTCATTTTCCTTTAATCACTTTCTTAATTAAATCCGAAATCAATTGCCATCTTAATTGTTTCAATTCACAAGTATTTATTGTGACTTTTTAATTCTTGGACAATCCATGTGGATACGATTCTCAACTTACTACTATATTACTTGTTGACCGTGTATACTTGCACGTAAAAAGATGTATTCTTGGCATTATTTACTTGTATAGTTACAACGAATTCTCAATCTTTTGCCAAGCAGTAGTCGGTTGACAAGTTTTTGGTGCCGTTGTTGGGGATTACAACGGGATTAATTGTTTTGATTTTTACTTGTTTTTGTTTGTTTTATTTATTTTGTTTCGTTTGTACGGCTAGAAGCCACACTGTGAAAAGATTTACAATACGATCCGGAGATTGAAAGAACCCTATGTAGGATACGAAGAAAATGTCAAAAAATGGCTTGTAACGGTAATGGTGGAGTAGATGGTGTCCTAAACATTCAAGAAAATCTGGCAATACATGATGGGATACCGCCCGTTCCTGATGTTGCTGCAGAGATGCCTGTACAACGACCTATCAGAGAAAACTTGGCATCAAATATGGATAACTTGATGCCAGGACTGATTAGTCCAAAGCTAAATACAGCTAATTTTGAACTTAAACTAGTGATGATTCAAATGTTATTAAATGTAGGTCAATTTGATGGATAATCTATCGGAGACCCAAGGCAACACTTGAAGCAATTCATGGAGGTTTACCAACTATTTCAGCAACCTGGTGTGACTGAAGAGACAGTAAAGCTGAGGCTATTTGTAACCCCTTTGACCCAGCCTAGTCGTTAGACCCGAAACAAGAGATCACATTTTGTTTACCGAAGTGAACCTGAAATGACTTACTCGAATTATGGTCGATTTATTTTTCCGTTTTACTGATCTAGACGCATTATCAATATCTATGGCGTTCATACAAGAAGTAGCTCAATTTTCATTTGAAACAAACATCAATAGGGCCCTTGTAACCCCCTCGACCCGGCCTAGCTGCAAGACCGAACTAAGCAAGCTACATTGGGTTTACCAAAGTAAACCGGAAAGAAGAACTTCATACGCCTCCCCTTTTTATCTTGTCTAAATGCAGAATTATTAACCTACGTGTTCATTCTATAATCATGTGAAAACCCATCTCAATCGGCATCAAATCGATATCCAATTGAATATAGACACACTTTAGGGACTGAAATGCAAATTCAGCAAAATATAGGGACTTCACCCAATAATATGTTACCAACCCTTAATCAAACATATTTCATGCTACATGTAAAAAATCAGCTCAATACGATTATCCAAACTCATTCAATTACTTCCACAACATTCAGGGACTAAAACGTAAGAAAATAAAACTCCATTTCCATGACATTAACTAATTCAACGGCCACCAGTACCGATACGATCATAGCCGTACCGATACAGAGTTGCCAACCGTACCGGTACATTGTGTACCGTATCGTTATGCCATGTCAGCTTGCTAAAATATTAATACCGTATCGGTACGAGCCCTCATCATTCCGATACGCGAGATTTTCCCAAAACGCAACTTTCCAATATCAAGATCTTGTACCGATACTCCTTATCCCGTACCAGTATGGCAATCTTAAATTGCTTAACCGTACCGGTATGCACATACCCGTACCGGTATGCACATACCCGTACCGATCCTAGGTGCCTAAAATCGCCTAGCTGTACCGATACGGTCCCCCTCGTATCGGTACGCCTGGGCATGTGATGTCATTTTTAGCTGGTTTTCACACAATTCTAGATGCATTTGGCCCCTAGAGCTTGCATACATACATATAAACAATTGAACACTCAGAAACTATCATTTAAACCAAGGTTAAGCAATCAAAACAACCTCATACTCCGATGGACCACTCTAGAGGCATGCTTCCTAGACCACTTTGCCAAACTTACCAAAACACACAATTGAACAATTCTCAACATAATCAATATGCCAACACAACCTATTAAACCTGATCAAACCAACACAACATGGCAATCCATAAGGAACTCTAGATGCATACCTAAACATCCATTAAGCTTCATCTATAGGCGATGATTAACATCAAGATAAGCAACGTCTAACCATCATCAAAAACCAGCAAAGAGTCATACTTAAATCCACAATGAAACAGATTTACAGCTCCCAAAAACCATGGTGAACACATTGCCTTATTAACCGGAAACATAAACCGAGTTCATAGTCAAAAGTAGTTTATCTTTTGGATCCCTTCAAACCTTGTCTTTGCTGACCCGAACTTTAATGCTCTGCATCATTAGAAAAAAGAGAGCGGAAGCACACATGCTTAGTGAGGATGCTCATAAGACAATGATACATTTAACCATTTGAAAATTATATGTTTGTTTTCCAAAACATGCTTATAGCCAAAGCCTTTCCATAATTCTAACCGAATCATAACATAACAACTTTTATGTAACATCATACACATTCCATGCTTAAATCCCAAAGCATTTTAGACAAACCATGCTTAAATCCCAAAGCATTGTAAACAAGGTTCAACACATGAACTTTCACATATGTTGACATTTATAGTGACCATGATAGACAACCTCTATCCTATACACATCGGATACACATATCTCTCATACCATGCATAGTTAAACTGAATGATACCCCAAACCTTTCCTAGTTAAACCGCAAGATTTGACACCCTCTCCTAGTTAAACCGCGAGATTCTACCTTTGCCTAGTTAAACCATGAGATTCTATCCTTGCCTAGTTAATCCGTAAGATCACCATCAATTTGGGTTGCCTAGTTAAACCGTAAGTCCCAAATGAGGTCCCCAACAGTCTGATTGGCCTTGTTAAACCGCCATACCTCAAGGACCCATGGCCACGATCAATTTTGTTCATATTTTATAGTGCACTTTTAATCTTATGGCATGCCAACTATATCCGATTGTTTTCTCACCTTGTCACATAGCCAATATATCATTTACAAAACCATTTACTTACTGTTTTCAAATGCATTAAACAAAACATCACATATGCAAATATCATTGCCAAGGCAATAACACCATTCCCAACCAGAATGAAAACCGATACTCAATAGCCTTTAATATGCTTTCAATCCCCTGCATATGTACTCAAAATCATGTATTACCATTAAGTAAAAACCTGCCATGTTAGTACCAAAACATGAAAACATTATGCTCACATCCAAGCTGATATTCAAGATCAAAATAAGGGAAACTTACTTCCGAGCTTAGGTAAGTGTCTCACGCTTACTCTAAACTCCCAAAAACCTTTACAAACCTTTGTAAAACATTTAAAACCAGTTTCCACTCATGATACGGTTCGCCTTTCTTGCCAACGCGATGCAAGCTCCCGACAAGCCACCAAAAAATGTCAATATTCATTGCCTTGATTATCCCCTGTTTTAATCACATAAAACCAGAGGATAAATGCATTATTATGCATTCAAACCACTGCCTTAGAACAAAACCCTGCAACTCTTAGGTTGCCCTCTAAGAAACCATCCGAAACAAACCGAAAACATCATCAAACGTTTCTGAAACTTAACCCAGTAATAAAACAACGATTCAACCCATCAAACAACACCAATAAACATCCAAAAACCCTTTCCTAACATCCTTTTACTTCCAGCAAAGATTAAACTCGATTATTTCCACAACAATTCAAATCTAACAACCTAAACAATTAGAGATTCAAGAGTTTTGGGATTCTATTGATAAAAACAACTTATCAACATCAAAACACATCCAAAATATGTATTAAATCAATCTCAAATACTAGAAATCAGATCCACTTCGAAAAACACCTTGTTCCATAAATATTTCAAAATTAACTCAATTAAACATTGCTAAAACATCAAAATCATATTACAATTCATAAATCAATGATCAAATACTTGGGAATTTCAGTAAAGAACCATACAATAGAGGAGATCACGAACCTTACCCATATTGTGAGATTTCTCCCTCAATTGGTTGATAAAAGCTAAGAAAACACAATATTTAAATGAGATTTTTGTAAAGCAATATCAAATAATCAATCACAAATCATAACAACGAGTTAAAGAACTCCTCACCTCTGGATTTTGATGAAAATTTGAGTGTTTGGCTGAGGAGAGAATGGAGAGAAAAAGTTGAAAGAAACTAATTTTTCTTTTAAGAGCTTAACTAACTTTTAACTAAATCATCTTTTTAATTACTTTAAAACACATGTTAAAATATCCTTAATTAAGGGAGAAATCATCAAAAAAACTTGGTAAAATAGCTCCTTAAAGATTATAAGAATTTGACCCTTTTCATTTTAGTCACCTTAAAAAGTAGTTTTCAAAACTTACATTTTGGTCACTAACCAAAATATCATATTTCCGAATTCCATTTTCCAAAATTGATTCCACCAAAAATCAATATAAATTAAAAGATGATTTTAAAGTATTTTTCCATATTTTCATCTTACCGAAAAATATACGGTCCCGAATCTGACTCGAATCTCTAACCTGGTCCACCAGACCGTCTAATAAACCTCAAAACCACTAGGCCCAAAATCGGGGTGTTACAACTCTCCCCCACTTAAGAAATTTCATCCCTGAAATTACCTGGAGGAAACAGATGCAGAAATTGCTTCATCATATCCGCCTTGCTTTCCCATGTAGCTTCCTCAACACCTCGGTGTCGCCACAAGACCTTCACGAGCTCTATCGTCTTACCACGTAGGACTTTCTTGCTGGTATCGAGGATCTCTACAGGTTCCTCATCATAAGATAAATCCGGCCTCAACTCCACATCCTCCACCGGCATAACATACGATGGATCTGATCGATATCTCCTCAACATCGAAACATGGAACACATTATGAATTTTCTCCAACTTGGGAGGCAACCTCAACCGATATGCTACAGGACCCACACGCTCAATAACCTCGTATGGTCCAATAAACCTCGGACTAAGCTTACCCTTACGTCTGAATCTCATCACATTTTTCCATGGTGACACTTTCAAGAATACATGATCTCCCACTGCATATTCAACTTCCTTACGCTTCAAATCTGCTTAAGATTTTTGCCGATCCATAGTTGCTTTCAACCGGTCGCATACAAGCTTAACCTTCTCATCTGTGTCTTTCAACACATTCGGCAGGGTAACATGCTTTTCCCCTACCTCAGCCCAACACAAGGGCGTACGACACCTCCAGCCATATAACGCCTCATAGGGTGTCATTTGTATACTCACCTGATAACTGTTGTTGTAAGCAAACTCAACTAAAGGCAAATACGTCTCCCAGGTTCCTTGGAACTCAATAATGCAGCATCTCAGCATGTCCTCCAAAACCTGGATAACCCGCTCATACTGCCCATCCGACTGAGGATGATACGTAGTGCTAAAACTCAACCTCGAACCCAAAGCCTGATGCAAACTTCTCCAAAACCTTGTCGTAAACCTCGGATCCCTATCCGAAACAATGGATTTAGGTACACCATGCAAGCGCACAATCTCAGCTTTATACAAATCCGCTAGCTTGTCCAAGGTATACGTTGTATACACTGGCAGAAAATGTGCACACTTTGTGAACCGGTCAACAATCACCCAAACAGAATCCTTTTTAGCCGGTGTCAACGGCAAACCTGTTACAAAATCCATGGTGACTCTCCCTCATTTCCACTCTGGAACTTTCATCGGTTGTAACAACCTGGATGGAAATTGATGTTCAGCCTTGACCCGCTGACATACCATGCACTTGGAAACAACCTCAGCCACATCATTTTTCAACCCAACCAGTAGTATGCCTCTTTCAAATCATGATACATTTTAACACTACCAGGATGCATAGCAAAAGGACTAGAATGTGCCTCCGTCAAGATAGTGTGCTTCAACTCCGGATCATTTGGCACCAATATTCGACCCTTGAAACTCAAAACTCCATCATCATTAAAATGAAAGTCTATTGGATTACCATTCGCTATGTCCTTAACATGCTCAACCAATGAATCATCGTACGGTTGCTTAGCTTTAATCAACTCCGATAATGTAGGCTTAACTTGCAATTCAGCCAGCAAACCGCCCTCCCGTGTCACACTCAACCTTGCAAACATAGCTCGAAGCTCATCCACAACCTTACGACTTAATGCATCCGCCACTACATTGGCTTTACCAGGATGATACTCAATTGTCAAGTCGTAATCCTTAAGCAACTCCAACCATCTACGTTACCTAAGATTCAAATCTTTCTGAGACATTAAATACTTCAAGCTTTTGTGATCCGTAAAGATCACACACTTCTTACTATAGAGGTAATGTCACCAAATCTTCAAAGCGAATACCACAGCCGTAAGCTCCAAATCACGAGTTGGATAATTACGCTCATAAACTTTCAACTGTCTCGATGCATAAGCCACAGCCTTCCCATCCTGCATTAGCACACAACCCAAGCCAACACACGACGCATCATTATAAACCACAAACTCCTTCCCAGATTCAGGCTGAATCAACACAAGAGCATATGTCAAAACCTCCTTTAACTTTTCCGTGGACCCCTCAACGAAATGGCGATAATAACTAGCCAACCCAAGAAAACTATGCACCTCCGATACAGACTTAGGTTGCTTCCAATTAAGAATAGCCTTAATTTTCCGTGGACCAACGCGAATACCCTCCGCAGAAACCATATGACCAAGGAACATCACCTCCTTAAGCCAAAACTCGCGCTTGCTCAACTTAGCATATAACTAATTATCCTTCAACACTTGCAACACTATCAGAAAATGCCGATCATGCTCTTCCTCGGTACGGGAGTACACGAGAATATCATCTATGAACACCACCACGAACTGATCAAGATACTCATGGAACACTTTATTCATCATGTCTATAAATGCAGCTGGGGTATTTGTCAAATCGAAAGGCATGACCAAAACTCATAATGCCCATACCTCATACGAAACGCGGTTTTATACGTATCCACATCCTTAACCTTCAACTGGTAATAACCTGATCTTAAATCTATCTTGGAAAACATCACTGCTCCACGAAACTGATCAAACAAGTCATCAATCTATAGCAACGAATACTTGTTCTTCACCGTCAACTTATTCAACTGAAGATAATCAATGCACATACGCATTGTACCATCTTTCTTTTTCACGAAGAGAACATGAGCACCCCACGGAGAAATACCTGGTCGAATGAACCCATGGTCTAACAATTCTTGAAGCTGTGACTTTAACTCCTTCAATTCCTTCGATGCCATCCTATAAGGAGCAATGGTCACCGATGTTGTACCCTCATATGTCTCAATATGAAACTCCATCTCCCTATCCAGAGGAAAACCCGGTAACTCTTTAGGAAAAACCTCAGGGAAGTCGCACACGGTCCGAATGTCTTGCACTCGAACACCCTTGGCTTCCGGATTCATAACAATAGCCAAATAAGCCTGGCAGCTATCAAACATCATCTTTTCCGCTCTAATGGCCGAGACCACATTGAACACAAACTTTACATTCTCGCCAACCCCCATAACTTCATAGCTGTCGGACAACCTCAAGAAAATCCTTTTGGATTCACAAGACACAACTGCTCTGAGCTCACTCAACCAATCTATACCCAAAATGATATCAAAACCATGGAATGGCAATTCCATCAGATCTGCGGCAAACTCATGACCTTGCACCACCAAAGAACAACGCCGGTACAACCTTCTTGTTGTAACCGTCTCCCCAAAAGAACTTGTGACTAACATGCCAACATCTAAGATCTCAACAGGAACATTTAGCAAAGATGCATGTTCACTCAAGATATATGAATGCATAGACCCGAATCAATCAAAGATAATAATGATAAGGATTGCAAAGTAAAAGTACCTACGATCACATACGTGTCATTACAACCCTTACGTGAGCAAAGAACCGAGCCGGTCCACCACCCTCCGATCTCACTACTGCAGCATGAGCCATACCCCTTTGACCATCATTGCACCTCTAAAAATTACCCTGCCAAGGCCTCGGCCCTGGCCCCTAGCTGGTGCAGCAACCTGTGCTAGTGCATCTCTTGCTACCCGAGGACAATCACGCTTCAAGTGATCAGATGAACCACAAATCCAACAAGCTCCAATATTACCCCATCATATACCCACGTGGCGCCTACCACATCACTCACACTCCGGTGCAACACGAGCTCCTTGGGCACCCTGGCCAACTCCACCACCACGCTTGTGATATGGTTTATGTCTCTTGTCCCTGAACCTCCTATTCTGCCTCCCAGAATAGCTAGAGTCAGCCACTCTCTTACCCAAGTTCGTACCTGCAGCCTGAACTGGTGCACCCAAGGATTACTCGATATCTTTGTTCCGATTGACCAATACATCAAAATCTGTGTAATCTACAGCCAGGAGATACGTCTTAATGTCCTTAACAAGATTATAAAGGAAACTGTCACATCTCTACTGGTCATCTAGAACCAACTTCATAGCATACTGACTCAGCCATACAAATTTCACCTCGTATTCAGCAACAGACATGCCTCCCTAAGATAGCGACATAAACTCGTGCTTCTTCATATCCAAATACTGGGTACCAAGGTACTTCTTATTGAAAGCTCTCTGAAAGAACTCCCAAATAACGTCTGCCTCAGGAACGCCAACAATTGTGGTCACCCACCAATGATATGCATTGAGATAGCGACATAAACTCGCGCTTCTTCATATCCAAATATTGGGTACCAAGATTCTTCCTCTTGAAAGCTGTCCGAAAGAACTCCTAAGTAACATCCACCTCAGGAACGCCAGCAATTATGGTCACCCACCAATGATATGCATCCCCCTGCAGCAGAGATACAATGCAACCTAGCTTGCGTTCCTCGTTACACCTCATCTAATTCAAGACGCGAACCGTCTTTTCCAGCCAACCCTCAGCTGCCTTAGGGCTCAAACCCTAAAACTCTTCACCTCACAAACTCCTCAAATGCTCCAAGGGTAAACCTTGATTTGCTACCACAGCAGGTGCCGATGCTTGGGCTTGTACTCCAGCCATCGCTGTCTGGAAAACTCCCGTTATTGCCTGAACCAACGGATTCAAATCACCACACACATGCACTTGGTGAACTTGGGGTACTTCACCCGCCCCAACGTCAATTGGAGGAACCACTGGAGGAGGAGGAGGAAGTAAAACATAAGGGGGATTCTCTTCTGCCTCGTTATTCAGCCCAACCCCGGTAGTTTTAGCCATCGATCATGTCTCACGTGGAGCCATGCTACCAAAAGCATCAAAACACATTAAAGTTAGGCTAGTGTCAGGCAAATGATCTAAGACAACTTTAAAAAGCATTTAAAATCCTCGGTAATAGGCAATGTGTTCCCAAATCATACCCCAACAGAATATCAAACAATCATCAAATATATACACAATCACCGTGTAGTTCAAACATCATCAGCTAGTCAAACAACAACATCTCAACTTTTTGTAAACCTGGCTCTAATACCACCAAATGTAACCCTCTTGACCCGACCGAGTCGCAAGATCGAACCGAGCAAGCTACATTAGGTTTACCAAAGTAAATCGGAAAGACGAAACCTAATATGTGCCCTTTTTTATCTTGTCTAAATGCAAAATTATTAACCTATGTGTTCATTATGTAATCATGTGAAAACCCATCTCAATCGACATCAAATCGATATCCAATTAAACACAGACACACTTTAGGGACTGAAATACAAATTCAGCAAAATACAAGTACTTCACCCAATAATATGTTGCAAACCCTTAATTAAACATATTTCATGCTTACATGTCAAAAATCAGCTCAATACGATCATCCAAACTCATTCAATTACTTCTATAACATTCAGGGACTAAAACATAAGAAAACAGAACTCCATTTCCATGACATTAAGTGATTCAACGGTCACCAGTACCGATACGATCATAGCCGTACTGATACGAAGTTGCCAATCGTATCAGTACACTGTGTACCGTATTGGTACGCCACGTCGGCTTGCTAAAATATTAATACCGTACCGGTATGAGCCTTCATAGTTTCGATACGCGAGATTTTCCCAAAAAGCAACTTTCTAGTATCAAGATCTCATACCGATACTCCTTATCTTGTACTGGTACTCCAAGCTTAAATTTTTTAACCGTACCGGTACGCACATACCTGTAACGATCCAGGTGCCTAAAATTGCCTAGCTGTACCGATACGGTCCCCCGTGTATCGGTATCGGTACGCCTAGGCCTGTAATGTCATTTTTAGCTAGTTTTTTACACAATTCTCGATGCATTTGGCCCCTAGAACTTGCATACATACATATAAACAATTGAACAATCAGAAAGTATTATTTAAAACAAGGTTAAGCAATCAAAACAACTTCATACTCTGATGGACCACTCTAGAGGTAGGCTTCCTATACCACTTTGCCACACTTACCAAAACGCACAATTGAACCATTCTCAGCATAAGTAACAAGCCAACACATCCGACATAACCTTTTAAACCTGATCAAACCAACACAAAATGGCAATCCATAAGGGAACTCTAGATGCATACCTAAACATCCATTCAACTTCATCTATAGGCGAGGATTAACATCAAGATAAGCAACATCTAACCATCATCAAAAACCAGCATAGAATCATACTTAAATCCACAATGAAACATATTTACAACTCCCAAAAATAATGGCGAAGACATTGCCTTATTAACGGAAACATAAACCGAGTCATAGTCAAAAATAGTTATCTCTTGGATCTCATCAAACCTTGCCTTTGCTGCCTCGAACTTTAATGCTCTGCATCATTAGGAAAAAGAGAGCATAAGCACACATGCTTAGTGAGGATGCTCATAAGACAATGATGCATTTAACCATTTGAAAGTTATATGTTTGTTTTCCAAAACATACTTATAACCAAAGCCTTTCCATGATTCCAACCGAATCATAACATAACAACTTTTATGTAACATCATACACATTCCATGCTTAAATCCCAAAGCAATCTATACAAACCATGCTTAAATCCCAAAGCATTATAAACAAGGTTCAATACATAAACTTTCACATATATTGGCATTTATAGTGACCCGGATAGACAACCTTTATCCTATACACATTGGATACACGGATCTCTCATATCATGCCTAGTTAAACTACATGATACCCCCAAACCTTGCCTAGTTAAACTACAAGATTTGACACCCTCGTCTAGTTAAACCGCGATATCTACCATTGCCTAGTTAAATCGCAAGTGTACTGACCTTGCCTAGTTAATCCGCAAGATCACCATCAATTTGGGTTGCCTAGTTAAACCGCAAGTCCCAAATAAGGTCCCCAACAGTCTGAGTGGCCTTGTTAAACTGCCATACCTTAAGGACCCATGGCCACGATCGATTTTGTTCATATTTTATAGTGCACTTTTAATCCTATGGCATGCCAACTATATTTGATTGTTTTCTTACCTTGTCACATAGCCAATATATCATTTACAAAACCATTTACTTACTATTTTCAAATGCATTAAACAAAACATCACATATGCACCATTCCCAACCGGAATGAAAACCAATGCTCAATAGCATTTATTATACTTTCAATCCCCTGCATATGTACTCAAAACCATGCAGTACCAGTAAGTAAAAACCTGTCATGTTTATTACCATGCAGTACCACACTTACTCTAAACGCCCAACAACCTTTACAAACCTTTGTAAAGCATTTAAAACCAATTTCTACTCAACGATCCACTTTATCTTTCTTGCCAACGCGATACAAGCTCTTGGCAAGCCACCAAAACAACGTAAATCTTCGTCACCTTGATTATCGCCTATTTTAATCACATAAAACCAGAGGATAAATGCATTATTATGAATTCAAACCACTGCCTTAGAACAAAACCCCATCAAAAATCCAAAACAGTCAGATATTCAAGAGTTTCGGGATTCTATTGATAAAAAAAACTTATCAACATCAAAACACATCCAAAATATGTATTAAATTAATCTCAAATATTGGAAATCAGATCCACTTCGAAAATCACCTTATTCCATCAATATTTCCAAATTAACTCAATTAAACATTGATAAAACATCAAAATCAGATTACAATTCATAAATCAAGGATCAAATACTTAGGAATTTCAGTAAAGAACCATACAATAGAGGAGATCATGGACCTTACCCCTATTGTGAGATTTCTCCCTCAATTGGTTGATAAAAGCTAAGAAAACACAAGATTTAAATGAGATTTTTGTAAAACAATATCAAATAATCAATCACAAATCATAAAAACGAGTTAAAGAACTCCTCACCTCTGGATTTTGATGAAAACTTGAGTGTTTGGCTGAGGAGAGAATGGAGAGAATAAGTTGAAAGAAAGTAAATTTTCTTTTAAAAGCTTAACTAATTTTTAACTAAATCCTCTTTTTAATTACTTTAAAACACACGTTAAAATATCCTTAATTAAGAGAGAAATCATTAGAAAATACTTGGTAAAATAGCTCCTTAAAGATTCTAAGAATTTGACCCTTTTCATTTTAGTCAACTTAAAAAGCAGTTTTCAAAGCTTACATTTTGGTCACTAACCAAAATATCATATTTCCTAATTCCATTTTCTAAAATTGATTCCACCAAAAATCAATATAAATTAAAAGATAATTTTTTAACTATTTTCCATATTTTCATCTTACCGAAAAATATACGGCCCCGAATCTGACTCAAATCTCTAACCTGGTCCACCAGACCGTCTAATAAACCTCAAAACCGCTAGGCCCAAAACCGGGGTGTTACAGCCCTCAATTGCAAACACATGTATTTTAGGGACCAAATTGCAAATCTAAATAATTACAGGTACTTAGCCCAATTCTAGGTTACCAATATTTAATTAAATATCTTTCATGTTGTCATGTCGATTTGCAACTCAAATGGATCACAATTAGACATCCAATTTAACAAAATATGAAATTAAGGACTAAATCACAAAACAACCAAAATACAGGGACTAAAACATTTCAAAAAGTATCATACTGCAATTAGATATATTATAAGCATGTTTGTGAACTCTTAGGTCAATTGAACATCATTTACTTATTCAATGGATGCGATAACATGTGATGACCAAAGTGCAAAGAATCTAAACTTGCTAAAACCTATTAACTAAACATACTCAAATTACATGCAAACAACCTCAACATGCAGCTAATATTATACCACAAATAAACAAGTGGGCTCAATTAATCTCATGCTAATTATTCAACACAATTCATATTCATACAAGTAATCTAGAGGAATGCTTCCTCACATTATAAAGCTTTATCCAATATGCACCAAATGGTCGAGACTTAAAACATAGGCTATAGATCAATTAAGAAATAGAAGCACATGACCACTAGAACTATAACACCCCCTTCTCGGCCTGGTAGGGAACCGGGTCGGAGTTCGCTACCGATATTTGATACGGTGATCGGTGCAAGAATTCTAATCAATATTCAACGATTTAGTGTCTAGGAGTATCATGATAATTATTTCGATGATATAATGTGGTATGATAGTAATACAATAATGTTGGAGTTCAATACAAGACTATAATTATAAATTTAGGACCAATTTTAAACTTTTACAAGTTTTAGGGACTAATCTAAAATTTTTATAACTTAGAGGTTCTTTTCTAAAATTAAACTTACCAATATTAAACTTAATCTATAAACAGTGTACATATAGATTTTCATGCCAATCGGAAGTCATTTACCCATACAATTAATCTATATAATATTCAAAGACCATTCTATAATTTCTCAGAACTACTGCAATGGTTTTTAACAGAATTACATGTATCGATATCGGTACTCGAAAGGCCGTACCAATATGCCATGCATGATTCGAAAATTACCAATTCCAGTGACCAATATGCGTACCGATACTCTTGGATCCGTATCGATATGCTTTTATTATTATGAATATTATTTCTTTTGAACTCAATATTGGTATTGATACAGGTTGAGTCATGCCAATACGTGTGCCTTAATTTTTAAATTGGGTTAAATAGGTTATCGGTACCTACGTGACCGTATCGACACCCAGCTATGTAATTTTTAGTGTCAAAAATCCATACCAACACGCCCAAGGTAGTATCGATACGCCTTGTTGAGCAGCGTTGACCTGGTCCAAAAATGCATACTCGTACCGATACGACATCACCCGTATCGATATGGCAGAGTCTGTAATAACAGATTTGGTCTGTTTTTATCCATTTTGACCTATTATACAATGTCCAAATCCTATGAAATTTTACAGCCAAGTTTAATTAACCATATTCTACTATTATGCCAAATTTCATACCTATGTGAATCCATTTACTAGAATTTTACCTTTTAGGCAAAATATGCAATTTTACCAATTTTAGCCAATCTTAAAAGTGTCATCTTAGGCACTTAAGCTTACACAACCGCACACAACATAGGTATACAACAAAATGGCCAAAAGTGACTTAACAAACTATCATGAGACCATACTAGTAGTTTGTAAGGACGATAAAAATACTCTAGGTACCATTGTGACTTGCCAAAAACCTTTAACTTCCCGATCTATTGCAAAAATCTTCCTTAACCTGAAATGCATGTGGTGAAATGCATTAGGCATACTTTACCTAGTGAGGTAGTCATACATAGTGGCAACAACAATGGTATGAAATTCAAATCATGCTATGACAATGTCAATATCATGACAATATCAATGCTATGGCAATATAAATGCTATAGCAATATCAAAGCTATGAAAATATCAATGATATGGCAATATCAATGCTATGACAATATCAATGCTAATGCTATGGCAATATCAATGCTGTAACCATATTCAATAACATTTTGGGCATATATCAATAATGTTCCCTTGGATCGAAACATGATAGTGGATACACGAATTCCTACGCCTTGCCAAATCAATAAATGGTTTAGTCCTCACCAATTGACCAATAACACAATCATCCCTCCGCCTCACCACAATAAAGGCTATAGCCCAAGGACCATAGTCAACACATACCAATGAGCTCATGAATTCTATGGCATGCCAATTGTATCCAATGTCTTTTTGAATGAAAGGTTCAATAACAATAACGATGTTGATGGCAATAACAATGACAATAGCCATATCGATGGCAATAACGATGACAATATCAATGTCGATAACAATGGCAATATCAATAGCAATGTTTCCATGACAATGGCAATATCAATATCCAATGTCTGTGACAATGACAATATCATTATAAATGGCTATGGCAATGACAATATTGATGTTCGATGATCAATGTTTCTATATATCGATGCTTCACTGATGTCGATGACAATGGCAATGTTTCAATGAATAATATTTTAATGTAATAACTTACCGATGCTTACCAATATACTCTTCAAAGAGATTCGATGCAATATCCTTAGACACAATGTTAGCTATGCTTTATTTAATGTCAATGAAATCGAAAAAGGCACCTATCCTATTCTCGTGACTTCAACTACACTTACCTTGCTTTTCGAAGCTCCTACGACTCTCAGATTACCACTATTTTGTTCCTAGCTTTAGATGGAGATGATGGTCCTTCCTTCTCCAACTCTTGAGCTAGGTAAAGACAAGAGAATGTGTTAAAACCAACACAACAATATTTATAACAATATTAAGACATAAAATAGCTATTTTGCTATTAAGTCTTCTATGGATTTAAGCTTAGGAGACAAGGGCTTAGATATTATGTTTGATAGATTCAACTTGTTATTAAGCATAAATTATCCATGGAATCAATCAATCGTTTGGGGGCTTTAGCTTACCAAATCAATGGCAACACGATGGAATCAAGAAATCATTATCGAAACAAACTAAAAACATCATTAAACGTTTTCGAAACTTAAACCAGTCATAAAACAACAATTCAACCCATCAAACAACATCAATAAACATCCAAAAACCCTTTCCTAACATCCTTTTACTTCCAGCAAAGATTAAACTTGATTATCTCCACAACAATTCAAATCTAGCAACCTAAACAGTTAGAGTTTCAAGAGTTTCGGGATTCTATTGACAAAAACAACTTATCAACATCAAAACACATCCAAAATATGTATTAAATCAATCTCAAATACTAGAAATCAGATCCACTTCAAAAATCACCTTGTTCCATCAATATTTCCAAATTAACTCAATTAAACATTGATAAAACATTAAAATCAGATTACAATCCATAAATTAAGGATCAAATACTTGAGAATTTCAGTAAAGAACCATACAATATAGGAGATCACAGACATTACCCCTATTGTGAGATTTCTCCCTCAATTGGTTGATAAAAGCTAAGAAAACACAAGATTTAAATGAGATTTTTGTAAAACAATAATAAATAATCAATCAAAAATCATAAAAACGAGTTAAATAACTCCTCACCTCTGGATTTTGATGAAAACTTGAGTGTTTGGCTGAGGAGAGAATGGAGAGTATAAGTTGAAAGAAAGTAAAATTTCTTTTAAGAACTTAACTAATTTTTAACTAAATCATTTTTAATTACTTAAAAACACACGTTAAAATATCCTTAATTAAGGGAGAAATCATTAGAAAATACTTGGTAAAATAGCTCTTTAAAGATTCTAAGAATTTGACCCTTTTCATTTTAGTCAACTTAAAAAGTAGTTTTCAAAGCTTACATTTTGGTCACTAACAAAATATCATATTTCCTAATTCCATTTTCCAAAATTGATTCCACCAAAAATCAATATAAATTAAAATATGATTTTTAACTATTTTTTCGTATTTTCATCTTATCGAAAAATATACGGCCCCGAATCTGACTCGAATCTCTAACCTGGTCCACCAGACCGTCTAACAAACCTCAAAACCGCTAGGCCCAAAACTGGGGTGTTCACAGTCCTCAATTGCAAACACATGTATTTTAGGGACCAAAATGCAAATCTAAATAATTACAGGTACTTAGCCCAATTCTAGGTTACCAATATTTAATTAAATATATTTCATGTTGTCATGTCCATTTCCAACTTAAATGGATCACAATTAGACATCCAATTTAACAAAATATGAAATTAAGGACTAAATCACAAAACTACCAAAATACATGGACTAAAACATTTCTAAAAGTATCATACTGCAATTAGATATATTATAAGCATGCTTGTGAACTCTTAGGTCAATTGAACATAATTTACTTATTCAATGGATACGATAACATGCGATGACCAAAATGCAAAGAATCTAAACTTGCTAAAACCCATTAACTAAACATACTCAAATTATATGCAAACAACCTCAACATGCAGCTAATATTATACCACAAATAAACAAGTGGACTCAATTAATCACATGCTAATTATATAACACAATTTATATTCATACAAGTAATCTAGAGGAATGCTTCCTCACAATATAAAGCTTTATCCAATAAGCACCAAATGGTCGAGACTTAAAACATAGGCTATAGATCAATTAAAGAATAGAAGCACATGACCACTAGGACTGTAACACCCCCTTCTCGGCCTGGTAGGGAATCGGGTCGGAGTACGCTACCGATATTTGATACGATGATCGGTGCAAGAATTCTAATCAATATTCAACGATTTAGTGTCTAGGAGTATCACGATAATTATTTCGATGATATAATGCGGTATGATAGTAATACAATAATGTTGGAGTTTAATACAAGACTATAATTATAAATTTAGGACCAATTTTAAACTTTTACAAGTTTTAGGGACTAATATATAATTTCTCTAACTTAGAGGTTCTTTTCTAAAATAAAACTTACCAATATGAAACTTAATCTATAAACAGTGTACATATAGATTTTCATGCCAATCGGAAGTCATTTACCCCTACAATTAATCCATATAATATTCAATGACCATTATATAATTTCTCAGAACTACTCTAATGGTTTTAACAGAATTATCTGTACCGATACCGGTACTCGAGAGGCCGTACCAATGTGCCATGCATGATTCGAACATTACCAATTCCAGTGACCAATATGCGTACCGATACTCTTGGACCCGTATCGATACGCTTTTATTATTATGAATATTATTTCTTTTGAACTCAATATTGGTATCAGTACAGGCTGAGTCATGCCAATACGTGTGCCCTAATTTTTAAATTGGGTTAAATAGGGTATCGGTACCTACGTGACCGTATCGACATCCAGCTAAGTAATTTCAGTGTCAAAAATCCATACCAATACACCCAATGTAGTATCGATACGCCTTGTTGACCAGCGTTGGCCTGGTCCAAAAATGCATACTCGTACCGATACGACATCACCCGTATCGATACGACAGAGTCTGCAATAAAAGATTTGGTCAATTTTTATCCATTTTGACCTATAATACAGTGTCCAAATCCTATTAAATTTTACATCCAAGTTTAATTAACCATATTCTACTATCATGCCAAATTTCATAGCTATGTGAATCCATTTACTAGGATTTTACCTTTTTAGGCAAAATATGCAATTTTACCAATTTTAGCCAATCTTAAAAGTGTCATCTTAGGCACTTAAGCTTACACAACCACACACAACATATGTATACAACAAAATGGCCAAAAGTGACTTAACAAACTACCATGCCACCATACTAGTAGTTTGTAATGACGATAAAAAATACTCTAGGTACCATTGTGACTTGCCAAAAACCTTTAACTTCCCGATCTATTGCAAAAATCTTCCTTAACCTGAAATGCATGAGGTGAAATGCATTAGGCATACTTTACCTAGTGAGGTAGTCATACATAGTGGCAACAACAATGGTATGAAATTCAAATCATGCTATGACAATGTCAATATCATGACAAATCAATGTTATGGCAATATAAATGCTATGTCAATATCAATGCTATGACAATATCAATGATATGGCAATATCAACGCTATGGCAATATCAATGCTATGGCAATATCAATACTATGGCAATATCAATGCTGTAACCATATTCAATAACATATTGGGCATATATCAATAGTGTTCCCTTGGATCAAAACGTGATAGTGGATACATGAATTCCTACCCCTTGCCAAATCAATAAATGGTTTAGTCCTTTCACCTCGCCAATTGACCAATAACACAATCATCCCTCCACCTCGCCACAATAAAGGTCGTAGCCTAAGGACCATAGTGAACACATACCAATGAGCTCATGAATTCTATGGCATGCCAATTGTATCCAATGTCTTTTTGAATCAAAGGTTCAATAACAATAACGATGTCGATGGCAATAACAATGACAATAGCCATATCGATGGCAATAACAGTGATAATATCAATGTCGATAGCAATGGCAATATCAATAGCAATGTTTCCATGACAATGGCAATATCAATATCCAATGTCTATGTCTATGACAATATCATTATAAATGGCTATGGCAATGACAATATTGATGTTCGATGTTCAATGTTTTTGTATATTGATGCTTCACTGATGTCGATGACAATGGCAATGTTTCAATGAACAATATTTTAATGTAATAACTTACCGATGCTTACCAATATACTCTTCAAAGAGATTCAATGCAATATCCTTAGACACAATGTTAGCTATGCAATATTTAATGTCAATGAAATCGAAAAAGGCACCTAGCCTATTCTCGTGACTTCAACTACACTCACTTTGCTTTTCGAAGCTCTTACGACTATCAGATTGCCACTATTTTGTTCCTAGCTTTAGATGGAGATGATGGTCATTCCTTCTCCAACTCTTGATCTAGGTAAAGACAAGAGAATGTGTTAAAATCAACAAACAATATTTATAACAATATTAAGACTTAAAATAGCTATTTTGCTATTAAGTCTTCTATGGATTTGAGCTTAGGAGACAAAGGCTTAGCTATTATGTTTGATAGATTCAACTTGTTATTAAGTATAAATTGTCCATGGAATCAATCAATCGTTTGGGGATTTATCTTACCAAATCGATGGCTACACGATAGAATCAAGAAATCAAAAAAAAACTTGAGCTTGAAACAATGTAAAAATGGAGGTGCTTGCTTAAAGGTGGGGAGATGCTTGCTTGAGTAAGGAAGAATATGAGGTTTAGAGATGAGGGCAATGCTTTTTGTGTTGTAAACACTCTAATTCTGCATATCAATGACCAATGAAGCTTTCCCTCTTAGGTGAGAAGCTTAAATTATTTTTTTTTATCTTTTTATCCTTTTGTTTGATTTAAAGCAAAGTAAGTAGCCATCAAAACATCATCTTTTCCATCACCTTTGGTCATATTCACGTGGGGTGGGAGGCAAGCTAGGAGTTGAATCATCCCAAAATAGGATAATTATAAGGGTAGTCCCTCAACTTTTCAAACTTTATACTTTTGCCCTTAAACTTACAATTTTTAGAATTTAGTCACTAAATAACTTTCAATAAATTCAATAAGGTCCTTAATTAATGAATTGACTCAATTAGAGTGTAATATCAATGTGATTGACCCTACATTCAAAGTTAATGCAATATTTGGACCTTTTTGGTGCAAGGTTTTCTATCGCCGAAACTTAATTCTGACTAGACAGGTTTCAGGGTGTTACAAATCTCCCCCTTAAGAAAACTTCATCCTTGAATTTTTTTACCTAAAATGAAGAGATGAGGATATTGCTTCTTCATTGTCTCCTCCAGTTCTCAGGTTGCTTCCTCAATGGTGTGGCTCTTCCAGAACACCTTAACTAGTGGGACAGATTCGTTGGAAGTCTCTTAACTTTTTTGTGCAAGAATCTGAACCAGTTCCTCTTCACAGGTCATATTAGGTTAAATCTCTATAGACTCGGGCCTAATAATATGCAAAGGGTCAGAGCAGTACTTTCGAAGCATCGATACTTGGAATACATCGTGAATCCTACCAGTTCTGAGGGTAACGATAACCGGTAAGCCACATGGCCAACTTCCTCAACAACCTTAAAGGGTCCAATGAATCTGAGACTTAGCTTCCCCTTTTTTCCAAATCTCAAAACTTTATTCCATAGTGAAACCTTGAGTAAGGCTCTCTCACCAACCTTATATTGTATATCCCTTCGCTTAAGATCAACATAGGCCTTTTGTCGGTCAAAGACGGCTTTGAAATGGTCATAGATGATGGTAACCCGTTCTTCAATTTCCTAAAGTAGGTCAGGGCCCAACATCTGTACGGAAGAGTTCCAAAACGATACATGATTTCCAATGATTCAATGAGAAGGATTTTCGATGATTACCTAAATTACCCCTTTTGACTGGCCGCCAGATTGAGGGTGAAAAGCGGTACTAAGGTTAACTCTAGTGCCTAGAGTTCCCTGCAATGATCTTTAAAATTGAAAAGTAAACCGTGGATCTCATTCAGAGATGATAGATTTTGGTACTATGTGGAGTAGGATAACTTCCTTAATATACAAGTCAGTTAATTTATGAAGATTGTAGTCTATTCTAATCAGTAGGAAGTGTGTTGACTTGGTAAAACGGTCTACAATAACCCTAACAACGTTGTGCTTAGCGGGAGTTAAAGGTAAACCACTGACAAAGTCTATAATGATTCTCTCCCACTTTCACTACGGTAGATCAATAGGTTGTAGTAATCTGGTAGGAACACCATGTTCAGCCTTAATCATGCTACCACGTAAGGAACTTTGACACGGAATCAACTATGGCTTGTTTCATGCCTGAGCACTGATAAAGTTCCCGGAGATCCTTGTACATCTTTACATAACTCAGGTGAATAAAAAAGGAAATCGAATGAGCTTCCTCGAGAATATTGGTGTAGAGGAATTCATCATTGGGTACACATACCTGATCATAAAAACATAACAGTCCTTCAGAATTAACTCTAAAGTCAGGATCATCACGATCTTTCAACTTAGAACCTATAGATTGAAGTTGGGGTCTTTGTTTTGCAATGCTTTGATTTTAGTTACGATAGTAAATTGAACCTAAAGTTCAGCTTCAAGATAATGGTGCTTCCGAAGTCGGAATGAGCATTAATAGCTCAGGGAGCTACAATACAATGATTTACAATAAGTTTAATGCAATAAACGGTGGACAGGATTCGATAATCAATGACAAGATCATAGTATTTGAGGAGTTCCATCCATCTCCGTTGCTAAAGATTCAACTCCTTCTGTGACAACAAATATTTGAGGCTTTTATGTTCAGTAAAGAGATAAAATTTCTCTCTGTAGAGATAATGCCTCCGAATTTTTAATGCAAAGACAACTGCAGCCAGCTCTAAGTTATAAATGGAGTAATTCATCTCATGTGGCTTTAGTGGCTTCGAAGCATAAACAACGGCTTTGTTTCAATTGATCGAAGCTCATTCGTTGTTCCTCAGTCCAAACAAACGGAGTTTCCTTCCTTAACAACTTAGTCAAAGGGGCTACTATTATAGAAAATCCCTTAACGAATCTTCTATAATAACTAGCTAGACCTATGGAACTTCTCACCTTACCAATTGTTCTTTGGTGGCTTCTAATCAAGGATAGCTTGAATTTTCTTCGGATATACTTGAATGCCCCAAGCCGATACAATGTGCCCCAAAAAGGTAACTTCGATGAGCCAAAACTCACACTTAGAGAATTTAGCAAACAGTTGCTTTTCTCGAAGGGTTTGAAGCACAATACGAAGGTAGTCTCGGTGCTCAGAAGCGTTCTTAGAATAGATCAAAATGTCGTCAATAAACGCCACAACAAACTTGTCTAGGTAGAGTCTGAAAACTCGATCCATTAAGTCCATGAAGGTTGCTGGTGCATTGGTTAGCCCAAAAGGTATTATCAATAATTCATAGTGCCCGTACCTCGTACGAAAGTAGTTTTGGGTACATCTCATTCTTTAACTCTTATCTGATAACATTCAAACCTTAAATCGATCTTGGAAAACACAAAGGCATCCTTAAGTTGACCGAATTGGTCGTCGATTCTTGGTAATATATACTTGTTCTTAATGGTCACTTTGTTCAACTGTCGGTAATTGATACACAGCCTCATGAATCCATCTTTCTTCTTTACGAAAATGAACAGAGCTCCCCAAGGCAAAAAACTAGGTTGAATGAAGCCTTTGTCAAATGATTCTTGAATCTGAGCTTTCAGCTCCTTAAGCTCTACTATTGCCATACGGTAAGGTGCAATAGAAACTAAGGTCATTCTAGGTTGCACTTCAATGCCAAATTCTACCTCGTGGGTTAGAGGTAAGCCCAAAAGTTCATCAAGAAATACGTCAGAGAATTCACAGACACTATCAATGTCTTGCAATTGAGATTTATTCTTAGCTTCCAGCGTCAAAGCATACAATGAAGGATTCTTCGAATTCATAAGGGTGATGCTTTCCTTGCCAAGGCCTTAGAGATACAACTTTTTCTTACTACAATCTACCCAAGCTTGATGTTTACTGGGCCAATCTAAACCCAGTATAACATCAAATTCGTGAATAGGAAATGCCAATAGATTGGCCGAAAATGGAATCCCTTAAATCATTAAGGGACAGTTCTTGCATAAGAGACTTATGGTGACAATCACCTAATGGATTGGTTATGATGATCTAAACGGCATTACTAGAGGAGTGATTATCCTGATTCATCAAGGCATAATCAAGATAAGAGTATAATTTAATGGTACTTGTGATATTATTTGAATCACCCTCTTCTGGTAATAGGTACATACGAGTATTACAATTCTCGACCCAAACTCTCGGTACTATAAAATGTTCTAAAAATGGTCTAAGGCATAGCCAGTAACCTTGCAATGCTGTAGAAGGGAGAAAATTGTGAATACACCTTTTGTTTAAGACTACATTTCTCCTTTTTTGATATAGTAGTGGAAGACGAGAATTATCTCAGGGCATTTGTCAACTTATAAGGGTCTTTTAACCCTTATAACTCCTCTATGTAACTTCTGTAGCATGGTCTGACTCAATAATCCAATATTGATGCTCAGTATAGCCTTGTGATGATTCGATGGTAGCAATACCAAAATAATGATTTAATAATCGATACCTAACAAGTTCAGGGTTATCATTTACCTTGTCGATGAGTCTGTAAGTCCATCACTGGGCAGACTAGGCAATAAGGGTTTAAGATGTTGAAATTATAGCCATAGAGGGTTGTACATCCTACTCAGGCTTCGATTAGTCAAAGATTGTTCATATATTTTAGCCGTGTCTTCGGTAATTCTTTAAGCTCATCAATCTACCTTGATAATTCAAGGCTTAATTATTCTTATCAAGAGTATTATAGATTTGGAAGGTCTCCC
The DNA here is from genome assembly GCA_019671005.1 of Hibiscus mutabilis. Lineage (NCBI taxonomy): Eukaryota > Viridiplantae > Streptophyta > Magnoliopsida > Malvales > Malvaceae > Hibiscus > Hibiscus mutabilis. The sequence goes on from CM033747.1 coordinate 23,965,281, forward strand.
TCTTGATTCCTCGTAATGAATCAAGGAGCCGGTAGAAACTCAATACTCATGTGAGCTTTGTTTGACTACATACTACTATACTATAAAAAGAAAAGAGATCAGGTTAGTCGAAAAGTCACAATATACACAATATAAATAACTCCTAGGTGGCATATGCAATGCAATAACAATACAATAGACTTCAGTTTAGTCCTAGAATCGACTAAACTCTAGCTTTGATACCACAAATGTAACACCCCCTTCCCGGCCTGGTAGAGAATCGGGTTGAAGTATGCTACTGATGTTCGATAAGGTGATCGGTGTAAGATTTCTAATCAATATTCAATGATTTAGTGTCTAGGAGTATTGCGATAATTGTTTCGATGATACAATGCGGTACAATAGTAATACAATAACGATGGAGTTAAATACATGACTATAATTATAAATTTAGGACCAATTTTAATCTTTTACAAGTTTTAGGGACTAATCTATAATTTTAGTAACTTAGAGGTTCTTTTTTAAAATTAAACCTACCAATGTGAAATTTAATCTATAAACAGTGTCCATATAAATTTTCATGACAATCGGAGGCAATTTACCCCTACAATTAGTCCATATAATATTTAGTGACCATTCTATAACTTCTCAGAACTACTCCAATGGTTTGTAAAAGAATTACATGTATCGTTATCGGTACTCGAGAGGCCGTACCGGTACGCCATGCATGATTTGAACATTACCAATTCTAGTGACATATATGTGTATCGATACAATTGGACCCGTATCGATACGCGTTTATTATTATGAATATTATTTCTTTTGAAATTAATATTGGTATCAGTACAGGCTGAGTTGTACTGATATGTGTGCCCTAATTTTGAAATTAGGTTAAATAGGGTATCAATATCTACATGACCATATCGATACTGTCGCGACCATTTTTGAAATCGGGTGTGTAAAAATAGCCCGACGATTGATCTTTTGGAAAATTTGGGTTTTCTGGCCATTTTTAATTTAATCTTGAAAATTTAGGGTTTTTCGTATTAAATTTGATTTTCCTATATTTATCCTTTAAAAACATTTTGGAGTCACCACCGATCACTTCGAGGTAGATCGGTCACCGAAAAAACAAACAAGAGATTTTGTCTTAAAAAGTGGGTTCAAGAGTCGGTTACGTGTTGGGAAGGATTAGCACCCATACGAACGTCTGTTATCGGTACCTTTAATCTTACGTGGTATTTTGGCATTTCGAATAATTATTTGAATTTAACTTATCCCATAATTATTAATTGAATTTAAATTTTGAATGCATATATCCTTTTATAAGGAAATTCATTTTATTCGAATACGAGATTAAAAATACCCCGTTATGTGGCACCCCTATTCATATTTTAAAATGAATTTCCAACATAAAAGGTTTTTTTATGAATGTCATTTTATTGTCTTATCTATTTTAAGTATTATTCCTAACAAGGCTCTAATCAATCAATTATTTTAAAACTATGAATATTAATTAATTTAACGGCTTTTATGAGAAAATGACAATTTCTTGAAAACCTTCCATACATTTAAAGGCTTCAAATTAATCATATTCCTAATTAATTAAATTTTCTAATTAATTAAAGTTCTAGCCCTAATTAAGGCTCTAACAATATATTAAATCAATATTTATAAGTGAAAATATATATTAAATGTTCAAATTTAAAACAAATGTTGAGATAACACCATTGTAAACATTGAAACACCATCCAAAGTTGAATCCTAAAGGTTCAATTTAATATACATTTAATTATCTACAATGTATTTTAATTAATTGTTTAATTTTAACTAAAGACTAAACTAATATTCAATTTTAAGTGAAATATATATATATTAAATATAATTTGGTGAAATCCGTATTGTGATAACACCCCATTGTAAAAAATGGAACACCATCCAAATTTGGATTCTTAAATTATATTTAATATACATCTAATTGCTACAATTATCTACCATTTTTATTTATTGAATCCTAATTAGAGAACTTAGACTAAAGAATCTAAACCATTATTAAATCTAAGTGTATTTAATTGTCTAACAAAATATACTATATGCATGATTTTTTAAAAAAACACTCAAACATATAAATTAATTACATTTAATAAAATAAAATAAATAATTAAAATAAACAAATTTGACATTAAAATTGATTTTTATTAATAGGGGACCTAATTGAAACTATTACAAAACCTAATGCCTTACTTACAAAGCACAAGGTGACTCAATTGAAAAGATTTCAAACTGTGAGGCTCAATCAAGGGATTAGGGGACTCAATTGTATGAATTACAAAATTAGGGAGACAAATTAAAAGAGAAAATGACCAAATTGAGAGAAATGAAAAACTTGGGCAAAAACCAAAAGGTATTCGTTTATCAATCGCGGACCCTGGGTCGACCCGGATTCAATGCGCGGATCCTCCGTTTGATCCGACACCAAAACGGTGTCGTGTCAACTCGCCTATAAATGGCCTAAACCCGAGCCAACTCGGCCATAACCTACATACACACACACTCTCTCTTCCCTTAGATTCTCTCAACTCAAACGTAATCCAACCCAAAAATTAATCCCAAAATAGATCAAAACCCCTGTTCTTCATACGTTCTTCTTCAAATTCAACCAAAAACCCTATTTGATCCTCCACAAACATTCAAAACCCTACCATTTATGTTTTTCCTCGATCAAATCCTTAGAACCATTCAATGCTCTTCCCATATTCATCCGAAATCCCATTTTGATATGCCATAAACGCCTAAACACCCTAATTTTATGTTTTCCTTCGATTAGAAACCCTAAAACCATGCAAAGTTCTTAACCACTCTTCCCCAAACTTCCCAAAGCCTAAAAATCCGCCCTATCTTCACCTTAACCACCACCCCTAGATCTAGGACCATCGTCATTTAACCTTTTCGGCATGTTTGCCGGCCGTCAGAGGTGATGTCAGCCATCTCCGGTCATCGTCTTCGGTCAACCCTAGCCTATGCCTGTCAACCCTGCAACTTCGGTCACCCCTAACCTAGCTCCGACCACTGTCTTCCACCGTGAGGCGATTTCCAGCCGTCGTGCCAAAAACCTAAAAGCCTCTATTTCCTTCAATTTTCCACTTAAACTACCCGATCCGACAGGATCTCCTGGCTTCCTCCTAAATTTACCCAAAAACCTCACCATTTCTAATCATTTTTGACTCCAACCATAACCTAAAATCCTTTCCGACAACCGCTCAAACACAGATCTGACAATTTCTAGATAAGCTTCAAATGACTCTATTTTCTTTCACTATTTTTTTAATTTAAAGATCTAGATCTATATCTAATCTTTATCTTTATTTTGTTGTAGGAAAATAAAAAATAGAAAGAGATATACCTTCTATTATGAACGGTGTAAATTCAGCGATGACACAATTCTGACGACCGCCTATTTTCTCAGGTGGCTTTTCGTTCTTCATGTAACCCTTTAACTTTCTCTCTCCTCAATTACTTAGGTAATGATTGAGTAATTATTACCGTCATTATTAACTGTTCATTATCTCTCTAGGCCAGGGACTGATAAGTTATTGATAGTTGGCCTGGGTTAGGGTTTAATCCAAGTGAACCTCGAATGAGCCAATGGTATAACGCCAAGTTGCCAATTTGGGCGGTAAAAAGAAAAACAACTGTGTTTCTTTGGGCCTCTTTATCTGATAACATGTGTTTGGGCGGGGACTTAATTGTAAAATGGGTTTAAAAAAATATAGGCCCTATATGTTTGTAATTTGGTTTTGAAGGCTTTTCGGAATGTAATGGATATGTAAAGTATGGACTGTGGACTTTATTTTTATTTGGGTTTTTATAATACCGTATTTATTTATTATTTAATAAGCTCGGTCAAAATTTAGGTATTATAGCTGCCTCTCTTTGCTCATCACTGTAGAACAAGGATAGAGCAAAGACTGAAAATACACGAGTTTTGCTCGAATTCCCAAGCCATCCTCTTAACAACCGAAGTTTGAAGCTGTTCTTCTGATTATGAAATTCTTCAATCTTCTTAAGCTTGGCACTGCTCATTAGAATCGTTTACTTTTTGAGGTTTGAAGTTGTTCTTCTCATTATGAAATTCTTCATTCCTCACTCTTTGTTGTTCCTTTCTGTAAGGCATCGAATAAGCAAGTTCTTCTTATTAGAAACTTCCTCATTCTTCAGAAAGACGAACTCTTCTCATTAGGAGCTCTTCTTTCTTCATTGGGCGATTTCTTCTTATTAGGAACTCTAGGACGAACTCTTCTCATTATGAGCTATTCATTATTTGCTAAGCGAATTCTTCTCATTAGGAATTCTAGAACGAACTCTTCTCATTAGGAGTTCTTCATTATTTTATGGGCGAGCTCTTCTCATTAGGAACTCTGGAACGAACTCTTCATTCTTGATAAATTCCTGACAAAACAGATTAAAATACTTTGAAGAGGGTTAGTATGATCCTAATTTCTACATATGATGCATGAACAATAATCCAGTAAGAAACGAAAAACAGCTTCCACTTTTTGGGTAACCAATCTAGCTCCACTTGTGTTTCTTCACAAATTCTCGTCTACTCTAACACTTCATCTCATACTCTAGACTAGCCTTCAAACCCTCTTTCTGCGTTTCTAATCCTATGCTCTAAAGTGCCCTTTCGGGTTTTCACTTTAGGTTGCTTTTCTCAAAGCGCCTTTCGGGTTTTCACTTTTGTTTTTTTATAAGGCGTCCTTTCGGGTTTTTACCTTTTTCTTTTATTTCTTTTCTTCTTTTCTTTTTCTTTTTCCTTTTTTAAAATCTTCGGTGCCCTTTCAGGTTTTCGCATTATCTTTGCATTTCCTCTTGTTTATTTTTGTGACCCCAACTCATTCAACTGTTGATTGATTCGTACGTTTTTATATTTTCATCTCTATTTCCGTTGGCACAGTATTCCACTTAATCTTCTCTTTGTACACTCCTCTTCGACAACCTGGAGTGCAAAGGTTCACCTACATTCTTCAAAACACAGTAATACCAAGAAATCATTTGTTTTTATGAATTATGCTAATCTACTTTCATGATTCTTTAGAAATAATAACAAGAAAGCTCGGAAGAAAATTCATGAATTTTATTGAAGCTTATCAATTGGAATACAGTAGATTTGAAAAAGTCATGGCAAATAGAAACAACAAAACAAGAAACAAGGTCAGATCTTCGGGTATCCATAGTATGAAGGATTCAGCCACCCTTTCGACCAAATGTAGCTTTGAACTTGAGCCCTTGTCCAGCAGACTTCAACGTTGTCGAGATGTTTACAGATGTGAAATCCTTTCCAAAATACCGGGTGTTTGAGAGGTCTTAATTGCGGATGCCTAGTCACAATCCATCTAAGTCGTCATTTAAGAGTTTTCGACTTAGATCCTCTTTTGGTTTCAAGACGCTCTTTACGAGTTTTCATCTTGAACCCTTTTTTTCTTTTTCCTCTTTTTTCTTTTCTTCTTATTTTAATCTTCGGTGCCTTGTCGGGTTTTCACCTAGGATATTTCATTTTGCGAAGTGCCCTTTTCGGGTTTTCACTCCGTTTTTTTTGTATCTTTTTTTTTCATTCTTCAGACGTAATATTTCTTAACTGAATCGGAGTTTATGGGCTTGTGCAACTCTTCACCATCAATTTCAGTTAAGATCAACACTTCTTCAGAGAAGGCCTTTTTGACAATATACGGTCCTTCCCAATTAGGCATCCATTTCCCACGAAAAACTTTGTGTATTGGCAAGATCTTTTTTAGCACCAGATCACCCTCTCGAAATTCTCAGGGCCAAACTTTCTTATCATAAGCCCGCATCATTCTCTTCTGGTACATTTGACTATGACATATAGCTTTCAACCTCTTTTCTTTGATAAGATTTAACTGATCATACCGAGTCTGCAACCATTCTGTTTCATCCAATTTTGCTTCAGACAAAACTAAAAGAGATGGAATTTCAACCTCAATTGGTAGTACTGCCTCCATTCCGTAGACCAGAGAATACGATGTTGCCCCGGTAGAAGTTCGTACTAAAGTTCGATATGCAAACAATGCAAAGGGCAAGTTTTCATGCCAATCTTTGTAGGTATCTATCGTTTTCGCTATGATCTTTTTAATATTCTTATTTGCTGCCTCCATGCACCATTCATCTTTAGACGGTAAGCTACAGAATTATGATGCAGAATTTTAAACTGCTAACACGTCTATGTCACCACCCTATTATTGAAATTAGTGGCGTTATCAGTAATGATTCTTTCAGGTAATCCATAGCGACAAATGATCTCTTTCTTCAAGAACTTGCAAACTGTTGATCTGGTAATATTGGTGTAGGAATCTGCTTCTACCTACTTGGTAAAGTAATCAATGGCCACAAGAATAAAACGATGTCCATTTGAAGCTTTAGGATAAATCTGACCAGTGACATCCATGCCCTAGACTGCAAAAGGCCATGGTGAATTTATTGTGTGAAGAGGTACTGGAGGAGAATTGATTTTGTCCGCATATATCTGGCACTTGTGACATTTCTTAGCATACTCAATGCAGTCCCCTTCCATGGTTGACTGATAATACCCATATCTCGTAATTTTTTGGGCTATTGCAAAGCCACTGGCATGTGTCCCACATATTCCATTATGCACTTCAACCAAAATACTTCTAGCTTCTCGAGCATCAACACATCTCAACAACACTTGATCTTTGCTTCTTTTATACAAGATTTCACCGTCAAGTACATATCCTGCATCCATTCTTATGATTGTCCTTTTATCAACATCATTCACCCTACTGGGATAAATCTGGAATTTGATATACTGCAAAATGTCATAATACCATGGATTTCCATCTGCTTCTTCTTCTATGCTATAACAGTAAGCATAGGTCTCGTAGCTCTGCATCTGAATTGGTACCATATCTCCTGGATTGTTTGCTAAAAATATTGAAGCCAGTGTAGCTAAGGCATCCGCCATTTGATTATCTTCTCTGGGGAGATATGTAAAAGTTATTTCTTTAAACTTTTTCATCAACTCAAGGATCAATTTTCGATATTCGATCAACTTTGCATCCTTTGTTTCATACTCTCCACGAAGTTGATAGATCACCAGTGCAAAATCTCCATATACTTTTAGAATCTCTATCTTTCTTTCAATAGTAGCTCGTAGACCTATAGCACAAGCTTCGTATTCCGCCATGTTGTTAGTGCACATAAATTCTAGCTTACTTGTGAAAGGATAATGTATATTAACTGAGGTGATCCACATTGCTCCAATCCTACGTCCCAAGGCATTAACTGCTCTGTCAAAATATAATTTCCACGTTTCATTCTCTATGATTTTCTTTTCCTCTAAAGAAATGTTCATCACGTCTTCATCTGGGAAATCAAAACTCATTGGCTTATAGTCCTCCGAAGTGCGAGTTGCAAAAGAAATCTGCTATTGAAATTTCTTTTATTGCTTTCTGATTTACATATACAATATCGAATTTCGATAACAACATTTGCCATCGAGCCAGACTTCTAGTTAAGGCTAGTGCTTCCATCAAGAACTTCAATGGATCAAGACGAGATATCAACCAAGTAGTGTGGTATAACATGTATTGTCTTAGTCTACGAGTTACCCAAACCAAAGCACAACATAACTTTTGAATTGGCAGGTACCGTACTTCACACTCTGTGAACTTCTTTCTCATATAATAAATGGCTCTTTCTTTTCTTCCTGTATCATCATGTTGCCCCAGCACACACCCCATCGAATTCTCATGAACAATCAAGTAGATAATAAGTGGTCTGTCTGGAACCGACGCTACCAAAATTGGAGCACTTATCAGATATTTCTTTATCATGTCAAATGTTTCTTGGTATTCTTCATCCCATTCGCCTGGATTGTTCTTTCGAAGCAGCTTGAAAATTGGATCACATTTATCAGTTAATTGGGAAATAACTGAGAAATGTAATTCAATCTCCCTAGGAATCCTCGAACTTCTTTTTGTGAACACAGAGGCGGCAAATTCTGAATTGCCTTCATCTTGCCTGGATCAATTTCGATTCCTCTTCTGCTAACCACAAAGCCTAGGAGTTTTCTAGATGTAACCCCAAAAGTGCACTTATTCGGGTTGAGCTTTAGCTGGTATTTCCTCAATCTCTGAAACAATTTCCTCAGATTCTAAATGTGCTCCTCTTCAGTCTGGGACTTAGAAATCATATCGTCCACATACACTTCAATTTCCTTGTACATCATGTCATGGAAGAGAGTCACCAGGGCTCGCTGGTATGTTGCCCCAACATTCTTTAGTCCAAAAGGCATTACCTTGTAACAATATGTGCCCTACAAGTTTATGAAAGTCATCTTGTCTATGTCTTCTGGGTCCATCTTTATCTGATTATATCCTGAAAAACCATCAATGAAAGAAAACCATGAATGACCTAATGTATTGTCCACCAGAATATCTATATGAGGTAGAGGGAAATTATCTTTTGGACTCACTCTATTCAAGTTTCGATAGTCAACACACATGTGCACCTTTCCATCTTTCTTTGGTACCGGGACTATGTTAGCCACCCATTCTGGATATCATGCCACTTTCAGAAAACCAGCATCAATCTGCTTCTATACTTCCTCCTTGATTTTTAGTACCATTTCTGGTCTCAATCTTTGAAGCTTTTGCTGGACCGACTTGTATTATGGCTTTATCGGTAATTTATGTACCATAATATCCATATCCAATCCTGGCATATCCTGATAGGACCAGGCAAAAACATCTTTGAATTATTACAATAAATCAACCAGCTTTTATTTTACTTCTAACGAGAAAGCAGCACCGATCTTTACCTCCCTTTTAACTTCCTCTGTGCCCAGATTCAAAATTTTTATCTCTTCTTTGTGGGGTAAGATATGTTTCTCTTCTTTTTCCACTAACCTCAGTAATTCATCAGGGATTTCACATTATGTCTCATCTTCGACCTCATTGACTTCCATTGAACACTCTGGCCACTCAAAGTCTAGTTTGGGATCGGGTTCAGAATCATTCATACAATTAATAGTTGAAGACCTGCAAGAAAAATAATAATATATGTTTGGAAAGGATGCGAAAAACAAGAAACATGTTTGCCATTTGAGAATCACAATGAAAGCATCTTTATTGAAAGTAATCTTGCATAATAGCCCTTTATAGATAATCCCTCATACTCGCGGGCAAAAGTATTAGGTGGTTCTTGACATTTACTTTGTTTTATTTTTAAAGACTATAGAGAGATCTTTAGATGTCCAATTGTTTAGGATTTCACAAGGAAAACATGGTCGTATTCCCCCCAGAAACATGCTAGGCCGGGATCCCTCAAATATGCCATTAATGCACAGCTTTCCCACACTTTCACCAAAGATCTCCTCTTCCTGGTTGTCTTTCTCCAATTGCTTTTCTACATTGACGAACCCACGTGACTTGAAGATGCTCGTCAGGTTTGGAAATATCATGGGCTCCCAAGTTATTTCAGTTTCCAAAAAGAAGGCTCTTCTTCGATCCTCGTTCTTTTTCAGATCTTGCTTATTCTACTGAAGATTAGGCTTAAATCCAATCCCAAAGTGATCTTTCTTCATCAAAATAGGCTTAAGATGTAGACATCCCTGTAAATCCTTTCCGAGTCCTTTTCCAATCTTTGCCTCTCTACTAATTGTCTCACGAACCGTCATCTTAGTGCAGTTGGATAGCCTTGGGCGAGTTCGGCAACAAAGGTTGCGTTTATGAATTTAAAAGCTCGAAATGAACATTCCAAAGCACTTCCATCGGTCTCAATGTATGGAGCTTCAGTTGTCAGAGAAGCAATGATGTCCTCTTCAGCTCCAATACTCACTAATTTTTCTTCGAACACAAACTTCAACTTTTGGTGTAAGGATAATGGTATTGCTCCAGTAGAATGAATCCAAGGCCTTCCAAACAAGAAGTTGTACGTCAGTTTTATATCCATAACAACAAAATCAACATTGTAAAGCACGGGTCCGATTATTAGTGGCACCTCAATCTTTCTTAGAACTTCTCGAGTTGTTCCATCAAATGTCCTCACCGTATTCTTGTAGGTTTTCATATGGGAATCATCAATTGGCAACCTTTGCAAAGTCATCATTGGTAAGACATTCAATGCTGACCCATTATCGATTAATACTCTCGGGAGAACATGCCCCTTATAGTGAGTTGTGATATTCAAAGCTTTAATAGACCTCATCCCCCCTTCTGGAATCTCATCATCAGTAAAGGTAATATAGTTATCAGCAGTTATATGATTTACAATCTTGTCCAGCTTATGTACCGATATATCATTCGGGACAAAAGTCTGATTGAGCACCTTAATCAAAGCATTGCGGTGCCCTTCCAAACTCAACAATAGTTCAAGGATAGAAATTCTAGCTTGCTGTCTCTTTAACTGCTCAAAAATGCTATACTCACTGTGTTTCAAGAATTTCAAGAACTCATGAGCTTGCTCCTCAATGACGGGCTCATTTATTTTCGGGGCTGGTTCCTCCCCAAATATTCTTTCTGATACCACTGGAGCCTTTGCTTTCTCTTTTTCTGACATTTTAGAAACTTCTAGAGAATAACATCTCCACTCATGGTGAAATGCCCAACTTCATTCACTGCCTCCTCGTCAGACTTTTCCACATTCCCAGCTTCTACCGGTGATTTTACCTCCTTCTGAGGCTTCGACTTTTCAGGCACTGTTACATTAGCGGCATAATTCCATAGGACCCTACGAGTGTCTTTGAACGCGAACAGTGTTGGACGAGAAATCACAACCTTAGGAGTTGCTACCAGCTTTACATTATTAGACATGCCTCTTACTTTTGGTCTAGCAAAAATGACCAACGGTCTGTTTACTCCGTATTTGCTTCCAAAACTTTCAGAAGTACACACCTCTACCTCTTCCCTTTCACCTGTCTTCTCAAAGAACTCAATCTCTTTGTTATTCATCATCTTCTGAATCAAACATCTAAATTCAGCACAATGTTGGATCTCATGACCATCCTCTTGATGATATTCACAGTAGATGCTCGACTCCACTTCCTTTTCAATCTTCATGTCTATTTGTATTATTCCAGCATTGTATAACTGTCCAAATACCTACTTCAAAGGGGATCTTATTTCTGATACATTAGTCTTCAGCCGCTTGGCTTCATCATCTTTTTCATTTGCATTCACTCGTCGCCCTCCATGATTCGGCAAAGGATTAGCTGCTATATTAGGCTCGTCAAACTTTAGCACACCGATGTTCACCAGATTCTGGACTACCTTTTTGAATGTTGTGCAATTTTCAATAGTATGCCCCGAGATCCCAGCATGATACTCACAATGTGCCTTCGAATCATACCATGAAGGATATGGAGGCTGAAAGGGTGTTAGATAATAAGGTCTTACCAGATCTACGTCAAACAACTGTGGATACAACTCTGTATATGATATTGGCAGAGGTGTGAAGTTTATCATGTCATTTCTCGAACCACGAGAATCCTTCTTGTTTGAATTCCGTGAACTTCTTAATGCTCTGACTGACGAAATTGTAACATTTTCAGGGCCTCATAAGCACTCGCGTTATTCACTTTATTCTCCTTCCTTTTAGAAGTCTTATGAAAACTCTCTCCACTTTCCAATCATTCACTCTTAATTGCTGCTTCGATCAATTCACTAGTCATCACTATGTCGACAAAATTATGAGTAGCATTACCTATTAAATGCTCAAAGAGTGGTCCCCTTAAAGTGTTTACAAACATGTGGCTGACCTCATTTTCCAACAACGCCAGTTGCACCTTGCTGCCGGTTCTCTCCACCTTTGTGCATACTGGAGGAAACTCTCAATTGGCTTCTGTTCCATATCCTGCAACATGACTCGGCTAGGAACCATTTAAGATACATGTTTATACTACTCCTCAAAAGCACCAGAAAGGTCCTTCCAAGATCTAATGCTAACCCGGCTTAGTTGCACATACCAACGTGCTGCTGAGCCCGTTAAGCTATCCTAAAAGCAATGAATCAACAATTTCTCATCCTTAAAATAAGCAGCCATTTTGCGACAGTACATAGTAAGAGCGCTTTCAGACAGGTCGTCACATCATACTTCTCAAAATTAGGTGCCTTGAATTTAGGTGGAAGGATCAAATCAGCAACCAAACTCATATCAGTAGCGCTAGATCCCTGATTATTCATTTTCTGTATCTCTAGTAACCTATCCTCCAAAGCCTTGCACTGTTCCTCATACTTCCTCTCGATCTCTGCACGAATCTTCTCTACTTCATTGACCATATTCAAATCTGGGACTTCGTCACCACTTCTAAAATTTGCTCTAATGTGGACCGGGTGACTAGAAGTTACTCCGGCCATATTAATTTGGACCTTCTTCACCGGAGGTGGTCCTTCAGGCTATTATTTCGTATGAGATGTAGTGTCTATCTGCTCATTCACATTGTTTTCGGTAACCTCATGTACCTTGCCCTTGCCAGATTCTTTTGGTCCCAGCAAGGCAGTCAAGTGACTGATAATGTCCCTCTATGTCTGAGAAAAGTGATCCCTCATGGATTGCTCAATCTTGTCAAACCTATTCTGTACTTCAACACGATCATTCTTGAGACTGGCAACTCTATCTTCAACAGCCATGGCCTTAGAGCGTAAACGTGTTCCGTATGAATGCGAAATGATTGTGGTTCAAAAATAAACTGCCATAGAACCTTTATCTATTAAAACCTTTAAAAGAGAAATATCAAATGTTGTTGTATGAAGGGATGCATGAATGCATTAGGGGTATTAAACTCAAAGACAAATCTTTAGAAAAACATCCATTTAACTAGGAAAAGTCGAGTACAGGAAATGGATAACCTCAACTACAGAAAACTACTAGCTCTAACTTCTAGATTGACTATCTCATTCAATAGACGGACGACCCTCTCTTCAAGCTCTAGATCAATGTCAGGGCGTTGCAGCAAACTGGCAGCATCCTTCGACAATATCTGAACATATTGAGCAATACCTCTTACTCGTCCATTGAAGATAACTAGTTCATTATTTTGTCCCTGAATTGTACGTTGAGTTGCCTCGTACTTCTGCCTTTACGCTCTGCTCTCTTGATACAGCGTACTTTCAAAGTTTGCAAGTTTTCATTTTAAGACCTGAACTGTATTCTCTAACTCAGTCACCTTTCCCTTCAACTCTTTCTTATCTTCATCCGCAACATCTCTTCCTTCGTTGTAATGACCTGTGAGCACTTGTTCCATTTGCGATATCTGAACTCTTAGTTCTTCATTATGTTCTTCCAGTTCCGAATTCTGAGTCAGCAATTCTGAATTTTGTATTTCTTTTTCTTCTAGCTTCTTTTTAGCATGATCATACGATTCTTTCAAGTTTTGGACCTTTTTCTTAGAGTATTTTACATAGTCCTCATACATTTTCTTATAATCATTCCTCTCATTCGCAGTCCTATCTAACTTTTCAGACAAATCACTGACCATCTTGCTTGTACTTCCTTTTTGAATTTTCTTACACTCTGAATGAGTTTCCTTTAAATCGTTCAATTCTTGGCAGAGTTTTTGATTTTGTTCATAGAGCTCTTTTCTCTTACCCTTTCTATTGATTGGCATCATTAACCCTTTGAGCCTTCCACTGCGTATAATTTTGCATAACCTCTAATCTATCCTAAAGCTTTATTTTTGTCTTGTAACCTTCTGTCTTATGCATGTACTCAAATTCCTTCATACCAGCAGTAGCAGGAATAAACTGTCTTGATTCAAATTGTAGGGACACTAATAGCGGGCAATAGGTTGTTCCTCCCCAAACTCCCAACAAAGGCATTCAATCAAATTTCCCACATCGGTATAGATAACTTACCAAATTCAGCTAAGAGAATTTCTAGACAATCTCTAAATATTTCATGTTCAGAAAACATTATTTCCATTGTTCTTCCGTCATTTTCTCAATCGGAAAGGCTGCAAGATGCTCTTCTAGCGGTGAATAATCAGTGCAAAGTCTACGAGCCCTTTAGGGTGCAACCCATCTGTGGCCTCGAAACCAAACCTCCAGTAGTTGAGCACAGCCTCAAAATCTTCCTTCACCTGTCCTTCTGCAAGCAGTCAATATTTTGTAGGTTTTAGCCAAAATTGTTGGTACCGGATTTACCTTGTTCTTTAAGCGCTCAAATAGCCCAAGAGTTGATGGATCAATATAATTTAGAGTCCTTGGGAACAACACTAACCCATAAATACATAGGTGTACAGACTTCTTTTCCTCTCTGGCTCATTGCTTGTTAAAATTAATTCTTGAATTACCTCCCAGTGTAAGCGTTCATTATCCTCGGTTATTTCATCATTTCTATTTGGCTTTAGCTTTCCGTTAAACCAAACTTCATTTTTATGGTGTCCATTTTCAATTTATTTCTAAAGGTTGAGTTGTTAGGGGGTCTCGTATAAATATTGTCATTTTCAAATTTCGGGCAATGTAACAAAGGCTCGTATTCTTCCAGCATCGGTGTCATATTCACCTCTTTGAATGTGAAGCAATTGTATGACGGGTTCCAATAATGCGTCATAGCCGTAATTAATCCTTGATCGACCAGAACATCCAACAACATTACTATGTTTACGAACTCTGACTGAAAAATGTTCTTCATAGCTTCATCCCATTGTTCCCACATCCTTTTGAGTTCCTGCAAACAATTGTTTTGTCCTGAATTCATTCTAGCAATTTCCTTAGTTTGTGATACATAATCTCCCCTAATGCTATCTCCCTTGACGAACTGGGTTTCCTCAGACCATGCCCAAACTGCGGTATTATCCTCTCCTTGTCTATCAGACCCTTTAGCTGTTTGAGACATTTCCTATTTGATTGACTTCGAACTTAATACCTCTATGAGTACAATTATGATGCAAAAACATATAACAAAACAAAGAAAACAAAACAAAAGAAATTGTGTTAGCATGGTGAAAATAAACTTGTAAACAAAAATAATTGATGTAAAATAAAACAATTTATACTGCCTAAAAATAACCAAAGAACAATTTATTCTGCACAGAAGAATAACCATAGAAATGAAATTAAACCAGCAACACCCTGTCCTAGGTCCCTATCTGGCTCTAGTGGGGTAAGTTTCTATTACAGCATGTGGGTTTCGATCTAGACTCTGGGTACCCGAATTGTCGTTACTGGACTAGTAAGACATCGATTTGGGAGTATACAACCCCTTAGAGAAGAAGCGTAACCTCACAGTGTATAAGGTTGGTATACCAGAAGGAGGACAAAATTCTGATCATGGAGCTGAATAACTCACGTAAGATCATGCCTCACTCCCACTTAAGGGTGGAAAGCCTGAGTATAAGGCTTATGCATGAATGACAATTTATATCACACAAGAAAAAGCTACCTGCATTTTTCCTAAAAATTCATCCAATAATTATGGAAAAATTAAATTCAAATTACTGTCCAAAATGCCACGTAAAATTAATTAGGCTTGACTCTTGGTTTTTTTAAAAAAACTCCCCATTGAAGTTGCCAAGCTATCGCGGCCATTTTTAAAATTGGGTGTGTAAAAATAGCCTGACGATCGATCATTTGGAAAATTTGGGTTTTATGGCCACTTTTAATTTAATCTTGAAAATTTAGGGGTTTTCGTATTAAATTTGATTTTCCTTTATTTATCCTCTAAAAACATTTTGGAGTTGCCACCGATCACTTCGAGGTAGACCGGTCACCAGAAAAACAAACCAGAGATTATGTATTAAAAATTGGGTTCGGGAGTCGGTTACATGTAGGGAAGGATTAGCACCTCTACGAACGCCCGTTATAGGTACCTTTAATTTTACGTGGTATTTTGGCATTTCGAATAATTATTTGAATTTAATTTATCCTATAATTATTAATTGAATTTAAATTTCGAATGAGGATATTCTTTTATAAGGAAATTCATTTGTTCGAATACAAGATTAAAAGCACCTCGTTAGGTTGCACCCTATTCGTATTTTAAAATGAATTTCTAACATAAAAGGTTTTTTTATGAATGACCATTTATTGACTTGTCAATTTTAAGTACTATTCCCAACAAGGCTCTAATCAATCAGTTATTTAAAACTGTGAATATTAATTAATTTTAATGGCTTTTATGAAAAAATACCAATTTCTTGAACACCTTCCATATATTTAAAGCCTTTAAATTAATCATATTCCTAATTAATTAATTTTCTAATTAATTAAAGTTCTAGCCCTAATTAAGGCTCTAACAATTTATTAAATCAATATTATAAGTGAAAATGTATATTAAATGTTCACCTTTAAAACCAATATTGAGATAATACCCCATTATAAACATTGGAACATCATCCAAAGTTGAATCCCAAAGGTTCAATTTAAATACATTTAACTATCTGTAATGTATTTTAATTAATTGTTTAATTTTAACTAAAGACTAAATTAATATTCAATTTTAAGTGAAATATATATATATATATTAAATATAATTTGGTGAAATCCGTATTGTGATAACACCCCATTGTAAACAATGGAACACCATCCAAATTTGGAATCTAAAATTATATTTAATATGCATCTAATTGCTTCAATTATCTACCCTTTTTATTTACTGAATCCTAATTAGAGAACTTAGACTAAAGGATCTAAACTATTATTAAATCTAAGTGTATTTAATTATCTAACAAAATATACTATATGCATGATTTTTATAAAAAAACACTCAAACATATAAATTAATTACATTTAATAAAATACAATAAATAATTAAAATAAACAAATTGGACATTAATGCTGATTTTTATTAATAGGGGGACCTAATTGAAACAATTACAAAATCTAATGCCTTACTTACAAAGCCCAAGGTAACTCGATTGAAAAGATTTCAAACTGTGAGGCTCAATCTAGGGATTAGGGGGCACAATTGTATGAATTACAAAATTAGGGAGACAAATTAAAAAAAGAAAAGGACCAAATTGAGAGAAATGAAAAACTTGGGAAAAAACCAAAAGGTATCCGTTTATCAATGCGCGGACCCTAGGTCGACCCAGATTCAATGCGCGGATCCTTCATTTGATCCGTCACCAAAACGGTGCCGTGTTAACTCGCCTATAAATGGCCTAAACCCGAGCCAACTCGGCCATAACCCACATGCACACTCACTCTCCTCTCTTTCTCTTCCCATAGATTCTCTCAAAACGTAATCTAACCTAGAAATCAATCCCAAAACAGATCAAAACCCCTTTTCTTCATACGTTCTTCCTCAAATTCAACCAAAAACCTTATTTGATCCTCCACAAACATTTAAAACCCTACCATTTATGCTTTTCCTCGATCAAATCCTTAGAACCATTCAATGTTCTTCCATATTCATCCGAAATCCCATTTTGATCTGCCATAAACGCCTAAACACCCTAATTTTATGTTTTCCTTTGATTAAAAACCCTAAAACCATGCAAAGTTCTTAACCACTCTTTCCCAAACTTCCCAAACCCTAAAACTCCGTCCTATCTTCACCTTAAGCACCACCCCTAAATCTAGGACCACCGTCCTTTAACTTTTTCGACATGTTTGTCGGCCGTTGGAGGCGATGCCGGCCATCTTCGATCATCGTCTCCGGTCAACCCTAGCCTACTCTAGTCAACCCTGCAACTCCGGTCACCCCTAACCTAGCTCCGACCATCATCTTCCGTCGTGAGGCGATTTCCAGCCGTCATGCTGAAAACCTTAAAACCTCCATTTCCTTCAATTTTCCACCTAAACTACCCGATCCGACAGGATCTCCTGTCTTCCCCCTAAATCTACCCAAAAACCTCACCATTTCTAATCATTTTCGACTCCAACCACAACCTAAAATCCTCTCCGACAGCCGCTCATACACAGATCCGACAATTTCTAGATAAGCTTCGAATGACTCTATTTTCATTCACTATTTTTTTAATTTAAAGATCTAGATCTAATCTTTATCTTTATTTTGTTGTAGGAAAATAAAAAATTAGAAAGAGATATACCTTCTGTTATGAACGGTGTAAATTCGGCGATGACACAATTCTGACGATCGCCTATTTTCTCCGATGGCTTTTCGTTCTTCATGTAACCCTTCAACTTTCTCTCTCCTCAATTACTCAGGTAATAATTGAGTAATTATTACCGTCATTATTAACTGTCCATTCTCTCTATAGGGTATTTATAGCGAGGGTCGGCGCTGACGTTAGGGACTGATAAGCTGTTGACAGTTGGCCTGGGGTGAGGTTTAATCCAATGAACCTTGAATGGGCCAATGGTATAACGCCACGTGGCCAATTTGAGCGGTAAAAAGAAAAACAATTGTATTTCTTTGGGCCTCTTTATCTGATAACATGTGTTTGGGCGGGGACTTAATTGTAAAATGGGTTTAAAAAACATGGGCCCTGTATGTTTGTAATTTGGGTTTGAAGGCTTTTCGGAATGTAATGGATATTTAAAGTATGAACTATGGACTTTATTTTTATTTGCGTTTTTATAATACCGTATTTCTTTATTTATTTATTATTTAATAAGCCAGGTCAAAATTTAGGTATTATAGATACCCAGCTACAGTAAATTTTTAGTGTCAAAAATCCGTACCGATACACCTAAGGCAATATTGATACACCTTGTTGACCTGGTCCAAAAATGCGTACTCGTACCGATACGACATCACCCGTATTGGTACAACAGGGTCTGTAATGACAGATTTCGTCTGTTTTTATCCATTTTGACCTATCATACAGTATCCAAATCCTATGAAATTTTATAGGCAAGTTTAATTAACCATATTCTACTATCATGCCAAATTTTATAGCTATGTTTACCTTTTTAGGTAAAATATGCAATTTTACCACTTTTAGCCAATCTTAAAATTGTCATCTTAGGCACTTAAGCTTACACAACCACACACAACATACATATACAACAAAATGGCCAAAAGTGACTTAACAAACTATCATGCCACCATACTAGGAGTTTGTAAGGACGATAAACATTACTCTAGGTACCGTTGTGACTTGCCAAACACATTTAACTTCCCGATCTCTTGCAAAAATCTTCCTTAACCTGAAATGCATGAGATGAAATGCATTAGGCATACTTTGCTTAGTGAGGTAGTTATACACAGTGGCAATAACGATGTATGGAATTCAAATCATGCTATGACAATGTCAATACTATGACAATATCAATGCTATGGCAATATCAATGCTATGGCAATATCAATGTTGTAACTATATTCAACAACATATTGGACATATATCAATAGTGTTCCCTTGGATCGAAACAAGATATTGGATACACGAATTCCTACTCCTCGCCAAATCAATGAATGGTCTAGTCCCTCTACCTCGCCAATTGACCAATAACACAATCATCCCTCCCTCTCGCCACAATAAAGGTTGTAGCCCAAGGGCCATAGTCAACCCGTACCAATGAGCTCATGAATTCTATGGCATGCCAATTGTATCCAATGTCTTTTTGAATCCAAGGTTCAATAACAATAACGATGTCGATGCCAATAACAATGACAATGACCATATCGATGGCAATAACGGTGACAATATCAATGTTGATAGCAATGGCAATATTAGTAGCAATGTTTCAATGACAATGGCAATATCAATATTCAATGTCTATGACAATGACAATATCATTATAAATAGCTATGGCAATGACAATATTGATGTCCGATGATCGATGTTTCTATATTTCGATGCTTTAATGATGTCGATGACAATAACAATGTTTCAATAAACAATATTTCAATGCAATAACTTACCGATGCTTACCAATATAGTCTCCAAAGAGATTTGATGCAATATACTTAGACACAATGTTCGCTATGCAATATTCAATGTCAATAAAATCGAAAAAGGCACCTAGCCTATTCTCAAGACTTCGACTACACTCACCTTGCTTTCTGCAGCTCCTACGACTCTCGGATTGCCACTCTCTTGTTCCTAGCTTTAGATCGAGATGATGGTTTTTCCTTCTCCAACTCTTGAGCTAGGTAAAGACAAGAGGAGGTGTTAAAATCAACACAACAATATGTTCGATAGCTTCAACTTTTTATGGATTTGAGCTTAGGAGATAAGGGTCTATCTATTATGTTCGATATCTTCAACTTTTTATTAAGCATAAATTATCCATGGAATCAATGAACCGTTTAGGGGCTTTAGCTTACCAAATCGATGGCTACACGAGGGCTGTAACATCCTAAATTTGGGCCTAGATGTTAGCTAGATCGATTAGATGGTTTAGGGGAACCAGATTAGGCGATTCGATCTAATTTCAGGAATTAATTCATAATAAATTGATTTTGGTTAAAATAAAATACGAAAAAATACTATAAAATGTTTAATTAGTGTTATAAGGGTTTTGGGAAACTCAATTTGATGAAATAAAATCGGATTTTGGGACATTTTGGTTTGGTGACTAAAATGTAAAGTTTCAAAACTGTTTTGGTGACTAAATCGTAAAATAGTCAGAACTTAAAATCTTTAAGGAGCTAATTTACCAAAGTCTTTAACCAGATTTCCCCCATAATTTAGGATATTTTAAATGGTTTTTAAAAGGTTATTAAATAAAAATAAAAGAGATTTGATTAAAAGGAATTTTAATAACCAATTTCATTTTCTTACGTAACTACTTTTGCTCTCAACTTTCTCAGCAGCCAAACTATCAATTTTTCTCTAAAATGCTCAGGAATCATTCCTTTTTTATTTCCTTTTGATTTCTTGATTGATTCCTTTGATTTTTACACCAAATTCTATTTGTTTTCATGGAGATTTCATTCAAATCTTGCCAATTAAGGAGGAAATCAGCAATTAGAGGTGCTTTTCATTTCTCTCCTCCAATTAAAGGTTATTTACTAAAATTCTCAAGTTTTTGATTCTTTACAACTAATTTTTGTTATGTATTTATGATTAAATCATGATTATAATGTTTTAATTGATTTTTGATAAGAAATTTGGTGGATCTTGATAATGGATCTATTTTGTGTTGATTCTAATTGGTTTAGATCACATATGAGATGTGTTTTAATGTTGTGAAAAGAGATTAATAAAAAGAATCTCGAGAATAAGTTAATTGCTAATTTTCTAGGTTGTAAATAGTTAGATTTTGAGGTGATCTTGATGTTGTAAGGTTGTTGGAGGTATAAGGTTGACATACTATTGTTTTTGGATGTTAATTGATGATGTTAAGATGTTAAAATGGTTAGGTTTTGGCTGGTCTTTGTTTAGGTTGAGTTTTGTAATGATTTTGATTGTGTTAAGAAAGTGTTTGATGGTTTTTAGTGAGGCAAAGTTGAGAGGAGTTGTTGCTGGAAATTAGAGGTGTATTGTAATGCATTAATCCTTTGTTTTTGTGTGGGTAAAATAGGGGAGACGGATCCTTCATCTTTTGAAGAGGTTTCGGAAGCTTGATTTCGCATCGGCTAGTGGAGCGTTGTGTTGTCGGTGAGTGGAAACGAGGTTTACTGCTTTACAAAGGTTTGAAAATGATTTTGGAAGTTTAGAATAAGCTTGAAATGATTGTCTAAGATCGAACGTAAGTATTAGGCGATTATGCTCTCAATTTTGATTCGGCAAAGTTGATTTTTCTCGTGCCTAAGCTTATGTTTTGATACCTACTGTTTTATGCATGTTTTGGAAATGGATTATGACACAAATGATATATATTGATGATATTTGAGAATAGAAAATGATTTGTGGAAAGGATTTCAATGATATGTAAATGCATGTGTTTGTTGCATTGGAAATTGGTTTGAATGGTGCATATGAAAAACAGTGAGGTATCATGTTTAAAGTGGAATATATTGGCAAGTGCCAATGATTAAATGTTATTGGATATAGTTGGCATGTTATAAGGTTTAAAGTGCACTATAATAAGTCGCCACGTGTATCGAGGGTTAATTGTACCATTTTCTCCATCATGGGAACCGCAGCGGTCAAGGATTTAATTGTGTCGTATTCTCTCGCAGGTGGATTAAGTATCACAATGGTTGAGGGGCTAAAAGTGTCATTTGCTCATATTATAGATAGTATACATCATAACCATTGAGGGGTTAAATATTTCGTTTGCTCCAGTTATGGATTGTAATCACCATTTTACGTCCGGTCATTCCATTCGAACAATTCAAATAATTAAACCAAAATCCAAAAAAATTAAGAGTCCAAAAATTCAAAATCCAAAAACAGTCCAAAAGACATTAATCCAATAATCGGCCCAATATTACAAATCTGCCAAGCCCACATACCATTACAAACAACCCATATACCCATTTAATCCCTTATCCCAACTAAGCCCAAATGACGCAACCAATATAAATCCTCAACCCTTGAACTGGCTGAACCGGTTACCTCAGTCCCTTGGTCCCCCCCCCCCCCCTTCATCCTACAGACCTGCAACAACCATAACGCAGCAGTGCATGCAGACATTACAACCATTTTCTTTTGTTTTTATCAAGTGTAATTCGGCTATAAAAGCCAAACAAATACATGTAAACCCTGAGACGGGTATTTCGAAATCAATGCAAAAAAAGCACACAAAAAAAATCAAAGCAAAATATTTCTTTTTCATTAGGGTATCAAAAAGTAGTTTAGGGTTAGCCTGGTTACCGTCGCCGGCGACCTTCCTTCCACCATATCTGCTTCTCCATTCACCGTCCTTGTTTCAGGATCCAAAAATTTTGAATCGTTTTTTTCAAAGAAAAAGATTTAAGTTTTCAAAAAAAAATCAAAAAGGATTTGTTTTAAAAAAGGGGAAACAAAAGGGGGTTTTGTTTTAGTTTTAAAATCAGATTTTTTTCTTGTTTTCCAGATCTAGAATCAAAACTAAAAAAACAAAGGTGTTCCCAGATTTTCAAAAGAAGTTTTGGGTTTTTAAAATTTCAAATTGAAAACAAAAGGAGAAGATTCGAGATTTACCTTCGTTTGAGGGAAAGAGCTGTTTAAGGGGTTTGAACCGACTCATCTCCGGTGATCTTATCCGGTATGTGGAGAGTTCGGAGAGGCGCGCCGCCGATGACCGGCGCTCTTGGCCTGCGATTTGGCTTTGAACAAAAGGGCATGGGCAGAAAACTCTTTGTTTTTCTTTGCAGAACGAAAATAAATCCTTTATTCCCTTTGATTCACACGTTTTTGCTAACTAATGCCTTTGTTTCTTTTTTTATTATTCCATCATTATGTTTGCTCATTAATGCTATTTACTTTCTTTTGTATATTATTTATTAGGTTTTAAAGTGCCGTGTTCCTATGTCTTTACATCCCCATATATTACATAGTTATAGTTATACGTATATCTATATATTTTATATTGTTATACGTAATATATATACATTACCGTTCATGTACTACATTAAATTATATTTGTCATAATGTTTATTATATTATATTTATTTGTATCATTTATTTATTGTTCGATCGGCCTTACAGTGACCTGCAATGAGGTATGATCCGTATTATTCATGGCACGTTAAACCTAACTCACTAACATCTAATTTCTAACATTTAATTTCTCGCATTTAATTTTCTACAATTTTAATTTTTGCATTTAATTTTTAGCATTTAATTTTTGTTTTTTTATATTCGATCCGGTCCTCTTCTGGATTTCTTTTAATTATTCGATCCGGTCCTCTTTTATTTATTTGATCCCGTCCTTTTCTCGTATTTATTTAATTGTTCGTATTTATTTTCCTGCACTTATTCTTATTGTCTTTATTCATTTTATTTATTTATTCGCTTATTTTGTGACATGCATTAATTTGTCATTCATTTAACTTTTAGTCTATTTAATTTCACATTGTTAATTAATTAATTTAACTTCTAAAAAATAGGTATTTATTAATTCCAGTATTTGTGTCGTAACAATCCTGTTTCATTAGATGTTGAACAAATATTCGAATTAATTCTTATTATTTGAAGGTAAACCTTAACTTGAAATAAAATTTTGATAATTCATGACATCATTATTAATTGTTTGCATCATGCATAAAGGTGACGTACTTGAGTCGAACTGTAAATTAACACGGTAGTCGGGCTTATTTGATGTCGGTTTAATCTACAGTCTGATGTACAGTCAGCCTCATTAATTAAACGGATAATTAATTCGAACCCACTAAATTGTTAAAACCCGTTCAAATTAAAGTTTATATTCGACCAAGAATAGTCAATTAAAGTCAATTTTGAATTTTAATAATTTCCATCGATCAAAAGCAGCGTATGTTTTGGTACCGATATTCGGGCATGATGGGGGTGCTAATCCTTCCCCACACGTAACCAACTCTCGGACCCTTTTTTAAGAATTTGTGATTTTATGGTGCCCGACCTACCTTAGTGGCTGGTGGTGACTCCAACTCTTCGTTTTTTTAAATGAAAACACATTTTTAAAACAAAAATTTCAAAACACAAAACCAAATAAATATTTATTTTTTTGCGATTCCGAACTTGAAACCTTAAACTTTTGAATTTTTAAAATTAGGGTCGCTACAACTGGGGAAATTTTTTTAGAGTTAAGCCAAAAAAACATATATTGCTTTAATCGTTGGAAATTTTTGAAATTCAGATTGACTTTAATTAATTTGTTCTTTCTCAAAGATACACTTTAATTTAACGGGCTTTGATAATTAGTGGCCTCGCATTAATTGCTCGTTTAATTTTTAAGGCATCATCGACATGTGTTGCATCATGCTCATCAAGCTCTATACTCGAGCTTTGTCCCTTAAATGGGAGTGAAACGCCATATACCCAAGTGAGCAGCCCTCCACGGGTCGGTAATTCACTCCCGGGATCTACGCCTTTTGACAAGTGAGCAGCCCTCTACGTCATTAGGTCGTGCTTTCCCTCGAACCGAATCCGATTCGCAAGCTTGTCATGGGCCAGAATCGAAGTTCTTGTTATCTTAGTAGATAATAAGATAGGTTCGAGTACCCATCTCTAGAACCCGAACCACATGTGTGAGAATCTAGGAAGCCCACCCTTTAGAGCCATGAGGACAACCATAGAAATCTAGAATTCATGTTGTTAGGCCGCTTTGGTGTGTTTATTCGATTCCCATTCTTTATTTGTATATTTGTATATTAACACACTCATCTTGTCTTGTCTGATTGTTTTTGTACATATTCATGGCACTTCCACATAAAGTGTTGAGTAGAGAACAGTTCAAAACTTAGGGCTTTCGTAATGGAAGAAAGAGTCTATAATGACGAGTTAAAGAATTTTTGAAGCCCAGGTGGGGCATGTGCTAATCTAAACGTGCCTTATATGACATTCATTCTCTTTACTCGTTGTAATAAGACTTGATCTTTATTATGAAAAGTCGTTCAACGAGAATGTTTGTCGATCAATACTTTTTGCATCCATTTGTACATTGTCCATTATTTCTTTCCACTCATAATGATTACACTCAGCATTAACTTCACTTATTCGCATCACACATTAATTTTATTCATTTGTATGACAGTTGCATTGTACGTAGATCTCATTCATTTGCACGGTAGTTGCATCATACGAGCATTTAGCATAAACTTTATTTACTCACACAATGGTCGCATTCAACATTAATCCACAAGGTAATTGCATTCAACATTAATTTTTCTTATTGGCACAATAGTTGCATTGTACAAATTGTATCTCATGAGCGTTTAGCAAACAATCTCATTCACTTACATCGTAGTCGCATCACATCATCTTTAAATACTAGTTATTCATCCACTCGCATCAACATCTATACATTGGCATTGCATTTAAATACATGCATTTCCTCATTCACCATCACACCTGTTCAAAATAAAGAACCTGTCATGTTCGACAAAGATGATGCCCCAACCGGCAGAAAAAAGGGGGCAAGCTTTATCACCCATATTTGCAATTCTAACAGTGTAAGTAAGTCCGCATTGGGGGCACCCA
The DNA here is from genome assembly GCA_019671005.1 of Hibiscus mutabilis. NCBI lineage: Eukaryota > Viridiplantae > Streptophyta > Magnoliopsida > Malvales > Malvaceae > Hibiscus > Hibiscus mutabilis. Next base: position 23,991,196 of record CM033747.1, read on the forward strand.
AGCACCCCCTTAGTAAGTTTACATTCAAAAATAAAAGGCCCGAATGTGCTTTCAATTTTTGCAATGACCTAAGGCAACATATTCAAAGTTTCAATAAAAAGATGCAAATTAGTTTCATTTCTCTTCACTTTGTGTATATATTTATCTATTGGGTCCTTGTATATCAATTGCACAAGGGACATTGACCCGAAGGTTGAGCCGAATAACCTGTGTCTAATTGAAATCTTAAGCTGCAGAGATTACGAATGTGTGACTTGCATTTCACATTAAGGACCACCTAATAACAAATCAATGCAATTTAATGTTCAAAGCCTGGTAATAGGCATTTTTCAAAAAAGCACTTTAAAGCCTGGTAATAGGCATTTTTCAAAAATTTAATTTAATCAAATAGCACTCCAATGTTCGAAACCTGTTAATAGGCATTTTCGGATAAGAGTGTGGAATTTTTGGGGTACTCCGTTGAAGCCTATTCTAATTGAAACCCTTCACTTCATGAGTGATGGTAATATTTTCAAAGTCATGACAATGCCAAGTAGCTCGAGAATTTATTGTTTGCTCCATCATTTATTTTGAGCCAAAGGAATGTGATTAATTGAATTCCCCAAACAAAAATAAGACAAAAGTGAACCTGCCAAAGGTAAGTTGGTTAAGCACCGAAATAACTTAAAATACACCTCGCATCTTCAAACATCAATTCAGCAATTGAGGTCTCTTAGACACATGATTTGCTTGGGGCAATCCTCGGCAAGCTATTTTCAGTGTTGCTCGTGCACTTGATATTCGAGGCATTCAATCTAGCTTGATATATTCACAATTTGAAAAGAAAAACTCAGTTTTCTTAACAAGCATCTCACATTGAAATCATAACATGTAGCCTGAGATTTAAAAATAAAAATTTCTCTACATTACTTGCAAAGAAGCTTAAAAGCTCATGGACCAACCACAAATGAGCCCTCAGATTGTTACCTCAGCTCAAGAAAGCATTCACTAGTTGACCTTCGCCTATAAAGGTAACATTTCAGAAGAAGATAGTCAAACCCACAAGAGGTTGGGGCATTAGTGCATACAAGACAACAACCTATCCAGTCCACAAGACAAAATTGGGGCAAGAACAAGATCGAGCCACCAATATGGCCAGGAAGTCATGGGGCATTCCCTTTGAAGTCAACATCATGACCAACTGCATCACATGCCATTCATATCAACATCATGTCATTTAGCACATCATGCATTCGCATTAAATGCATACATTACACATCAAGTTAGATGCATTCATGCTAAGTGCATTTACTTCATTCATGCATAACAAACAGGTTCATAAATAAGAAGCCTCAATCATGGAAGACAACAACAAATTGGCCAGCCCTCAAGCACAAAGGGAAGCCGGACTAACAAAGAATTTGAAACCTCAAATAAAGAGTATAACAACACCAAGCATGAAATGGCAGACCCTCAAAGCAAAAGAAGCCAACTTTAAACTCATACTTCGATTGAACAACACCTAACTATTATTTACTTCTATTTTTTAGGTATTGTCCCATCGTCAGTGTTGTAGCGGATCTATCACATTTATTTTCAACTCTCAACTCTCTATCTCGACTCTTTGTCAGTGGTGTAGCGGATCAACTCATTTTCTTCATATCTTGACTCATCGTCAGTGGTGTAGCAGATCACCTAACTCTTTAGATCTTGACTCTCCATCAGTGGTGTAGCGGATCAACTTTTATTCTTCAGATCTTGACTCACAATCGGTGGTGTAGCAGATCACCTAACTTTTCAGATCTTGACTCTCCGTCAGTGGTGTAGCAGATCAATATTTACTCTTCAGATCTCGACTCTCCATCAGTGGTGTAGCGGATCAACTTTTATTGTTCAGATCTTGACTCATCGTCAGTGGTGTAGCGGATCAACCTCTACTCTTTAGATCTCGACTCTCTGTCAGTGGTGTAGCGGATCAACATCTACTCTTCAGATCTTGACTCTTCGTCAGTGGTGTAGCGGGTTAACTTTTATTCTTCAGATCTTGACTCATCGTCAGTGGTGTAGCGGATCAACACCTACTCTTCAGATCTCGACTCTCTGTCAGTAGGAGTAGCGGATCAACTTTTATTCTTCAGATCTTGGCTCATCGTCAGTGGTGTAGCGGATCAACCAATCTTTCAAATCATGCTTCTTCATCAGAGTTGTAGCTTGATCAAATCCATCTTCAGATCTGGACTCATCATCGATGGTGTAAAGGATCAAAATCTCATCAGATCATGCATCTTCGTCAGAGTTGTAGCTTGATCACCAGTAACTCTTCAGATTATGCCTCTTCGTCAGAGTCGTAGCTTGATCACCAATAACTTCTCAAATCATGCCTCTTCGTCAGAATTGTAGCTTGATCACAATCTAATCACCAGATCATACATCTTCGTCAGAGTTGTCGCTTGATCACAATCTAATCACCAGATCATGCCTCTCCGTCAGTGGTGTAGTAGATCAAACCCATCTTTAAATCTTGCCTCTCCGTTAGTGGTGTAGCGGATCAAACCCATTTTCAAATCTTGACTCATCGTCAGTGGTGTAGCGGATCAATCAAATTTTTAGATCATGCCTCTTCGTCAGAGTTGTAGCTTGATCAAACCCATCTTCAGATATTGACTCACCGTCAATGGTGTAACGACCCAGGTTTCGGGTTAAAGAATCGGGTCTTGGACTGAGTTTTGGGCCTGCGGTTCATGGCCCAATTACAAATGTGTAATTGGGCTTAGGGGTAAATATGGAAAAAGAAAATAGAAAGAAATAAAAAAGAAAAAAAAGGTTGTTTGAATTTTGAATAGTAAGTGGGTGGTTGGAAAGAATAAAGGGGAATGATGGAAGAGAGAAAAAAGGAAAAAAATGAGAATGGTGGGAGAGAGAGAAAAGAGAGGAAAAATTTGGGGTGAAAAGTGAGGAGGAATCAATGAATTGAAACATTTCAATTATGGTTTTGATAAGTGAACTTGTAGTAAATAAAGGGCAATGTGACCAAGATGTATTTTGGAGGGTTGTATGTTTACTCCCTATGTTGTACAAGTTTATTTTGATGTTTTGGACTTGTATGATGCTTTATGTCTTGCTTTGAGGGGTTGGGATATGATTCGCATGCTTGGGTAGAGATCATGCCTATAGGATCTTTGATTAGATTTGCTATGGTTTGATTGATCCTCTATCACGCTTATTTGATTGTGGAAATGTTGTGTAGAATGTTATATGATGTTCGTAAGGTGTTTGAAGTATGTTAGATTGAGCCAAAGTATCATATGTTCGACCAAGAGGTCATTACAGGCCAGTCCGTATCGATATGGGTCCTCAGGGATCGGTACGCGGGTCTGTCTCGACTCAAATCTATGCAAAATTGCACAGGCATATCAGTACGCCTTGTAGCTGTATCGACACGTATAGCTGAATTATACTTGGTGTCAGTACACGAGCAACTGTATCAGTATGCCCTTTAGTTATTGGAGTCTCATATTTTTTATATTGAACAACCGTATCGGTACGCTTGAGGACCATATTGATACAGGTAAGGGGCATATTGGTACACAATTACTTATTTCTGGTAAAATGCTTTGCTAAAATTTGAATCTTTACAGTTTAGTCCCTATTTCTTGATCATGCAATTAAATGAGTTTGGATGGTCATTCTAAGTTATAATTTAACCAGAATGCATGTAATATGATCAATTAAGGTTTGGTAACTTTGGATTTAAGTAATTCTTTATAATTTTGTGCAATTGCAATTTGGTCCCTAAAGTGCGTTCTTATTTAATTGGATGCCAATTCGACGCTCAATTTAATTATAGATTTCACCGTTGCTAGCATGATCACCTTAGGACTTAATTAAGCATTTAGACAAGATAAAAGAAAAAAATGGATCATTTTCTGAATAAATCGTTTGGGTTTGTTTCAGCAAACCTAATATAGCTTGCTCGGTTCAGTCTGACGTCTAGGCCGGGTCAAAAGGGTCACATTTAGTTGTATCAGAGCCAGGTTATGATTGTTGGGAGGTATGTTGTGTTGTTTGAGAAGATGTTGATTTTTGTATGATATTTATAGTGTTTGATCATATGAATTTATGTTTGGAATGTGATATTTTGGGTTTGAATCTTAGGGGCATATTGCCTTATTATTACAAGTGTAAAAGAATTTTGTTTTCGAAAAGTGAACATCTTGGATCCTTGCTTGAAGCTAGCCTAATTATATTTTTGGTTATATTTTCATGCTATAGATACACATTTTTGAGTATGCCACCGAGACGAGAACTTAGGTCGAACTTGAATAACGCTGCCGAAGGCATGTAGTTGAGGGTGAGAAAGTGCACCCTGAGGGGTTGCAACCTCCTTCGCCTGATCTGCCAGTTGGGGTGGATGTTGGGCAAGCATCGCCAGTTCCACCTGGTCCAGTCTTTGGGGATATGACGCTATTGATTCAGACAATGATTGAGGCTTTTTAGGTAGTTGTTGCAAGAGTGCATGTTCAGGCACCAGCACATGCAGTAGCTATTAACACAGGTATTCCATTAGAGCATTTGTGTAGTTTGGAAGGTTCTGAGTTCACAGGTTTAGCTCCTGAGGTAGCTAAGGAGTGCTTTGCGAGTACCGAGATGATTCTTGGTCAGATAGAGTGCATGGTTGTGCGAATGTTGGGCTGCATTGTATCTTTGCTTCATGGAGATGGCTATAGCTGGTGGACGCTTCTATCGTGGGTATGGCACCTGTAGATGTGACATGAGAGTTCTTTTGTGCCACTTTTCAGAAGAAGTATTGGGTTCCCGATACCACAATAAAAAATCGATAGTTTATGGCATTGGTCCAGGGTGACATGTCTGTGTCGGAATACGAGGTTCAATTTGTTCAGTTGAGCCAGTATGCACAGCGTCAGTGATGTGATCACTTCTGTTATGGGCTGGTTAAGAAAGTAAAGACTTATATGTTGGCTATAGATTACATAGAGTTTGATGTCTTGGTTTCTCGTGCTAAGGATCATGTTTAGGGAGTTCTAGTGCTGGAAAGAGGATTGTCGAGTCGGATGCATGTAGAGACCGGTATAAGAAGCATCAGGATAGGATGTATCATCCTGATCAGAGACATGGTGGAGGTTATGCCAGGCGTGGGCAACAAGGTTAGAACACCTATGTTGGAGTGCCCGAGTGTAAGCGCTGTGGGAAGCGTCATTCGGGAGAGTGTTAGGCTACACATGGTACATGTTGGAGTTGTGGTTCACGAGATCATTTGAGACGTGACTGTCCGCATATGGCTAGGGATGGTCAGGCCCTTGCACCTATTGTCGTACCATAGAGATGCTGTGGGAGCGGCCGAGGGAATTTTTAGCTTAGGGAGGAAGGTCAGAGGATTATTGCTCATACCGTGGTGGTTCAGCCTGAGGGTGGTAGACCTGCGAGGATCTATGCGCATCACAGAAGGAAGAATAACACATATGTGATTGCAGGTACTTTTACTTTGCAGTCTATGTTATTACTTTCTTTGATAGATTCTGGTTTTGCTGGAGTATGCTCAAAGATCAATCATAAGATGATTGTAAAAGACATATTTAATTTATCACGTTTATTAATATAAAGCCTTTATTATTATCCCAGTCATTATTCTGTGCATAAATAAATAAACTTAATTATAATAAAGTCCTTAGAATAATATGGTTATTCTTAAATGTCCTTAGTCGAGTATTATTGTGGGCATGGACAACAATAATGCATTAAGACTAATATGTAGTTGATTGATGACAAATTTTTGTCATTGACATAGAGATGTCAAAATCAATACATAAGTATGTGTAACACCCTCAACGTGTATTCGATGATTAAATACACATTGAAGATGTTACTAAATTATTTAGCTGATTTCCTAACTTGTATTTTTTTTACATTTGACACAAAACTAGCTTACAAAATAACCAACGAATAAATTGATACATGCCCACTAAAGAATATCATAAATTTAGAATGTCTTACTGATGTTTGACAGATTGCAACTTGATTAACATGCTTGGCTTCTCTTCCGGTAAGTTTCTGATAACCTACGTGTGAAATAGCACACACTAAGTATTCACTTAGTGATGCATTTAACACATTTATTATAACATGAAGAGATGCAATACAATGTTATATAAAAGTGCATTACAATTTCTGTAAGATGAAAATCATTTCACAACATAATAGTATCATGTCATTATTTTTCTATGTTCATCAGATCTTCACATGCATAATAATTTCTTTGACATAAACATGTCTTCAATACGATTAATGTCATCTATCAATTCTGTCATAGAATCATGATATCAATGGTTCATAATCATTACATAGCCATGCTTTCGTCATGCAATCATTTGCATATCATATTCTTTAACATAATCATACTTTCTTCATGCAATCATTTGCATATCATATCCTTTAACATAGTCATACTTTCGTCATGCAATCATTTGCATATCATATTCTTTAACATAGCCATACTTTCGTCATGCAATCATTTGCATATCATATCCATTAACATAGCCCAAAGTATATTATATGAGACCAAGGTACGCGGGTCATCACGACACCGTAGTGTCTACGACGCCGTAACGTCTGCATCGCCGAAGTGACTGAGATGAGTACATACTCGAGGACGCCCTTTGCTCCTCATACTCGCACATTTTGTGCCATGTAACACCGTAGTATTTGAACCATCTCCGTAGAGTCTAACTCGACTCGGTAGAGTCTATCTCGACTCCAAATAGTCTATATTGTTTATCTCGACCCCGAAAAGTCTACATTGTTTAGCTCGAACCCAAAGAGTCTACATTGTTTATCTCGACCCTGAAGAGTCTACATTGTTTATCTCGATCTCGAAGAGTCTACATTGTCTATCTCGACCCCGAAGAGTCAACATTGTTTATCTCGACCCCGAAGAGTCTGCATTGTCTATCTCGACCTCGAAAAGTCTATATTGTTTATCTCAACCCTGAAGAGTCTACATTGTTTATCACGACCCCAAAGAGTCTACATTGTCTATCTCGACCCCGAAGAGTTTATATTGTTTATTCGACCCTGAAGAGTCTATATTGTTTATCTCGACCCCGAAGAGTCTACATTGTCTATCTCGACCCCGAAGAGTCTACATTGTTTATCTCGACCCCGAATAGTCTACATTGTTTATCTCGACCCTGAAGAGTCTACATTGTCTATCTCGACCCCGAAGAGTCTACATTGTTTATCTCGCATCGTAGTGCTATGACGCAGTTGCTAGGACTATATGGATATCCAATTATACCAAAGAGTCTCACACTAGTACTTGGGCATATCAATATATTATTTTTCATATTCTATATCCAATCCTTCAATACTATTGTCCATAATTCAATAATGAGCAGTTCATACTCAAAATCTAAAAAACTGATTTATCTTAGATAAATCATTATGCCATATCAGTGTATCTCATATGCCATTTAATATTTCATGCTATTTACATAACTTTGATCAACATAAATTTTCATTAATATTAATGTCGACTTCTCACAAGTCTCTCTCATATCATATATATAAAATAAATAAAAATGCATTCATTCATATCACATATATAATAAATAAGTAAAAATGCACTCACTTGGGCCATTTATTAGCATGCCTCACTAAATTCTACTCGATCAATTCCTTCATAGTATCTCGAATCTTCTTTTGATTCGGATTTGATTTTATTAACCATATGAATATAAACAAACATTTTTTAGATTCACTTCTAACAATATTTCAATCAAGCTATCTAATCGTTTAACATAAAAATTTTCCATAATTTTCCTTCCATCCGTATACTGTCCAAAAATTCATTTTAGTCCTTAATGACCATTTTGAACTTCCAATAATTCTTTCGAGCTTGTTATCAAACATTTAGATTCAAAATGTATCAAATTCTATTTTCTGGCAACTTGTCCTACCCTCAGAGTTTTACTTCTAAAGATCAGAATACACATCGGATCTTAATATCCTTTATACTATAAGAACTAGATTCGATAACGATTCTAACAGTATAATCCACATAAATTAATAAAATCTACAAAAATTATGAAAATTCTTCAAATTCCCGTCACAGAGCTTCCTAACAGAAACTGCTCTATAAATTTTCTGACCTTTATTCGATTAAAAATTCACATGTTTTAACTTGGAGCTCGAAATCAGTTTCCGTTTGTTGGAAATGAAACTAGACGAACAAATATTTACATCGATATAAAATTTATTATCTAAATCTTTTTGTAGAATTTATGGTGAATTTTCGAAGTCACCGCCAAAAATTAAATCTTCTACATAGCTTTCCATAATAAACTTCTAATTTATACTAACTTCTTCTTATTTTTCTACTTGTCAATTTAGTCCCATCACTTGCTTCAAACCATCAATTCATCATCTTCTTCATCAAATAATTATTCAAAATAATTCCCTCTAATTTTTCTTTCTTTGCCGAAATAGTCACTAAAATGCAAAGGTAAGGATTCAAACTTCTTAACTTTGCAATTTAGTCCTTAAATCAACATTACTACCTTAATTCTATTATTTTAACTAAAAATTAGATTTAATCCCCATCCAAGAATTCATTTCCTATTTGGTCACTTGATTTTGACAAATTGTCAAAATGGTCACTAATTTGATTCAACGTTGGTTTAGCAATCTAACATCAATTTCACATGTCCAACATCATTAATTACATAAATAGACTCAAATTTCATAAATTCAGATTTGGTCCCTTAACTTTGAAGCTTGTCGAATTGGTCTATATATATATTTAACTTAGGGTTTTGCTTCCAAACAACAAATCAAGCTTACTAGATCCTTAATCCAACATCACAAACCCTAAGTTAGACTTAAATCCATAAACCCTAATCTTCTCCATACAAACCAAAATATGTAGGGTTTAAATCCTAACTCAATAACATGATTCTAACATCATATAAGCTTGATTCCAACTTAAATTCAACCATGGAATCATAAAATTTCAAAAGCCCCAATTTGTTCATAAACCTTAATTTCTTCTTCATATCAAATGTCATCAACCAATCAAGTATTCTATGAATTATTTACATCAAAAGATAGAGCTCGAAGAATAGAACAACTTTGTAGTTCGAAAGATTACCTTAAAACCGAGATTCAGGGCTTAAATCGAGCTTGGAAAATTTCCTTCTTCTTTCTCCTCTTCACCATGGTTTTGGAGAGTTATTTTCTGATAATACTTCATATTTTCATGTATTTATGCCACTTGTATTATAAAAAATGAATTTTTAATTCAATAATTTCCACTTTCCAAAAATAACCTTCAACTAGATCTATATTTCTAATTTGCCATTTTGTAACATTCCAACTAGACTTAGCTGGATTCTAATCAGCCACTATTCATCAATAAAAGAAATCTCAAAATTCCTTTAATGTCCCTTTTGGGCAAAATGACCAAAATGCCCTTTACTGATCAACTTATTCACTAAATTGCCATTCCATGTCATTTCAATCGATTTAAATTTTTCCTGATCTTTTTAACATCCAAATAGTTATAAAATAATATTTTATGACTTTTCTAAGATCCATGGAACTATCTCTAAAATTTTAGCTCGATTTGATTTACCGATAATTATCGAGAATTTTATCGGCTACTAAATAAATTCCTTAATCAAAATAAATCATAGGATTCATAATGAATCGAACTAAAAATATTTCCAAAACTTGGGAATAATTTTTTTATATCCTTCTTCAATCATATAGTAAAATTTCATAATTTTCTAGTTCGATCTGGATACCCGAATTCCTCTTAAACTTTGACTGCGATTTCTCAACAATCAAAATATCGGTTCAAACCAGAATTCCACATTTGATCCACACCCTTAGGTGATCTATCTATTTATGAAATGAACACCCCTAACTTTTGGGAAATTACAACTTTAGTCCTTCAACTTTTCATATTTAGTCTTGTACCATACAAGTATTGACTACTTAACATTTTGGTCACTAAATTTTAAACTTCAATTCCCATTCTAATTTTCCTAGAATTTTGACCAAACTTTGCAAGTACCCTAATTAACTTTCCCTCTATCATCTGATGCTTTTAAATCTCAGGAATTCTTTTTCCATAACCCATAATCGAAGAAATCCTAACTTTTACATTTTTGTCATTTTAGTCCCTAAGATAACTTTTAAGCTATTATCTTAGTACTAAATGATCCTTAATCAACTTAGTAAAATTTGGGGTATTACAGTATGTGTTAGAGAATGACATACTGGACTGACCCTCTATGAGCTTGTTTCTTGGATTATTATGTGATAGTCACAACATTGCTCATAGTGATAACTACATGTATGATCCTCAGACTTGAGATCATCATTATTTCAACATTCTGAGTGACATATTTTGATATAGTCAAACGTGTGTTGTAATTGACTACATTATAAAGATTGATATTAGATATGACATAATCTATGTAGTGGGATATGGTTGATCAAGATAGGATTTGTCGCTCCTACATAATAGGAGTAATATCACAGGCCACTTGATTGAGTGAGACTAAAAATGCATGGCCATGCTCGAATAAATTTATATGAAATGTCATAGTTATTCATTTGTAGTAGTCTACTCAAGATATTAATAAATATTAGATGGACTATACAAGTGTGTCTGTTCCATGACTTGTGTCCAATCTGGATATAAAGGACAAAATGATGTAATATATGAAAAAGAGTTAATCACAAAGAGTTATGTCGAACCACGATTTTGTGTAACTTAGGTAGAAATGATGTATTGCTAGATGCCACTCATTGCTTATAATATTAGAATTGTTCTAGATATTATTTCTAACGTTACATGAACCTACAAGGGTCACACCCTATGATTGAAACGGACAAATATTGACTAGATAGCATGTGTGCAAACTTGTTGTACACGAAATTAGTTAAAACCGAAATTATTATAATTATAGATAATTTCGGTTATATATATATTAATACTAGATAATTATTGTAATTATCAAATACTATTAAAATAGAAATATTCCTAAAGAAACCTAATTAATGTAGAATTAGATTCTACACATTTAATTATGTTTGGTTAAATATATTGTATATTTAATGAATCCAAATTTAATTAGGATTAGGTTTCTAGATGCTATATAAAGGCATAAGGTCTAGCAACCAAACATATGCCTATTGCTGAAAACCTCTCTAGCAGTTATAGAAGTAAAATAATGTTCGTTTTATTCGGGTAGACTGCATAGAGGTCAGAACACTGTTGTGTCGACTTGGACTCGACATCTTGACTGAAAGAATCAGATTCTTCTACGTCCCTGTAGTTATCAAACTTAATTGAGGTGAGGTTTTATCCCTTTTCACCCCGAATTCATTCCTCGTACATGGATCATTGGCAGAATTCATCGGATAATTTTTCGCTACGCCATGAGGTGTACCGGCATTTCCCTACAGTGGTATCAGAGCCACTTGTACGATACAGATTCATGTTAAATACTTCAGTGATGCAATGGTATGAGATGCATGCTTTTAGTTTTTGATTTTTTGACGAATATACGTTGTTAAGCAAATCGAATCAATCACGATTAAAGTGTTAATCCTGTTAATCGACGGTCAAGTGTTGATCATAGAAATTGTTGTTATTAGTTTTAATTTATTGCGTGTTAATTGTTAACATGTCGATAATTTGATTATCAGTGCTGATCGAGTTCTACATAGGAATAACAGTTATTCCAGTATGAAAAACCTTCGGTAATTGAAAATCCCAAAAAACACGAATCTGTTGATAAAAATTATCAAATCATGAGGTTTTTTTATAGTAATAGAAGTAGGCAACAAAGGTTGTAGGAATAATTTTGGTAATTTTAATAAACAAGATAAAACATGTGTATGTTTTGGTTGATATTCACGGTTTTTGAGAATGCATGATTATAGCCCTATAAGCCCATTTAGTTTTTTACAAAGGTTGTAATTTTTAAATACAGCATGCGTGCCGTGCCTCTCTCTACTTCTGTTGTAATTCTCTTCTCATCTTACTCCCTTGTATGTAAAACGAGTTTCTAAAATTGTAATCTATACGAAAAAGCATGAACCAACAGAATAGAAGGATGGGCCGATAGAAAGATGCACGAGAAGTAATTTTATTCTTAGGATAATATGGTTTTCCCATTGGCTTGAGACGGACCACCTTAGGATTTGGGCTATAACCATTGCATTTATATTTACTACTTTAAATGTGTGTGATACAATGTATGTTTATTAGCATGATGGTAACTGATTATATCATAGTTGAATGATGAGATTAATTTTATAAAAACCCTCCATATTTAATTAATAGCTATCCAATATTTACCCTCGTTAAAATCCTTGATCGGTACTATGTAGGTTTTGCTAAAGCAAAATACACGTACCTATCTGGGTTAAACATGAAGAATAAGCAAGTGATATTCAAAGGTTGCAATATTGGTTAAACTAGGTTGTCCTAATGAGATTAGAAACCTAAAGGCTAATAATTTGGATAATCATGAGATGATTAAGAACAATAGTTGTTCACCAAATATAGGAGTTACATGAGATGTAATTAGCAAGTGTTGCTTACCTAAATAATTGAATTCTAGGAGTAAAGCCAAAGCTGACTTAGAATGAAATGAAATATGGATCCTTGCATTTACAAACATGATAAAATGTACTCATAGATTATATCCTATCATTGTAGATTTTTTCTGGGTAACACAAACTCGTTATCATTGCGATCCGTCCTTGAGAATGACAAATTGAATAGCTTGAACTTCCTTGACTGGTTCTGTAACTTAAGGATTGTCCTTAAACAAAAACGAAAGCTACAAGTCATCAAAGAACACGTCCCTAAAAAACCAGCAGATGATGCCTCCATAGATGAATTGGAAGCTTTTAAGAAATACTCAAATGACATGGTAGATGTCGGGTGTTTGATGCTTGCGACCATGACTCTTGAGCTTCAGAAGCAACATGGGGACATGGTTCCCTATGAGATGGTTAAGAATCTCAAAGAATTATATGAGAGGCAAGCTCTTCAAGAGAGGTATGAGACGTCTAAGGCTTTGTTTTGATGCATGATAGTGGAGGGAACTCCAGTAGGAACTCATGTTCTCAAAATGATATGGTACATTCAGACCCTAGAAAAATTGGGTTTCCCTCTAAGTGTTGAATTGGCTAATGATTTTATCTTGCAATCGTTGCCGGATAGTTTTAATCAGTTTGTTCTTAATTTCAATATGAGTGAAATTAAAAAATCATTGCCACAGTTACTTGGTCTATTAAGAACAACAGAGAACAACATGAAAAAGGTTGGGTGCAAGCCTATTTTGATGGTCCGAAAGGATGAAAGAAAAGGAAAGCCCAACACCAAGGCAAAACCAAAGCCCAACAATGGAAAGACTGCATTGAAACCCAAAGGAGGAGTTGCAAAAGAAGGAAAGTATTTCCATTGCAACAATGCTGGACATTGGAAGAGAAACTGCCATGTCTATCTTGAGGATATCAAGAAAGCAAGAGAAAATGGACAGTCCGGATTAGGTATTTATGTTATTGATATTAATATATCAATATCTACTTATTGGGTATTAGATACCAATTGTGATTCTCACATTTGTACTTCTGTACAGGGACTAAAAAGGAGTAGAAAATTGGTAAAAGGAGATGTGGATCTACGAGTGAGAAATAGAGCAAGAGTTGCTGCATTAGCTATAGGGACATACACTTTGTCATTACCTAGTGGACTTGATTTAGAGGATTGTTATTTCGTACCTAGTTTGACTAAAAACATTATTTCAATTTCTTGTTTGGACAATATTGGTTTTGAGATTATTGTTTAGAATAATAGTTGTTCCTTTTATCTCAATAATGTTTTTTATGGTACAACACATTTAATGAATGGCCTCTGTATTTTAGATCAAGACAATTTCATATACAACATAAATACGAAAAGATCAAAAACAAATGACTAATCAAACTTATCTTTGGCATTGTCGCTTGGGTCATATAAGTGAGAAACACATATCAAAACTTCATAAAGATGGATTTTTGGATTATTTTGTTTTTGAACAATTTGATATATGTGAGCCTTGCTTACTAGGAAAAATGACCAAATCTCTTTTTAACGGTAAAAACGAGCGAGCAAGCGATTTATTAGGCCTAATACATAGTGATGTATGGGGACCAATGAATACACAAGCCCAATGAGTTTTTTTAGTACTTCATTACTTTCATCAACGACTTTAGTAGATATGGGTATATTTACTTAATGCATCATAAATCTGAATCTCTTGAAATGTTTAAGGAATTTAAGAATGAAGTACAAAACCAACTAAGAAAAAGGATTATAGCTCTTTGATCAGTTCGAGGAGGAGAATACTTAAGCCTAGAGTTTGATGACCTTCTTAAAGAATATGGGATTGTCTCACAACTTATACCTCCTAGAACTCCACAACATAATGGAGTCTCTGAAAGGAGAAATTGAACATCATTAGACATGGTTTGGTCAATGATGAGTCATGCTGATCTTCCAATTTCTTTTTTGGGGACATGAGCTAGAGACAGCTGCATTTACACTAAATCGTGTTCCATCTTAATTGGTTCAAAAGACACCATATAATATATGGACTTGGAAGCGTCCTAGTATGTCTTTTATGAAAATTTGGGGATGCGAAGTTTATGTTAAACATCAGATGTCTACAAAACACGAACCCATATCTCATAAGTATAATTTTGTAGGATATCCTAAAGAAACTAAAGGATATTATTTCTTCAAATCATTTGAGAATAAAATGTTTTTTGCTCGAACGGGAGTCTTCCTAGAGAGAGAATTTATTTTCAAAATAGGAAGTGGGAGAAACATTAAACTTGAGGAAATTCGAGATCAACCATAGATCACTAAACAAAAGATTGAACAACAAAAAGTTCCACAAATAGTTGACAAACATCCAATTGTTTTTGAATCACAACCACTGCGGAGATCTATGAGAGAACGCAATGCGCCTAAGAGATATGGATTTCTTGTTACATTGCATGGTGATGTTCTCCTCATAGATCAAGATAAGCCTAGGACTTATTAGGAAGTAGTGGCAAGCCCAAACTCTGAGAAATAGCTAGAAGCCATGGAATTCGAGATGAATTCCATGTCAAAAAACCAAGTGTGGACTTTGGTTGACCCACCTGAAGGGATTAATCCTATAGGTTGCAAATGGGTTTTCAAAAAGAAGACTGACATGGACGGTAATATACAAACATACAAACGACAATTAGTCGCTAAGAGTTTTCATCAAATTCATGGTATAGACTATGATAAAACTTTTTCCTCTGCTGCTATGTTCAAAACCATCCATATATTGCTTGCGATAGCTGCATTTTATGATTATTAAATCTGGCAAATGGATGTAAAAACTGTTTCCTTAATGGAAAATTAGATGGGGATGTGTACATGACACAACCTGAGGGTTTTGTCAATCCAAAAGATGCCTGAAAAGTATGCAAGCTACAAAGATCCATTTACGGGTTGAAGCAAGCCTCTCGAAGTTGGAATCTTCATTTCAATAATGCAATCAAAGAATTTGGTTTTATCAAAAATAAAGATGAGCCATGTGTTTTCAAGAAAATTAGTGGGAGCACTGTCATATTCTTGGTATTGTATGTGGACGACATACTAAAAATGGGAAACGACATACCTACATTACAATATGTAAAGACTTGGTTAGGAAAATGTTTTTCTACGAAAGACTTGGGTGAAGCAACCTACATATTAGAAGTCAAGATTTATAGAGATAGATCAAGACGACTCCTAGGACTAAGTCAAAATACATACATAGATAAAGTACTGGAAAGATTCAGTATGGAAGAATCTAAATGTAGATTATTACCTATGAGACATGGCATTTGACTCTGAAGGAAATGTGTCATTCAACGCCTCAAGAAAGAGAGCGCATGAGTAAGATTCTATATGCTTCAACCATTGGATCTATCATGTATGCCATGCTATGTACACGTCTGGATGTATCATATGCATTAAGTATGACAAGTCGGCACCAAGTAGATCCTGATGAAGGTCATTGGGTTGCAGTTAAAAACATCCTTAAGTACTTGAGAAGAACTAAGGATACATTCCTTATGTATGAAGATGAAGAAGATCTAAGTATAAAAGGTTATACTGACGCAAGCTTCCAAACCGATAAGGATGATTCTCGATCGTAATCAGGTTTTGTGTTTTGCCTTAATGGAGGTGCTATAAGTTGGAAAAGTTCAAAGCAAGATATAGTAACAGATTTTACAATAGAAGCCGAGTATATTACAGCAAGTGATGCTACAAAATAGGCTGTTAGGATCAAGAAGTTTATATCTAAACTAGGGGTTGTGCCTAGCATATCAAATGCTATAGATCTACATTGTGGCAACAACAGAGCCAACGTACAAGCAAAAGAACCCATATCTCACCAGCGATCCAAACACATACTTAGGCGTTACCATCTCATTCGAGAAATTGTTGATTGAGGAGATATGGAAATATGTAGAGAACCAACGTATGATAATATCACCGATCCACTGACAAAGCCTCTGACGCAGCAGACGCATGATCGTCACACCATGTAATACCCCAAAATTGTTAGTTGTTTAAGAGTCATTTAACACTAAGATAAGGGCCTAAAAGCTAACTTAGTGACTAAAATGATAAAATATAAAAGTTAGGATTTCTTTAATTAAGAACTCTAGGAAAGGAATTTCTGAAAATTAAGTGTAACACCCCCTTCTCGGCCTGGTAGGAATCCGAGTCGAAAGGCGTTTCCGAAAGTCGATGCGATGATCAGTGCAATAATCTTTATTCAATATTCGAAAAATTTCTATGTCATGCTTAGCAAACAATACAAAACAATGTTACAAGTTCAATTAGTCCATTACAAAGCTGTGATTGTCTATTTAGGACCAAATTTTTAAACTTTTACTAACTTTATGGGCTAAACCGTAATTTCAATATTTTAGAGGTCATTTTCTGAAATTAATCGTACTATACTGAGATTTAGACTATATGCAATGATCATACAAATTCTATGTTAATAGAAGTTCGTTTACCCATTCTATTATCCTTCGTTCAATACAGTGACCACCTTGAAAGTTTTCAGAATTATTAACTCACTTACCTGAATCGGTACCGGTACTAGAAGGGTCGTACCGATGCGCACTTAATTTATTTTCTTTAAACTTAAATACCATATTGGTACTCCAATTATAGTACAGTACGAGGCATTTAGTACATCCCTATCAGTACGGGGCTATTACCGTACCAGTACGAAATCCCTAATTCCCAATTCTAGACGTCAATAGGTATCGGTACGCCACCACCCGTATTGGTACCCGAACTATAGTAAAATTCCAGTGACCATTTTTCATACCGATACTCACATTATCGTATCGGTATGCCAGTTTGACCTATGTTGACTTATCCCAATATGCATAACTGTACCGGTACACCATCACCCGTACCGGTATGCCTAGCCTGAAATAATAGATTTTGGTCTGGGTTTTTATCAGAATTAACCTATCAAACAATGTCCAAACGTGCTGAAATTTTACAGGTATGTTAAAAATACATATTTCTATTAGCATGCCAAATTTCGTAGTTGTTCGAATCCATTTACTACATTTTCACCATTTTAGCCACTTATAGCCACTTTTGCCAATTTTAACAATTTCTAAAAGTCATTTTAGGCCTTCTTAAGCATTCTTATAACATGCATGGCGCACACACATCAAAATACGTATAAGTGACTATTACAACAACTATGCCACCATTCTAGGAGTATGTAAGGGAAGTATACTTTACTTTAACCCTTGCAAAAACTTGCCAAATTCCTCGTTAAGGTTGTCCGATCCCTCGACCACTTTGCTTAGCCTGAAAAATGCATGAAAATGAATGCATTAGGCATATTTTGCCTAGTGAGGTAGTCTTAAACAATGTCAGTTATTAATATGTACTCATTAACATGCTTCATCAACATTTCAATGACAATGCATCAATAGTCAATAACAACACTACATGAGCCAACAACTACATGTCAATGTTCAATATCAATGATTCATTTAGTTCATTTATAACCCTTGAATTGATCAGGATAGTGTGTACGCGGATTCCTACGTCTCACCAAATCAATAATGGTCTAGTTCCCTCCGCCTCGCCAATATAAAGGCCGTAGCCCAAGGACCGTAGTCCACCCGTACCAATAAGCTTATAAATCCTATGGCATGCCGATTGTATCCAATGTCCACTCAAGTCCAAGGTCTGGTGACTTAGGCCAATATTCAATGCATTATCAATTTCAATAGGTTTGATAATTCAATAGCAATAATTTGACCCTTAGGTCTATTTCAATGATCTGGTAACAATATCAATGAGTTCAATGATTCGATGGCAATGATCAATACTATTGATAGTAGTTTTATAGTCAATGTTCAATGTTCAATGACACTAGCAATGGTCTTTCCGATGCTATGCAATAGTTTATATTCAATAATTAATATTTAATAATCCGATGACTATGATCAATATCCAATGATTCAATATCAATGTTCCATGTTCAATGAATGATATCAACAATTAACAATCCAATGGGAAAGCTTACCGAGGCTTATCAATACCTCATTCAAGGGGATTCAATGCAATAAGCTTAGAAATCCAATGTTAACTAAATCATGTTCAATGACAATGAAACCGGGAAAGATGCCTAGCCTAATCCCGAGACTCTGACTACACTCACCTTGATTTCCAAAGCTTTCTAAGGTTCTCGTATTTCAATTCCCTTGCCTTTAGCTCTAGGAGGAGATGGCGGTTGATCTTCCAAAGCTTGAGCTAGGAAAAAGATTAGGGAATTTGTCATAATCAAAATCAAGGGTTCAAAATCAATATTCAAGCTTACTAAAGCTTGTAGAGATCACTATTTCCATGGAACAAGCTTATAATCATATGGGCTAAACATTGACTTTCAAGACCGAATCTTGAATTTAGACTTCAAATATCCATATAATCCATAAATTGTTTGAGGGATTCAACTCACCAATCTAATAGCTTTAATTTGGTGTATTGAAATCAAAGAAATCTCAAAGGATGAATCGAGGTGCTTGCTTGGAGCTTAAGGAAGAAAATGAAAATGGTGGTGTTAGCTTAACTTTGGTGGAAAGGATGAAGGGAGCTAAGTCTTGGTTTTGCAATTCAAGATTTTCTATAATCATCTTTCCCTTTTTTTTTTCAAAGAGCCGAATGGCTTACTACACA
This sequence comes from Hibiscus mutabilis, assembly GCA_019671005.1. Classification (NCBI taxonomy): domain Eukaryota; kingdom Viridiplantae; phylum Streptophyta; class Magnoliopsida; order Malvales; family Malvaceae; genus Hibiscus; species Hibiscus mutabilis. Next base: position 24,010,505 of record CM033747.1, read on the forward strand.
ACATGGTTGCCTCCCAAGCAACCAATCATATGGTTTCCTAGCTTGGGAGGAAACCTTATTAAGCAATAAACTATTCTTCCATCAATTTCCAATTCCCAACTAATAATTATCTTTTATGACATAGCCCATCATTTCCACGTGAAATTGGCCAAGCAAGGAGGTGACTCATACCTCTAATTTGAAAAATTACGAAGGTGGTCTTTCAATTTTCCAAAGTTTTTACTTTTACCCCCAAACTTTCAATTTTCACAATTTAGACACTAGTAGACTTTCAATTCTTTCAAATAGGTCCAAGATGATTAATTAAGCTAAATTGAGGTTCAAAACAATGCAATTGAGTACAATAAATGAGTCAAAACATTGATTGAACCACTCTGATATGAAATTTCTGATCGTTAGATCCTAATTTCGACTAGATCAGTTTTCAAGGTGTTACAACTCTCCCCCTTAAGAAAAATTCGCCCTCAAATTTGTATCTGGACCGAAGAGATGTGGATATTGTTCTTTCATTAACTTTTCCGGTTCCTAAGTGGCTTCCTCTACTAAGTGACTGCTCCAGAGTACTTTGACTAAGGTTAGAGATTTGTTACGAAGCCTCTTGACTTCTCTTGCAAGAATCTGAACTGGTTCTTCCTCGTAGGTCAAATCTGGTTAGATTTGCACAGATTCTAATTCAATGACGTACGAAGGGTCAGATCGATATTTGCGAAGCATGGACACATGGAAGACATTATGAATCTTGTATAACTCTGAGGGCAATGCCAACAATATGTAACCGAGCCAACCCTTTCGACAACCTCAAAAGGTCCAATAAATTAGGGACTCAATTTCCCCTTTTTGCCAAACATCAAAATTTTCTTCCACGGTGATACTTTGAGGAAAGCCTTTTCACCAACCTCATACTAGACGTCTCTATGTTTTAGATCATTATAAGCTTTTTGTCGGTTTCCCAAAGTAGATTAGGGCATAACATCTTGCCTTCACCGAGTTCAGACCAACATAGGGGAGTTCTACAACGTCTGCCGTACAACGCCTCAAAATGTGCCATTCCAATAGAAGCTTGGTAGCTGTTGTAGTAGGCAAACTCGACAAGGGATAGGGATTTCTCCCAAGATCCACCAAAATCGATGATACATGCTCGAAGCATATCTTCCAAAATCTGAATTACTCTTTCATACTGGCCGTCAGACTGAGGGTGAAAAACAGTACTAAGGTTCACTCTGGTGCCCAGAGCTCCTTGCAATGATTTCCAAAATCGAGAAGCAAACCATGGATCTCGATTGAAGATGATGGTTTTTGGTACTCCATGAAGCCCACAACTTCCTTAATGTACAAGTCAGCTAGCTTTGGATGTCCATAATCCATTCTAACCGGTATAAAATGAGTTGACTTGGTGAAACGGTCCACAATGACCCATATGGCATTATGTTTGGTGGGAGTTAAAGGCAAACTACACGCAAAGTCCATGGTTATCTTCTCCCACTTCCATTGCGGTAGATCGACCGGTTGCAACAGACCAGTAGGTGCACGATGCTCAGCTTTGACACGCTGGCACGTAAGGCATTTGGATACGAAATCCACTATGGCCTGCTTTATACCTGGCCACCAATAGAGTTCCCAGAGGTCCTTATACATCTTAACAAAACCCGGGTGTGCTGAGAAAGAACCTGAGTGGGCTTCATTTAGGATGTCGGTGTAGAGAGTTTCATCATCGGGTACACATATTCGATCACGATAGCATAGGAGACCCTCATAATTAATTTTAAAGTCACTTTCCCCTTTCTGTATCCTGGAAATAATAGGCTGTAACTGAGGATCTCGATCCTGGAGAGCCTTGATTCTTGCTACAATAGTAGACTGAATTTGTAGTTTAGCTACAAGATAACAGTGCATTCGAAGACGGAAATGTGCATTAACAACACAAGGGGCTACGAAACAATAAGCATTCAATGAGTTTGCCATAGAAAAAAATTAGGTTCCATGATCAATGACAATACTTACCAGGCTGATGTTTGCGGCTGAGTACATCAGCTACAACTTTGGCCTTGCCCGGATGATAGTCAATGACTAGGTCATAGTCTTTAAGGAGTTTCATCCATCTCTATTGTCGAAGATTTAACTTATTTTGAGTCAGAAGGTAATTGAGACTCTTATGGTCGGTAAAGAGGTAGCATTTTTCTCCGTAAAGATAATGCCTCTAGATTTTCAATGCGAAGACAACTACAACCAATTCTAAATCATGAGTAGGATAATTCAATTTATGTGGCTTAAGTTATCGAGATGCATAGGCTGTGACCTTGCCCTCTTGCATAAGAACACACCCTAACCCGAGATACGACGCATCACTGTCAACTGTATAGTCTTTGCCAAACTCGGGTTGGGTTAAGACGGGTGCATGAGTTAGGATTTGCTTGAATTGATCAAAGCTTCTCTATTGTTCTTCAGTCCAAACGAAGGGAGCGACTTTCCTTAATAACTTTGTCAATGGAGCTGCTATCATGGAGAATCCTTTCACGAATCTCCGGTAGTAGCCAGCTAGACCGAGGAAGCTTCTTACCTCCCCAATATTCTTCGATGATCTCTAGTCTAAGATGGCTTGAATTTTCTTCAGATCCATTTGGATACCCGAAAGCTGATACAATATGCCCGAGGAAAGCTACTTTGGTGAGCCAAAACTCGTACTTAGAGAACTTTGTGAATAAATGCTTCTCTCGAAGGGTTTGCAACACAGTGCAAAGATGATCACGATGCTCTACAACATCCTTGGAATAGATCAATATGTCGTTGATGAATACTACTACAAATCTGTCTAGATATGGTCTAAAAACCTGGTTCATCAAGTCCATAAAGGTTGCCGGTGATTTGGTTAGCCCGAAGGGCATCACCAGGAATTCATAATGCCCGTACCTAGTACGGAAGGTAGTTTTAGGTACATCACATTCTTTAACTCTCATTTGGTAGTATCTCGACCTCAGATTGATCTTGGAAAAAACAACATCCTTAAGCTAATCGAACAAGTCATCAATTCTCTGTAAGGGATACTTTTTTTTGATGGTCACTTTATTCAATTGTCGGTAGTCGATACACAGTCTCATGAATCCTTCTTTCTTCTTCACAAATAGAACCGGAGCTCCCCATGGAGAGGAACTTGGTCGGATAAAGCCTTTATTAAGGGGATCTTGAATTTGAGCCTTTAACTCCTTAAGCTCTACTACAGCCATACGATAAGGTGCAGTGGAAACTGGGGCCGTTCCAGGTTGCACTTCGATAACAATTTCCACTTCAGGGGTTGAAAGTAAACAAGAAGTTTACTGGAAAAGACATCAGGGAATTCACATACGGTGTCAATGTTAGGTAGCTGAGGTTCATCCTCGGCCTCCAGGGTCAAAGCATACAAGGACGGGTTTCTAGAACTTATCAGGGTGATGTTTTCTTTGCCAAGGCCTCGAAGGTAAAGCCTTTTCTTAAAGCAATCAAACCATGCTTGATGTTCACTGAGCCAATCCAGCCCCAATATGACATTGAACTCATGAATCGGTAAAGCCAACAAGTTGGCCGAAAAAGGAATTCCTTGGATCATTAAGGGACAGTTTTTATACACCCAACTTATGGTGACACAGTTACCCAAAGAATTGGTTATAAAGATATTAGATACTATGGGCTCATAGGACATCTTATATTTCTTAGCTAACGCCGAACTAATAAAAGAATGTGTGGAGCCAGGATCAATCAATGCATAAATAGAATGAGAGTACAACTCAAGGGTACCTACAATGATGTTAGGATCATCCTCTTCCTCACGGCTCCTCACGTGGTACATCTGGGCAGGGGCTTTAGAGTCTTGTCTATTCAACACCTTCGCTGAGCCACTAGGTCGTCCCATAGCTCCCGATGAACCCTGCCTCGATCCTTTCCCTCGATAAGACTATGTCGGTGATGCTTTAGCAGTTGATGTAGCAACAAGTTTACTGGTATTCAGTGGGCAATCTCAGATAAAATGGCCTTGCTCACCACAGAAAATAGCAAGCTCTAGACTGCTTGCGGCATTGCCCTACATGATGCTTGTTCTGACAGTAATTGTATACTGGATGCTGTACTGCTCTTCCATAACCCCTAGTGCTTTCAACAGAAAGAGCCTTAGCAAACGACTGAGTCATCGTTTGTGGCTTAGCAATATTACCAGATCTAGAAGGCTGTGGATAAACGTTCTGCTTCGATCCTCGGTACTTCCCTTTCTTGTTAGGCTTTGGAAGACGAGAGTCATCGTATTGCCTCTTCTCCGATTAGCTAGCTCCTCCAAACCTCTGGGCTTTCTGTGCAGCTTCGGTGGCTTTGACCCGATTCACCAGGTCCTAAAAAATTGTGATGCCCAATGCTGTGAACATAGGGCGTAGCTCGTCATTGAGCCCAACAATAAACATTCTACATTTCTCTTATTCTTTCTTGATAAATTCAGCTCCATAATGGCAGTACTTGCAGAAATCATGAATGTACTACTCCGCAAGTCGTCCACCCTACCTAAGATAGAGGAAGGTGTTGCGCCTTTCTGCGAGGTAGTATTCACTGATATATCTATTATGAAATACTCGAAGAAAGAACTCCCATTTTGTAGCTTCTTCGGTGCCGTGAGAATGGTAGTCTCCCACCACTAGAGTGCCTCGTTAGCCAACAATGCAAGGGCGCATTCCTGCTTATGTTCGTCCGAGCACTGAAGCTGCTTGTTCAGGATTCGTAGCGTGCTGTCCAACCAATATTCAACAATTTTAGGATTGTCATCATCATGACCGGTGAAGGTGTAAGCCCCAAGCTGAGACAGCTTGTCAATAGGGGCTCGAACATACTTGATAGCTGGTGTAGTGGGTTGCACAACTTGTTCGACTTTCATTGATGACATGATTTGTTTGAACATGTCAGCCATGTTCCGGTAACACTCGGTCTATGCAGCTACGGCCTCTGGCTCGGGGTTTTGTGCCGGAGGGTCTTGCTGCGGTGGAGGATCTCCACCTCTAATCTCCTCATCGTGAGTGGAGGAGCCTGTGACGTGCTCATCTATGTGAGCTTCAACAAAGTCAGACAGCTATAAGAGAGATTGGATTAGTTGGCAAGTCACAATATATTAATAACTCCTAGGTGTCATAAGACAAAGCAGTAACATTACGATAGACAATAGTTTAGTCCTAGAATCGACTAAAATCTAGCTCTGATACCACAAATGTAACACCCTCTTCCCGGCCTGGTACGAATCCGGGTCCAAAGGCATTACTGAAAGTCGATGCGATGATTAGTGCAATAATTTTTATTCAATATTGGAAAAATTTCTGTGTCATGCATAGCAAACAATACAAAACAATGTTACAAGTTCAATTAGTCCATTACAAAGCTGTGATTGTCCATTTAGGACCAAATTTTTAAACTTTTACTAACTTTAGGGGCTAAATTATAATTTTAGTATTTTAGAGGTCCTTTTCTAAAATTAATCATACAATACTGAGATTTGGGGTATGAAATCCCTAATTCCCAATTCTAGACATCAATGGGTATCGGTATGCCACCACCTGTATCGGTACCCAAGCAACATTAAAATTCCAGTGAGCATTTTCTGTACCGGTACACCAGTTTGACCTACATTGCCTTAGCCCAATAATCATAACCGTACTGGTACACTATCACCCGTACCGGTACGCCTAGCCTGAAATGACAGATTTTGGTTTGGTTTTTATCAGAATTGACCTATCAAACAATGTCCAAACATGCTGAGATTTTATTGGTAAGTTACAAATACATATTTCTATTAGCATGCCAAATTTCGTAGTCGTTCGAATCCATTTACTAAGTTTTCACCCTTTTAGCCACTTATAGCCATTTTTTTCCCAATTTTAACGATTTCTAAAAGTCATTTTAGGCCTTCTTAAGCATTCTTATAGCATGCATGGCGCACACACGTCAAAATACGTATAAGTGACTATTACAACAACTATGCCACCATGGAGTATGTAAGGGAAGTATACTTTACTTTAACCCTTGCAAAAACTTGCCCAATTCCTCGTTAAGGTTGTCCGATCCTTCAACCACTTTGCTTAGCTTAAAAAATGCATGAAGATGAATGCATTAGGCATATTTTGCCTCGTGAGGTGGTCTTAAACAATGTCAGTAATTGACATGCACTCATTAACATGCTTCATTAACATTTCAATGACAATGCATCAATAGTCAATAACAAAACTACATGAGCCAACAACTACATGTCAATGTTCAATATCAATGATTCATTTAGTTCATTTATAACCCTTGGATTAATCAAGATAGTGGATACGGGGATTCTTACGACTCGCCAAATCAATAATGGTATAGTTCCATCCGCCTCGCCAGTTGACCAACACAACATACCTATGCCTCGCCAATATAAAGGCCGTAGTGCAAGGACCATAGTCCACTCGTACCAATGAGCTCATAAATCCTATAGCATGCCAATTGTACCCAATATCCACTCAAGTCTAAGGTCTGGTGATTTAGGCCAATATTCAATGCATTATCAATTTCAATAGGTTCGATAATTCAATAGAAATAATTTGACCCTTAGGTCTATTTCAATGATCCGATAACAATATCAATGAGTTCAATGATTCCATGGAAATGATCAATACTAATGATAGTAGTTCTATAGTCAATGTTCAATGTCACTAGTAATGATCTTTCCGATGCTATGCAATAGTTCATATTCAATAATCAATATTCAATAATCCGATGACTATGATCAATATCCAATGGTTCAATATCAATGTTCCATGTTTAATGAATGATATCAACAATTAACAATCCAATGGGAAAGCTTACCAAGGCTTACCAATACCTCCTTCATGGGGATTCAATGCAATAAGCTTAAAAATCCAATGTTAGCTAAATCATGATCAATGACAATAAAACCGGGAAAGTCACCTAGCCTAATCCTGAGTCTCCGACTATACTCACCTTGATTTCCAAAGCTTTTCAAGGTTCCCGTATTTCAATTCCCTTGCCTTTAGCTCTAGGAGGAGATGGTGGTTGAGCTTCCAAAGCTTGAGTTAGGCAAAATATTATGGAATTTTTCATAATCAAAATCAAGGGATCAAAATCAATATTCAAGCTTACTACAGCTTGTAGACATCACTATTTCCATGGAACTAGCTTATAATCACATGGTCTAAACATTGACTTTCAAGATCGAATCTTGAAATTAGAATTCAAATATTCATAGAATCCATAAATTGTTTGAGGGATTCAACTCACCAATCTAAGAGCTTTAATTTGGTGTATTGAAATCAAAGAAATCTCAAAGGATGAATCGAGGTGCTTGCTTGGAGCTTAGGGAAGAAAATGACAATGGTGGTGTTAGCTTAACTTTGGTGGAAAGGATGAAAGGAACTAAGTCTCGGTTTTGCAATTCAAGACTTTCTATAATCGTCTTTCCCCCTTTTTTTCAAAGAGCCTAATGGCTTACTACACAACATGGTTGCCTCCCAAGCAACCAATCATATGGTTTCCTAGCTTGGGAGGAAACCTTATTAAACAATAAACAATTCTCCCATCAATTTCCAATTCCCAACTAGTAATTATCTTTTATGACGTAGCCCACCATTTCCACGTGAAATTGGCCAAGCAAAGAGGTCACTCACACCTCTAATTGGAAAAATTATGAGGGCGGTCTCTCAATTTTCTAAAGTTTGCACTTTAACCCCCAAACTTTCAATTTTCAAAATTTAGAAACTAGAAGACTTTGAATTCTTTCAAATAGGTCCAAGATCATTAATTAAGCTCAATTGAGGTTCAAAAAATACAATTGATTACAATAAAGGAGTCAAAACATTGAACGAACCACTCCTATACGAAATTTCTGATTGCCGGATCCTAATTCTGACTAGACCGGTTTTCAGGGTGTTACAACTCTCTCCCTTAAGAAAATTCATCCTCGAATTTTTATCTAGACCGAAAAGATGTGGATACTGTTCTTTCATTAACTCTTTTAGTTCCCAAGTGGCTTCCTCTACTGAGTGACTCCTCTAGAGCACTTTGACTAAGGGTACAGATTTGTTGCGAAGCCTCTTGACTTCTCTTGCAAGAATCTGGACCAGTTCTTCCTCATAGGGCAAATCTAGTTGGATTTGCACAGATTCTGATTCAATGACGTGCGAAGGGTCAGATCGATATTTGCGAAGCATGGACACATGGAAGACATTATGAATCTTGTCTAACTCTGAGGGTAATGCCAAATGATATGCAAGTGGGCCAACCCTTTCGACAACCTCAAAAGGTCTAATAAATCGGGGACTCAATTTCCCCTTTTTGCCAAACCTCAAAATTTTCTTCTGCCGTGATACTTTGAGGAAAGCCTTTTCACCAACCTCGTACTGGTCGTCTCTACATTTTAGATCAACATAAGCTTTTTGTCGTTCAAATGCCGCTTTCAAGCGATCATGGATAATGGTGACTTGTTCTTCGATTTCCCGATGTAGATCAGGGCCTAACATATTTTCTTCACCGAGTTCAGACCAACATAGGGGAGTTCTACAACGTCTATCGTACAACGCCTCAAAAGGTGCCATTCCAATAGAAGCTTGGTAGTTGCTGTTGTAGGCAAACTCAATAAGGGATAGGGATTTCTCCCAAGATCCACCAAAATCGATGATACATGCTCGAAGCATATCTTCCAAAATCTAAATTACTCTTTCTGACTGGCCGTCATACTGAGGGTGGAAAGTAGTACTAAGGTTTACTCTGGTGCCCAGAGCTCCCTGCAATGATTTCCAAAATCAAGAAGCAAATCGTGGATATCGATCGGAGATGATGGTTTTTGGTACTCCATGAAGCCTTACAACTTCTTTAACATACAAGTCAGCTAGCTTTGGAAGTCCATAATCTATTCTAACCGGTATAAAATGAGCTGACTTGATGAAACGGTCCACAATGACCCATTTGGCATTATGTTTGGTGGGAGTTAAAGGCAAACCACACACAAAGTCCATGGTTATCTTCTCCCACTTCCATTGCGGTAGATCGATCGGTTGCAACAGACCAGTAGGTGCATGACGCTCAACTTTGACATGCTGTCACGTAAGGCATTTGGATACGAAATCCACTATGGCCTGCTTCATACCAGGCCACCAATAGAGTTCCCAGAGGTCCTTATACATCTTAACAGAACCCAGGTGTACTGAGAAAGAACCTAAGTGGGCTACATTTAGGATGTCGGTGTAGAGGGTTTCATTATCGGGTACATAGATTCGGTCATGATAACATAGGAGACCCTCAGAATTAATTCTAAAGCCACTTTTACCCCTTTCTATATCCTGGAAATAATAGGTTGTAACTGTGGATCTCGATCCTGGAGAGCCTTGATTCTTGCTACAATAATAGACTGAACTTGTAGTTTAGCTACGAGATAACGGTGCCTTCAAAGATGGAAATGCGCGTTAACAGCACGAGGGGCTACAAAACAATAAGAATTCAATGAGTTTGCCATAGACAAAATTAGGTTCCATGATTGATAAAAATACTTACCAGGCTGAGGTTTGCGGCTGAGTGCATCAGCTACAACGTTGGCCTTAACCGGATGATAGTCAATGACTAGGTCATAGTCTTTAAGGAGTTCCATCCATCTCCATTGTCGAAAATTTAACTGCTTTTGAGTCAGAAGATACTTGAGGCTCTTATGGTCATTAAAGAGGTAGCATTTTTCTCCATAGAGATAATGCCTCCAGATTTTCAATGCGAAGACAACTGCAGCCAGTTCTAAATCATGAGTAGGATAATTCAATTAATGTGGCTTAAGCTGTCGAGATGCATAGGATATGACCTTGCCCTCTTGTATAAGAACACGTCCTAACCTGAGATACGACACATCGCTGTCAACTGTGTAGTCTTTGACAGATTCGAGTTGCGTCAGGACGAGTGCATGAGTTAGGATTTGCTTTAATTGATCAAAGCTTCCAAGTTGTTCTTCAGTCCAAACGAAGGTAGCACCTTTCCTCAATAACTTCGTCAACGGAGCTGCTATCATGGATAATCCTTTCACGAATCTCCAGTAGTAGCCAGCTAGACTGAGGAAGCTTCTTAATTCTCCAATATTCTTCGGTGATCTCCAGTGTAAGTTGGCTTGAATTTTCTTTGGACCCACTTGGATACCCGAAGCTGATACAATATGCCCGAGAAAAGCTACCTCAGTGAGCCAAAACTCGCACTTGGAGAACTTTGCGAATAAATGCTTCTCCTGAAGGGCTTGCAACACAGTTCGAAGATGATCACGATGCTCTACAACATCCTTGGAATAGATCAATATGTTGTCGATGAACACTACTACAAATTTTTCTAGGTAGGGTCTAAAAACCCGGTTCATCAAGTCCATAAAGGCTGGCGAAGCATTGGTTAGTCCGAAGGGCATCATCAGGAATTCATAATGCCTGTACCTAGTATGGAAGGCAGTTTTAGGTACATCGCATTCTTTAACTCTCATTTGGTAGTATCCCAACCTCAGATCGATCTTGGAAAATACAACAACATCCTTAAGTTGATCGAACAAGTCATCAATTCCCGGTAAGGGATATTTGTTTTTTTATGGTCACTTTATTCAATTGTCAGTAATCGATACATAGTCTTATAGATCCGTCCTTTTTTTCACAAAAAGAACCGAAGCTCCCAATGGAGAGGAACTTGGTCGGATATAGCCTTTATCAATGAGATCTTGAATTTGAGCCTTTAACTCCTTAAGCTCTTCCGCGGCCATACGATAAGGTGCAATGGAAACTGGGGTCGTTCCAGGTTGCACTTTGATACCAAATTCTATTTCACGGGTTAGAGGTAAACCCGAAAATTCATCGGAATAATCATCAGGGAATTCACATACGGTGTCAATGTTAGGCAGCTGAGGTTCCTCCTTGGTCTCCAGGGTCAAAGCATACAAGGATGGGTTTCTAGAACTTATTAGGGTGATGCTTTCTTTTCCAAGGCCTCGAAGGTAAAGCTTCTTCTTAGAGCAATCAACCCAGGCTTGATGTTCACTTAGCCAATCTAGACCCAATATGACATTGAATTCATGAATCGGTAAAGCCAACAGGTTGGCCGAAAAAGGAATCCCTTGGATCATTAAGGGACAGTTTTTATAAACCCAACTTATGGTGACACAATCACCCAAATGATTGGTTATAGAGATCTTAGATACTATGGGCTCATAGGAAATATTATATTTCTTAGCTAACGCCGAACTAATGAAAGAATGTGTGGAGCCAGGATCAATCAATGCATAAATAGAATGAGAGTACAACTCAAGGGTACCTGCAATGATGTCAGGATCATCCTCTTCCTCACGGCTCCTTATTTGGGCAAGGGCTTTAGAGTCTTGTCTGTTCGACACCTTAGCCGAGCCACTCGGTTGCCCCGTAGCTCCCGATGAACCCTACCTGGACCCCTTCCCTCGATAAGATTGTACCGGTGATGCTGTAGCAACTGATGTAGCAATAGGTTTACTTGTATTCAGTGGGCAATCTTGGATAAAATGGCCTTGCTCACCACAGAAATAGAAAGCTCCATACTGCTTGCGGCATTGCCCTATAAGATGCTTGTTCTGACAGTAATTACATACTAGATACTGCACTGCTCTTCTAGAACCCCAGTGCTTTCAACAGAAGCAGCCTTAGCAAACGACTGAGTCATCGTCTGCGGCTTAGCAATATTACCAGATCTAAAAGGTTGTGGATAAACGTTCTACTTCGGCCCTTGATGCTTCCCTTTCTTGTTAGGCTTTGGAGGACAAGAGTCATCGTATTGCCTCTTCTTCAATCGGCTAGCTCCTCTAAACCTCTAGGCTTTATGTGTAGCTTCGGTGGCTTTGACCTGATTCACCAGGTCCTGAAAATTTGTGATGCCCAATGCTGTGAACATAGGGCGTAGCTCGTCATTGAGCCCAACAATAAACATTCTACATTTTTCTTCTTCTTTCTTGATAAATTCAGCTCCATAATGGTAGTACTTGCAGAAATCATGAATGTACTGCTCCACAAGTCGTCCACCCTGCCTAAGACGGAGGAAGGTGTTGCGCCTTTCTGCGATGTAGTATTCGCTGATATATCTATTACAAAATTCTCAAAGAAAGAACTCCCACTTTATAGCTTCTTCCGGTGCTGTGAGAATGGTAGTCTCCCACCACTGGAGTGCCTCGTCAACCAGCAATGCAAGGGCGCATTCCAGCTTATGTTTGTCTGAGCACTAAAGCTGCTTGTTCAGGATTCGTAGTGTGCTGTCCAACCAATATTCAGCAATATCAGGATTTTCATCATCATGATCGGTGAAGGTGTAAGCCCGTAGTTGAGACAGCTTGTCAATAGGGGCTCAGACATATTGGATAGCTGGTGTAGTGGGTTACACAACTTGTTCAGCTCTCATTGATGACATGAATTGTTTGAACATGTCGGCCATGTTCTGGTAACACTAGGTGTGTGCAGCTACGACCTCTCGCTCGGGGTTTTGTGCTGGAGAGTCTTGCTGCGGTAGAGGATCTCCACCTCTAATCTCCTCCCCTTGAGTGGAGGAGCCAGTGACGTGCTCATCTATGTGAGCTTCAACAGAGGCAGACATCTATAAGAGAGATCAGATTAGTTGGCAAGTCACAATATATTAATAACTCCTAGGTGGCATAAGACAAAGCAGTAACATTACGGTAGACAATAGTTTAGTCCTAGAATCGACTAAACTCTAGCTCTGATACCACAAATGTAACACCCTATTCCCGGCCTGGTAGGAATCTGGGTCAGAAGACGTTACCGGAATTTGATGCGATGATCAGTGCAATATTTTTCATTCAATATTCGAAAAATTTATGTGCCATGCTTAGCAAACAATACAAAACAATGTTACAAGTTCAATTAGTCCATTACAAAGCTGTGATTGTCCATTTATGACCAAATTTTTAAACTTTTACTAACTTTAGGGGCTAAACCGTAATTTTAGTATTTTAGAGGTACTTTTCTGAAATTAACTATACTGAGATTTGGACTATATGCAATGACTATATAAATTCCATGTTAATCAGAGTTCGTTTACCCATTCTATTATCCTTCGTTCAATACAGTGACCACCTTGCAAGTTTTTAGAATTATTAATTCACTTACCTGAATCGGTACCGGTACTCGAAGGGTCGTACCGGTACACACTTAATTTATTTTCTTTTGAACTTAAATACCGTATCGGTACTCCAACTACAGTATTGGTATGAGGCATTTAGCACATTCGTATCGGTACGGGGCTATTATCGTACCGGTATGAAATCCCTAATTTCCAATTCTAGACGTTAATGGGTATCGGTACGCCACCACCCATACTGGTTCCCAAGCTACAGTAAAATTCCAGTGAGCATTTACCATACCAATACTCACATTATCGTATCGGTACACCAGTTTGACCTACGTTGACTTAGCCCAATATGCATAATCGTACCGGTACACCATCACCCGTACCGGAACGCCTAGCCTGAAATGCCAAATTTTGGTCTGGTTTTTATCATAATTAACCTATCAAACAATGTCCAAACGTGCTTAAATTTTACCGGTAAGTTACAAATACATATTTCTATTAGCATGCCAAATTTCGTAGTCGTTCGATTCCATTTACTATGTTTTCACCCTTTTAGCCACTTATAGCCACTTTTGCCAATTTTAACAATTTCTAAAAGCCATTTTAGGCCTTCTTAAGCATTCTTATAGCCTGCATGGCGCACACACATAAAAATACGTATAAGTGACTATTACAACAACTATGCCACCATTCTAGGAGTATGCAAGGGAAGTATACTTTACTTTAACCCTTGCAAAAACTTGCCCAATTCCTCGTTAAGGTTGTCCGATCCCTCGACCACTTTGCTTAGCCTAAAAAATGCATGAAGATGAATGCATTAGGCATATTTTTCCTAGTGAGGTATTCTTAAACAATGTCAGTAATTAATATGCACTCATTAACATGCTTCATCAACATTTCAATGACAATGCATCAATAGTCAATAACAACACTACATGAGCCAACAACTACATGTCAATGTTCAATACCAATGATTCATTTAGTTCATTTATAACCCTTGGATTGATCAAGATAGTGGATAGGCGGATTCCTACGCCTCGTCAAATCAATAATGGTCTAGTTCCATCCGCCTCGCCAATTGACCAATACAACATACCTCCGCCTCGCTAATATAAAGGCCGTAGCCCAATGACAGTAGTCCACCCATACAAATGAGCTCATAAATCCTATGGCATGCCAATTGTATCCAATGTCCACTCATGTCCAAGTTCCGGTGATTTAGGCCAATATTCAATGCATTATCAATTTCAATAGGTTCGATAATTCAATAGCAATAATTTGACCCTTAGGTCTATTTCAATGATCCGGTAACAATATCAATGAGTTCAATGATTCGATGACAATGATCAATACTAATGGTAGTAGTTCTATAGTCAATGTTCAATGTCACTAGCAATGATCTTTCTAATGCTATGCAATAGTTCATATTCAGTAATCAATATTCAATAATATGATGACTATGATCAATATCCAATGGTTCAATATCAATATTCCATGTTCAATGAATGATATCAACAATTAACAATCCAATGGGAAAGCTTACCGAGGCTTACCAATACCTCATTCATGGGGATTCAATGCAATAAGCTTAAAAATCCAATGTTAGCTAAATCATGTTCAATGACAATGAAACCGGGAAACATGCCTAGCCTAATCCCGAGACTCCGACTACACTCACCTTGATTTCCAAAGCTTTTCAAGGTTCCTGTATTTCATTTCCCTTGCATTTAGCTCTAGGAGGAGATGGTGGTTGAGCTTCCAAAGCTTGAGCTAAGCAAAAGATTAGGGAATTTGCCATAATCAAAATCAAGGGTTCAAAATCAATATTCAAGCTTACTAGAGCTTGTAGACATCACTATTTCCATGGAACTAAGCTTATAATCACATGGGCTAAACATTGACTTTCAAGACCGAATCTTGAGATTAGACTTCAAATATCCATAGAATCTATAAATTGTTTGAGGGATTCAACTCACCAATCATAGAGCTTTAATTTGGTGTATTGAAATCAAAGAAATCTCAAAGGATGAATCGAGGTGCTTGCTTGGAGCTTAGGGAAGAAAATGACAATGGTGGTGTTAGCTTAACTTTGGTGGAAAGGATGAAGGGAGCTAAGTCTCAGTTTTGCAATTCAAGACTTTCTATAATCGTCTTTCCCCCTTTTTTTTCAAAGAGCCGAGTGGATTACTACACAACATGGTTGCCTCCCAAGCAACCAATCATATGGTTTCCTAGCTTGGGAGGAAACCTTATATAACAATAAACAATTCCCACAGCAATTTCCAATTCCCAACTAATAATTATCTTTTATGACATAGCCCACCATTTCCACGTGAAATTGGCCAAGCAAGGAGGTGACTCACACCTCTAATTGGAAAATTACGAGGGTGGTCCCATAATTTTCCAAAATTTACACTTTTACCCCCCAAACTTTCAATTTTCACAATTTAGGCACTAGAAGACTTTCAATTCTTTCAAATAGGTCCAAGATCATTAATTAAGCTCAATTGAGGTTCAAAACAATACAATTGAGTACAATAAAGGAGTCAAAACATTGATCGAACCACTTCGATACGAAATTTCTGATCGCCGGATCCTAATTCTGACTAGACCGGTTTTTAGGGTGTTACATTAAGAGTACCATGTGATAGAGAGCAAGAAAATAGGGTACTTGCGAAGTTTGGTTGAAATTTGATGAGAAAAGAATAGGTTTCTGATGTAGCATTTTTGTTTCATATATAATTAGTACCGGTTACAGGAAGTTGATCTGCATAACTTGATTTTCGGTAATGGATTTATGTAGAAATCCATTTTTATCAAATAATTAGGGGATAATTTGGATATGCATATACTTGATTTGAATAAAAATGCAGTACAAGATATCGAATTTAGATCGAACTGTAAAGTTAAGCGCGCTCAAGGCATAGGATGGGTGACCTTTTGGGAAAGTCTCATGTCAGTAATTGAGACTGATAAAAAGGAATCGGTTCGAGTTAATATTATTCGTAAGGATAACAAATAAAGGATTATTAAGAGAAATTTATCCAATAAAGATTTCGGGTAAATTATCAGTATATTGGACTGGGTCAAATTTTCAAGATTTTGATTTTTACAAAATTATGGAATATTTTTTATGTCAAAAATATTTATTTATGGAGATCAGAATTATAAGGATTTCAGATTCTACCCGGTAGTTCAAAAATTGGAAAATCGTAGTAAGTGATTATCGGGTAATCAGATTGAATTGGAATTTTAAAGGCAGTTCTATAGGCCATGTAAAATTCATAAAAATATTATTTTTATGAATATTTTAATGTTTCTAGTTGGAATCTAACTAGACTTGGTTCCAATTTTACAAAATGACAATTTTGAAAATAAAATACAGTTGGAGGATCTTTGGACATAAGGAATTAAATGAATTTAATATTCATTTAATTAAAATACATGTGGCATTTATTAAATAAAAGATGAAAAAATGTGTTCATCTTTCTCCATTTATTCGAAAGGCAAGAGAAAGAAAGAGGAAAATATACCAAAAATTTCCCAAGGCAAATTTGAAGGCTTTAAAGTTAGAATCAAGGTATGTTGCTTTGAGAAAATCTGATCTATGCTTCATGCTCTTTCTTTTGATAGTAATTTTGGATGGTAATATGAAGAATTGTTCATGTTATTGATGAGAGAGAAATTAGGGTTTCATGTCCTATGTTGAAATTGAAGTATGATTTAAGCAAATCGAGTGTTGTGGAGTTGAAATTAAGCTTAGATTTAGATTAATTTCATGTTTGAAGACATAAACCCTAACCCTAGAATTTGGGGTTTTGTTTAGGGTTTTGAAATTAAGGATGAATATGGAAGAATTATGATGCCATAAGCATGATTTTGATGTTAGAATGAAAAGTACTCAATTAGTCTTCTAATTGACTATTTCGTTATACTTTGAAAAATTAGGGGAAATATTGTGAAAATTTTTCTAGTGGTGAAATTGAAGAGATTATGAAATTTCAAGCTTAATTATGTCACGAGGACCAAAATGAAATCCTTGAAAGGTTTAGACACTAATTCGGCAATTAGGAAGAATTTGGGGTTCCAAGTGTTAATTTTTGGAAATGAAGATTTTATTTTGGAAAAAAAATATTTTGAGCATGTTAGAATGTTGTTTGAATGAAAAACAACATTGGAAAAGTTTAGTGACCAATTCGGCTAAAAGCCAAAATAGAAGGAAAAATTTGAGAAAAATGGTAAAAATGTTGTATTGAATAATTAGTACAAGTTTTCAAACTTTTGTGTGGAATTAGTGACTAAAATATCACTTTAACAGAAGTTAGTGGATTGAAGGACATTCGGTAAAAGTTAGTGGAAAATGTTAGAATTATGGAGAAATTTTGAATTGAGCTTGAATAAATTGCAAAAGTTGCAAAATGGTCATTAAGGACAAAATTGGACTTTTCAACTTCTAAGAGAGAAAAAGGAAAATATTTTGAAAATTTTTTATATTCAAATAATTATGCTAGTATTTTAAAGTTAAGCAGTGTTAGATTAAAAAAAATCTAACATGTATATTGTATCTGTTCGATGGGTAAATTTTGCAGCAACCGAGCAGGACAAGGAAATTCGAGATAAAAAGGGCAAAGAAAAAGTAGTGGATTAACTTAGTGAGGCCAGTATTTTGCATAGCCCAGGTGAGTGCATTATATGCATATACGACATGTTATAAATTGGATGACTTGCGATAAGTCAACCTTGATACTAATGAAAAAGGTATGTTGATTAAATTATGCAAATAACATTAAAATTAAATGGCATATGAAATATATGGATATGGCATAATGATTTATCTAAGATAAATCAGATTTTAGATTTTGGGTTTAATCTGCCCATTATTGAATTATGAATGATAGTATTGATTGATTGGATATTGAACATGCAAATATAATATTGATATACCCGAGTACTAGTGTGAAAGTCTTAGTATAGTTGGATATCCATAGAGTCCTAGCAGCTGCGTCAAAGCACTACGGTGCAGGAAAACTCTATGGACTCAGTTCAAACATCACGGTGTTAAAAGGCACAAAAAGTGATTAGATGAGGAGCAAAGGGCGTCCTAGAGTATGTACTCATCTTAGTCGCTACGGCGATGCAGACACTAAGGCATCGAAGACACAACGGTGTCGTGATGACTCGCGTACCATAGCATCACATGAAAGTGTACTTTGGGCAATAAACCAGGAAATGCTTTTAAGAAAATAAATAGACCAGTATGTCTATCGTATTTATTATCGATAAAGTAAGGTTGATATTATGACTTTGAACATACATACATACATATATACAAGCATGATTCACTGATATAAGTTAGTTTCTTATTTACCGTGATAAATGATGAAATGATATAAACATGCACGAGACATTACTTGCCATTTTACAAATATTGTGATATTTATGTTAAATGTTCACATTGTTACAAGTATGTCTCACTAAGTTATACTTAGCGTGTGGTTCATATTACACGTAGGTTGATCGGGATAGTAGTACCAAAGAAGGAGCTACACTTTTGGAAATCAAGTTACTGACTATAAGCAACAGTATCTACACTTATATCCTAGACTAGTGGGCATGTACTCATATTTTAAATATGCTGTTGTTTTATACTATTGAACTTATAAGTTAGTTCACTTATTTTCAATGATCCTGTAATCTAAGTATTATGGAGGAAATGGTAAGGTTTTAAACTTTTGGCAATGGGAATTGGTAATAACATTGTGTAGTTTATGCTAATCGAGTAGTGATTTTTAAATCAAGGAAAGGGTCTAAGTAGCATACATAGTTTACACCTTGAATTATATTTTCAAGTTAATAACTATTTTAAATACTTATTTAATCAATTCAGGGTTGAAACTAGGTGTTACTAGACAAGATTATAATTAAATATAAACCTAAGAAAATATATTTTGCTAAACTAGTTTAAAAAAATTTACAAGTCAAGAAATCAGTCAAATACTTTAATAACATCTTCAACGTGTATTTAATCATTGAATATATGTTGAGGGTGTTACATTTATTGGTATCAGAGCCAAGGTTTAGCCGATTCTGGAGGTTAAATCGAGTCAGATGTGATTTGTTTAAAGTGTACATGCCCCTAGGATGATATGTTATTGGTGTATTGCTTATATAACTTGATGTGGCTCTTTACTAATATGGTTTTGAATATGTTATAATAGACAATGTTTGACGCTGAGGGATCACGTCATGTGACGGATCACCAGGGCCCGGAAGAGGCTCATAGCGGTAGTAATGAGGTGCAACACGTTCCACCACCAGCTCAAGGACACGGAGCCTTAGTGCAAGTGTTAGAGGCGATGGTTAATAGGCTGCAGTCATCTGCACCCGTACCTGTTCTGGCTCCTGCACTCGTAAGGGCATCGACTGCTAAAGAGCTTAAGAAATTAGGTGCGCCTGAGTTCGATGGAGAAGGTGGTCCGATGGCCACAGATTTGTAGTTAAATGATGTCAAGGTTATGCTGGACCAGTTAAGTTGTTCTGATGCTGAAAAGCTAGAGGGAGCTGTATCTCTTCTAAGGGAACATGCTCGTATATGGTGGTCAAATGCCATAGAGCTAGTACCCGCTGAACAAGTAACTTGGACATTTTTCCAGGAAGCATTTAATGCCAAATATGTTGGTGATCAATTCAAGAGAGAAATGCTTTAGCAGTCCCTGGATCTTAAGCAAGGCAATCATTCAGTTTATGAATATGAGTTGGAGTTTAATCGACTAAGTCGATATGCAGCTGAATTAATGCCGACTAAAAAATCTCGCTGTGAATGTTTCATTGAATGGCTTCATCCAAGACCCATGGAATTAATGTCGGGCATGAATCTGACAGTTTATCAAGATGCGGTGAATAGAGTAAAGGCTATGGAAAGGGCCTATCTAGAGCGAGTTAGAGCTCAACCATCTCGATCAACTAAAAGATCTGGAGAATCATTTGTTTCAGTACAGTCTAAGCAAGGTAGAAGTTCTCGCCAACAAAGCAAGACTGGGACTGGATCTACACACAGGATTCATTTTCTTAAAAGAACCCAAGCATCTCAGATGTCTATTGCAGGCTCAAAGAAATCAGAAAAAAGCTTCCAAAACAAAATGTGAGCACTATGGAAATATACATAGAGGGGTTTGATGGAGTATTACAGGAGCCTGTCTGCAATGTGGTCAGATGGGACATTTTGCTAGAGAATGTCCGCGAGGATAGACATAGAACCTTATCCAGTCAGAACGATCTGTAGTAGCTCCATCTAGAGGCCGTGGTCAAGGTGGAATGGGACAAGCTAGAACATCAAACCAAGCTGGATTAGAGGCGGCATCAATACGGGAATTTCGAACCCTGACTCGAGTATATAATATACGCACATATGAGGACAAGCATGATCCGGATATTATAGCAGGTAATTTCTGACTTTTTGGTGAACTTGTGTTTGTTTTAGTTGATCCTGGTTCTACACATTCGTATATTAGCTCTAAGCTAGTTGCTAAAAGAAGAATTCCTATAGAGATTATTAGTAGTGATGTGATTGCCAGTAATCCGCTTGGTCATAGTGCTAGAGTGACCCGGATATGTAGGAAATGTCCCTTAGTGATTCAAGGGATTGAATTTCAAGCAAATTTAATGGAGCTACCATTCCATGAATTTGAGATTATCTTGGGAATGGATTGGCTATTTGCATATGATGCAGATGTTAAATGTAAAAAGAAGCAATTAGTACTTCAAGGACTAGATGGTTCTGAAGTGATTGAAGTGGGAGAAAGAATGATTGCCTAAACTTAGTAATCTCTGCAGTGATGGCTTAGAGGATGTTACATAATGGGTCTGAGGCGTATTTAGTTAATGTTGTGAATACGCAAGCATCAAATAAGAATTTGGAAGATATACCAACGGTGCGAGAATTTCCAGATGTATTTCTAGATGAATTGCCAGAATTACCTCCAGATAGAGAGGTACAATTTGGAATAGATGTGTATCCTGGAACAGAGCCGGTATCGATGGCACCTTATAGGATGACGCCAACTGAATTAAGGGAGCTGAAAGCTCAATTGCAAGAGTTATTAGATTGAGGCTATATTCGACCAAGTGTGTCACCATGGGAAGCCCCAATATTATTTGTAAAGAAGAAAGATGGATCTTTACGATTGTGTATAGATTATCGACAACTAAATAAGGTGACAATAAAGAATAAGTATCTGTTGCCAAGAATTGAAGATCTATTTGATCAGCTCAGAGGAGCTGTTGTGTTTTCAAAGATCGATATTCGATCAGGCTATTACCAACTAAAAGTTCAGAAAGAAAATATACCAAAGACAACATTCAGGACTCGTTATGGACATTACGAGTTTTTGGTAATGATGTTTGGCCTCACAAACGCCCCTGCTGTATTTATGGATTTGATGAATAGGGTGTTTCAACCCTACTTGGACCAGTTTGTGGTGGTGTTTATAGATGATATCTTGGTATATTCTAAGACTGAAAATGATCATGATCGACATCTCCTAGTGGTATTACAGATATTAAGAGAAAAGCAGCTTTATGCAAAGTTTTCCAAATGTGAATTTTGGCTATCCGCAGTAACTTTTCTCGGACATGTTGTATCCGCTAATGGAATAAGAGTGAATCCCAAGAAGATACAAGCTATTCTTGAATGGGAAGCACAAAAGAATGTCTCGGAAGTTAAAAGTTTCTTGGGATTAGCTGGATATTATAGACGATTTGTCCAAAACTTCTCTATCATTGCTATGCCACTCACCCAGCTGTTAAGGAAAGGTGTTTCTTTTGTATGGAAAGAGAAGTGTCAAGAGAGTTTCGAAAGATTAAAGAAAGTTTTGACAGAGGAACCAATATTAATTCAACCAGAGCCGGGAAAAGAATATATTTTATATTGTGATGCATCCCATAATGGTTTAGGTTGTGTATTAATGCAAGAAGGATGCGTTGTAGCTTATGCATCGCGACAACTCAAAACTCATGAGAAGAATTACCCGACTCATGATTTGGAGATGCTAGCAGTGATTTTTGCACTAAAAATTTGGAGACATTATTTATATGGTTAAAAGTGTCATATCTACACTGATCACAAAAGTTTGAAGTATTTGACAACACAACGAGATCTGAATCTGAGACAACGAAGATGGGTCGAGTTTTTAAAGGATTATGATACGATTATTGATTATCACCCTAGAAAGACTAATGTAGTAGCAGATGCTCTTAGCCGAAAAACATTTTTTGTTCTATGCACAATGAATGCACAACTATCTTTGGGACAAGATGGTTCTTTAGCAGCAGAGTTTCAGCTTAAGCCAACTTTTCTGAATCAGATCAAAGATTTATAGCTTTCGGGTGAAGAATGTATGGTAAAGAGAAAACAAGTTGAATCTGGGGAAGTGCAAGATTATGAAATCAAGTCTAATGGTTGTTTATACTATCAAGAAAAAGTTTATATTCCTGATAATGGTGAATTGAAGAAAGAGATTTTAGCAGAAGCTCACTATTGTCCATTAACTATGCACCCAGGGAGTAATAAGATGTATCAAGATTTGAGAACCCGCTATTGGTGGCCGGGAATGAAAAGAGTAATCTCAGAGTTTGTATCAAAATGTCTGACATGTCAACAAGTTAAGGCAGAGCATCAAGTACCTTCTGGATTGTTACAGCCTATCTCCATTCCTCAATGGAAATGGGAAAAAGTGACTATGGATTTTGTAACAGGGCTACCAGTTACGCCTAGCAAAAAGGATTTAATATGGGTCAATGTGGATCGTTTATCGAAGTTTGCGCATTTTATTCCAGTTCGTGTGAATTATTCAATGAATAAGTATGCATAGTTGTATATTAGAGAAGTAGTATGACTGGATGGTGTCCCAGTATCGATTGTATCGGATAGAGACCCGAAGTTTACCTCAAAATTTTCGGGAGCATTACATGAGGCTTTGGGTACTAAATTAAATTTTAGTACTACTTTCCATCCACAGACGGACGGGCAGTCAGAACGAACAATCCAGATCTTAGAAGATATGTTGCGAGCTTGCATTATTGAGTTCTCTGGATCATGGGAAAAGTATTTGTAATTGGATGAATTCGCATATAATAACAGTTACCAGGAAAACATCAAAATGGCACCGTTTGAAGCACTTTATGAAAGAAAGTGCATAACTCCTCTTAATTGGTTCGAACTACAGGATCAAAATGTTATTAATGACCCAAAAACATGTGGGGTTGATTTAACCCGAGAAATGGAAGATACAGTGAAGATTATTCAGAATAATCTCAAAGCAGCCGCAGATAGACAAAAGGCATATGTAGATAAAAAGAGAAGGGATATTGAATTTAAACTTGGAGATAAAGTATTTCTGAAGGTCTCACCATGGAAGAAAGTATTACGTTTTGGTCGAGAAGGGAAGCTCAGTCCTAGATTCATTGGACCTTATGAAATTCTATTGGTCAAAGTCCTTTGGAGGAATCACAAAGTGAAAGAGGTAACCTGGGAGACCGAGGAGAAAATGAGAAAGTAGTACCCGAAATTATTTAAATCATGTACGTTTTAAAATTTGAGGATGAATTTTCTTAAGGGGGTGAGAATTGTAATACCCCGAAATTTGTTAAGTTGTTTAAGAGTCATTTAGCACTAAGATAAGGGCCTAAAAGCTAACTTACTGACTAAAATGATAAAATATAAAAGTTAGGATTTCTTTAATTAAGAACTCTAGGAAAGGAATTTCTGAGAATTAAGAGCACCATGTGATAGAGAGCAAGCAAAATAGGGTACTTGCGAAGTTTGGTTGAAATCTGATGAAAAAAGAATAGGTTTCTGATGAAATATTTTTATTACATAGATAAGTAGTACCGGTTACAGGAAGTTGATCTGCATAACTAGATTTTCGGTAATGGATTAATGTGGAAATCCATTTTTATCAAATAATTAGGGGATAATTTGGATATGCAGATACCTGATTCGAATAAAAATGCAGTACAAGATATCGAATTTAGATCGAACTACAAAGTTAAGCGTGCTCAAGGCATAAGATGGGTGACCGTTTGGGAAAGTCTCATGTCAGTAATTGAAACTGATAAAAAGGAATCAGTTTGAGTTAATATTATTCGTAAGGATAACAAATAAAGGATTATTAAGAGAGATTTATCCGATAAAGATTTCGGGTAAATTATCAGTATATTGGACTGAGTTAAAATTTTAGATTTTGATTTTACAAAATTATGGAATATTTTTTATGTCAAAAATATTTATTTATGGAGATCAGAATTATGAGGATTTCAGATTTTACCCGGTAGTTCAGAAATTGGAAAATCGTATTAAGTGATTATCAGGTAATCAGATCGAATTGAAATTTTAAAGGCAGTTCCATAGGCCATGGAAAATTCATAAAAATATTATTTTTATGAATATTTTAATGTTTCTAGTTGGAATCTAACTAGACCTGGTTCCAATTTTACAAAATGGCAATTTTGAAAATAAAATATAGTTGGAGGATTCTTTGGACATAAGGAATTAAATGAATTTAATATTCATTTAATTAAAATATATGTGGCATTTATAAAATAAAATATGAATAAATGTGTTCATCTTTCTCCATCTTTTCGAAAGGCAAGAGAAAAAGGAGGAGGAAAATATACAAAAAATTTTCCAAGGCAAATTTGAAGGATTTAAAGTTAGAATCAAGGTATGTTGCTTTGAGAAAATTGATCTATGCTTTATGCTCTTCCTTTTGATAGTAATTTTGCATGGTAATATGAAGAATTGTTCATGTTATTGATGAGAGAGAAATTAGGGTTTCATGTTCTATGTTGAAATTGAAGTATGATTTAAGCAAATCAAGTGTTGTGGAGTTGAAATTAAGCTTAGATTTAGATTAATTTCATGTTTGAAGACATAAACCCTAACCCTAAAATTTGGGGTTTTATTTAGTGTTTTGAATTAAGGATGAATATGGAAGAATTATGATGCCATAAGCTTGATTTTGATGTTAGAGTGAAAAGTACTCAATTGGTCTTCTAAGTGACTATTTCGGTATACTTTGAAAAATTAGGGGAAATTTTGTGAAAATTTTTCTAGTGGTGAAATTGAAGAGATTATGAAATTTCAAGCTTAATTATGGCACGAGGACCAAAATGAAATCCTTGAAAGGTTTAGACACCAATTCAGCAATTAGGAAGAATTTGGGGTTCTAAGTGTTAATTTTTGGAAATAAAGATTTTATGTTGGAAAAAAAATTATTTTGAGCACTTTAGAATGTTGTTTGAATGAAAAACAACATTGGAAAAGTTTAGTGACCAATTCGGCCTAGAGCCAAAATAGAAGGAAAAATTGAGAAAATGGTAAAAATGTTGGATTGAATAATTAGTACAAGTTTGCCAACTTTTGTGTGGAATTAGTGACTAAAATATCACTTTAACAAAAGTTAGTGGATTGAAGGACATTGAGTAAAAGTTAGTGGAAAATGTTAGAATTATGGAGAAATTGTGAATTGAGCTTCAATAAATTGCAAAAGCTGTAAAATGGTCATTAAGGACCAAATTGGACTTTTCAACTTCTAAGAGAGAAAAAAGGAAAAAATTTTGGAAACTTTTTATATTCGAATAATTATGCTAGTATTTTAAAGTTAAGTAGTGTTAGATTAAAGAAAAATCTAACATGTATATTGTATCTGTTCGATGGGTAAATTTTGCAGCAACCGAGCAGGACAAGGAAACTTGAGATAAAAAGGGCAAAGAAAAAGTAGTGGATTAACTTAGTGAGTCCAGTATTTTGCATAGCCCAGGTAAGAGCATTATATGCATATACGACATGTTATAAATTAGATGACTCGCGATAAGTCAATCTTGATACTAATGAAAAAGGTATGTTGATTAAATTATGCAAATAGCATGAAAATTAAATGGCATATGAAATATATGGATATGGCATAATGATTTATCTAAGATAAATCAGATTTTAGATTTTGGGTTTAATCTGCCCATTATCGAATTATGAATGATAGTATTGATTGATTGGATATTGAACATGCAAATATAATATTGATATCCCGAGTACTACTGTGAAAGTCTTGGTATAGTTGGATATCCATAGAGTCCTAGCAGTTGCGTCAAAGCACTACGGTGCAGGAAGACTTTACGGAGTCAAGAAAGACTCTACGAAGTCAGTTCAAACACTACGGTGTTAAAAGGCACAAAATGTGCTAGGATGAGGAGCAAAGGGCGTCCTCGAGTACGTACTCATCTCAGTCGCTATGGTGATGCAGACGCTAAGGCGTCGAAGACACTACAATGTCGTGATGACTCGCGTACCATAGCATCGCATGAAATTGTACTTTGGGCAGTAAACTAGGAAATGCTTTTAAGCAAATAAATAGATCAATATGTCTATCGTGTTTATTATCGATAAAGTAAGACTGATATTATGACTTTGAACATACGTACATACAAGCATGATTCACTGATATAAGTTAGTTTCTCATTTACCATGATAAATGATGAAATGATATAAACATGCACGAGATATTACTTGCCATTTTACAAATATTGTGATATTTATGTTAAATGTTCACATTGTTACAAGTATGCCTCACTAAGTTATACTTAGCGTGTGGTTCGTATTACACGTAGGTTGATCGGGATAGTAGTACCAAAGAAGGAGCTACACTTTTGGAAATCAAGTTATCGACTATAAGCAACAATATGTACACTTATATCCTAGACTAGTGGGCATGTACTGTTATTTTAAATGTGCAGTTTTTTATATTATTGAACTTATAAGTTAGTTCACTTATTTTCAATGGGCATGTAATCTAAGTATTATGGAGGAAATGGTAAGGTTTTAAACTTTTGGCAATGGTAATTGGTAATAACATTGTGTAGTTTATGCTAATCGAGTAGCAATTTTAAATCAAGGAAATGGTCTAAGTAGCATACATAGTTTACACCCTGAATTATATTTTCAAGTTGATAACTATTTTAAATACTTATTTAATCAATTCGGGGTTGAAACTAGGTGTTACTAGACATGTTTACAATTAAATGAAAACCTAAGAAAAGATATTTTGCTAAACTAGTTAAAAAATTTACAAGTCAGGAAACCAGTCAAATACTTTAATAACATCTTCAACGTGTATTTAATCATTGAATATAGGTTGAAGGTGTTACACACTAAGTCTCTTGGTAATAGATACATGAGTGATTGGTCTTAGTGCAAGTGGGAGATTGTTGGAGTATGCCCAAAGACCAAACATAAGAAGATTGTAAAAGACATTTATTTTATCATGTTTATTAATATAGCCATTATTATTATTATCTCAGTTATTATTCTGAGCATAAATAAATAAACTGAATTATAATAAAGTCCTTAGAATAATATGGTTATTCTTAAATGTCCTTCTCCGAGTATTTTTGTGGGCATGGACAACAACAATGCATTAAGACTAATATGTAGTTGATTGATGACAAATTGTTGTCATTGACAAAGAGATGTCAAAATCAATACATAAGATGTGTTAGAGAACGACATACTGGACTAACCCGCTATGACCATGTTTCTTGGATTTTTATGTGACAGTCACAACATTGCTCATTTTGATAACTACATGTATGATCCTCAGACTTGAGATCATTATTATTTCAACATTGTGAGTGACATATTTTGATACAGTCAAACGTGTGTCGTAACTGACTACACTATAAAGACTAATATTGGATATGGCATAATCTATGTAGCGGGATATGGTTGATCAAGATAGGACTTGTCCCTCCTACATAATTGGAGCAATATCACAGGCCATTTGATTGAGTGAGACTAGAAAAGCATGGCCATGCTCGAATAAACTGATATGAGATATCATAGTTATTCGTTTATAGTAGTCTACTCAAGATATAAAGCAATATTAGATGGACTATACAAGTGTGACTATTCCATGACTTGTGTCCAATCTATATATAAAGGATAAAAAGGATGTAATATATGAAAAAGAGTTAATCACGAAGAGGTTATGTCGAACCACGACTTCCTGTAACTTAGGTAGCAATGATGTATTGCTAGATGCCACTCATTGCTTATAATATTAGAATTGTTCTAGATATTATTACTAACGTTACATGAACCTACAAGGGTCACACACTATGATTGAAACGAACAAATATTGACTAGATAGCATGTGTGCAAACTTATTGTACACGAAATTAGTTAAAACCAAAATTATTATAATTATTGTAATTATAGATAATTTTAGTTATGTATATATATTAATACTAGATAATTATTGCAATTATCAAATACTATTAAAATAGAAATATCCCTAAAGAAACCTAATTAAAATAGAATTAGATTCTACATATTTAAATATATTTGGTTAAATATATTGTATATTTAATGAATCCGAATTTAATTAGGATTAGGTTTCTGAATGCTATATATAAAGGCATAAGGCCTAGCAGGCAAACATATGCCTATTGCTGAAAACCTCTCTAACAGTTAGAGAAGTAAAGTATTGTTCGTTTTATTCAAGTAGATTGCGTAGAGGTTAGAACATTGTTGTGACAACTTGGACTCGACATCTTGACTAAAATAATCGTATTCTCCCACGTCCCTATAGTTATCAGATTTAATTGAGGTAATGTTTCATCCTTTTTTCACCTCAAATTCATTCCTTGTACATAGATCGCTAGCAGAATTCGCCAGATAATTTTTTGCTACGCTATTGGGTGTACCGGCATTTCCCTACAGGTTTTACACATTCATACATCTTGCGCGAACATGCATGCTTGCTTGATATACCTGTTGAAGTGTTAGATGCGGGTATGTGCGTAACTAGTTCTTTTGGAGAAATAGTAGTCGTTAAGAGGTTGTATAAGAGATGTCATCTGATAGTTCAAGGTCGTGTGTTTGCGGCTGACTTGATGGAGTTGTCGTTTCATGGTTTTGATGTAATCTTGGGGATGGATTGGATGTCCAAACATAGGGCTGTAGTCGATTTTGAGGCCAAGCGAGTTTCGTTAAAACTTGCTGAGGATTAAGAAGTAGTGGTTGTGGGCGAGAATATTAAATTCTTGTCCAATATTGTATCAGCTTTGGAAGCGCGAAAGTTGTTGGAGCTTGGGGGTCAAGCTTATTTGGCTTATGTTATGAACCCAAATATGAAGAAGGTACGTCTCCAGGATATCCATATCGTTTGTGATTATCAAGGGGTATTTCTGAAGGAGTTGTTTGGATTACCACCGAATAGGGAGGTTGAGTTTTGCATCGAGACGTACATGGATACAGCTTCAGTATCGATTGCACCATATCGCATAAAACTGAAGGAGTTGAAGACACGGCTTTAGGAGTTGCTAGATCTTGGTTTCATTAGACCTAGTGTGTCACCATGAGGAGCATAGGCGTTGTTCGTGAAAAAGAAGGATGGCACGATAAGAATGTGTATTGATTATCGGTAACTAACAAGTTGATAATTAAGAATAATATCTTTTATCGAGGATTGATGATTTGTTCGATCAGTTTCAGGGTGCTACGGTGTTTTCTAAGATTGATCTGAGATTTGGGAATTATCAGTTGAAGGTAAAGGATAAAGACGTGCCAAAAATAGCTTTTTGCACGCGTTACAAGCATTGTGAGTTCTTAGTGATGCCGTTTGGATTGACTAATGTGCCCGCAACTTTCATGGACATGATGAATTGGGTATTTTATGAATTTTTGGATCATTTGTGGTAGTGTTCATCGAAGACATTCTCGTATACTCTCGTACCGAGGAAGATTACAATCATCACCTACTGATTGTGTTGCAAGATTTGTTAGATAATAAGCTTTATCCTAAGCTGGGTAAGTGTGAGTTTTGGATTAAAGAAGTAGTCTTTCTTGGTCATGTTATTTTGGTAGAAGGTTTCTGTGTGGATTCGTAGAAGATTGAGGTGGTCGTGAGTTGGAAGCAACCTAATTCGATGATAGAGGTTCATAGTTTCTTTTTGGTTAGTAGGGTATTATTGTCACTTTGTGGATGGGTTTTTAAGGATTATTGCTCTTTTGACAAAGTTGTTACAATAGGATGTAAGTTTTGAATGGATGGAGGGTAGACAACAAGCTTTTGATAGGTTGAAGGAAGCTTTGACGCAAGCTCTAATCTTGATTCAACCTGAGTCAGGGAAAATGTTTGTAGTTTATAGTGATGCATCTTATGTTGGTGTTGGGTGTGTGTTGATGCAAGGGGACAAGTTGTGGCTTAAGTATCTAGGTAGTTGAAGGTTCACGAGCGCAACTATCCTACGCATGATATAGAGCTTGCCGCAGTGGTGTTTGCGTCGAAAATTTAGAGGCATTATTTGTATGGTGAGGAGTGTACCGTGTATATGGATCATAAGAGTTTGAAGTATCTGATGTCGCAAAAGGAGTTGAATCTTAGGCATCGGAGATGGTTGGAGCTGCTCATGGATTATGATTTGGTAATAGCGTATCATTGGGGTAAGGCCCGACACTTTGAGTGGGAAGGTTGCGGTGGAGTTGAGGGCAATGTTTGCTCAGTTGATTGTGATGCAAGATGGTGGTTTGTTGGATGAGTTGCAAGTGAAGCCATTGTTGTTGCAGTTGATCAAGGAGAAACAACCGTATGATGATTTGTTGGTACCACATGTTAAGGATATTACGGATGGTAATCAAATGAATTTTTGTTTTAATGATGAAGGTGTTTTGTGCTTCAAGAGTCATGTAGTTGTGCCAAAAGATGAGGAGTTAAAGTGCACTATCTTGACTGAAGCACATTCGAGTCCTTTTGCTATGCATCCGGGAAGTAAAAAAAATGCATTAGGATTTGAAGAAGAAATATTTTTTTATTGGTTTGAAGAAGGATATAGCATATTTCGTTGCTCAATGTATGGTATGTCAGCGTGTTAAGGCTGAGCATTAGTTTTCTTCTAGGTTGTTGCAACAGTTGAAGACTTAAGAATAGAAGTGGGAGAGAATTACCATGGATTTTGTGACTGGATTGCGTTTGACGCCCTCAAAGAAGATTTCTGTGTGGGTGATTATGGAATCGTTTAGGAAGTGTTCACATTTCTTGGTTGTGCATACTATGTATACTTTGGATAAGTTGGCAGATTTGTATGTTGCAGAAATTGTGAGGTTGCATGGGGTGCCTAAGTCTATAGTATTGGATAAAGGTCCACGCTTTTTAGCAAGGTTTTGGGAGTGTTTGCATAAGGCTTTGGTACGCGGTTGAATTTTAGTACTTCGTATCATCCTCAAACGGATGGTTAGTCTAAACGTGTTATCCAAGAGTTAGAGGACATGTTACGGTGTTGCATCATTGATTTTCAAGGAATGTGGGAGAAGCAAATACCGTTGGTGGAGTTTGCCTATAACAGTAGTTATCAGGCTAGTATTCAAATGGCTCTGTATGAAGCTTTGTGTGGTAGGAGGTGTTGCATGCCATTTTATTGGGCTGAGGCGGGTGAAAAGTTTGTTTCTCTACCTGATGTGCTGAAAGACACCAATGAGAAGGTGAAGCTTATTAGTGATCGGTTGAAAGCGACTTCGGATCGGCAAAAGTCTTACGCTGACTTGAAGCATCGTGAGATTGTGTTTGTTGTTAGAGATAGAGTGTTTCTTAAGGTTTTGCCTTGGAAGAAGGTAATGAGGTTTAGACGGAAGGGCAAGCTGAGTCCAAGGTTCATTGGGCCGTATGAGGTGTTGGAACTTGTTGGTCCAGTTACTTATAGGCTAAGGTTGTCTGCGGAGTTAGAGAAGATGCATGATGTTTTCCATGTATCGATACTTTGGACATATAGATCAGACCCATCACATGTGAAGCCTGTTGAGGAGATTGAGTTGAATCTAGATTTGAACTATAATGAGGAACCGATGAAAATCTTGGATTCTAGCAGCAAGGTTCTTCATGGAAAGACCATTGAGTTGGTAAAGGTGTTGTGGAGACATCATGGTGTTGAGGAAGCTACGTAGGAAAGTAAGGAAGACATAAGGATCATCACGATCTTGCAACTTAGAAGCTATGGATTAAAGTTCTGGGTCTTGATTCTACAATGCTTTGATTTTCATTATGATGGTAGACCGAACTTGAATTTCAGCTAAAAGAAAAAGGTGCTTTTGAAATCGGAAGTGGGCATTAATAGCTCGGGAAGCTATAATACAATGATTTTATAATGAGTTCAATGCAATAAGCGATGGATAGGATTCGACGATCAATGACAATACTCACCAATAAGAGGTTTGCGTCTGAGTGCATCAGTGACAAAGTTGGCCTTGCCCGGATGATAATCAATGACAAGATTGTAGTCTTTGAGGAGTTTCATCCATCTCCTTTGCCTAAGATTCAACTCCTTCTGTGACAATAGATATTTGAGGCTTTTATGATCAGTGAAAAGATATCCGTAGAGATAATGCCTCCAAATTTTTAATGCGAAGACAACTGTAGCCAACTCCAAGTCATGAGCAGGGTAATTCATCTTATGTGGCTTTAGTTGTCTCGAAGTATAACCAATGACTTTGCCTTCTTGCATTAGTACACATCATAACCCGAGATGTGATGCATCGCTATAAACTGTGTAGTCCATTTCGGACTCGGGTTGGGTCAAAACCGGTGCACGAGTCAAGACTTGTTTCAATTTATAAAAACTTCTTTGATGTTCTTCAGTCGAAACAAACAAAGTTTCCTTCCTTAATAGCTTAGTCAAAGGGGCTATTATCATAGAAAATCCCTTTCCAAATCTTCTATAATAACCGACAAGACCAAGGAAATTTTTTACTTCACCAATATTCTTCGGTGGGTGTCAATCAAGGATGGCCTGGATTTTCTTTGGGTCTACTTGGATGCCCGAAGCTGATAAAATGTGCCCAAGGAAGACAACTTCGGTGATCCAAAACTCACTTTTAAAGAATTTACCAACAATTATTTTTCCCAAAGAGTCTGAAGCACTATACGGAGATAGTCTTGATGTTCGATAGCATTCTTAGAATAGATCAAGATGTCATCAGTGAATACTACCACGGACTTGTCTAAATAGGGTGTGAAAACTATATTCATTCGATCCATAAAGGCTAGTGGTGCATTAGTTAGCCCAAAGGGCATCACTAAGAATTCATAATGCCTATATCTTGTATGAAAAGCAGTTTTGGGTACATCACATTCTTTAACTCTCATTTGATAATACCCAGACCTTAAATCAATTTTGGAAAATACAGAAGCATCATTAAGCTGACCGAATAGGTTATCGATTCTTGGGAATGGGTACTTGTTCTTGATGGTTACCTTGTTC
The DNA here is from genome assembly GCA_019671005.1 of Hibiscus mutabilis. Classification (NCBI taxonomy): domain Eukaryota; kingdom Viridiplantae; phylum Streptophyta; class Magnoliopsida; order Malvales; family Malvaceae; genus Hibiscus; species Hibiscus mutabilis. The sequence continues at coordinate 24,043,907 of CM033747.1, forward strand.
AATTGTCGGTAATCAATACACAATCTCATAGAACCATCTTTCATCTTAACAAAGAGAACCGGTGCTCCCCAAGGTGAGGAACTCGGTTAAATAAAACCTTTGTTCAACAAATCTTGAATTTGAGATTTCAGCTCCTTAAGCTCAACTGCTGCCATACGATAGCAAAAGAAACTAGGGTTGTTCCAAGTTGAACTTCAATGCCAAATTCTACATCACGGGTTAGAGCTAAACCTGAAAGTTTATCAAGAAAGACATCAGGAAATTCACATACGGTGTCAATGTCTTGCAATCAAGGTTCATCCTTAGCTTCTAATGCCAAAACATACAATGAAGGATTCCTTGAACTTATAAGGGTGATGCTCTCCTTGCCAAGGCCTCGGAGATATAACCTTTTCTTACTACAATCTACCCAAGCTTGTTGTTCACTGAGCCAATCCAAACCGAGTAACATCAAACTCATGAATTGGAAGTGCCAATAGATTGGCCAAAAATGGAATCCCTTGAATCATTAAGGGACAATTCTTGCATACTAAGCTTATGGTGACACAATCACCCAAAGGATTGGTTACGATGATCTTTGATGCTATAGGTTCATAAGACAACTTATATTGCTTAACTAGCATAGTACTTATGAAAGAGTGTGTGGAGCCAGGATCAATCAATGCATATTTAGAACGCGAATACAAGTCAATGGTACTTGTAATGATATTGGGATCGTCTTCCTTCTTCCTCACATGATAGATCTAAGCAGGGGCCTTTGATTCCTGCCTATTCGATGTCTTGCTGAACCACCAGGTCTCCCCGATAATCTTTGCCTTGATCCCTTGCCTCAAAAGGATTGAGCAGGAGATGCAGTGTTTACCGGTGTAGCAATAGGCTTGTTGGCACTAGGAGGACAATCTATGATAAAGTGGCCTTGTTCGCCACAATAGAATTAAGCTCTAGATTGCCTATGACAATGCCCCGCTAGGTGCCTATTCTAACAATAATTATAGATGGGATGCTATGAGTCTCGGCCTGAGCCTCCGATGCTATCAATTGAGGTTGCCTTTGCAAAAGATTGAGTCATAGTTTCTCACCTTGCAATGTCCCCTAAACAAGAAGACTGTGAATAAATATTCTATTTTGGGCCACGATACTTCTATTTCTTATATGGTTTAGGAGGACGTGATTCATCTTGAAACCTCTTCTTAGATTTTCCCAATCTATCAGTTCCCTGGGCGTTTTGAGTCGCTTCAGTTGCTTTAACCCTGTTCACAAGGTCTTGAAAATCAGTGATGTCCAACGCAGTAGACATAAGGCATAGCTCATCACTGAGCTGACAATAAACATTCTACACTTCTCTTTCTTCTTCTTGATATATTCCATACCATATTTGCAGTACTTGCAAAAATCATAGATATATTGTTCAACAGGTTAGTCCACCTTGGTTAAGATGGAAAAAGATGATATACCTTTTTGCGAGATAGAACTCGCTGATGTATTTTTTCAAAATTCTCGGAGGAAAAATTCCCATATCACAGCTTCTTCAGGGATCGTGAGAATAGTAGTCTCCCACCAATAAAGTATCTCGTCAGCAAGCAATACGATGGCACATCCCAGCTTGTGCTCGTCCGAACACTGCAGCTGTTTAATCAAAATTCTCAATGTTCTATCCAACTAGTATTCAACAATTTTGGGATCATCGTCATCTCGATCAGTAAAGGTATAGGCTCAGTGCTGAGATAGCTTATCAATAGGGGCACGGTTGTAAGGGATAGCAGCTATAGAAGGTTGCGTAGTCTGCTCAGCTTTCATTGAAGTCATAACTTGTTTGAACATGTCTGCCATGTTTCGGTAGCATTCAGCTTGAGCAGACTGCAGCTCCGGCTCAAGGTATGGTGCAGGAGGGTTCTGCAGGTTTAGAGGGCCTCCTCCTTACCTCTTCGCCATGAGTCGAATAGCTAATAACGTGTCCATCTATGCGAGCTTCGTTAGAATTAGACATATCTATGGTATAAAGGAAAAAGATTGAGTTAGCCGTTAAGTCACAATATACACAATAATTAAATTCTAGGTTGCAAATTCAATGCAATGGCAATATAATAAACTTAGATTTAGTCATAGAATCAACTAAACTCTAGCTCTGATACCATAAATATAACACCCCTTCCCGGCCTGGTCGAGAACCGGTCAGAGTATGTTATCAAACTTTAATACGATGATCAACTCAAAGTTTTAATCCTTAATCAATAATTTTGTAATATCCCAATTTTTGGCTAGTGACTATAATGTAAATTTTGAAAGTTTTGTGGCTAAAGTATAAAGTTTGGAAAAGTTTAGGGACCAAAGTGTAATTTTCAAAAGTTGTGTATTTTAACCCCGTAAATAAATAGTTCACCTCCAAGAATCATGGTTTCGTGTTACTCTAATTTTTCGTACGGAGTTTGTATTAATGGCTATAAAGTGATAAAGTTCAAAAAAATATTCGAATAATCGGATCGAATCGAATATCTAGGATATTTTGAAGGATGATAAGGCAAGGTTAATTATGTTATTTTACATGTCTAAGATATTTTCTTTGTGTTGGAAGAATATGAACCCTTGGATTTAAGTTGTTTTTCCATGTTAAATATGAGCTGTTGGATGAAAAATAGCAAGATCGTAATTTTGGAAAAAAATCACAAGGGTAAAGTTGGTAAACTATTAACTCAAGATTAAATCTAGGCCATTGGATACAGGATAATGGCATGTCGTACATTATGGATTCATTGGATTTGAGGGCAAAATGGTTATTTCACTATTTGGAGGAATTTTGATAATTTTATTTATTTTCCGAATGTGGAAATATAGAATTTTTGAAATAAATCCGATAGCTCAGTTAAGGTAGAATTGTAGTAGAAGTATTTAGTGAATATTAGGAAATCAGATTGAATTGAAATTTCAGAGACTGTTCCATAAGCCATGGAAAATCATAAAATGATATTTATAGAATAGTGGCCAGTTGAGAAGGGACTAATTTAGTTAGATTATAATGGAATGACAATTTTGAAACAAACTAGTAAACAAAGACTAGTTGGAGGGCAAATTGGTCATTTGGTAGGATGGCAATTTTGAAATATTTTTGAAATATTGAGGACGTTTTTGGAAGATGAAATATGCATGGATTTAATCTTGGCCCTTGATTTTGGATGAGATTAAATTAGCCATTGGATTTAAAGGCTAAATTGTTAATTTCACTATTTAAATGAATTTAAAATTCATTTAATAGTTACAAGTGTAAAATAATAGGAAAAGATGAACAACTATTCATCTTTTTCTAGCCATGTACCATGGGAGCTAGAGGAAACAAGAAAAAAAATTCCAAGCTCGATTTAAGCCCCGAACCACGATTTTTAGTCAAGTTCAAATCAAAGAAGGTTTGAGGCTCTATGAAAGAAAAGATCGAACTAAGATTTAATGAGGAATTGCGTTAAGTGGCCAAGGTGAGTGCAATTGCATACATATCATGACACATTGATGTTTTATACATCATTGGGATGGCTTGCGATGAGCCTACCCAAATTTTATTGTCATTATATTTATGTCATGGAGCATATGATTGACATATTTTAAATATGTCAAAAGTTAAATATAAATGCATGGATCACTAGTTATATATGATGTTATATTATGAATGTTATTTCGGGTATGAACTACCCAATGTTAAATTATGTTGATATACATTGCCATTGATGAAATAAATATAGAATATATGCCCAAGTATGTCATTGAGGGACGGGGTATAGTTGGCATGCCATAGAGTCTAGCAGCACATTGCATATTCGGTTTAGCACTATAGTGTTTATAAAGGACACTTAGTGCATATGGTGGGCATGACCTTATGTGCATTATGGTGGGCACGACCTTATGTGTATTAGCACTTTGGTGCAATTTGACTCATGTACCCAGGGTCCTCATAGGCTTATATTTGGGCTATGGTTTATTGGTCAATAAAGATAAATAGGTGAACAAGCTTATGAGCTTTTGGAATAAATGGCAAGTATATTGGTAAGAAATTTATATCCAGTTTATATTATGTTAATATATGATTAACATGATGGTAATATATATCTAGTGATCATGATGCATTTATGCATATAAGGCATATTATGACAAACGGACAAGCATGAAAGTCTTATGACGTTGGCATATAGTAAATCATTACTAATGCAATGTGAAAGTTGATGCATTGGCATATATATATCATGTTATATAAACATAGCCATGAAGTTGAATAAAGTTTAAATTATTGTTATTAACTTCCTTTATTGCCTCACTAAGTGCATACTTAGTGTGTGTTTGATTGTGCACACGTAGGTAAATCAAGATGAGAGTGAGAAGAGCATTGCATCAATATTGGAAAGCTCAACAGGTAACATCCTAATTGAGGTTTGATTATTATAGTGCCATGTATACTTGCTAAACCTATTTGAGTTGTGATTGGCCTTTAAAGTTCATTATGGTTTCATAATAATTGGCGTTTCTGGAAAGATTCAAAGTTAAAAGTAACCTCAAGTGATGAGTTGTATGCTAAGATAATTGAGAGCGTGTATGTTTTATGATAGTCAATTGTTCCCTATAAGCATACATAACATCAAAAGACATTTGGAAATCAAATTAGGATGAATTAGAAATATAAAAATGCAAGGATGTGCAATTTGGGACAGGATGTACCAGTACTAAAGATTTGGGTTCAAAATTATCAAAACTTGAATTTTGTTTCAAATATCATTAATATTTAAGGATAGTAAAGTTGTGACATTCCTGACCCGTCTTCTTCATACAGATACGAAAAGGGGTGTTACAAATTTAGTGAGTCAAAAGTAATACAATATTCATCTCGGCGTCTCAAAACATTACTAAATCAATACAGTGGAGCGGCGATTCGGTACAGGACTATAATCATCAATTTAGGTCCAATTTTAAACTTTTACAAGTTTTAGGGACTAATCTATAATTTCTATAACTTAGAGGTTTTCTCCCAAAATTAAACTTACCGATATGTAATTTAATCAATAAACTGTGTATATATAAATTTTCATGCCAATCGGAGGTCATTTATCCATTCAATTAATCCCTATAATATTCAGTGACCATTCTATAATTTCTAAGAATTACTTTAATGGTTTTTAATAGAATTACATATATCGGTACCGGTACTCGAGAGGCCATACCGATACGTCATGCATGATTCAAACATTATTAATTTCAATGACCAATATGTGTAACAATACACTTGTACCAATATCTATACGCATATATCATTATATTAATATTTATTTCGAACTCAATATTGGTATCAGTACAGGCTAAGCAGTACGATATGCGTGCCCTAGTTTTCAAATTGGATTAAATAGGATATCGGTACCTACATGACTGTATCAATATCCAGCTATAGTAATTTTCTAGTGCTGAAAATATGTACTGATACGCCCAAGGCAATATCAATACGCCTTGTTGACCAGCGTTGACCTGGTCCAAAAATGCATACTCGTACCGATACGACATCACCCGTATCGGTACGGCAGGGTCTGTAATGATAGATTTGGTCTGGTTTTATCCATTTTGACCTATCATACAGTGTCCAAATCCTACAAAATTCTACAGGCAAGTTTAATTAACCATGTTCTACTATCATGCCAAATTTAATAGTCATATGAATCCATTTAAAGGGTTTTTACCTTCTTAGGACAAATATGAATATTTTACCACATTTAGCCAATTTCAAAACAACATTTTATGCCTTTTAGGCTTATACTTGCCATATGGAACTTATACACAACAAAAGGGCTATAAGTGGTTAGTTTAACTACTTTGGCACCATTCTAGGAGTTTATAAGGATAATAAACATTAATCTATGCTCGTTGTGACTTGCTAAAAACCTTCAACCTTCTCGAACTCACAATGATGACTTCTTCAACGTGAAATGCATGAGATGAAATGCATTAGGCATACTTGCCTAGTAAGGTAGTCCTAAACAATATCAATAACTATGAGATGCATTCCAAATCGTGTTTGTCAATAACAATGTTGTAAATGATGTTCAATGACAATAATATCATTTTCAATAATATTCCATGAATTGATTCAAGAAAGTGGATACACGAATTCCTACGCCTCACCAAATCAATGAATGGTCTAATCCCTCCGCCTCACCACAATAAAGGTCGTAGCCCAAGGATCGTAGTCCACCCGTACCAATGAGCTCATGAATTCTATGGCATTCCAATTGTATCCAATGTCCTTTCGAATCCAAGTTTCAATAACAATGTCGATGTCTATGTTTCAATAGCAATAGCGATGATCAATGTTTCGACGAAAATATCAATGATCAATGTTTCAATGACAATATCGAAGATCATGTTTCGATGAAACCATTGCCTATTTCAATATCCAATGGCTATTACAATGATACTTTCAATACCTGATAGTCAATATCTTTATGTATCAATATTACAATGATGAGAATAACAATAACAATGATACTATGGTTGATGTTCAATACAATAGCTCACCGATGCTTACCAATGAAGCCTCTAAAGAGGTTCGATGCAATATCCTTTTACAAAAAGGTTAGCTATGCAAAAATCAATATCAATGAAACCGGGAAAGGCACCTAGCCTATTCTTGAGACTCTGACTACACTCACCTTGCTTTTCGAAGCTCCTAAGGCTCTCAGGTGACAACTCTCTTATTCCTAGCTTTTGATGGAGATGGTGACCATTCTTTCTCCAACTCTTGAGCTAGGTAAAACAATAGGAAGTGTTAGGATTAACAAGTTGTTATTGATATCAATGTTAGGATTTAAAATAGCTATTTGCTATTACGCCTTCCATGGATTGAAGCTTGGAATTCATGGGTGAAGCTTTAGGTTTCATGAGCTTCATCTTAAAATTAAACATCAATCATCCATGGAATCGAAGAATTGTTTGAGGGTTTTAGCTTACCAGATCGATGGCTATATGATGGAATCAATGGATTGAAAAAAGCTTGAGGTTTAGATAACTCAACAATAGAGGTGCTCTCTTAAAGGTTGGGAGGTGCTTCCCTAGAGGAAGAAGATGGTGAGGTTAGGAGATGATAATGAACCCGGTGAGTTTTGGAAAAGATAATGGCTTCCTCTTTTAACATTTTAAGGCATTATTATTGCACACGAGATTGGCCATCCACCACTTATTCATAAACCAATAAAAAGGTTTCCCTTCAAGGAAGGAAACCTACTTAACTTTAACTTATTTTTATCTAAGCAATTAGGCAACTCTCCATCAATTTTAGTTATCATCTTTTAACCAAAGATGAAATAATATAAGTTTACAAGCTACTAGGTGACTCATTTTCAAAAAAGGGAAAATTATGAGGTTGGTTCCTCAATTTTCAAGACTTTGCATCTTTGCCCCCAAACTATCAGTTTTCACAATTTAGTTACCATATAGCTTTCAATAAATTCAATAAGGTCCTTATTCAGTAAATTGACTCACTTAGAGTCCAATGTTAATGTAGTTGACCATGCGGTCAAAGTCTATGCAATATTTGGACCTTTTTGGTGTAGGGTTTTCTATCGTCGAAACCCAATTTCGACTAGACCGATTTTTAGGGTGTTACATAATTAGCATTATGACAATGTTGTTGGATAAATTTCATCTCTTCCTCAGGGATGCAGCGTCGAATTATATTGTCATTACAAACCTTAAACAGATAAGGTTTATTCCAAAGATATTTTGTAGTATCTATAAGAAATATAGCCTTTTTGCGCCCAGCTACATCAATAGGAGTCTTTCCACAAACCAAGTAATTCACTATATCAGCATACCACGGTGTTGCATTCACAACGAAAAGCGTTTTATCTGGAAATGCGTCGACAATTTATAACTTATTTCCAGCTTCCAACCTCGAAAACTTATCGGCAACTTGATTTTCTGACCCCTTGCGATCTTTAATCTCAATATCAAACTCTTGCAGCAATAAGATCCAGCGTATTAGTCTAGGTTTCATAAAAACTATAACTTTTGCACCCACACGATAAGAACAAAACTTATCAAAAGCAAAAATTACTGCTAAAAATTCTTTCTTAAAAGTAGTATAATTGATTTGAGCTTCAGTTAGAGTCTTACTAACATAGTATATTGCATGAAATACGTTATCCTTGCATTGTCCCAAAACTGTGTCCACAATGAAATCACTGGTGTCACACATAAGTTCAAATGGTTCTCCCAGGTGGGCGCAACAACAATCGGTGCGTTCACATGCATCATCAAAAATGAATTTTCTACCTTTCTTCAAAAATAGGCATAGAGGTTTGGTGATCTTTTAGAAGTCCCGAATGAATCTCCTGTAGAACCCAGCATGGCCTAAAAAACTATGGATACCTTTCACATTTGTTGTGGTGGCAATTTTTCAATTACATCCACTTCGGCTCTATCAACCTCAATTTTAGCTTTCGAAATCTTGTGACCCGGCACAATCCTTTTAGTGACCATCAAGTGACGTTTCCCTAGTTTACAACTAGATTGGTGTCTTCACATCGCTGCAATACATTCTCCAGATTGTCGACGCAGTGGTCAAAACTATTTCCATACACCAAAAAATCATACATGAAGATTTCAAGGGAATTGTCAATCATATCTAAAAATATTGCCATCATGCATCTTTGAAATATGGCTGGTGCACCGCAAAGACCGAAAGGCATACGATGGAAGAAAAATGTCCCAAATGGGCATGCAAAGGTGGTTTTATCATGGTCCTCGGGTGCAATAGCAATTTGATTATAGCCAGAATATCCATCTAGAAAATAGTAATATTCCCCAAATGAATCTCCTATAGAACCCAGAATGGCCTAAAAAACTGTGGATACCTTTCACATTTGTTGCTGGTGGCAATTTTTCAATTACATCCACTTTGGCTCTATCAACCTCAATTTTAGCTTTCGAAATCTTGTGACCCAGCACAATCCTTTTAGTGAACATCAAGTGACATTTCCCTAGTTTAATACTAGATTGGTGTCTTTACATCGCTGCAATACTTTCTCCAGATTGTCGACGTAGTGGTCAAAACTATTTCCATACACCGAAAAATCATCCATGAAGATTTCAAGGGAATTGTCAATCATATCTAAAAATATTGCCATCATACACCTTTAAAATGTGGCCAGTGCATTACAAAGACCGAAAGACATACGATAGACGAAAAATGTCCCAAATGGACATGTAAAGGTGGTTTTATCATGGTCCTTGGGTGCAATAGCAATTTGATTATATCCAGAATTTCCATCTACAAAATAGTAATATTCTTTGCCTGCAAGTCGATCCAATATCTGATAAAGGAAAGAAAGAGGGAAATGATCCTTCCTTGTGGCTGTATTGAGGCGCCTGTAGTCTATACAAATACACCAACCCGTATGAATACGAGTTGGAATCAGCTCATTAGCATCGTTACGAACTATAGTTATGCCACTTTTCTTATGGACACAGTGGACTGGACTCACCCATGCAGTATTTGATATTTCATAGATAATTCCGGCGTCCAACCATTTAAGGATTTCCTTCTTGACCACTTCTTTCATCTTTTCTTTCAATCTTCTTTGCGGCTCAATGGACTGTTTGTTCTCATTATCCAGCTTAATCTTGTGCATGCATAGAGATGAAATAATGCGTTTAATGTCTGCAACAGTCCATGTAATAGCACACTTGTGTCACTTAACAATATTTATCAACTTAGCTTCTTGTATTGCGTCCAGATTTGCAACGAAAATGACTAGGGTGTTTCTGTATCTCCAAGGAATACATATTTGAGATTATCTGGCAATTGCTTGAGTTCTAGAGTATGAGCTTTTTCAATAGATGGTTTAAAAAGTAGGAATTGACCAGTGAGCCAGATCTAGAGACTCAACTTGCCACTTATGATGAATTTCCGTAGTGAGAACTTCCACAATGTGGTTACAATTTGGGAGATTTTCTTCTACCATTGTCAGCACATTATCTTTAGCAATAAGTATACCACGATGAAGTAGGTCTTCTTGAATAATATGGTCGAAAATGTCGATATGATGACATTCTTTAGACTTTCTTCTAATATTAGCGTTGAACATCCCAAAAGTTCTTATTTTGATACATCAATTGTAGCTTTTCCAGTAGCTAAGAATGGGCGACCAAGAATGATAGGCACATCCCTGTCAGCCTCGCAATAAAGAATAATGAAATTAGTTGGGAAAAAAACTTATATATACGAACAAGCACATCCTTGATTTGACCATTCGGATGAGTCATAGATCTATCATCCAATTATAATGTGACTGCAGTGGGCTTTATTTCTCCAATGCCTAACTTTTGGAAAGTAGATAGGGGCATTAAATTGATACTTGCCCCCAAATCACAAAGAGCTTTACTAAAGTAATGATTACCAATCATGCAAGGTGTAATGAAGCTATCTGGATCCTTCATATTTCTTGGTAGATGAGTAGATATTAATGTGCTACACTATTTAGTGAGTTCAATGGTTTCCATTGCATTGAGCCTTTTTCTTCTTGGAGAATATATCCTTCACGAACTTTGTATAATTTGGAATCTGTGTAAGAGCATCAATAAAAGAAATTTGAATTGTAAGTTGTTGCAAAGTATCATGAAAGAATTGAAATTGATTATCTGACTCAGTATTATTAAATCTTTAAGGAAAAGGTAGAGATGGATTATCTGACTGCTACGCCGGCAATGCGCATTATGGCAATAAATTTGATTGTAAAATAGATGGAACCAGAGTAATGACAAGAGGTAAATTACTCATCTTGCCATCGTTATCTCCATCTTTTATTGTATGATCAGTTACAGAGGACTTTCCCTGTTGGTGAGTAGATATGGGAACTAGTTGCGTCGAGTTAGTAGTCTGTTTGCCACTATGAAGAGTAATAGCCTTGCAATGCTCCTTACTCTTATTCACCGAATTCTCAGTATTGCTAGGTTGTATGCTCATCTGTCTAGAATTCATGTCAGTAGCTAATTGTCCCAACTGAGACTCCAAAGTGTGTATTGATGAAGAGTGACCTTGCACTGTAGCTTCAGTACGAGATAAATGATTATGCATAATCTCTCCAAGAAGGGCAAATGGGTCAGAGATAGATGATGGAGCATAATGACTCATCTGAGATTGAGTTTGAGATGATGCTCTATATTGTGATTGCATGCCAAACTATGATTGCAGTGACTGTAAAACAATATGTTGTGGTTGCATTCGATTCTGTTGTGGCTGCAATAGAGCCTGCAACGTGAACTGTTGCTGCGGGTAACTAAAGTTTCCTTGGCGCACACTAGAATTTTATTGAAAGAAATTGTTCCCAGAGTGAAATACTCATTGATGTTGTGCAGAATTAGAGTTACCCTAAGTCTGTCAATTAGCTGTGTTGTAAGATATACCCATGTTGTTGTCTCGCATGTTGCTGACATAACTAGCATTTTCTGCATGCTGTGGGCGATCCTCAAAGCTATGGTTCTATCTACAAATCTCACAGGAAAATACAGGGGTGATTGTGTAAAGAAACAGAAAACTCTCTTTTCTGTATTTTTATTATGTTAAAGTTACAATATTTACAGCCTTATATAGACTTAGGAATAGGACTTTAAGTACAATTAGGAGTCCTACTTACATTAGACTAATCCTACTTGCATTAGATTTACAACTATTCTAGGTAGTAGACTTTAACTAAAACTACTAATAATAATTAAATGTAAATACTTACACAGAATTAACTTATACTCCCCCTCAAGCTGGAGAATATACATTGTATAATCCCAGCTTGAATTTGAATTTCTCGAAGAAAGCTTTTGGCAAAGCTTTTGTTAGAATATCTGCTACCTGTTCTTCAGTAGGAACATAGTTCAAGACTGCCACTTCACTTGTTAGCTTCTCTGCAATGAAGTGTCGGTCAATTTCAACATTCTTTGTTCTGTCATTTGGATAGAGTTCTTAGCAATTTGAATTGCATATTGATTATCACAGAACACTTCAAATTTTTCTTCTTTATTCACTCCTAGCTCCTTGAGCAGTTTTACCTACCAGATTCCTTTACACATTCCAAGGGCTAATGTTCTGTATTCTGCCTCAGCACTGCTCCTTGAAACAACTATTTGCTTCTTGCTTTTCCAAGTGACCAAGTTCCCCCAAACGAAAGAACAATACCCACTGGTTGACCTTCTATCTGTCAGCTCACTTGCCCAACTAGAATCTGTGAAGATCTTTACTGTCATGTCCAAGGTTTTCTTGTCATGTCCTGGTGTCCCTTTTAGATACCTTAGAATCCTCTTTACATCTTCCATATGTTCTTCAGTAGGATTAGTCATATGTTGGCTAACAATGTTAACTGGAAAAGCTATGTCAGGTCTAGTCAAGGATAAATAAATTAATTTTCCAACTAACCTTTGATACAACCCCTTATCTATTTTTGAACTTGAATCTCTTTGATTGAATTTCAAGCCTACATCCATAGGTGTTTCGACTGGTTTGCAGCCTAGCATTCCAGTTTCAGTGAGTAAATCCAAGACATACTTTCTCATGTTAATGACCAATCCTTTGCTTGATCTGGCTACCTCCATGCCTAGGAAATATTTAAGTTTTCCTAGGTCTTTTATCTCAAATTCCTTGCTTTAAAAAGATTTTTAGATGATTTATTTCTTCTTCATCATCACCTGTCAAAACTATATCATCCACATACACTATTAAGATAACCCTTTTATTATTAGAAGTTACCTTGGAAAGCAATGTATGATCTGCTAGGGACTGCTGATATCCATCCTCAAGAACAACTTTTGTGAATCTGTCAAACCATGATATAGGAGATTGTTTCAGTCCATAGAGTGATTTCTCTAGTCGGCAAGCTTTCCCCTCATAGTTTACAAATTCTAGGCCTGGTGGAATGTTCATGTACACTTCCTCGTCTAACTTTCCATTAAGAAAGGCATTCTTAATGTCTAGTTGATGTAGTTTCCAGTCACTGTTCACGGCCAAGCTCATTAATACTCTGACAGTGTTTAATTTTGCTACTGGGGAAAAAGTGTCCTTGTAGTTAACTCCATAGGTCTGTGTGAAGCCTTTGACCATCAGTCTAGCTTTATACCTATGCACACTCCCATCGGCATTATATTTAATGGCAAAGACCCACTTGCAGCCTACTGGTTTCTTTCCTTGTGGAAGATCAACAACAAACCAAGTTTCATTCTTTTCCAGTGCTTCAACCTCTTCTCCAACAGCTCTCTTCCACTTAGGATTTTGTAATGCCTCCTCAATAGTTGCAGGTCTCTTCTCTTCATCTAAACAAGTTGTAAAAGCCTTAAAAGATGGCATTAGACTACTATAATCAGCATACCTTTGAATATGGTATTTCGTACACTCTCTAACCCCTTTTCTTTTAGCAATAGGCCGATACTCATATTCAAGCAAGTGGGAAGGAATCTCAGTTACCTCATTACCTCTTGTTTCCTCACTGGCAGCTGGACTCAAGTGCAATTCTCGGCAAGTTTTAGATTGCAAAATAGTCTTTGGGATAGACTTGTTTCTTATGGTAAAGACTTGTATTTCTTTAGGAGGATTAGAAGTAGGATTAGGTGAGGTGTGAGGATGTGTAGGAGTAGCATGTGGTGATGAAACTGTTTCTGTGATGATGGGTGAAGGAGTAGGAGTTTTGGAAGAATTCTGAGGCTTCAAAAAATTAGGATTGTCAAAAATAAAGGCACTGAAGAAACTAAAGGATAAACCTGAATTGGTTGAGGCTGGAATACATCACAACTCTCCCCCTGAGTTGCAGCCGTTGAGAAGTAAGAGACCTACTCAAAAAATGTAATATCCACAAAAGTAAAAAAAATTCGGGAAGGAGGATGAAAACATTTGTTGCCCTTCTTAAGTGAAGAATAACCAACTAAGACACACTTTAATGATCTAGGGTCAAGTTTGGTTTTAGAGGGATCTATGTTTTGGACAAAGACACGGAAGACTTTCAAGGGAAGGACAGAAGACATAGGCTTAAAATTAGGAAAACTTTCCAAGAAAACATCCCTAGGTGTCTTAAACTTTAGAATTTTACTGGGCATCCTATTGATGAGATATGTGGCAGTTAACAAGGCTTCACCCCATAAATATTTAGGAACATTATTTGTAAACATGAGAGCCCTAGTGACTTCTAACAAATGTCTATTTTTTCTTTCTAAAATCACATTTTGTTGTGGTGTATCTATACAAGATGTGATATGGACAATTCCATGTTTAGCAAAAAATCTCCTAGGGACTTAGAAAAATATTCACCCCCATTGTCAGATTTTAGGATTTGAATTTTTGTACCAAATTGGTTACTGAACATGGTGTAAAATCTCCCAAAAATAGATGCAACTTCTTATTTGTCTCTGAGCAAATAAGTCCAAGTTGTTCTACTGTGATCATCTATGAAAGTAACGAACCACCTACTACCTGTCACATTCTTCATTTTAGAAGGACCCCAAACATCACTGTGAATCAAATAAAAAGGTTGTGAAGGATTATAAAGAGATGGTAAATAGGAAGATCTTGTTTGCTTAGCAAAAGGACATATATGGCATTTAAAGGAACTTGGATTTTTATTAATAAATAAATTAGGGAACAATTTTGCAAGATAATAAAAACTAGGATGACCTAATCTAAAATGCCATAACATTGCATCATCTAGATTTCCTAAGGAAGTAAAACAAGAAATTGTTTGCGAATGGAAAGACTTGTGGTTGTTGTGAAGAACATAGAGGCCATTTTGCAAGCTAGCACTGCCAATCTTCTTCTTCGAGTTCAGTGCCTGCAAAGAGCAATTAGAATCATTAAAAATCAATGAGCACTTTAAATATTTGGAAAGGTTGCTCACGGAAAGCAAATTGTATGCAAGATTAGGTACAAATAATACTCCCTCAAGTAACAAGTCTTCGCTAATAGCAACAGAACCACTTCCTTTAACAGGAGATAGTGAGCCATCAGCAGTCTTAATTGAACTCTCATAACTAATAGGTGTAAAACTGAAAAATAGTTCCCTATTACCAGTCATGTGATCTAAAGCCCAGAGTCAATGATCCAGTGTGAGGTAGCCTTGGTGGAAAGAAGGGCAGTAGGTAAAGAGTGGCTTGATTTACCTGCTTCTTCTACTAGGGATAGGTTTCCATCACTAGGCTTTATGAATTTGCCAAATAGCCTGTGAAGTTCCTTCATTTTTTGTTTAGAAAAACCACTCGAACCACCACTAGTTTCTGCATTAGACTTTGATTCTCTAGAAGCCCTGTTGGTAGATGATCTCCAATCTGCTGGTTTGCCATGTAGCTTCCAGTATTGTTCCTTTAAGTGCCTCATATTCTTGCAGTAGTCACACACAATTTTTCTTTTTCTGATCTTAACTGAGTTCTGAGTGACAAGAGCAGAACCTTCTGTGGCAGTAGTTTCAGGTAGCATAAAAGACCTTCTACTTTATTCCCTGCGTATGTCAGCAAAAACTTCTCGAAGTGATGGAAGAGGTTTGCCGCCCAGGATTCTGGATTTTTTACATCCCACTCTCTGTTGAGGCCATTAAGGAACTGGAAAATCCTTTTTTGTGCTGTAATTTTTTTGTAGAGAGCAGCATCATTAAGTGTCTCTCATTCACGACTCTCAAATAGATCTATTTGCTGCCACAAACTGGTCAAAGTGTTGTAAAACACTTTGAAGGACATCCCATATTGTTTTAGGTTGTCAGCTTTGCTCTCAATGCCAAATAATTCTGAGACATTGTCACTGTTAGAATAAGTCTCCCGCACAGCATTCCAGATTTCACATGATGTGTTGTAAAGAAGAAAATTAGTCCCAACTTCAGGGGACATGGTATTGATGAGCCAAGACATCGCTTTTCCATTCTCTCGAGCCCATCTTTCAAAGTTTGGATCTGCAGCAGAGGGTTGTGGAATGGTCCCTGTGATGTAGCCGAGTTTTCCTCTCCCAACAAGAAAAAGCTTAATATATTGTGACCACTGAAGATAGTTTTGGCCAACTAGTCGATGGCATGTCACAGAGGCACTAGAAACGTCTGAAAAACCCTCCACGCCTGTAGAAGTTTTTGCTGTAGATTGTTGCTCACTGGTTGTCGAAGAATGATCCATTTGAATTTGTTGAATTAGGATCGATTAGACCGATACCATGTAGAGAAACAGAAAACTCTCTTTTCTGTATTTTTATTATGTTAAAGTTACAATATTTAGAGCCTTATATAGAATTAGGAATATGACTTTAAGTACAATTAGGAGTCCTACTTACATTAGACTAATCCTACTTGCATTAGATTTACATCTCTTCTAGGTAGTAGACTTTAACTAAAACTACTAATAATAATTAAATGTAAATACTTACACGGAATTAACTTATAGATTATTTGTTGAGCCAGATAGATAGGAGCAACATCACTTGTCCCGTCCATATTCTTGATTTTGTTCTTAAAAGTAGAAATATGATCCTTTAGAGAAGATAGATCATCAAGCTCAAACACTCCTGGTGTAGCTTTGCATAATGCAACCCTTGAGATAGGATATTGCGAATCATATTGAGAAAATTGCTCCAATACACCAACAATAGCATTGTAGGTGCAATCAAGTATTGGACCATTAGACCACTCATTAACATGATGTCTTGTGGCTGCATTCAACCAGTTATAAAAATTTTCAATATGAGTTTCTTGTTGAATACCATGGTTGGGACATCGATGCAACAAAGGTTTATATCTTTCCCACGTATTTTGAGAGTCTCATCATCTAACTGATAGTATGATGTAATGTTATTCCTCAGGTGTGAATTCATTATCGGTGGATTAAAGCGCAAAACAAATTATGTTGCAAGATTATTCCATGATGCAATAGAGCTGATAGGTAATCCTCTGAACCAAGTGCGAGCTCTACCCTGCAAAGAATATGGCAACAATTGCATCCGTAAGGCATCATCAGGAACGCCATACTGGCTAAATGAAGTATAAATTAAAAGAAATGGTTAAAGATACTCTCGAGCATCTTCATGTGGTAACCCAATATACTACCCATTGGAGTTGAGCTTTTGGAACATAACGGTTTCAACTCAAAGGTCCAAGCCTGAATAGGAGGTATAACAATTTTTGGTTGCAAGTCTTCCAATTAGGGAACAAAAACCTCGCGGATTGTTCTGTTCTAGGTTGGTGGGTGTAGTGGTGGATTTTCAGGGGCTTGAGGAATTCCCTCGTTTTGATTGTTTGTCTAGCCATCCCACTATTTTCATGAATCATTCTTCTAAAAGTTCTCTCAAATTCTGGATTTGGTATGAAGAATGGTGTAGTATCACTTCTGGTCATACAACACTTACACAAGGTAATAAAAAGAAAAGGAAAAACAAAAATAAAACTATTAGAAACAACTACAAATTTAAATAAAGAAAATAGAATTGCAATCAGAAACATAAGGACACGGTGCCAAAACTTGATCGTGTGAACACATCACACTATTAGTGCAAGCTACACTATCAATACATGAATAGAAACAGGGAATGTAACCCCCTTGACTTGGCCTAGTCATTAGACCCGAACCAAGAAGATCACACTAGGTTTATCGAAGCAAACCCAACCTGATTTACTCGAATTACGGTCTATTTTTTCTTTATTCTTATAGATGCATCGTTAATACCTACAATTTGCAATCAAGCAGCGGTTCGATTTTCATTCAAAACAAACATCGATAAGGCATTCAATTGCAACCATAAGCATTTAAGGGACCAAAAGGAAAATTTGAATAATTACAGGGACTTATACAAGTTTTACGTTACCAATATTTAATTAAATATATTTCATACTAGCATGTCGATTTCCAACTCAAATAGATTACAGTTAGACATCCAATTTAACAAAATACGAAATTAAGGACTAAATCATGAAAATGCCACAATCTAGGGACTAACACATTTCTGAAAGTATCATACTGTAATTAGTTATATTATAAGCATGCTTGCAAAATCTAAGGTGAATCGGACATCATTTACTTATTCAATTGATGCGATAACATACGATGACCAAAATGCAAAAGGATCTAAATTTGGTAAAACCCATTAACTACACATACTCAAATTACATGCAAACAACCTTGACATGCTTCTAATGTTATACCATCAATAAACAAGTGAGCTCAATTAATCACATGTCAATTATTCAACACAATTCATATTCATACAAGTAATCTAGAGGCATTCTTCCTAACAATATAATGCATTATCCAATAAGCACCAAATGGTCCAGACTTCAAACATAGGCTATAAATCAATTAAGAAATAGAAACACATGACCACTAGTACACTTAAAATACAAGCGATCCACCTAATCAATATTATTAAGTCATTTTAAAACATTAAGTCATAACCATCAAATGTTCTTGACACTAAAACATAATCAACAATATTCACATCAATTAACACCATCATCTAACATAATAATCTCCAACCAATTACTAATACATTGTACAAAAATAACATCCCAATTATTAACCCACATTGCCTTATTACAAATACTTAAAACACCACAAACATACTCTTTAAAATGCTCGTCTTGGAATCACTCCTTGCCTCGAACCACAACCCCTGCACTCATTTAACTCACTGCATTGACGGAAGAAAAGAGAGGGTAAGCATATAATGCCTAGTGAGTGCACTTAAAAAGGATAAAACGTCAATGCATTTTCAAAATTAAAACCGATGTTCGAAACCTTTATTCAAACAAGTCAAACACACCATTTTCAAAACATTTAAATAAAACATGCTTATTCAAAATATATACCACATCGGATACACGGATTTCTCATGGTGGTCTCACCTCCACCAAATCTCACTTCGCTCGTGAATAGGCTCACCCCTACCCCGTCGTGATAGGCTCACCTCTATCACACAACAATAGGCTCACCCCTATTGTAAAAACTGAAAAATTTCATCAGCTCGAGTAGCCTCACCTCTATACCTCAAGAGTCGCGGAGCGATCGAATTTATTTTTACAATGCACTTTAATCCTATGGCTAGCCAACTATATCTGATACTTTCTAATCATGTCACATAGCCAATATATCAATTTCAAATTCATTTACTTACTGTTATTCCATATGCATTTATCAAACCATTTTCCATATGCAAAACACATTGCCCAAGACAACAACACATTCTATTTAGGAACCATTACTCAATGCTCTTATTCATCCATGTACTTGATAAATCATTGCATATCATTTAAAAGATGCATAAAACAGTAAGTAAATCAATCCATGTTTTTCAACCAAAACATGTAAATCAAGTCTCATATTAACTCGATATTCAAAAGGCAAAATAGAGAAAACTTTCTTTCGAGCTTAGCTAAGCCTGTTAGGCTTAAACTGAACTCCTAAATCCATAATTCAAACCTCTTTATAGTACCAAACACGTTTGTACTCACCAACTTGCTACCGCCTCGATGCCAATACCTCGACGCCTAACCGAAATCGTCCGAACACTTACAATCTCAATTAGAAAATGCAAGGGTCAATATACATAGGACCACACCAAGATAACCACTTTATTAAAATAACCTACCGCACAAATTGCCTAAAAGAAGTACTATCCCTGTTCGTAGCCATGACACCACTTAAATCCTTCAATTCACGCATGCAGGGGACCTTTTCCTTTAATCCTCTTTTTTTTTTATTTCATTAACTCCTTCAGTCAATCAACCCTTACCAACGAAAAGGAACAGCAGCAACCATTCGAAAGGAATGGGCAGCAGCCCCATAATTGGAAATTCTTGATTTCTCAATACATAGGCAGTGCCGCAAATGCAAGCATGCCACTGCCCTGTTTCGGCCCTACTTTGGGCCGTATACCCCTTTTAAAATCTTCACGTGCATTTCTTCAAACACTCACAAAGCATACTAATATATGGTCCAATAATTAATCAACTGTTCTACTAATCACCTCATCAAGAATCTAAATCTAAATTTAACCAAATTAAATTACAAAATCAACTTTAGATTATTATTACCCATGCACAAAACATTAAAACTCTATAGAAATTGTTAGATTACTATAATCTAATCAAGATTTATGAGAAAATCCATTAAAACCCAATAATTCCATTAGAAATTCATTTTGATTATCCCAAAGCATGAGAAACCATAGATTAAGAATCAAAACCATGTAGAGAATCATTAAAGAACAGTTTCGCACCTTGATTGATTAAAAACCAACTTGAAGATGAACTCCATTCTTGATTTCTAACAAGAAAAATAGTGGAGATAATGTAGAAATCAAAAATCCTTAATCCATAATTGTTTAGAAATAAATAGGGAAGAAATTGAAGTAGAAATAATTAAGGAATCAAGAAATCCCTAAGTTTTGTTTGGAAGAAAATGAGATAAACTTATAAATGTATTTCTCATCTTTTAGAAAATTATAACCGTCAACTTCTTTTTTGTTAAAAACAAGAGAAAAGATATATTTAATTATTAATTTAATAATTTCAATAAAAATACTACTTTAATCCCTTTTCACAAAATTGTCATTATTAATATTTTACAATCTTTTGCAAAATAGTTAGTATTTAATTTAATATTAAATCCACCCATTTAAAATTAACCAAATTTAATTTCGTCCTTCGACAAATCCATTAAAATATTTTCAAAAAAATATTAGCCACAATAAATTTACCAAAGATCAATTTAATCAACCCAAATTATTTTCCGGAATTAATTAATTAGCTAAAGCCTAACCAAAAATTCTAACCTGATTCCGATAAATTACCCGAATCTTCTAGCCCATTTTCCGAGGTGTTACAACTCTCTCCCTCTTAAGAAATTTCGTCCTCAAAATTTACGTAAAGGGAACAAAACAAATGCAAACCTTCCTTCATCCAATAACTTCCTCCATTACACTTACGTCGCATAACTTTCACAAATACAATAGTCCCGATGAGCAACACCTAGTTTCTAGAGACTTAATTAGAAACATCCCTCACCAATGGTAAAACCAACAATCCCCAACTTTCTCTTAACGGGGTCAAACAAATCTCTCCATAAAAACGTAGAAAAATCATCAATTACACATTTGAGATAAATCAAACTTATCCTACTAACTTTCCTTCAACTCTCAGCTAATGACTTAAACAAACAAACACAACTTTCTTTCCTGGAGATATTGCGTGTCCTCTAATGAGTGAACCAACTTTTGTTGCGTCCCCACCCAACTCTTGTTGTGATGCTCGTTAACTTGAACTGTCACTGCACAAATCAGTGACAGTGGTTGCATTAAACATTTCCATGCAAAATAGCATTCAAACCCAAAAGTTAAAACAAGAAAGAAAGCTTCATAAAATAAGTTGAATTTCACAATACAAAATAACTCTCATTCTTAAGGAAAGAAAACAGTAAAACATCATTCAAGTTTTATACAACAATTAAGTGAAAATAAATGGAAACCTCTATCTCTAGCTCTCTCAAAGTATTTCCACGAATTTTCCCTTGCTTCAGCACTTGGATCCTCTCTGTCACTAAGAGATCTACCTCGTCTTCACCTCGGTTCACCAGAATGAAGCTCAAGCCGTCATGGATAAAGATTCCCAAGAAGGAGAAAAATGATCTTCCAAAAGACAACGGCTATTGGAAAATGTAAGAATAAAATTATATATATATATATATCAAGATGCCTTATTTCTTTTCAATGGGGTAAATACAAGTGTCCCTCATAGATTTGTAGCTATGAAAAATTGTACAAGAAAGTTAAACCAAATTGCCAGCTCATCGTCCTTTGACCTTATCTTTTGTATAGATTTTAATGCTCCGACAATCCTAGACGCAATTCGGTAATAATCCTATTTCAATGTGGCGACATCCGGCCTATACAATAGCTTTCGTAACTAATTGCTAGCTTATTATCCTTTGATCTTATCCTGGTAGTTGTTATTGCGGCTACAGTGACTAGACGCAATCTAAGCAACGCTTATGCAGTGATATCACAATACATCGGTAGTCCTGGCTGCAATAATAAGATGCTTTTACAGTGACATTAGCAGTGCAGTGACAAAACAAAAAATGACAAAATAAGGAGAATTCGAGCAAAGTACACTGTGTTGGAAAATATACAAATAATAAATTGAAAATGCAAGAATGCACGTATGATATTCCAATGTGGAGACAAATTAATTGATAAATAAAGGGAAAATATGTGCTCTTTATAATACCATCAGTGCATTGACGCCATTATAGAATGTCATGATTTGTAGCCAATCATGGAATCCAATAATCGAGCACTTGCGTAGCATATCTTTGTATTTGTCCCAACATTCGTACATGGATTCGTCATCATGCTGTGCCAATGAGATGATATCACTTCGCTTATGATTGTGAACGTTTGGTGGATTATATCTATGCAAAAACTTAATGCACAAGTCATCTCGGGATGTAATTAACCCTGAGCAACAAGTCTTCAACCATGCCCTAGCTCGATCCTGAAAGGAGTAGGGAAATAGTTTGAGTCTCAACGCATCATTAGGAATCCCTGGTTGTCTAAAATAGTCACAAACTTTCAGGAAAGCTTGAATGTGTTCTCGAGCATCCTTTCTTGCTGATCCTCTAAATTATCCAATGGAGTTGAGCATGTTGAATATAATTGGCTTCAACTCAAAGTGAGTTATTCCTAGACCAAGCACAACGATCGATGGGTTGAGGTTGTTGATAACAAGCTCAATGTTCATTCTGATGGGCCTTTTAGGTCTGCAGGTGGTGGATCCTCCTATCGTCCATGGCCTTCATTACGGTCTGCGTTTTCAACCACCACCACCAGTGGTATACTATTATTACGTTCGTTCTCACGATCGTTCTCTCTATTCTCGTTCATAATATTCTTTCTTTCTTAGCGTATCTCTCGCAAAGTTTTCTCGATCTTTGGATTTAATAGAATAATGGGTTCTGAGTTTGACCTTCTGGTCATACACTGGAACGTACCTGAGAAATAAAAAAATTAAATGCAAATAAAATAAAATCTTAAGCGCAATTATAACGTAATTATCACTTGTCAATCCCCGACAATGGCGTCAAAAACTTGATGCTTGTTAAATAGTAATGTACTTTAGAGCAAGTATACTCGTCAAACTGAGTAATAAAGTGATAAAGTAAAGTATCAAACCAATGAGGATTGGATCAATAACTACAAAGTTATCGAACTTAATAATGTTTGTACAAGTATTGATTAGTGTCGTTTAACAAAACTAATAACAATTAAGGTAAAGGTAGTTATGATTAAGACAAACAGATGTTGTGGCAAATAACAGATCATTATGGAAGTTGAGTTTATTGCTAAGAACATATGCTTGATTACTTATTTCAATGCTATAGTAACTGGAAATACATGTTTGCGTAAACCATTAAGATCTTTATCTACTTGACAAGATTTTCTAATGAACTTCTAACTCTCTCAATGCTTAAAAGTTAATAACATTGAAGCTAAGATGATACATGTTTGCGTGAACCCTAACAACTCTACTATTTGTTTAAGAACTCCCTGTTAGTCGTTGAAACCCTAAACTTATGTCTAAACCAGATTAGGACTAAGTTAATAGCTTAGCCCCACTATTCACGTTTGTTTAACCTAACTCTCTCGATATTAAACCACAGATCAATAGTTAAAAAGCCTTTGTCGATAGCTCTTGCAATAACTACGCATGAAGAACAATGAACATAATAGATAAAAGGAAACAAACTATAGCATAAAAATAAAATATTCAAAACATAAAATCCTAGAAAGCAATAAACTCAACTAGATTATTTAGCTCATGTCTGAGCCTAAAACATCCATAACAAAATAATAAAAGTACGACAATTTATCAAGCAAATGATAGAAAAGGGTCAAGCATGCTCTACAATCTTCCTCCGTGCTATCCAATTGTTGTTGTAGGTCTCCCAGTCCTTTTACCTCTCTCGGTGGCGTCTGTCGTATGGAGATTCCTTTAGCTTTGACTCTAGTGGTTCTCTCTGAAAGTTAAGGACTACAACTGTTGCCTAAGATTGAGCTCTACTGAATTGTTGTCCAAGTCTTCCTTATATAGACGGTGAATCTAGGGTTTCATAACCCTAAAGCGTGTATAGCCTCATTAAATAGGGTTATTGCTTTCCCACTATCTTTTAATGTTTCGTATCTAGCAGAAAGTCCACGTGGGTCAAAGGTAGATTTCTTTCTAACTCTTCTTGCTTAGTCAACTCCAACCGATAGGTCCGCCACTCTTTCGCTACAACATTCCTCCAGCTCCAATGGTTCTTGTGCATGCACTACGAAACACTACCTTTCCTATAAAAGTACCAAAATATATATAACATTTAAGCACAAGCAGTGTAACTCCCTAACTACATGCAATATATATGCGATCTATTCCTAAATGCAACTAAATGAGCTTGAAAACATGCAAAAGACAAATAAAGAAAGTATACAATATAGGTCATTTACAAACTCGTCATAAATATACCTCCTTTGGTAGGGAGCTCAAACAAACAAGTTCTGTCAAAAAACTCAAAATACCATATCAAAGGGAGTGTCACCCTCTTTTTCTTCCGGCCTAACCATAATATTTGAATCGCCTATGACACGCCATTTCTCATTCAAGTCGCTTCTTAGGTTAGAGAGCATCTCCTAAAAAGCTTGTTTCTCCTCAAGATGGGGAAGGGCGTACATAAAAGTACCAAACCATTCCTTTTCCCCATTCATAGAATTCCTTGTATCAATGAAATTCTTATCTGACTCAAGAATTGAGATACTAGTGTCATTCATCCCCCATAAAGTAAGGCCCCCAGCAATACCAGTGGGGTTAACATAGAAGGAATTGTTAAATTTCATCTTGATTCTTATTTTTTTTCAAGTATCTTTTTTTTTTTTTTTTTGCTTCGTATCACTTAGAAAAATGATACTTGGATGGAATTTGAAACTAGCATTCTTAAGAGCCCTAACCGTGTCCTTGTTACTTAGTCCTCTTACGTTCTAAGTAATTAGCGCCATCGAGCAAAGGCAATCGAACAATTGAAACGTCAAACTCGGTCTAAAAAACCACACCATCAGAGAAAGAAGCTTCGAGGACTAGAAACCCACCACAATCAGAGGCAGAAAAAGTGAGCAAGACTGCCTGAAGCGCAATCAAAGAAGAAAACACCTGCAACTCTTGCGACCTCAAAACGGCAAACACATCAACCTCAAACATACACGAAAGCTTGGGCAAAGAAAAGACTAAACCACAGACCCACCGACTAGAGGGAATCAAACTCGGATCCAAACGTGAGCAAAAGCCAGTTACTAACCAAAGCAGATGAGAACACTCACGCAAGAGAGGACAAAAGCACCCTCAAGCACCAACCACCACTGTCAGGATAACAACAAAGAGCAGAGGAGAACCAACAACTAAGAAAAAGGGGAGAAATAACCCCAAGCACTGACCACCACTGTCAGGATGATACCATATAGAAGAAGAAAACCAAAAAAAGAAACAGGGGAAATGAACAAAACTTGGAGTGAGTAAAGGCCACAAATCTATAATGGGAAAAGAGAGTCTTCGATCAAGCCACGAAAAGAGCTGGAGAGCCATGAAAACGAGCCAATGCCTCCCACTCACTAACAGGCAATCATCCACAAGCTCAAACACAAAGGGAATCAGAAGAAAAGCAAGAAGCGTTGTGAGCCAAAAATACAGGACCAAGGCTAGAAAACCAGCACCGAAATGAAACTGGAACCAGGAAAAACCACCATAGAAACTCCACCACAGAACCACCTTTCCAAAACCGACGGGGAATCAGAAAAGACACGGGATAAGCCTAAATCCAGCCTAGGAACCCAAGCAAAACGTCACTAGACCAGGCAGGAGAAATGGGGATTAGGGATTTTGCGAGAGAGAATTGGGGATTTTTTGGTCTTGCCGGATGGATGGGAATGTTTACTATTTACTGACGTAATTGAGTTGGACATTATTGTAATTCTTGAAGTTGAAGACTGCATACTTACTACTGGCTTTAAAAAAAGTTTACTTAATACCTAAATATTTATATTTAGGCTAGAAGTCTTGTGGAATAGACTTTTTTGTGACTAAGTATATTGGTCTTATAATATATGATAAGTTTTAACCTTTAGGATTATGAGAGAGAATTACTTTGGAGCGATATAATTCTTTTGTGATCTCTGCAACTATTGTAGCTACGTTGCATAGATGATTTTGTAGGGACGTGGAAAGAGTATTTGGGGATATAAAAGATTTTAAGATATATATATATCTCGTTATGAGACATATTGGGTTAACATGTATTTATACTCTTCGTTATATCTATGTTTATAATAGATTATTTATTTCTCTCATCTATAAAAATAGATGTAGCGATAACCGTTTCGCTAAAAAATGGGGTTTCGAGGTGTTTGTGGTTTTTCGGATAAAAAATGTTTATTCCGTGGGGGTTTTAAAAATACGGTATTTTATTTAAAAAGGAGGAGTCGCCACCGGCCACTTAGGTAGGTCGGGCACCATAAAACCAGAGATTTAAAAACTGTTGGGTTCGGGAGTCGGTTACGGATGGGGAAGGATTAGCACCCCCACACCGCTCAAAATTGGTACTTTATTAATGATCGCTTTATTAATATTAAACTTTCCGGATTAAAATGACGATTAATTTAAAATTTGATTATAAGTGCGGGTAAATTTTAAAGGCCCCGTTATCCGAGAGTAAACGCCCAACCACCATCACTACGCCTGATACTGGCCCCGTTTACGCTCGGATAAAAGGACACCGCATTGACAACTTATATTCCATTATGCAACCTTAAAAAGCAAAATAAATACAAAGCGGTAAAAATATAAATAAATACTAATATAATAAAATACTAATCTAACATAAATAAAATACTAATCCGAAACATACATACATAAATATTAATCTAACACATAAAACGAATCTAACATAAATAAAATATTAATCTAAAACATAAATTTAAAACATAAATAAATGCTAATCTAAAACATACATACATAAATACTAATCTAACTCATAAATAAAAACAAATCTAACATAGATAAAATGCTAACATTCATAAATATTAATCTAACACATAAATAAAAACAAATTTAACATAAATAAAATATTAATATAAAACATAAATTTAAAACATAATAAATACTAATCTAAAGCATAAATAAACATACAAACTAAAAAAGAACACAATTTTAAATTAACTAATACTTCATTAAATCATAAAAATTACAATACAAATAAAAAGGGAAGAAAATATACCTAACTAGGAGCTCGAATAACGAACCCCGACCGAACCCCACCGGGATCTACCATGACCTCTCCAAAATTATTAACTAGATCGGACCTAAAATAGGACCCCGATCGAACCGGTTAGGACCGTGGGGACTGCCCCGGTCCTTGGCCAGCCGGGAGCTGATGCCCCCTTATTTGGCCTTGCCATGGCCGGCTCATCTTCCAAGTTGTGCCTCAATTGCCCCTCCCCCATGACTCCTATTTATAGGAAATTGGTGGCTCATGGGGGGTGACGTGGTCATCCCAAAACCACATAATTTCTTCTTTTTTTTGCTTTTTGCTTTTTTTTTAATTTTACTTTTTTATATTATATTATTATTATTATTTTGATTTTTCATTAATTTTATATTAATAATATTATTATTAAAATAATACTAATAACACTAAAACCCGGTCAAAAATGAGTGATTACAGTTGCCCCTCTTTGCTTGTTCTTGTGAAACGAGAACAAAGCAAAGATCAAAAGCACTCATTTTTGACCTACTTCCTTGTCTTTGGCTTCGGAATCACGTGTTCTTCTGGAACTCTCCACTCTTCCTTAGCTGAATCTTCAGGCTTGTAAGCTCTTCTTATATAGAACTTCGTCACCTTCCGATCTTGGAGCTACGAGCTCTTCCTATATAGAACCCTTCACTCTGAAGGCTCGAGTTATGAGTCCCTCCTATATAGAACTTTTCACTCTGAGACGGTAAAGCTTTGAGTCCTTCCTGTATAGAAATTTTTGCCTTCAACGCTGGTTTCTCCTATATAAAACCTTCTGCATCACAGACAGGTTCTTTCGACTGGGATTTCTTCCTATATAGAACTGTTAGTCTTCAAACCCTGGAGCCGCAAGTCCTTCCTATATAGAACTCTTAGCTTCTGAAATCTCAGAGTTACAGGTTCTTCCTATATAGAACCTTTCACTCTAAGACAGTAAAGCTCGGAGCCCTTCCTATATAGGACTCTTCGCCTTCAACACAGCGGGTTTTCCCTACATAAGACCTTCTGTATCATGGGTGAATTCCTTCGGCTGGAAGTTCTTCCTATATAGAACTGTTAGTCTTCACCCTAGAGCCGCAAGCTCTTCCTATATAAAACTTTCAGCTCATGAAGCCTCAGAGCGGTAGATTCTTCCTATATAGAACCTTTATCTTCACATTTGGGATTCACGCCAAAATGGCTACCGATCTTTCTGGACTCACGCTGTTAAGGCCATCGAAATTTTTCTTCAAATTTTAGGATTCACGCCTAAATGGCTGTCAAACCTTTTTCAAATTTAGGGACTCACGCCGAAAATGGCTGCCAAAACTTTCTTTAAATTTGGGGACTCACGCCGAATATGGCTGCCAAACTTTCTTTAAATTTGGGGACTCACGCCGAAAATGGCTTCCAAACCTTCTTCAAATTTGGGGACTCACGCTGAAAATGGCTGCCAAACCTTCTTCAAATTTGGGGACTCATGCCAAAAATGGCTGCCAAACTTTCTTCAGATTTGGGGACTCACGCTAAAAATGGCTGTCAAACCTTTTTCAAATTTGGGGACTCACGCCGAAAATGGCTGCCAAAACTTTCTTTAAATTTGGAGACTCACGCCGAATATGGCTGCCAAACTTTCTTCAAATTTGGGGACTCACGCCGAAAATGGCTTCCAAACCTTCTTCAAATTTGGGGCTCACGCCGAAAACGGCTGCCAAACCTTCTTCAAATTTGGGGACTCACGCCAAAAATGGCTGCCAAACTTTCTTCAGATTTGGGGACTCACGCCGAAAATGGCTGCCAAAATTTCTTCAAATTTGGGACTCACGCCGAAAATGGCTACCGACCTTATTCAAATTTGGGGACTCATGCCGAAAATGGCTTCCAAAACTTTCTTTAAATTTGGGGACTCACGCCGAAAATGGCTGCCAAAACTTTCTTTAAATTTGGGGACTCACGCTGAAAATGGCTGCCAAACTTTCTTCAAATTTGGGGTACTCACGCCGAAAATGGCTGCCAAACTTTCTTCAAATTTAAGACTCACGCAGAAAATGGGTACCGACCTTCTTCAAATTTGGGGACTCATGCCGAAAATGGATGCCAAAACTTTCTTTAAATTTGGGGACTCACGCCGAAAATGGCTGCCAAAACTTTCTTTAAATTTGGGGACTCACGCCGAAAATGGCTGCCTAACTTTCTTCAAATTTGGGGACTCACGCCGAAAATGGCTGCCAAAATTTCTTCACATTTGGGGCTCACGCCGAAAATGGCTGCCAAACCTTCTTCAAATTTGGGGACTCACGCCGAAAATGGCCGCCAAAATCTTTAAATTTGGGGACTCACGCCGAAAATGGCTGCCAAAATTTCTTCACATTTGGGGCTCACACCGAAAATGGCTGCCAAACCTTCTTCAAATTTGGGGACTCACGCCGAAAATGATCGCCAAACCTTCTTCAAATTTGGGGACTTACGCCGAAAATGGCTGCCAAAATCTTTCTTTAATGAAATCCACTTCTTAATACTCTTTGATAATTCTTCAAGTACCTGTCCAAAACAAACAAAAATTGACATACCCCTATCTATATGATGCATGCAATGTAATGCTTTCTTTCTCCTCTTTTTCTCTTTTTTCTCTTCTCATTTTCTTTTTCTTTTCTTCTTTTTCTCCTTTTTTTCCTTCAATTTCTTCTTATTTTTTCTTTTTCTTTTCTTTTTCTTCTCTCTCTCTTTCTTTCTTTCTTTTTTTTTCTTCTCTTTTTTCTTTTAGCCATTTTTTGTTCTAAAGTCTTACACCCTGAAAGGTCGTTCCTCATATTTCTTCATCTCTTTACTTCTTCACTATATGCTCTTAAATCCTCATTTGAACATGCCTTCAAACTTTTTGTGCGGAAGGCTTTCTTGTCTTCGGGGTTATCACTCGTCTTCATAAATGATCTTCTGGTTCTTATATTATTCTTATAAGAACCCTTGTCATCTTCTTCGCTTGGCGTTGCCCCATTCAACCACGGGCTTCACTGCTTTGAATTTTCTAACCCGTCATACAGAGCCTTAATCTATTTCTAGTCACCAGGGTGAGCCAAAATGCTTCCATCCCTTGAGCTCATCCTTGATCTTCTCGTAGCACTTTGACAGGAACTAACTCTCGGTCCCTATGCTTTAAATCTCATCATCATTCATTTTTAAAGTAATACAAAAGGCAATTTACTTGTGTATATTTCAAAAAAATAATGATTGTTTGAAAAGATAACAGTCATTTCGAAAATCACAACTTGGAGGGGATACCAAACATTTTGAAAACATTGTTTGGAACAAATGGTAAACATCTTTTTCTTTTCTTCTTCTTTTTTTTAAGGAATGTTTGGAGAATGGTAAACAAAATTCGAAGTATATTGCCAAACATTTTAAAAACTAATGTTTGGGGGAAATGGTAAACATCAAAACTTTGGGAGAAAATGTCAAACCTTTTAAAACATGTTTGCCCCCGAAATATCAAACACCATAGCACATCTGCTTCAAGTTGCCAGAGATCAACTCTAATGAAGCGCATATTTAGAAGATCTTGACCATTGTGGAGATATATGCCAATGTATAGTTTCTTCTGGTCTAATATGCTTTTGAGAGGAGCAACCCTACCTAGTTTCTACTCCGTTTAAGGTGGCTCTCTTAATCTCACTATCTCACCATGCCCCATCTTTCCCTCATTTGGGTGTCGATCAAGCACTTCGAAGTTTGACGTTCCTTGAAGCAAAGTTAACCCTTATAGGCAGAATGAAATCTGAAGACATTCTCATTCAACTTGGATATCTATGGATGACCAGAATGGTCTTTGGGGGCTTGTAATGTAGGCCTTTGGTTTATGGTTAAGTGAAACAATATTTCTGTACTTGTGTAACTTGAATATGCCCATTATTCATTCTTTTTTTTAGATCACTCTAGACTGCCCGTTTTCGGGTTTTCACCCTAGAGTTCATTTCCTTTCTTTTTTACTGTAGGCTGCCTTGCATTCTGGCTATGTACTGATGTTCGTTTTCTATTCAAGAATGTTTGATCCTCCAAAACTCCTCGAAACTGAGATTTCTTGAATGAAGGACTACGAATACATTTATGGGAATTCTTGTGATTGGCACGCCCAGATGAAATGTTATTCTTTCTTTCTTCTTTTCTCTTTTTTTTTCTTCTTTTTCACTTTTTCTCTTGAATCGTTCTAGACTGCCCATTTTTGGGTTTTCACCCTAGAGGTCACTTCCTTCTTATGCACCTTCAGATCAGTGTATTTTGGTTGGATATTGATGCCAGCATGCTCAGGCAGACTACTTTTTTTCTTTATTTTTAGGATCACTCTAGACTGCCCATTTTTGGGTTTTCACTCTAGAGGTCATTTTCTTTTTCGAAATTGGAAATCTTCGGGCCTACTTGTCTTGACTTGGCTTCAATTCGAGCTTCTATATTAATTTTCAAAACTGATATTTACTTGAAATGTGGATTCCTTGTGTCTCTTACTCATAGTTGAAGTCTCGTTCTTGTATTGTTTGATATGTGTGTGAAGCATATACAATATTCTTTCTTTTCTTTTTCTTTCTTCTTTCTTCTTTTTTCTCTTTTTTCTTTCTTTTTATTTCTCTCTCTTTTTCTTCTTATTCTTTTATTTTATTTTTTTTCTTTTTTTCTTTAGACTGCTCATTTTGGGTTTTTAGCCTTGAATCTCTTTATTCTTATTCGAGTCTATAAATGTATCATCGAATCAACAAGTATCTATATTGGGTATTGATGCTATCTTTCGCTCGAAGTTAATTGCCTCTCTGCAGCTTTTCTGTTATTTACTCGATCTGGTTTGCTTCGGCCTTCTGATTGCCATTTCTCTTCTTTTCTTTGGTTTTTCATTTGGACATATCCTTGCTTTCAACCACTTTCTTCTGATGATTTTCTTATCTTCGTATCCAATCTGTCTGGTCTCATATATGTTTCTGGTAAAGTAAGAGAATACCATTCATCGTCACATCCACAGATGTCCTGAGAAAGCCTTCAGGGGGTAGAGGTTTAGGATCAACTCTCATTTCAAGGATCTTAAACGACAAGTGCCTGAGAAGATAAATTCCTAAAATGGGAACTGCCCATTGTCTAAACACTCGTTTTGTTCCTCTGTTGGCCTAAGTAAACTAGTAGATACTCACATTTACAGTATCCCCACAACATTCAATCTCTTCTAAATATATGCAACTTAGAGTTGATCTTTGGATATGAAGCAAATGTACTATTGCATTCAAAATTCGAGGACCTGGTATAGAAATGATATATACATATGTCCATTCAAAAAATGCGTGTATATGCATATGGGAGAACAAAAACTACCCTATACAAATAAAATGTTTAAAGAATCGAAAAATGTAAAAATGCTTTCTAAATGGAAATGTGATTTGTTATTCTGACAAACAATGAGTTTTTTTGTTGAGAATTTCTTTGTGAAATGATGAGAAAACCGTAGGGACCTTTGGACTATCTCTAGGGTACTAACTTATTCTGCCCCTTCCAAGGTAGTGTAGGCTTGCCTCTTCTCTTGTTTTTCCACCGCTGGATCAACTCTCTCGTCATGACTCCCTCGCCAACCAACTTCTTGATTTTTTCTATTAACGACCCCAAATTTCTTAGTGTCATGCCCCAACGCCTCAATGTATAACTTACATATACCTTGACCAGATAAGGCCATATGTCCGAGATGGAATACTCTGAATATCTCTAAATATGTACTTGTTCAAGGAATTTTTCTAGGTGATTCAGAGGAATCTGTCTGTCTTTTTCTCTTACGATCACGAGAACCTTCGAAAGTGGTACCCATTTATCTCTTTCTTTCCATTTGCTCCTAGGCAGGTCTGGTCTTTAAACTTAGGTCCCGAAGTGCATGTTCGTTTCTCTCTCTGACTGTCATAAAGTCCTCAAAGCTGGCTTTCATTTTCTCAAGCATCTTATTAAAGAAGAAATATGAAAGGTGGCATGAAACATGGAAGTCATTTTCCTCTTCATCTACTGGAGGCTGTACCTAGGTCGCTAAACGCAGCCACCTCAAAGCACATTCCTTGAAGCCTTCATCAGGTTTTATCCTCGTACCCTGGAGATACTGATGACTTGGTGCTAGGTCTAAAACATATTTGTATTGCCCATAAAGACGTCGGTTAAGTCTCCGCATGACTACACTTGGTCTCTACTCAAATAGTTGTACCATATCACGGTAGGTCCTGCTAGACTATCGTAGAGGTAGTGTATCGGCAATTTTTCATTCTCGATGTAACCCTCTATCTTTCTACAGGACGTGGTCAGGTGAATCTTGGGGCAACTTGTTCCGTCATCATGCGTAAATCTGGGAATCTTTAAAATCCGGAGGAATAACCAAATCAGGGTTCAAATAGAGTTTTCTTGCATCGAAGGCATCAAACTTCTTTTTTTTTCTTTTTTCCTCTCGAGCCCATCTTTTAACTGCTCGAATCTTGATTTTTGAGTGTCTTCAATTCTTTTATCCATGATAAAACGCTAATTGGTCTTTGAATTACTCCTCATAAAGTTTATGCAAGGTAATAATAATGCAAGGTAATGATAATGTCATGTAAAACATGCCAGGATCGTGCAAAGCAATGCAATGCAATCCTAAAATATAAACATGAATGCAATAAGGTATTGATTCCAAAAGTGATCCACATAGAACGACATTTATTGAGGCCAAAATGTTTCATTATATCAGATATTAGATATTTACAGTTACTGATACTCTTCAGTGCTTACTTTCTTAACTTCATCCAGTAGTCCGGTCAGCTTGCCTCTGTAGTCCAACACTTGGTCCATGTTCTGAAAAAGCCTGCCACCTTGTTGAGCCGCCTTACCTACTCAAGTAATATCGATCTTCGGGTCTTCATCTATCCCCTACTTAGTCTTTCGTAGCTTGAAAGTTGTCTTTTTCTAATTGAAGAGTGTTGGATTGTTATTGCTCTGTCGTAAACTTGTTTCCAAAACTCTTGTTAATGGCTAAGTTATTCTGTAGCTCATCTCTAGAGACTGTCGTACCTATTCCTAATTTCCTCAAACTTACCTGATAACAGTCTGACTTGATTCTTGATTGACTAGTTTCTCTTCTTCCAATATTCTGAGTCGTCCTTCAACTAAACAACACCGTTTATTTACTCTTTAAAGGTGACCCAATCTAATATTCTTAAACACAGTAGAGCTTCTGGTGATCATTCAATTTTATCAAAGTTATCTCTCTTATCTGAGCTGGTTGAACTCGAAAGAATATCCATCTCCTGGGATGCCCCTATCTCCGATCTTCAAATTTAACTCGCTTGAGTGACCCACTTCGGCATTACTTGAACTTTGTCCTGGATATCGATTCTTCCTCGACTTTTCCCCTCGGGTGATTGTTAGCTTACTATAGAATTGGGGAACTCCGTCTTTGAAACCCAAAATTCTCATCGTGATAAGATCTTGAACTTGTTCCTCAGGGCCCCACAATCCTCAATACTGTGACCCAAACTTCCTAAACGGTGTCGTAATCTTTCGGATAAGACGGTCTCTTCGCTAGAGACTTCACCGAGGTAATAAGGCTCTTCTCGATGAACATTAGGAGTAGTTTGGTGTACCTCACAGGAATTGAGATATAGTTTTTTTCATTACTTGCTTCTCGGGTTTCTTCTAGACCGAGCTCTACTTTTTGAAAGCCCGACTCAGACATACCTTCTGCCTGTTTATTGATACGGATCACAAAAGGGTTCAATTTGTCGTATTTAGCTGGCTTAGAGGTAAAATTCTGACTATCCCGCTTTCTATTCTAATCCTTAATCAGTTCTTATTTCGGTTCGATGGACCTTTCGTCAAAGTCTTTATCTGATTCATCACTTCTTCCCTCTGCTTCTTTCAACTCTTGCACTTTACTTTGCTCATTACCAGTACCGTGTCTCCTTACCGTGTCTGACCTGAAGTCTTCAGATGGTTCCTTTTCTATTGTCTTCGATCTTGTTCTGGGACAAAACCCTGGATCTGTGCCCTCTAATATCTGACCAGACGACCCTTTGCCAATTATGAACGATTTCTGAGATTTGAGAAACTACTTTGGGAATCAATACCCTATAAATGCGAGAATGCATCCAAATGCAGTGTTGATTCTCGAACAGTCTTTAAAAATCTTTCAATAGAGAAAATGTCTGCTTGCAAGAAATTAATAATGAATTATAGGAAACAGTTGGATTTATTCTGGAGACCTTGACTTCGGGAAGCAAAACCTGTGCTCGACGTCGTCTTCAGGATGATGGATGACTTCGTCTTCTCATCTTATTCTATTCCATGGACTCGTGACGTCATGATCTTTATTTTTGTGGCGTCTGAAAAGGCATCAGACAATATCTTTTCTTTTGTAGATCTGGGTATGTCTAAACAGGGATGGATTCTATCGATCCTAGGGGAGTACTTTAAAACTTTTTGGGGTTTAAATTAAAATTTTCAAGGATCATTTGGTTTAAAAATTCCCCCTTTTTATTATCAAAAAATTGTAACTTACTTAAAAATAAAACTTTTAGGTTTCTTTTTGTTATTATTATTATTCTGAAAGTTTTAGGAGGAAAAAGATTCAAAGCAAAATAATATTTTCAAATTTTTTAAAGGAGTTAAATTAAAATCTGAGATTTTTACAAAATGGTTAAATGTGAAGATTTAAAATTGGGGTTCTGCAGCCCTGACTGAATCTTTTGCGTCGCACGTGCCTTACTATCGTACCGTCTTCTTTCTAGATTGGTCTTTGCTCGGCCTAACTTGATACTGTAACATTATCGTTTCCGGCAAAGCATAACTTTTTCTATTTTGAAAGCCTTTTAATGAATTGTTCTTGAATCAACACCATGTCATGATATGCAACATGAATGCAAATAAAGGCGTTGATTCCGCTGGTAATCACCCTTTCGAACAACTTTCACGGGAACTAAAGGGTCCAGATTACAAAAAGGGTCCACATTACAAAATGAGTCCCTATTACAAAAAGTCTTAATTACAAAACAAAGTTCTACACATAAGCCCTAGCTCTACCTCCTAGCTCCTCGATAGCTCTGAGCAACTTGATAAACCTTGGTGTTTCTTCCATGTCCGGGGTTACGAAAGGTCGGAGAGTCGTTACTTCGGTAGTTAAGTCATTCACACACCTTGTAGCTCGTTGTATGTCCACCATCAGGGTCTCGTGTGTATACTTTGGCACTACACGCTTGCTCGTCAAATTGTTACATCGGATCTGTTGATCAATCTCTGACCAATGTCGCACGACTGGATCGATGCCGTCCTTCTTAAGACACCTTTTTTCCATGATGAAAGATTTTCTAATCGGGCAAACCACTTGAATCAACGCCTCTATATAATGTGGATGCAATGATAATGCAACAAAAGTATGTGTAAAATAAAAATAAAAATAAAACACATAAAGAAATGAGTTAGTACCGGATAAAAATAATAAATACATAAATAAAAGGACAAATTAAATAAGGTAAACAAACAAAACAACCCTATTTATCTAGTCTAAAACACCTAAGGTTATCCGCATGGCTCTAACAGGGTGGGTTTCTATGTTCTCTACATGCAATGTTGGTGCTATGAGGTACCCGAATTGTCCTTACTGTCCCCTACTAAGGGTAGCAAGGCCCCCGATCATCACCCATTATAGGCTCCCTTCAACCGGGTTCAATTCAGGGGGACCCATTCGCTTATGCCTGTACGAAGGAACGATATCCTTATGAAAGCATAAGGTACTCGAGCCCCGAAGGTACTTGCTAGGCCTACACGGAAGAAAAATATCTCCACGAAAGCATTAGCGTTTTCCCCCCACTTAAAAAAATGGGTTTATATGCCAAATTTTAAATGCGTTAAAATAAACGCGCACTTATAACCAAATTTTAATTTAATCGTCATTTTAATCCAGAATTTCTAATATTAATAAAGCGGTAATTATTTTAAAAAGCTCGACTCTCTTTTTGTTTTTTAAAAACAAAAAAATGGTCCCCAGCGGAGTCGCCGACTGTAGCGATGTCCGTTTCGCTAAAAAAATAGGGTTTCGAGGTGTTTGTGGTTTTTCGGATAGAAAATGTTTATTCCGTGGGGGTTTTAAAAATACCGTATTTTATTTAAAAAGGAGGAGTCACCACCGGCCACTTAGGTAGGCCGGGCACCATAAAACCAGAGATTTAAAAACTGTTGGGTTCGGGAGTCGGTTACGAATGGGGAAGGATTAGCACCCCCACACCGCCCAAAATTGGTACTTTAATAATTATCGCTTTATTAATATTAAACTTTCCGGATTAAAATGACGATTAATTTAAAATTTGATTATAAGTGCGGGTAAATTTTAAAGGCCCCGTTATCCGAGAGTAAACGCCCAACCACCATCACTACGCCTGATACTGGCCCCGTTTACGCTCGGATAAAAGGACACCGCATTGACAATTTATATTCCATTATGCAACCTTAAAAAGCAAAATAAATACAAAGCGATAAAAATATAAATAAATACTAATATAATAAAATACTAATCTAACATAAATAAAATACTAATCCGAAACATACATACATAAATATTAATCTAACACATAAAACGAATCTAACATAAATAAAACATTAATCTAAAACACAAATAAATATTAATCTAACACATAAATAAAAACGAATCTAACATAAATAAAATATTAATCTAAAACATAAATTTAAAACATAAATAAATACTAATCTAAAACATACATACATAAATACTAAACTAACTCATAAATAAAAACAAATCTAACATAGATAAAATGCTAACATTCATAAATATTAATCTAACACATAAATAAAATATGAATATAAAACATAAATTTAAAACATAATAAATACTAATCTAAAACATAAATAAACATACAAACTAAAAAAGAACACAATTTTAAATTAACTAATACTTCATTAAATCATAAAAATTACAATACAAATAAAAAGGGAAGAAAATATACCTAACTAGGAGCTCGAATAACGAACCCCGACCGAACTCCACCGGGATCTACCACGACCTCTCTAAAATTATTAACTAGATCGGACCTAAAATAGGACCCCGATCGAACCGGTTAGGACCGAGGGGACTGCCCCGGTCCTTGGCTAGCCGGGAGCTGATGCTCCCTTATTTGGCCTTGCCGTGGCCGGCTCATCTTCCAATTTGTGTCTCAATTGCCCCTCCCCCGTGACTCCTATTTATAGGAAATTGGTGGCTTTTGGGGGTGACGTGGTCATCCCAAAACCACATAATTTCCTTTTTTTTTTGCTTTTTGCTTTTTTTAATTTTACTTTTTATATTATATTATTATTATTATTTTGATTTTTTATTAATTTTATATTAATAATAATATTATTAAAATAATACTAATAACACTAAAACCCGGTCGAAAATGAGTGATTACAATAAACAATGTCGAACCACATTAAAACCCGTCTCTTACCCATGTTAATATCACTTTGACTATTTTTCACATTTAAATTCCTAAATAAATTTATCATTGTGCCTAGATTATTATACTTGATTTAATATTTGTAATTACTATATACATACATTCAATTTATTTGAAGATATGCAAATGTAATTAATTCCTCTTTCATTTTTGCGTTAGTTTTATGAGTAAAACTTTAATACATGTAAAATTAATTTTACACAAGCCTGTGTATTTACACTATAAAAACTCAAATCCTAAATTCTTAACTCTAACCCTAAAAAACTAAACCCTAAACCTTAAACCTTATACACTAAATTCTAAACACTAATCTTAAATACTGAACCCTACAACCTAAACCCCTAAACCTTAAACCCTAAACTAAAACCTTAACCCTTAAAACTAAAAGGCACGGCATATGTATCAAAGTTTTTTCCTAGTTTTATATGAAAATTGAATTTCCTTTTATTTTATTTATTTCAAAGTTACTGTTTGCACACAAATTTAATTATTATATTATTACGCTAGATATATAACTTCCATGATCAGTTTATATATTATTTTGGAAATTTTCATTCAGTAAGGATAATAAATACATTTTAAAAAATAAAAGTATTAATAAATACAATTATAGAATAAATTTAGTATCAACAAGTGTTAGGTGATATAGTAAGACATTACATTTTTAAAGAGAAGATTCCAGTTTGATTCTTGAGAACTAAATTATGAAGAAGGATAACTTAAAAGAGAAAAACTTCAATATACAGTTAGACCTTTTAGTTTTAGGGGTTATGGGTTTAGTTTAAGGTTTAGAGTTTAAGGGTTTGGGTTGTAGGGTTTAGAATTTAAGGTTCGTGTTTAGAATCTAAGGTTTAGGGTTTGAGGTTTAGTTTTTTAGGGTTTAAGTTTAATTTTGATTTATAGTGTAAATACACAGGCTTGTGTAAAATTAGTTTTACACAGCCTGTGTATCAAAGTTTTACCTAACTTAAAATCCTGAACATGGATTTGAACCGTGAAACGGACATAAACCATTAAAAAGTAGCTTTTAAGTTTTTTTATAATTGAAGTTAATAGTATGCTCTATAGGGGTGTGCAAAAAAAAATCTAATCCAATCGATTCGATCCGTAATTTTGGATATTCGATCTATTTTTTATTTTTCGAATAATTAATATCGGATATCCGAAAGTTTTGATCGAATACAGATAGTTATTTCACATTCAAATTGGATATCTGATTATTCAAAATTCGAAAATTTAAATTTTTTATAGATATGAATATTATTATATTCGATATTTTTACTTATTATATATGACTAATTAAATTTTTCATGGATAAAAATCTTGTTATATTCACTAATTTGTTGATTGTTATATTTGAAAACTCAAAATTTTCATGGATAGGACTGCCAAATTAAAAAATATACTTAAAACAACTCATAAATTCATA
This sequence comes from Hibiscus mutabilis, assembly GCA_019671005.1. Classification (NCBI taxonomy): domain Eukaryota; kingdom Viridiplantae; phylum Streptophyta; class Magnoliopsida; order Malvales; family Malvaceae; genus Hibiscus; species Hibiscus mutabilis. The sequence goes on from CM033747.1 coordinate 24,084,116, forward strand.
CATTCGAATATCCGATTCGAAAATGCGATATCTGAAAAAATCAGATTCGGTATTTTGGATCAGATTCGAATCGGTAAATTGCCAATCCAAAAATTTAGGATACCCAAAATTTCAGATCGAATCTGATATTCGAAATGCACACCCCTAAATTGCACTACATAAAAAAAGTATTGGCCCTGTTTGGCAATTAGAGGATAGCTGATAGCAGATTACATTAGTTGATAGCTGATTGCATTAGCTGATTTGACTAGCGAATTGTATTAGCTGACTGTATAAAACTGTTTGGTAAAATTAACTGATAGCCGATAACTATTTGATTATTTAAACAAGCAAATTGACATATAAAGACATGATTATATTCAATACTTGTTTGAATAATTTATTAGTTATCAATATTTTGTATATTAATTAGATTATAAAAAATATTTTTTTAATATAACATTACTAAGCATATTTGAAAGAGATATATATTAATTTATTATTTATATAATTATTTTTAATACATTTTAATTAACTATTAAATTTAAATACAAATATAAATGTGTGGGAATAACAAGAAAAAAATATTACTAGTTTACAAATGTCACAAATGTAAATAAGTTAGGGTGAAGAATTAAAATAGAAAATGTTAAATTTAGGTTATTTGGAGATTTTTTTATAATTGTTAAGGGTAAAAGGGTCTTTATAACTCTAATAGCAAAATCTCTAATTTTAAAAAGCTCATATTAACCGTTTTTTCAAAATTAGAGGTTTCACTCTAATCCGCTATTCCAATCCGCTATTTACCAAACATCCAAATTAGTATATTTGACTGGTTAAACCTTTAATATTAACTTAAACCTCTAATGTTGCCTCAAACCGTTATTTATCAAACATGGCCATTATTATTGTCGGTAAAAACTATCCAAAAATAGTTTATAGTATTATGACTTATAAAAATTATTTTTCTCTAAAGATATTAAATGTAAATTAAAGAATAGATCTTATGTTATAAATACAACTAAAGAAACCAAAATGAAAAAGAAAACATTTAACACTAAATTTTAAACAATACTACCACAATTCTTTTTCGTCTATAAAAACATCTTCAACCAAACTTGTTCAAAGCAAAACAAAATTTAAAACAAAAAGAATTGAAAACTCCAGACAAATGATTTAGTTATTCAAAGTATTTTGTACTCTCGACATCCTTCTCCTATTCATCTCAGGTACTATTTTTCACTAAAACTGAGTATTTTCTATATTGATATTTTAAGATTAATCTACCTATTTGGTAACTCATCTATTTTTGTATTTTTATTTTGGCCATCGAACTAATTTTTTTAGTAAAATGGTATCTAACATTACATTTTTTTTATTTTAATACCATGGCATTAAAAATTAACAGCAAAACTATCGTGTCATTTTTTTTCATTTTCTCTCTCTTAATAAAAAATAACACGTCAACTTTGTCATTAATTTAACGGTGGGGTACTAAATAGAAACACAATGTAATGTTAGGTTCTATTTTATATATAAAAAAATCAATAGGACGAGCGAAACAGAAACACGAGAATACGTGGGATACCAAATAACTAGTTTACCCTATTTTTAATTTTTAAAAGTTTTAAACTCGTTAGTAAAGGGTTTTTTTTTCTTCTATAGTGGATTTGATATGTGAAATAAACTTTTTTTATTAAGATTTCATTTGTTATATAAATACTAAACACGCCATGCATATATTACATAGTTGGTTCAATCTCTTAGTTTTAATGGTCAAAGTGTTAAACATTAGTAACCTCGAATATATATATATGTTAGGATCCACTTACACTATGTAAAATTCAATTAGTTTTACACTAATTCATGGCCATTGGATTGGTAAAATAGATGAATGATATTAATTCCTTACCTTTTTTTCAACTAATAATCTTCACATATCCTACTTCTAATCTTATCCATCCATTTCACTCATCCAAGAGACATGGATTAGTTTTAAACTAATTGAGTTTTACATAGTGTAAGTGGATTCTAATCCATATATGTATATCCTCATCCTTTTCTTTTCTTTGTTAAAATAGCTGAAGTGAATGCTGGCAACGGTGACGGAGAAAACGATGGAAATTCAACGGTAAAAATCACGAAATGCCGTCAAGTAATTGGACCGTGCAGTGAGGAATGCGATGATGAGTGTTCTAACCAAATTTGTTGGGTTGAATTCATGGGGCCACTAGAGGGGGAAGGCGGTTGTATTTCAAGTCTATGTGTTTGCTATTATAATTGTTAAAACAAGAACAAATCTAGCTTTTGTTTTGTATTCTCTTTTTACAATGAAATAAAACAAGTTTGGTAAGTATGAGACTTAGGTGAGATGGTAATGGTTTCTTATACAATACTAATAATATTATAATAAAAGAACATTAGCATTTTTTCAGAAAAAAAAGTTTTAGAAAATATGAATATATGATTATTAGAGGAATACTCCATTATTTCAAGTCACGGAGAAGGTAGCATCCGAATCCTCTTTGGTTCTCATAATAATAAAATATTTTCTTAATTAATATTAACAATCATGGTGGAGAAAATGTGCTGATGCAAATACCATAAAATATATATATCAGATATCATAGATATAATTATTAAAATTACATTCAGTAATTTCAAGTTACCATGAAGATCTTAACAATTTTTAGAGTAAGTAATTAAAACTTTCAGTTGACACTCTCCCTCTCTTCCTTAAGTTGTGGGATCAAAACTTAAGAGTAAATTCTCACTTCTCCCTCCCCTAAATTGTGGGATCAAAACCTAAGAGCAAATTCCCCCTTCTCCCTCCTCTAAGTAGAAATTGTTAAAAAAAAATATTACCACGAAGATATAGGGATAACAACAGGGCAAGACAGGGGCCGCCTCGACCCCGAACCAAAGTATAGTAGTTTTAATTCGAACTCCCCTTACTCCAATCCGAGATTTGACATGCAAACTCGCCCAGATCCGACATGCACTGAGATTTTCAAATTTTCTTATGCTTTCTCATTTATTCCAGATTTCTCACCAAAATCTAGGTTTTTCTTACCATCCAAACAAAATCAGAAG